>CM059819.1:71014929-71617429 GCA_030435695.1 Brachymystax lenok tsinlingensis | reverse complement strand
GAGGAGGGAATATTTCCCAATGCACTAGAGACGGTAACTGGACAAAGGCAACGTTGTCATGTAAAGGTAGCAGTTTTGCCACGTAATACTTTGTCACATATTCTCTTGTGAAACCTCTTCTGAGATTTTCTGTAATCTATATGTCATGTAGGAATTATATCAGAGAGGCCAAATCTACTACCTATACAAATATCCTGGTGAATAATCTGTTATCAACCATTCTCTCATTCTCTGTGTAGAGGTTGACTGTGGCTTGCCCCCTGCCCTCCCCTACTCAGTAATGTTGTGGAATCAGAGCACCAGGATGGGGTCTGAGGTGGTTTATCAGTGTAACTCTGGATATTACAATGTGGGAGAGGGAAATGTCTCCGTATGCACTGCCAAGGGACAGTGGGACCAGACATCTTTTTTATGTGAAGGTAAAATAAATCTTCCCTCTCAACATTACCACCTGAAATCAATACCTTACAAGTTATCCATAACTAACCCATAACTGAATTACCCAAGTGATTTAACTAATATCTCAGAGGCCATGGTGACCATACCATGGAACAATATTGTGTGTGCAAAATGTAAGATGTTAATGTCTGCTTGATGGAAATGTGCAGGAATTGCACACTGTTGTAATGCTTTCTCTTTGTAGAGATAACGTGTGGTGATCCTCCTATACTGCCCCACACTGGACAGGTGTGGAATGGCAGCACAAACCCTGGCAGCACTGTGCTGTTTTATTGTAAAGAGGGATTTTATAGAGAGGGAGGAGGTCATATTTCCTACTGTACAGAAAATGGTTTCTGGACAAAGGCAACATTATCATGCAAAGGTAACTGAACATTTCTTACGTACACTGACAGAAATGAAATTATGAGAAATACATGGTTTTTAGCACCCTGATACAGTAGTAGAAACAAAGCATTACTGATCAATAGCTACATGTTTTTATAAGATAATACCTGTGGTTGAAATTAAAGTGTTGAAAGTAAAATCTAAGTGTTCCTTATGCTTTACATCCAGGATAGACATAATCAATTCCATACTGCTTTCCCCCTTAGAAATCATGTGTGGTGGTCCCACTATACTGCCCCACACTGGACAGGTGTGGAATGGCAGCACAAAACCTGGCAGCACTGTGCTGTTTTACTGTAAAGAGGGATTTTATAGAGAGGGAGGAGGGAATATTTCCCAATGCACTAGAGACGGTAACTGGACAAAGGCAACGTTGTCATGTAAAGGTAATGTATATGACTTTGTCACATGTTCTCTAGTGAAACCTCCTTTGAGATTTTGTGTAATGTATGTATGAATCATATCAGAGAGGCCAAATCTCCTTCCTATACAAATATTCTGGTGAACAATCTGTTATCTCAACCATTCTTTCATTCTCTCTAGAGGTTGACTGTGGTTCTCCCCCTGCCCTCCCTCACTCAGTAATGTTGTGAGATCAGAGCACCTGGATAATTAAATGATTTATAGAACATTTGCAGAATGACAGTAGTGTTATCAAAAAGTATGGTATATGTAGTGTTGTCCTTTTCTCCATGTGTAGCCATTGATTGTGGGCAGCCTCCCATGGCTCTGAATGCAGTCCAGCTGTCTGCCACAGGAACACGTTATGGCAGCGTGGCAAAATTTGGCTGCTCTGAGGGATTCTTCTGGAAAAGCGGGGAGAACTCCTCTGTTTGTGGGGCAGAAAGTGTGTGGAAGGGCCCAAGTCTTATTTGTGAAGGTAAAGTAAATTCATTTTTCCCTCCTTGCATTGTTTAATTAAGATTTTTGCATTCATTCATGTATTTAACATGTGGATGGATGAGTGTTTTGTTTGTAGAGAAAAATGTTATCATGTACTGCATCCAGGAATGGTCACTGGCCAATGTCATTGCTTTGCCTCTCAGAGGTTGACTGTGGCTTGCCCCCTGCCCTCCCCCACTCAGTAATGTTGTGGAATCAGAGCACCAGGATGGGCTCTGACGTGGTTTATCAGTGTAACTCTGGATATTACAATGTGGGAGAGGGAAATGTATCAGTATGCACTGCCAATGGACAGTGGGACCAGACATCTTTTCTATGTGAAGGTATTACATTAGTCATTTCTGTGTGGTCATGATACAATAATAACAATTACATATGATACCAAATCTTATATAACCACTATCCCCATTTCAAATTATAGAGATTGACTGTGGGGAGCCAGTGTTTATATCCCATGCTAAGATGCTATGGGACCGGACATCGTTAATTGGTAGTGTGGTTTATTACCAATGTGTTGAAGGATATTACTCCACGAGTGGGAAATGTTATACTGAGTGTGGAGAGAATGGACTCTGGGAGGATATAGAACTTCAATGTGAAGGTGCATTTATATTACCAGCAATATAATGAAGGTCTTTCAAAGACATGTATTTTCATTTATATTCAAATGCACATTTGCTCTGTTATTGTACTGTATGAGTCATATTGCTTCAATAACTTAAACATGTACAGAGGTGTTTTTGTCTTTTTATGTTTAACCAAACAAACCTCAACTGATTTCTGTGAACAGAGTTAGACTGTGGGGCTCCACTAACCCTTCCCCATACTAACATGCTGTGGGACAATACAACTGTCCTGGGCAGTGTGCTTGAGTATGTATGTAAGGATGGATTTTACCAGGAGGGAGGAAATAGTCTCTCAACTTGTACATTATCAGGACAGTGGGGAATTGTTTCAATAATATGCAAAGGTACGGTAACAATATCTCACTCTGAAGCAAACCCTATTCTACTGCATGATCAATTGTCTGTGCAGGCATACTGTAACAGTTACTCCCGTGAACTCATTGTATTGTGTCAAAGTGCTCACATTCAAATTGATGTTGTATGTGTTTCATTAATGTGCCCACCTATGTAGTTGATGTGCTTTCAGCACTTACTATTCTGTACCAGAAGGGGGTAATGTTGTATTGGGTAATGGGTTGTAAATTCATGTTTAATCATGATCACGAGTATGTTGCAACAAAATAATCAAGACTAGTATTTGTGTATACTGTGCAGTGTGATCTAATCTTTTATGGTAATCGTCACATAATTAAATTGATCTGACTTCCACCTTGTTTTGACAGCTAAATGTGGGCCGGCCCCTGCTCTGGCCAACACAGAGGTGGTGCTGCAGAACACAAGTGCTGTGTTCCATCGTTGTCTGGAAGGATTCCACAGCTGGAAAGGAAGAAACATCTCTGTTTGTGACATCACTGGGAAGTGGCAGGCTGCCACAATGCGATGCAGAGGTATGCATTCATACATCTGTAAACTATAGTTCATTTGAAAAGCCTTTTAGTATGTGGAAGGAATTAGTGTAGATCAGTGATTGTTTTCATTTCACTTTTTTTTAACACATTGTTTCTCATCTCTTGTGACTACCAGAAATCAAGCCTGCCATCAGCGACTTGGTTGTCTTTAATGAAAAATGTTTGCGTTGGAAAGCAGACAAGTATGAAGAAGACACAGAGAATTACAGAGTACGTTTACCTTAACAAGGACCTTAAAAGATGATAATATTGTTGATTAGAAAAAGCACTCTCTGAACTGCATACACCTATGCATACACCTTGACCATCATTATTTGATCTGTCTACCTGTATGTGACAGGTAGCATTTTGGGGATTCAGGGCCTATCAAAGGTCATTCCATGACAAAAGGAAGAAGCTCCTCAGCTCCACTTCAGACCACCCTGAGATCTGCCTGAACCTGCTACCTGTTACCAACTACACCATCAGCATCACTGCACTGTCTGCCAGGTTCACCTCCACACTCACAACGAACACCAGCCTACAAGGTACACTACAAACACCCTTGACTAACAATGACAATTTGATTATTAAATATTTGAAGATATTATGACAAACATGGAGAAGAATATTGACTTTGACTTGGATATGATATCCAATGTTATTAAATGTGTCAATACCTTCTCATCTTATAGTGCCTCAAGCCCCAGAGATTTTATACAGAGAAATTGAGGCTCCATTGCCCACTCTGTGGCTACGCAGATCAGCTAACACTCTGGACCCAATTAGGTAATTCATAATTTTACTTCCAACCCTCTCCCGTATTAGAAGCTGATTATGTATCTTGAAATTTTCCCAGTGAGGTCTGCCACCCTTGTCTGGCTATTATGACACAAACCATTTTCTCTTTTGTTCCTGGGTTTTCAGTTTCTACCAGGTATTTGTGTTGCCACTGGAGGGGGCTCTTGTGTTTGACTGCAGCTCTCCTAAGACCCCAGACTTCTCCAGTCAGAGGAAGTCCCATGGACAGTACATCACTGCCCAGCTCCATCTGAGGGATATAGGGAAAGAGATTAACCTGACTGTGGGCGATGGACACTACTATGGAGGGTTCTACAATGCTCCTTTACAGAACGGCAGAGACTATTACATCATATTACGAGCTGTCAGTCAATGGGGAGGGGTAAGACCAGCTGCTATGCATTGGAAATAAAGGATATGTGGAGTTTATTCATATAAAAGGAAGCACAGTTTTGAAGGTCATCTTTAACAAATGATTATTGATATTGCTTGTTGATCTTAAAGAACTCTGCATTAATAATTAACTGCATTAATAATTAGTCATTCTGTATGTGCCATTTCAACTATTTTCTAGGCTTTCAAGCACTCTTGTGTTATCTGGGCAAAAGTTAGAGGTAAGGGTTCCTTTTCTCATATTTAGCCCACGGTTGTGGTTTAATCAGATTGTTGTATTGATGTTGTATGATGTTTTCTCTCATTTGGCAGATATATCCTACATAATGAAGGTTTCATCGCTTTTCGCTGGAGGATTAATTGGAGTCTTTGCTTTGGCCATTTTTCTGCGATACTGTTACACCTGGTAAGATCTATCCTATCTTAGTGTGTATGCCTACATACATATGTGGAATTCATTTTCAGTATACTGATCAAATCTGACTCAATACATAGCCTACTTAACTTTCTGTATCCCCTTTTCAGGTTTTGTAAGAAGACATGACAGTTATTGTGAGGACTGACTTTTTAAGTTGGGTCACACTTGGTTTATATCAGCATAACATTCAACGACATTCACCTGTAATATTGTAACTGTGTAAAAATGTGTTTTGTATTGTTGTTGTTTTTTGTGATAAAATAAAAGGTACACATTTTTTTGGTCATTGTTTATACAGTTTTATTATCAGCAATAGCATAAATAATATGTTCTTAAAATACATACAAACACATGCAATACAATGCATTTAAACTAAATGTATTAATTACAAGTTTAGAAAAAGGCAACAGTAAACATGTCCTGGGTTTTGTTTTTTTCACCTTGTAGAATGATCTCCAGAACTCACTAAGGTTGGATGTTTTGGTGCCGCTAGGACAGTTCAGACGGCTGGTTGATGACTTTTTTTTACTGAGGAATGTGTTGTTTTTCATGAGCATGTTTTGTAAGTCACTTTTCTTAAATTGCTTGTAAATATTGTATGTTTTTTATTGTGTTGGATTTGTAAATATTGTGAATTTTCTATGATTTCTATGAAAGAGAGTGTCACGATCTTCATGCGGGACAGACCAAGGCGCAGCGAGGCATCCAGTATACATGTTTATTAAAACGAAACGGATCTGGGCAAAATAACAAAATGAACGAAGACCGTAACTTAGACATAGACTGACAATACAAACAAAGCTATGCATCAACAATAACCCACAAACCCCAATTGAAAACTACAAACATATATATGGTTCCCAATTAGAGACAACGACACACAGCTGCCTCTAATTGGGAACCATTCCCCAACATAGAAATATATAACCTAGAACATAAAAACCCTACACCAAAAACAAAACTAAACACACCAGCCTGTCTTCTCAGGCCTGGGCGTGACAGTACCCCCAAAGCGCGGACTCCGACCGCCACAAGTCCATGGGGGTCTTCGGGTGGGTCTTTTAGTCCCAGGTGGCGGCTCCGGTGCTGGCCGTGCTGGTCCGAAGTCACGCACCGGAGGCCCTGGGCCATTTGCTGGACTGGGGACCCTCACTGGCGGCCCCGGACTGGGGACCCTCACTGGCGGCCCCGGACTGGGGACCCTCACTGGCGGCCCCGGACTGGGGACCCTCACTGGCGGCCCCGGACTGGGGAAGCACACTGGCGGCTCCCGGACTGGGGAAGCACACTGGCGGCTCCGGACTGGGGGAAGCACACTGGCGGCTCGGACTGGGGAAGCACTGGCGGCCCGGACTGGGGAAGCACACTGGCGGCTCCGGACTGGGGAAGCACACTGGCGGCTCGGACTGGGGAAGCACACTGGCCCTCTGGTGCGGGGAGCAGGAACCGGCCGTACTGGGCTCATAACGCGCACACTGGTGCGGAGAGCAGGAACCGGCCGTACTGGGCTCAAATAGCGCACTCTGGTGCGGGGAGCAGGAACCGGCCGTACTGGGCTCTTGACGCGCACTCTGGTGCGGGGAGCAGGAACCGGCCGTACTGGGCTCTTGACGCGCACTCTGGTGCGGGGAGCAGGAACCGGCCGTACTGGGCTCATGACGCGCACTCTGGTGCGGGGAGCAGGAACCGGCCGTACTGGGCTCATGACGCGCACTCTGGTGCGGGGAGCAGGAACCGGCCGTACTGGGCTCATGACGCGCACTCTGGTGCGGGGAGCAGGAACCGGCCGTACTGGGCTCATGACGCGCACTCTGGTGCGGGGAGCAGGAACCGGCCGTACTGGGCTCATGACGGGCACAGGGATCCTGGAGCGTGGAGCAGGGACAGGACGTGCTGAGTCCACGACAGGCACAGGAATCCTGGAGCGTGGAGCAGGGACAGGACGTGCTGGACTCTCTAAGCGCACGGGGAGCCTGGTGCGCGGAGCCGGAACAGGACGTGCCGGACTCTCTAAGCGCACGGGGAGCCTGGTGCGCGGAGCCGGAACAGGACGTGCCAGACTCTCTAAGCACACAGAGGGCCTGGTGCGTGGAGCCGAAACAGGACGTGCCGGGCTCTCAATGCGCACAGGGGGCCTGATGCGTGGAGCCGACACCATGTGCCCCCCCAAAAAACATTTTTGGGGCTGCTGTGGCCACGAACCCCCCAGGAGCTCCCGCCAAGGAAAGGCCTCCCAATCCGCCTTGATCTCCGCCATGGTCAAGAACCCCTTCTCCCTCCTGCCACGCTGCTTGGTCTCTTGGTGGTGGGTTATTCTGTCACGATCTTCATGCGGGACAGACCAAGGCGCAGCGAGGCATCCAGTATACATGTTTATCGAAACGAAACTGGGCAAAATAACAAAATGAACGAAGACCGTAACTTAGACATAGACTGACAATACAAACAAAGCTATGCATCAACAATAACCCACAAACCCCAATTGAAAACTACAAACATATATATGGTTCCCAATTAGAGACAACGACACACAGCTGCCTCTAATTGGGAACCATTCCCCAACATAGAAATATATAACCTAGAACATAAAAACCCTACACCAAAAACAAAACTAAACACACCAGCCTGTCTTCTCAGGCCTGGACGTGACAGAGAGGCCTTGGTCTCAATGGGATTCCCTGTTTAAATACATTTTTAAAAAGGCAACAGTAAACATGTAGTCATCCACGAATGTTGCAGCGCCCCGTTAGGGCCAGTCAGTTTATTTTGCTCATGCCGGATCTCTGTGGCAAGACGCATCATTCACCCAAGTTTCATCAAAATCGGGCCAGTGGTGTCTGAGATATCGCGTGGGTTAGCTAGACTCATATCCTTGAGCATGTCTGCCAAATTTCAGCACTCTGAGTCAAACAGATCAAGAGATTTAATACCATGTGGTCAATGTGAATGTTCTTGCATATGTTGAGTCTCGACAGTGTTTGCAACATGTGTACCAAATTGTGTTACAATATGAATATCCTTGACTGACTTATATGCATTTATATGCCAGACCACACCCACGTGAATGTTTATTGGTCAATAGCAGCCATTTTGTTTTAGGTACTAGTCTGAAGAATATTTCATTGAGAGAACACTTTAGAACCGGAACCCCCATCAGAAGCTAGCCAGCTAACTAACTACTAGCTAGTAGTCAGTTTGCCACTGCTAGCGGTCATCACCGTTAACTCGGACATCAGCCAGCCTCAGCCAGGTCAATTCCTGCCAGTCTGCACAGCGCGATATCAACCCAGAGCATATCGGACTGCTTTTTCTTTACCACATATCTGGATTCCTACTGCAAGCTCTGAACCTTTACACCGGATCATCACAGCTAGCTAGCTGCTATACAAGTGGCTACCTCTGGCTAACGTCTCTGTTCCGAAGCAAGCACCAGTTAGCCTGGAGCTAGGCCCATTACAGGCTAGCTGAAGAGGTCCTTCAGCCAATTCTTGGGCTACAATACCTATTTTGCCAATTGGCCTGGATCCTTTTGCTGCCGACACGGAGCCCCGCCGATCCATCACAACTGGTCTACCGACGTAACCGTCCTGGGGGGTCTCAACAGGCTATTCTGTTACAATGTCGCCAAAGAACCATCTACTAGCCCCAGCCCACTAGCTTTTCTGAACGCTGTGTCCCCTGCTCGCCTAGCCCCCTGGACTGTTTCAAGAACACGGTACCTCCTTTTCTTTACCTGTCGGCCCCAGCCTCGAACTCAGGTCCTGTATGTACCTAACTAACCAGCTCTGCCCATTCATCGCCATTTACCCGTTGTTGTCTTAGTTCTCATGATCAACACCTGTGTTTGCTTTATGCCTCTCTCTAATGTCAATATGGCATGTCTACTGCTGTCTTGGCTAGTTCTTGCTGTTTTATTTCAGTTGTAGAGCCCTCAGTCCCGCTCAAAATGCCTTAGATACAGTTGGGTAAACATACACTTAGATTGGAGTCATTAAAACTCGTTTTTTCAACCACTCCACAAATGTTTTGTTAACAAACTATAGTTTTGGCAAGTTGGTTAGGACATCTACTTTGTGCATGACACAAGTAATTTTTACAACAATTGTTAACAGACAGATTATTTCACTTATAATTCACTGTATCACATTTCCAGTGGGTCAGAAGTTTACATACACTAAGTTGACTGTGCCTTTAAACAGCTTGGAAAATTCCAGAAAATGATGTCATGGCTTTAGAAGCTTCTGATAGGCTAATTGACGCCATTTGAGTCAATTGGAGGTGTACCTGTGGATGTATTTCAAGGCCTACCTTCAAACTCAGTGCCCCTGTGCTTGACATCATGGGAAAATCACGTTCATCTGTACAAACAATAATACACAAGTAATAACACCATGAGACAACACACCCGTCATACCGCTCAGGAAGGAGACAAGTTCTGTCTCCTAGAGATGAATGTACTTTGTGCGAAAATTGCAAATCAATCCCAGAAGAACAGCTAAGGACCTTGTGAAGATGCTGGAGGAAACAGGTACAAAAGTATCTATATCCACAGTAAAACGAGTCCTATATCAACATAACCTGAAAGGCCACTTTTTGGAGAAATGTCCTCTGGTCTGATGAAACAAAAATAGAACTGTTTGGCCATAATGACCATCGTTATGTTTGGAGGAAAAAGGGGGAGGCTTGCAAACCGAAGAACACCATCCCAACCGTGAAGCACGGGGGTGGCAGCATCATGTTGTGGGGGTGCTTTTGCTGCAGGAGGGACTGGTGCACTTCACAAAATAGATGGCATCATGAGGCAGGAAAATTATGTGGATATATTGAAGCAACATCTCAAGACATCAGTCAGGAAGTTAAAGCTTAGTCGCAAATGGGTCTTCCAAATGGACAATGACCCCAAACATACTTCCAAAGTTGTGGCAAAATGGCTTAAGGACAACAAAGTCAAGGTATTGGAGTGGCCATCACAAAGCCTCAATCCTATAGAAAATGTGTCG
This sequence comes from Brachymystax lenok tsinlingensis, assembly GCA_030435695.1. Lineage (NCBI taxonomy): Eukaryota > Metazoa > Chordata > Actinopteri > Salmoniformes > Salmonidae > Brachymystax > Brachymystax lenok. Next base: position 71,607,555 of record CM059819.1, on the reverse strand, counting down.
GCAGAACTGAAAAAGCGTGTGCGAGCAAGGAGGCCTACAAACCTGTTACATCAGCTCTGTCAGGAGGAATGGGACAAAATTCACCCAACTTATTGTGGGAAGCTTGTGGAAGGCTACCCGAAACGTTTGATCCAAGTAAAACAAATTAAAGGCAATGCTACCAAATACTAATTGAGTGTATGTAAACTTCTGACCCACTGGGAAAGTGATGAAAGAAATAAAAGCTGAAAGAAAAAATTCTCTCTACTATTATTCTGACATTTCACATTCTTAAAATAAAATGGTAATCCTAACTGACCTAAGACAGGCAATTTTTACTAGGATTAAATGTCAGGAATTGTGAAAAACTGAGTTTAAATGTTCTTGGCTAAGTTGTATGTAAACTTCCAACTTCAACTGTAGCTCTTTCTTCACACCCCACACACATGAGGAGACCTCACCTGGCTTAACTGGTGCCTCCAGGGACTAAACCTCTCTCAACGCCTAGGTTTACCTCCACCGTACTCACATCCTACCATACCATTGTCTGTACATTATGCCCTGAATCTATTCTACCACGCCCAGAAATCTGCTCCTTTTAATCTCTGTCCACAACGCACTAGACAACCAGTTCTTATAGCCTTTAGCTGTACCCTTATCCTACTCCTCCTCTGTTCCTCTGGTGATGTAGAGGTTAACCCAGGCCCTGTAGCCCCCAGTTCCACTCCAATTGCCCAAGCGCAATCTTTTGTTGACTTCTGTAACCGTAAAAGTCTTGGTTTCATGCATGTTACCATCAGAAGCCTCCTCCCTAAGTTTGTTTTATTCATTGCTTTAGCACACTCCGCCAACCCTGATGTCCTAGCCGTGTCTGAATCCTGGCTTAGGAAGGCCACCAAAAAAGTCTGAGATTTCCATCCCCAACTACAACATTTCCCGCCAAGATAGAACTGCCAAAGGGGGCGGAGATGCAATCTACTGCACAGATAGCCTGCAGAGTTCTGTCATGCTATCCAGGTCTGTGCCCAAACAGTTTGAGCTTCTACTTTTTAAAATCCACCTTTCCAGAAACAAGTCTCTCACTGTTGCCACTTGTTATAGACCCCCCTCAGCCCCCAGCTGTGCCCTGGACACCATATGTGAATTAATTGCCTCCCATTTATCTTCAGAGTTTGTACTGTTAGGTGACATAAACTGGGATATGCTTAACACCCCGGCCGTCCTACAATCTAAGCTAGATGCCCTCAATCTCACACAAATTATCAAGGAACCTACCAGGTACAACCCCTAAATCCATAAACACGGGCACCCTCATAGATATCATCCTGACCAACCTGCCCTCTAAATACACCTCTGCTGTCTTCAACCAGGACCTCAGCAATCACTGCCTCATTGCTTTCGTCCGTAATGGGTCCGCGGTCAAACGACCACCCCTCATCACTGTCAAACACTCCCTAAAACACTTCAGCGAGCAGGCCTTAATAATTGACCTGGCCCGGGTATCCTGGAAGGATATTGACCTCATTCCGTCAGTAGAGAATGCCTGGTTATTCTTTAAAAGTGCTTTACTCACCATCTTAATTAAGCATGCCCCATTCAAGAAATTTAGAAATAAGAACAGATATTGACCAGCACAAAAACATCCTGTGGCGTACTGCATTAGCATCGAATAGCCCCCGCGATATGCTACTTTTCAAGGAAGTTAGGAACCAATATACACAGGCAGTTAGGAAAGCAAAGGCTAGCTTTTTCAAACAGAAATTTGCATCCTGTAGCACAAACTCCAAAAGGTTCTTGGACACTGTAAAGTCCATGGAGAATAAGAGCACCTCCTCCCAGCTGCCAACTGCACTGAGGCTAGGAAACACTGTCACCACCGATAAATCTACGATAATCGAGAATTTCAATAAGCATTTTTCTATGGCTAGCAATGCTTTCCACCTGACTACCGCTACCTCGGTCAACAGCTCTGCACCCCCCACAGCAACTTGCCCAAGCCTCCCCCATTTCTCCTTCACCCAAATCCAGATAGCTGATGTTCTGAAAGAGCTGCAAAATCTGGACCCCTACAAATCAGCTGGGCTAGACAATCTGGACCCTCTCTTTCTAAAAATGATCTGCCGCAATTGTTGCAACTCCTATTACTAGCCTGTTCAACCTCTCTTTCGTATCGTCTGAGATCCCTAAAGATTGGAAAGCTGCCGCGGCCAGACACTCTCGACCAAAACTGTTACAGACCTATATCTATCCTACCCTGCCTTTCTAAAGTCTTCAAAAGCCAAGTTAACAAACAGATCACCGACTATTTCGAATTCCACCGTACCTTCTCCACTATGCAATCTGGGTCATGGGTGCACCTCAGCCACGCTCAAGGGTCCTAAACAATATCATAACCGCCAGCGATAAAAGTCAATACTGTGCAGCCGTCTTCATCGCCCTGCCCAAGGCTTTCAACTCTACCAATCACCACATTCTTATCGGTAGACTCAACAGCCTTGGTTTCTCAAATGACTGCCTCGCCTGGCTCACCAACTACTTCTCAGATAGAGTTCAGTGTGTAAAATTGGAGGGCCTGTTGTCCGGACCTCTGGCAGTCTCTATGGGGGTGCCACAGTGTTCAATTCTCGGGCCGACTCTTTTCTCTGTATACATCAATGATGTCGCTCTTGCTGCTGGTGATTCTCTACACAGACGACACCATTCTGTATACTTCTGGCCCTTCTTTGGACACTGTGTTAACAAATTTACAAAATAGCCTCCAACACTCTACTCAGCAAATTGGATGTAGTCTATCACAGTGCCATCCGTTTTGTCACCAAAGCCCCATATACTACCCACCATTGCAACCTGTATGCTCTCGTTAGCTGGCCTTCACTTCATATTCGTCACCAAACGCACTGGCTCCAGGTCATCTATAAGTCTTTGCTAGGTAAAGCCCCGCCTTATCTCAGCTCACTGGTCACCATAGCAGCACCCACCTGTAGCACACGCTCCAGCAGGTATATTTCACTGGTCATCCCCAAAGCCAACTCCTCCTTTGGCCACCTTTCCTTCCAGTTCTCTGCTGCCAATGACTGGAACGGAATTGCAAAAATCACTGAAGCTGGAGTCTTATATCTCCCTCACTAACTTTAAGCATCAGCTGTCAGAGCAGCTTACCAATCATTGCACCAGTACACAGACCATCTGTAAATAGCCCACCCAACTACCTCATCCCCATATTGTTATATTGACTGTACGTTTGTTTATCCCATGTGTAACTCTGTGTTGTTTGTGTCGCACTGCTTTGCTTTATCTTGGCCAGGTTGCAGTTGTAAATGAGAACTTGTTCTCAACTGACCTACCTGGTTAAATAAAGGTGAAATAAAATAAATAAACAACGTATTGAACGTGTATTGAACACTATTCCAGAAGAAAAACAATACTGCGTGGATGTTTTGGAGTCTGATAACTCTGAGGAGGACGTTGGGAAAAAAAGATATTGGGTATTGAGTGATACCCCATTTCATTGATCCCCAATCCTTGGGTAAAGCTGTAAAGTGCAATATGAATGTCAATACATACAATAGGCTGAGTGGGGAGGTGATTTCACAGTCACAGTCCTGCGAAGAGCTAAAATACTCATATTTGCTAAACTCTTCACAGTTGTGTTCTGTGGGTGTCACCGAGTAGATTGATACCCCATGTCATTGCTTCACATTCCAACCTTGTTTACATTATCTAGTCTAAATATGGCATGATTCCACCAATTGTAACCTTCTGCATCACTTTCAAATAGGTACTTTTATTTTGAAGGCAAACCGCAAATTCCACTATTGTGCCTAATCCTTATTGTGGCTAGCTTCACAACACACACCCCGGTCCGGTCAAGCCTCACTAGCCAGATGAAGCTAGCTGGCTGCTTATAACGTTAGCTTTGGGCAACAGGGTTAAGTAGCTGGCTAGCTATTTATTTTCACATCGTTCGTGGCTGGTATGTGCTTGTTTGCAGACTTTCTTTGTACAGCTGATAGTAGTGGTGGCGATTGGCTTCACGTGCAAATTCAGCACACACATCATTCTATAATATAATTATATTATTTGACGTGTCAAATTAAAAGCTTATTTAAGGCGTGAAATAGTGTTATTTGACGTGTATCTTTTTGACACGCAAAGACCCAAACGGCGTTCCATACCTTTCTACCATTGTGGCTAGATAGAGTAGGCCTACAGCTTCATCTAGCGGTCGGGTCGGGGGCAAAAGTTGTTGACAACTGTAACGTTGTAGGAAAGCCTAACCCAAAATGTCCTAACCTTAACCTCATTCTCCTAACCTGCCACGTTAATTAGCCTAACCTGATGCATTCATTTTCCTAACCTGCCAGATGAGTTATTCTAACTTGCTATGTAAACAAACCATATGTGGTGACAAATCATCAATATCACCACGTCAGCAGCTCTGGAGGACAGGGATCATTGTACCGAATTTCATGTCTAGGTTGAACGGAGTGAGGGGCGTGACCTTTCAATGTTTATATGTTCAATCTCTTGTTGTAGCTCCACCATCTGGCCAATCAGTGTAATGTCGTTTAAATGCCGGATCTCAATGGCAAGACGCATCATTCGCCAGAGTTTCGTCAAAATCCAAATAGGGCAAGTGCTGAGATATCGCGTTTGAATGTACGAACCGAACGAACGGACGGACAGACAGATAGACAGAACGAACAGATCCGCAGTCCCCTCCCGATTTAATCGTAGGTGACAATTAAATAAATGCAATACAAGTATGTTATAATAGATGAGAAATTTGAACATAAGCTAAGTGGTGTAAGGTAATTAAGTAAACATACTTTAAAGTACTACTTAAGTAGTTTTTTGAGGTATCTGTACTTTACTATTTATATATATTTTTTACAATTTTTACTTTTACTTCACTACATTCCTACAGAAAATATTGTACTTTTTACTCCATACATTTTCCCTGACAACCCAAAGTACTCCTTACCTTTTGAATGCTTAGCGGGACATGAACATTGTGAAATTCATAGACTTATCAAGAGAACACATCCGTTCTGCCTATGTTCTGGAGGACTCACAAATGCATCTTTTGTAAATATTTTCTGTGTGTGTGTGTGTGGGAGGTTGATTATCCTTACATTTTAAAAACAAGAAAATGTTGCTGTCTGCTTTGCTTAATATAAGGAATTTTAAACGATTTTGATACTTAAGTATATTTTAGCAATTGCATTTACTTTTGACACTTAAGTATATTTTAAACCATATACTTTTAGACTTTTACTAAAGTAGTATTTTACTGGGTGACTTTCACTTTTACTTGAGTAACTTTTTATTACGATATCTATACTTTTACTCAAGTATGACAATTGGGTACTTTTTCCACCACTGCATAGTCTTATAGGTTTTCCATTATACACAAAATTACAATATTTAATGAAGGAAAGATCAACTTTCAGTGATTCAGTCACACTTCTTAGAATAATCAAATCATTGAGCTCAAGGAAGAATAAAAATATAATTATGCGTGAAGAAGGACGGTAATAATGAGTATAGTTAATATGTACTTTTTTTTTATTGCAGAAAAAAAACAGTATACATACAAGAAGTATACAAACAGACAATAATAACATATGCTAGGGGGTACAACAAATTACAGATTATACAAAGACCTTAAAAGATGCACACATATAGATTGTTTTAACAGCTTTCTTATTAGAATAATGTAGAATGGTCTTAATGTACTGCTCGAACTCCTTATAGAAATTCATGGAAGAGTGTTTTTTATTAGTGAATTTACATTTATGAAGATGAAATTTAGCCATTAGCACAATTCGATTTATGAGGTAAAATTGTTTTTCTTTATCTCCCATAAAAAAACGAAAGTCATCAAGAATGTTAACAATTATAAAACTGTGAATATTTTTCCATAATTTCTTTACATGTAGACAATGCCAAAATAAATGCTGTTTCTGAATGCTCAACACAAAAAGTACAGTTAATGTATTTTTTGAGTTATAAGGGTAATACTTATGGATCATTCTGAAAGAGACCTCTTTGACCTTAACAAGCAGGTATTTGTGTGGTAATAACCAGACTTTTTTCCAACAGATATTATTGACAAATGTATTCCAGTAAGTTGTGACATAAGGAATGGATTCAATATCCCTTTGAAATAAAGCACGTATAGATCTGTTGTTCTGAGGGGGCAAGGAGAAACACATTTTTCCTATTGGAGAGTCAACTGGATTAAGCGAGGGTAGGTCAAGAAGGTGAGGTCTGGTGACACCTCTAAACAACATGAGAGTTCCAGATGGAAATATGTAATGCTATGGATGGGAGGTCCATCTTGTGACGTAATGATTTTCTGTCAAGTGAATGTTACGAGAGCATCGAAAGGCGAGACTGAAGTGAAGAGGAGGTTCTGCATGTTTTTTTGTTTTTTTTTAAAGGGAGGTCAATCAGGTCATTGGGGCCACCACATAAGTGTCAATTAATAACACAGCTATAAGTATTGATACAATGTAATGGTTGGTCATATACAATGAATATTCACAATCATGTGAACAATCTTCATTTGTAAAGAGCTTGATTCCATGGCCAGAGCTTGCTTGCTTGCTAGTTAGTCAACAGTAACCCACTGTTTGTTGTGACAGTGTTAGCTAGCTAGCCCAGATCAGATGGCCTGGTTTGTTTTAGCTTTCTAAAATCATACTTGAGAGCAAATGGCAAAAAAAAGAGTTAGCTAACAGCATCCTTGTAACGTTTCTCTCACCTCATCACAAGTGTACTTCATAGTAGAAAACAAAATTAGGCCTAACTTGTATTGCAAAGAAGACATTGTTTTTGTACGATCCACAAATTTTTCGCTACACCAGCAATAACATTAGCAAAAACGTCTGCTAAACATGTGTATGTGTCCAATAAAATTAGATTTTGTCATTAGAATACAATTAAACTCTTTAGCAACAAAAACACATTATAAAATTAATATCATACAGTAAGCTTATTTGGGCCCTGGGTAATTTACTGTACACAATACAATATGGGCCTAGCTACTATATGTGAGGAGTTCTCTTTCACAGGGTATACTACTGTACTAGCTAACTAAAATAAATCACAAGTTACACAGCCACAATAAACTATAGACCCTTTTCCAGTACACGACACACTGACATCACACACAGATGCGTTCTCATACGCTTGTTTTGATTCTTGCTTGAACAGTCACTAAGATTACATTTGTTGTGATATTTGCAAAATAACTATTTTGGATGCAGCAGTTGTTTGCTAGAATACTAACGTTCATTGATATGGGCTGTAGCAAAAGCTAGCCAAAGAGACATTTTATTGGTTGAAGTTGAAGTGTTTTTTTAAGTATAATGCAGTTGATGTGCGATGATGCCACAAACATTATATTAAGCAGAACATTTTGCTGGCGTTCTATAAGAACACCCCCTTGTTCTCCCACCAATTTGTGCGCAGCAATGTTTGTAAACACAGAAAGGGGTCTATCCAAAGCACAACATAAACTAGCCCAATATCAGGATTTTAAAGCTACAGTCTGGGAATCTATTCAATAGTCATTTAAATTATTTATATAGGCCTACCCATTGACTCTAGAAGAATAATATAACATAGCTACATTTTAGCTTAGCACATAGCTACATTTTAACTGTCACACCCTATCATAGCACAATTAATTACTAGTAAACAAACCAATGTATAGAGCTATACATTGCTCTTCTAATAATGTTTGAAACTATTGTGTGGATGCCATGGACTGTCAGCTGTATACCAGTGGCAGGGTGGCTGTTTTGTTGTTTTTCTAATCCCAGACTGTAGCTTTAAACAACCCAAATTGGGTCTGACCTGTGGTGTTGAAAGTGTCTCTCCGATGAGGAGTGTCAGATTTACATCTGTCTGACCGAGAGGACTGATACATCTATTAAGCAAATCCACCCACAGCCTGAACACTTGTGGTGTGTGTGTGTGCGTGTGCGTGTGTGAGTGAAGATATGTGTATTTGTGATTTTAGCGACTGAAAAAAGATGGAGAGAGAGAATGGAGGGGGTACATATCCACCTCAATCATCTGTTGGACTCCTGATACAGGGCAGTTTCCCAGCCCTGTGGAGGTAGAGGAGGGGCTGCACCAACCCACACAAAACAGCCACGTTGATGCAAACACCGGGAACAATTAATTCCACCCTATTCGATTGATCAATCAAGATGACAACCACTAGTAATGGGATATAGTTTACTGCCACAGACGTCATGAGAATCAAAATGATCTTAAAGGCCTTCATCTTCAAGTTATTTCCCGACTCCTTTTCACCGTCCCCCGGCCCAGGCTTTTTAAGAGCTCTGAGAATTGAGAGGCAGCAGAACAACATTACCAAAAAGGGAATCAGGAACAAGACCAAGATCCCATAGTGTGGTACATGAGGATAGAAGATTCCAAAGACCAAAGAAGAAACCAAAACTGCAAACCAGACTAAACCGCTACACCTCACTCTGTATCTTAGGGGTCTGCACTTTAAGAAGACCACAGGCTGGACCACCGCCAGGTAGCGCTCTACACAGACACAGCACTGGAACAGGGGACGACCAATCCAGATAAAGCCCCACATGAAGGCCACCACTTTTCCAAGAGCCGCTTCAGGTATGTGAGTGTATACAATAATAAGGGGGGTACCTATGCAGTAGAGGATCTCAGTCATGCTCAGGTTGAGGGTGAAGATCTCCGCAGCCACCCCAGACCCAGTCAAAATCAGCCACACCACCCAACCGTTAACAGGAAGGCCAACCACAAAGTTGGTGACATGGAAAACTGAAAAAATATACATTGAAGAGTAGTCCAGTCCAGTTGAGTTGCTATAGGAGAGGTTGGGGACTACAAAGTGTTCATTGTCAGTGGTGTTCATCTCCTCTTTGGTTGTAGTCTGGTTCGTCTGAAAATGCACTTTGGAGTATCTGTGGACATGAAATCAAAATGGTGGCCAGGATGATCTATTCCCTGAAATGTGATTTAAATCATATTATAGGTGTCAACCCCATTACAGCCGGCACACCACCCACATTGCTTCCTATTGTGTCCCTGACTGTGTTCTCAAAGATGGCCATCACAGACATTTTCAGTGAATATTGATGACATTCATTCAAATCTGTTCTTAGACTATATGGGTAGATTATGCACCTTATTTTTAAATAAAATGGCTCTCAAAAGTCAATTTCTCTTAATTTACGACAACATACTGTACTTTGCCTTGAAACTTGTCCAATATGTCAATTATTTCTGAATTGGTGTGCATTTCAGAAGTGAAACAAATGAAAATGTTGAAGAAAAAAATATGATGAGGAGCCATGACACAGTAATATACTCTATTTGTCTCGCATTAATCATTATTTGAAAATACTTGAAACTCAAACAAACCTTGGCTGACGGAATGCTCTTCTCTTTAGTAGTGATGAGAAACTTTTCCTTTGTTTTATCTGTTGTATTCGACACAGAGTCCAAACACCTGTGTTAGTTTGTGTGTTTATATTCCTGCAGCAACTGGCTCACATGAGTGCAAAGCATCATGTCACCTAATACTGTAGGCTATTGAGTCATGCAAATACAGCATTACATGACCAATATCCATATTTTAAGGCTGCTTCTCTGATATGACCAATGTATTAAAATTATTACAATTATGCGCAGCAAGTACTACTTTGATCTTGGCTCTACAGTCGTGCTCTGCTTTTGTTTGTCCCTCTCCAGGTCTGAAGATGGGTGCACTTTCTCAAGTCATATTTTCGCAGCAGTCAAATACAGAGCTCTCGACTATACTTTTGGGGCGAGTTGGCTACTTAACCCTTTCCCCTCTGTCTAAACCCTGTGTGTTAGCCACAGTTTATTCTTTCTAGTAAACATCAATTAGTGCTGTGTATTGTTACCAACCCTGGGTTCAAATGCTCTTTGAAATATTTTGCTTTAGCCTGCCTGGAGTGCCAGGTGGGCGGGGTTTGGAAACAATACAGGCAAACTCAATCTAGCCCAGCTAAAGTATAGTATTATTTAAACCTTGGTCTGGCTGTTATATTTCATTGTTGTCTCAATCTATAGGCTTCTACTAGTCTCAAGTTGACCATAAACTGGCTGGCCTTGCCGATGCCCTACCATCTGGGCAGCAGTGACCTCTACCCCCACACTGGTAACCCCCCTGAGGTCACCTATAGGAAACCATGGAGCAGAGGTATGAAGAGTGACTCTTTTAATTTACATAATCTGCCCAAATCTACCTGACTACCCAGCAGTTCTACTCAGCTGGCAGCAGTTTACCCTATTCCACGTTTTTTAAATGTAGATGTAAATGTTTTCAATGTATATGGCTCAACAAAGATTTGAAATATTATGATTATCTATAGGAATGAGTCTAAACATTCATTTAATTGCATCAGCAGTGGTTAGATAAGGACTCATAGGCAATTGTTTCCTATTCCTTGTTTTGACAGGAAATGTAATTTCCACCTGCAAACTGTTGTTCGGTGGATCTGTACTAGATGACTTGGGGACTAAAGGACAACCAACAGACTCTCTTGAGAAGTAAAAATGTTATGTAGCTAGACTACTGTACACCTACAATATGTGTGTTTAAATAGAATCAGAATGCTGAAAGTTCAACGGAATTGACAGCTGGGAGGTTGCCGAACGACTTGAATGTGCTTCAGATGTCTGACAGGGTTTTCATTATGTCATTTCTCAGGCTGAGTTTAAGTCTGACCCATGTGAGAGGGGATCCTCTGGAAGGGAGCTCCAACCCCAGCTCACAGCTTGATTTAGATGAAGCAGTGTGGCTCCCAAGAAAGGCTAGGAAGGACAAGGGACACTTTGTCTGCAATTCATCCTTCAGCAAGAGCACGGCAGAGCGAAAGAGCCCAAGGCATCAGCATGAGGGTCAGATCATAGGATAATGTTTCGATGCAAATATTCCTACACTGTATATAAGTCAATGTAATTTCCCTGTTATTGTATGAATAACGATGAAAATACCTTGATTTGTCTTTATTGTGCACTCAAACATACATGACATATCCAGAGATATCCTGTCCTAAGGTACCTGATATAAGATGTGTCTATGTCAATAGGGGTAAGTTGGAAGAAACAAGTCACACAATAACTATGTGGACATGTGCTGATCTAACCAAACCTGCATTTTTGTCTCAGATCTTGTCATGCCAGAGGAGGTGCTGTTTGTCAATCACTTGCCACAGCTCAAGAAAAGTCTGCCCTCCATGAAATTTAGTTAATTTAAAAAATAGAAAACAATAGTTAATTTTCAATTCTAGTTACACTGAGTGTAGAAAACATTAGGACACCTTCCTAATATTGAGTTGCACCCCTTTTTTGCCCTCAGAACTGCCTCAATTCTTCAGGGCATGGACTATACAAGGTGTCGAAAGCGGGATGCTGGCCCATGTTGACTCCATTGCTTCCCGCAGTGTCAAGTTGTCTGGATGTCCATTGGGTGGTGGACCATTCTTGATACACACAGGAAACTGTTGAGCGTGAAAAATCGAGCAGCGTTGCAGTTAATGACACAAACCGGTGCGCCTGGCACCTACTACCATACCCCGTTCAAAGGCACTTTAAATCTTTTGTCTTGCCCATTCACCCTCTAAATGGCACACACACAATCCATGTCTTAATTTGTCTCAAGGCTTAAAAAATCTTCTTTAACCTGTCTTCTCCTCTTCATCTACACTGATTTGAAGTGGACTTAACAAGTGGCATCAATTAGGGATCATAGCTTTCACCTGGATTCACCTAGTCAGTCTATGTCACCCGAAAGGTGTCATTGATGTTTTGTACACTCAGTGTAGCTTGTGAGAGTGTTAAATTACTGTTTGTCAAACAATTCGAAACACAATTAAAATTATGCCATTTTAGTGACCCAGGATTTAATTGTTAGTCATGTGTATAACATTTTCAATTTAACCAGTAATTAAAATAGTTTCTTAAAAACGTTTCCTTGAAAAATGCTTTGTTGTAGGGTTTGATGTCCCGTCCACAGGATTGTTGAGCTAACGTAGGTTAATGTGATTAGCATGAGGTTGTAAGTAACAAGAAACTTTCCCAGGACATAGACATATCTGATATTGGCAGAAAACTTACATTTTTTGTTAATCTAACTGCTCTGTCCAATTTACAGTAGCTATTACAGTGAAATAATACCATGCTATTGTTTGAGGAGAGTGCACAATCTTGAACATGAAAAGTTCTTAATAAACTAATTAGGCAAAAATAAATGATTACCTTTATTTAACTAGGCAAGTCAGTTAAGAACAAATTCTTATTTTCAATGACAGCCTTTCGGTTACAAGTCCAACGCTCTAACCACTAGGCTACCTGCTGCCCCATTTGGGCAGTCTTGATACAAAACTGAACAGAAATGCAATAGTTCATTGGATCAGTCTAAAACTTTGCACATCACTGCAGCTAACTAGTGGACAAAATCTAAATTTCAGCTGGGCTGGAATAATACATTATGGCCTTTCCTTTGCATTTCAAAGATGATGGTACAAAAAAACACAAAAAAACTATTGTGTTATATTCTCCTACATTCCTTTCACATTTCCACAAACTTCAAAGTATTTCCTTTCAAATGGTACCAAGAATATGCATACCCTTGCTTCAGGGCCTGAGCTACAGGCAGGTAGATTGGGGTATGTCATTTTATGCTAAAATTGAAAAAAGTGGCAGATCCTTAAGAGGTTAATAATTTGTTCTTGTTTAGTAAACTATTCCATGTCTTATGGTGTCCTCACAGTCAGTCATCATATAGGTAGGTAGGTCCTAGCCAGTCATCAGTCAGGTAGGTCCGCCTAGCCAGTCATCATTCAGGTAGGTCCTCATAGTCAGTCATCATTCAGGTAGATCCTAGCCAGTCATCATTCAGGTAAGTCCTCCTAGCCAGTCATCATTCAGATAAGTCCTCATAATCAGTTATCATTCAGGTAGGTCCTCATAGTCAGTCATCATTCAGGTAGGACCTCATAGTAGTCAGTCATCATGCAGGAAGGTCCTCCTAGCCAGTCACAGTGAGGAGAGGGCCTTGCTCTGTTTGTATTTAAAAGGACCTTATCCTTTGTTTAGTTGTGTCTAGGGTTGCAAAATTCCAGAAACTTTAAATAAATTCCCTGGTTTTCCCAAAATCCCAGTTGGAGGATCCCAGAACCAAAAGGAAATAAGCAGGAAATCCAGAACCCTCCAACCAGGATTTTTGGAAAACTAGGGAATTTATTGACAGTTCCCTGAATTTGTAACCCTAGTTGTGTCCCAATAGCTGTTCTTCAGAAGGATGTCTCCACCAAAATATATCATATTCGGGTGCACCTCAGCCACGCTCAAGGTACTAAATGATATCATAACCGCCATCGACAAAAGACAGTACTGTGCAGCCGTCTTCATCGACCTGGCCAAGGCTTTCAACTCTGTCAATCACTGTATTCTTATTGGCAGACTCAACAGCCTTGGTTTCTCAAATGACTGCCTCACCTGGTTCACCAACTACTTCTCAGACAGAGTTCAGTGTTTAAAATCGGAGGGCCTGTTGTCCGGACCTCTGGCAGTCTCTATGGGGGTGCCACAGGGTTCAATTCTTGGGCTCTTTTCTCTGTATACATCAATGATGTCGCTCTTGCGGCTGGTGATTCTCTGATCCACCTCTACACAGACGACACCATTCTGTAAACTTCTGGCCCTTCTTTGGACATTGTGTTAACTAACTTCCAAACGAGCTTCAATGCCATACAACACTGCTTCCGTGGCCTCCAACTGCTCTTAAATGCTAGTAAAACCAAATGCATGCTTTTCAACCGTTCGCTGCCCGCATCCACCTGCCCGACTAACATCACTACTCTGGGCGGTTCTGACTTAGAAATTGTGGACAACTACAAATACCTAGGTTTCTGGCTAGACTGTAAACTCTCCTTCCAGACTCATATTAAACATCTCCAATCCAAAATTAAATCTAGAATCGGCTTCCAATTTCGCAACAAAGCCTCCTTCACTCACTCACTCACGCCGCCAAACATACCCTCGTAAAACTGACTATCCTACCGATCCTCGACTTTGGCGATGTCATTTACAAAATAGCTTCCAACACTCTACTCGGCAAACTGGATGCAGTCTATCACAGTGCCATCCGTTTTGTCACCAAAGCCCCTTATACTACCCACCACTGCGACCTGTATGCTCTAGTCGGCTGGCCCTATATTCGTCGCCAGACCCACTGGCTCCAGGTCATCTATAAGTCTATGCTAGGTAAAGCTCCGTCTTATCTCAGCTCACTGGTCACGATAACAACACCCACCCGTAGCACACGCTCCAGCAAGTATATCTCACTGGTCATCCCCAAAGCCAACACCTCCTTTGGCCGCCTTTCCTTCCAGTTCTCTGCTGCCAATGACTAGAACGAATTGCAAAAATTGCTGAAGCTGGAGACTTATATTTCCCTTACTAACTTTAAACATCAGCTATCTGAGCAGCTAACCGATCACTGCAGCTGTACATAGTCCATCTGTAAATAGCCCACCCAATCTACCTACCTAATCCCCATATTGTTTTTATTTACTTTTCTGCTCTTTTGCACACCAGTATTTCTACTTGCACATCATCATCTGCTCATCTATCACTTCAGTGTTAATCTGCAAAATTGTAATTACTTCGCTACTATGGCCTATTTATTGCCTTACCTCACGCCATTTGCACACACTGTATATACACTTTCTTTTTTTCTATTGTGTTATTGACTGTACGCTTGTTTATTCCATGTGTAACTCTGTGTTTGTGTCGCACTGCTTTGCTTTATCTTGGCCAGGTCACAGTTGTAAATGAGAACTTGTTCTCAACCAGCTTACCTGGTTAAATAAAGGTGAAATAAAATAAATAAATACAAAATATTTCCTTGGCCTTGTCCCCCATACACTCACCTCCCTGTCTCCCCCTGTCTAACTTAACTAGTATTACAGAGTGTAGAATACCACATCATTCATTCCCCAATTGATAAGACTTTTGTATTCTGTTTCAGTCTTATATCTAGAAGAATTTTAAGTTAAGACATGAAACTCAAACTGTGAATATGTGTGTTCTCTGTTCTGGTCTCCCCCATCACCAGGAGCAGAAGGAGCTCTGCCAGGAGAGGGCCTGTGAGAGTATAGTGATGAGATTGACCACTCTCTCTCTGTGGTACAACTGCTGCTGACTCATCCTGCACTGCCAGCAGGACTCAGGGTTAGTACTCATCACACACACACACACACACACACACACACACACACACACACATTTCCCACAGACATGTTTGAACTGTCCTTGTGGTTGTCTCTGTGGGTGTAGGTTGACCAGTGAGGGTTTCAACAACTTGTTGTTAGTCTACTCCTCTGTGGTTCTGTTTGGCTTCAAGTGTTAAGATCTGGATGTCAAGATAACATACATTTCAGCTCTCTTCAAAATAAAAGTCTTTCAATTCACTCTAATACGAAATGTTAACAAACACTTTTTTTTTTTTTTTTTTTTTACTTCTCTCAGTTGTGGACATTGCCAAGTGGATCTGCCAGATAAGATGGCGGCGGAGAACAAGGCTGACGTTTTACGTATTCCTAACCAATTTTTTGTTCGTTTCTTTGCGTTGTTTGTAACTTGTTTTTTAACTTATTGTGTACATAATGTTGCTGCTACTGTCTCTTATGACCGAAGATAACTTCTGGGCATCAGAACAGCGATTACTCACCACGGACTAGCAGAATCCTTTTTTTACTTTAATGAGTCCGACAAGCCCGAAGTGAATGATATACTGCATCCCCGAGAACAGGCCCAAATCCCCATCATTTGCATGAATAGAAGGCAGAGAAAAAGGGTCCAGAGGGCGGGCTGCCTTCTGAGAATTTGTATGCGATCGAATAAACCCAGACTTCCTTCCATTCTGCTAGCAAACGTGTCATCTTTGGAAAATAAAATCAATGACCTGCGTGGAAGATTAAACTATCAACAGGATATTCAAAACTGTAATATCTTATGCTTCACGGAGTCGTGGGACTGGCTGGCTATACGCTGTATCGGCAGGATAGAACAGCGGCGTCAGGTAAGACAAGGTGCGGCGGACTATGTATTTTTGTAAATAACAGCTGGTGCACGATATCTAAGGAAGTCTCAAGGTTTGCCTGAGGTAGAGTATCTCATGATAAGCTGTAGACCATACTATCTACCTAGCTGTCTACATGGAACCATAGACTGATGCTGGCACTAAGACCGCACTGAATGAGCTGTATTCCACCATAAGCATACAGGAAAACGCTCACCTAGAGGCGGCGCTCCTAGTAGCCAGGGACCTTAATGCAGGGAAACTTAAATCCGTCTTACCAAATTTCTATCAGCATGTTAAATGTGCAACCAGAGGGAAAAAACTCTGGACCACCTTTACTCCACACACAGAGACGCATACAAAGCTCTCCCTCGCCCTCCATTTGGAAAATCTAATCTAAGCTACAGGACTGTTTTGCTAGCACAGACTGGAATATGTTCCGGGATTCCTCCGATGGCATTGAGGAGTACACCACATCAGTAATTGGCTTCATCAATAAGTGTATCGATGACGTCCCCACAGTGACAGTACGTACATACCCCAACCAGAAGCCCTGGATTACCGGCAGCATCCGCACTAAGCTCATCAATAAACTAAGGGCCCTGGGACTAAACACCTCCCTCTGCAACTGGATCCTGGACTTCCTGACGGGCCGCCCCCAGGTGGTAAGGGTAGGTAACAACACATCCGCCACGCTGATCCTCAACACAGGGGCCCTCAGAGTGCGTGCTCAGTCCCCTCCTGTACTCCCTGTTCACTCATGACTGCACGGCCAGGCACGACTCCAACACCATCATTAAGTTTGCCGATGACACAACAGTGGTAGGCCTGATCACCGACAACGACGAGACAGCCTATAGGGAAGAGGTCAGAGGTCAGAGACCTGGCCGTGTGGTGCCAGGACAACAACCTCTCCCTCAACGTGATCAAGACAAAGGAGATGATTGTAGACTACAGGAAAAAGAGGACTGAGCACGCCCCCATTCTCATCGACGGGGCTGTAGTGGAGCAGGTTGAGAGCTTCAAGTTCCTTTGTGTCCACATCACCAACAAACTAACATGGTCCAAGCACACCAAGACAGTCTTGAAGAGGGCACGACAAAACCTATTCCCCTTCAGGAGATTGAAAAGATTTGTTATGGGTCCTCAGATCTTCAAAAGGTTCTACAGCTGCACCATTGAGAGCCTCCTGACTGGTTGCATCACTGCCTGGTATGGCAACTGCTTGGCATCCGACCGCAAGGCACAACAGAGGGTAGTGCGTACGGCCCAGTACATCACTGGGGCCAAGCTTCCTGCCATCCAGGACCTCTACACCAGGCGGTGTCAGAGGAAGGCCTTAAAAATTGTCAAAGACTCCAGCCACCCTAGTCATAGACTGTTCTCCCTGCTACCGCACAGCAAGCGTTACCGGAGCGCAAAGTCTAGGTCCAAGAGGCTTCTAAACAGCTTCTACCCCCAAGCCATAAGACTCCTGAACATCTAATCTAATGGCTATTTGCATTGCCCCCGCTTTTACATCGCTGCTACTCTCTGTTGTTATCGTCTATGCATAGTCACTTTAATAACTCTACCTACATGTACATATTACCTCAACTAACCGGTTCCCCCGCACATTGACTCCGTACCGGTACCCCCCTGTGTATAGTCTCCCTATTGTTATTTTACTGCTGCTCTTTAATTACTTGTTACTTTTCTTTCTTATTCTAAATCATTTTTAAAAAACTGCATTGTTGGTTAGGGGCTCGTAAGTAAGCATTTCAGTGTAAGGTTTACACCTGTTGTGTTTGGTGCATGTGACTAATACAACACAATTTGATTTGACCCTCCGTTAAATTACACATTTCTCAAGGTAGGAATACAGCAAAAATATGATTAATGGCTCATTCGAGAGAAGACATCCTACCGAGTTATGACATCGGCCAGTATTGAAAACTGACACGTATGGTAGACGTTTTCGCAATCTAAAAGTCGTATTCCTATTAACTTCCAGTGTAGTGAGTGACTTTATCAATGTGCTACGTAATACCGTCCGGAATTCTGCCTGCTTGAATGCCAATAACTCAGATAAACATGAAATGACCCAGGGAATCGATAGAACATCACCCAGAGATGCACAAAAACAATTTAACATTCAAAATGGGTGAACGTTCCCTTTAATTTCATTATTTATTGTGTAATAGTAGCAGTGTCATCATTAAATTCATTACTGATGGAAGGATACAGGTTACACGGAGAGAATGAGTTGTCCCAGTGGATGGTTTGTGCGTGTGTATGTGCGTGTGTGTGTTTGCATGTGTATTTGCAAATGTTTATTTGTATATGTGTGTGTGTGTGTGCATGCATGTGTGTATATGTTTGTTTGTTAGGTCTCACCCCCTGCTCTCCCCCTGTCTTCCCCCCAGGAGGAGATGGGTGTCTGATAAGGGTTCCCCTGTGTGAACCCCCTAGTGGCTCAGCTGATGTTGAGTAGGGGCCCCTCTCTCCACTGGCTCCTTGGGGCCTCCCTTTCCCAGCTGCAGGAACTGCTCCCTGAGGTCCCTCAAAAAGTCATCAAGGTGACCTGGCCAGTCACCTCCTCTCAATTTAGTGTCCTGGTCTTGTCATACACCTTGCCTTCACTGGGAAGACAATATGGGGTTGTATATTGTATCTTACTTTTTTGTATATGACAATGTGGATGGATGTGTTTTCCATACGCACTGCAGCAGCAGCATCTTCTTCATTACGAACTTTGTCAACTTTGTTTATCAGCCAAACTCTGGTGGTGCTACATTGATAATACTTGCAGTAATACAATATCTTATTTTTATTCCAGCTCTTCAGTGACACCACGTCTCTCTACAAGCTGACTGTGGCTGCCTCCTCTCCAGAGTCTCACACTGAGTTCACTCATCAGAAAGACTACAGTAGCTCCACCGACCCATGGGCCACCAGCAGAGACAGCCCTCACACACCACGACCCTCACACACACCACGACCCTCATACAAGTTTCGACCCTCACACACACCACAGTCCACACACACACTGCGACGAGAACCATTGAAGCCTAACCCTAAAAGCTGCCTCGCTGGCTCCCCCAGTGCTTAGAGTGTAGCTAGGAGTTTATATGAAGAGACCTTTGTCATTACCAAGGAGGACAGTGCAGACTTCCAAGAGGACTTGAGTCAGGCCCCTTTCCAGCACACCTGGAGCCACAACCCATGGGAGGCAGATGAGGTGAAATGTGTAGGCTGGAATAGAGGAGGAGCAGGAGAGGAGTGGACATCCAGAGCATCCCTACACCAGGAGCCCTGTGGCTCTTCCGGAGACTACGCGCCAGAGAACCCTTTTCAGACAGACCCACGTCATCATACAGCTACAGCACCAACACACAGAGACCAGAGTACTCCGACAACCAGATGTACTTGTTCTCTACAGTAGGCTACAGTAAACAGCAGCAGTACCCTGATGGCAGCCTGGCCTCGCCTAGAGGAGCTCTGCCATGGGGGGGCAGTAGCAGTGACAGCCCCTACAGCACTACCCAGGGGAGGGGTGACATGAGTGAGACACCTGACTATGGGACCAGTTATAGGACGGGGATAGAGAGGAAGAGAGCAGAGGGCCCAAAGAAGAACAATGAGAGTAACATGTTAGACTGCTGATAAAGCAAGTTTGCATTTAAATATATTTTTTGAGATCTCCTTTACTGGTTTGGGAAAGTTCCAGCAAACACTCTAGTGTGGAAATTATATAATTATTGAGGTAAATGTGAGCAATTACGAGATTATATTGTTCTGTGTTCATGTATTCTTTTCAGTTTTAATGCCATTGAAGAGAGGAAAGCTCAGTTATGAGAAGGTGTTAGGCTGAAGGGAAGGACAGATAAGACTAACCTTTTTCTAAAATGTCTCATATCTGTGAAGTATTGAGATATTAAGATTTGCCTGAAAAGTGAACAGTATCCTGTCAGTCCCTTGCCCTGTCTACAACTACAGATATTAGGTATGTAAGAAATACATGTAGTATGCCATAGGTTCTTGAGTGTTTGAAAGACACTATTAAATGTTCAACTGTTGTTGGGAAAATATTTGTCAATTTATGTGTTTTTTTTATAATTATTTTGTGAATCTTTTTCTAAGAAATAGACGGTTTTGTTATATTTTGACTTCATATAAAGGTAACTTCATATAAAGATAAATAATTGTATGTTGTGCAAATTAAATGTAAATGTAAATTAAAGCCAATCTGAAATGTTGTCCATCTTTTGTAGCTTTTGCCAGAATGTGTTAGGAATTGTATCAGAATTATGAACAAGACAGGATTAATATTTATGAACTCAAATGAATGTATGCCAGTAATTTCCATGAATTCAAATGTCCACTTAGTGCATATCATCTTCCGGACGAGTCCAGCGGTGTCAAATATATTTTGCCCCCGGAGCCGCAATCGGTCTTCAACGAGGTCCGGAGGGCCACACTGAAAATGTGTTATAATTCCCGCCGATAAAAAAAAAATGTAAATGTCATTTTTTGAAATTATGATCCTCGCTGACTGTCGAGAGTCGGACACAGTCTAGAACAGGGATCATCAACTATTCAGCCGCAGGACAATATATTGTCTTGAGCGGATGGTCGGGGGGCGGGATTCTTGACCGCAAGAATCCCAAACAGATATAATATTTATGTGTGGGAATACTTGGGAACAGATTTCCAATTGGAGCTGATTTCCTGGTGTTTATACGATCTTATATACAACAATGAACATTTTAAATTAAATGTTTTTATTTTATTTTGATCAGAAAACTTGGGGGGAACCCAGGTGTAGAAACTGTATTAATGTAGTTCCATTTTCATTTATACACCGTTTTGATTTGGTGTTAGTCATTTTTAAGTATATTGAGTTTTAAATATATAGTTATAATTTTTTTTTACTCAAACCTCACGCTGGCCCTATTGGACCCTGGCGGTATGTTTAACACCCCCTGGTCTAGTCTAACGCTATCATCCCGGGACCTTTATGTAGCAGTCCTGTTTCTCCATGGTTAGTGTTTCTGTGCTGCAGTGAGAAACAGCAGGTGGACTGGACATCAGGACTGCAGTAAAAGCTCCATTCACAATCATGGCCACTGTGTTTACCAACAATGAGGGGCATTTCACTAAGACTATAGTGGTCCCAAATACCTCAGTTACAACTTGTAAAAAGGCTCTATTATGTAGTCCGACCGACACTGCATTCCAATGTTGAATGAGTGCTGAGAGAAATGTTTCACAGGGTTAGAGGGAGAATGCCAAAATAAATATTACATACAAATAAATATTTAGACTAAAAAATAACAAAAATCTAATATTTATTTTTGATATCTTATACATTTGGAGGATGTGAGTGAAGTAACCAATGGTAAAGCAAAGCATGCTTTGTATTTGTTTTTGCTGGCAATTCAGGTTGTTATGGATTGTCCCTGCAATGAAAAGAAGTATACCTTTTACTCTGTAATTGACCTGCAATTTAGTCCTTGTCATTCCGACTTGATACATAAATAAGTTTACAGTCTAAAATGTGTCTGTTTACGAGCAAGGGTAGATGGAAAATCCCGGATACATTATTATTAACGAATACAAGATTTTACATAGAACACTCTCAATATTTCATAATCAAAAAATATTTTTTTTTATGGAGGTTTTATTTTTCCAGCTAAAATGGATAGTCTCCCTCCATTTTGGAGCTCAAAAGGTTGTTTTTCATTTAGCGCAGCAATCCCCTTATCACAGTCTCTCAGAGTGTGGAGAGAGTGCTTATCTTCACGAGCCAGCAGTCTGAAGCCTGCTCCCGCAGGAATTAGCCTCAGACAAGGAGCCCCCCAGGGCATAGATTCCTGCCAGCAGCAAACCTCCTATGTCCATAAGCTAACACACACTGACACGCACACACACACCATAAATAACCACCTAGCTAACCTTTAGTTTCGGTTATATGTCTCCGGCCACATTGCCTTAACAACAAGCCTAACAAAAGAGCTAAAAGGGGGTGTTTTTAATGGCAGGCGAAACAAAAGCTGAGTGAGAATTTTTTTTTTAAAGTCCAACACGTGGAGGCTAAATCAACATCTGTGTAATGGTCCAGTAATTGGTCCTGCCTGCCGTACTTTGGCCCTGGAGTGAATAGCAGACATATTGTGAAAATTAACAGGCTGTTCAAACCTAACCTTTAGAGCAGAATTATTTCCTTACCACTGCTTCAAATGTCAGGCTACTACTGTTATTTTTTATATCACTCTGTTCTTCTAGATACAATACTTTGATTGGACAGGCTCTCGACGGGGACATCAGTTGAAAAGATACGTTAAAATGTACCTTTGTAATTGTAGCCTCTGCATAGTTGTTTCTTTAGCTACACTGATGTTTCTATTATGTTGACAGCACTACAATATGGCTCTCTTACTTCATTTGCTGTACTGACTAATGTATTTTTCCTCACTTCTCCATAGGGGCTTTATGTTGTTGTTTTCCTCAGGGTTGTCAAGCTGCTCGGCTCTATACCCCTACACACTACCCTCCGTGACAGGAAAAACTATGTTCAAGACGATCTGGCCCTGCTGAATGCGGCCCTGGTGTGTGTATGAGATGGGGATGGAGGGGCAGGCTGTCTAGCTGAAGGGGCCTGCTGCCTGCTGTGAGTGTGTCTGCAGACCTGAGGCCGAGTAGAGTGCAGAGAGCAGGGGAGTGGGGACCCACCACTGCAGGTGCAGCCCCTTGGAAGTGCAGCAAGGCCCATGAATGGCAGCAATTCAGGACCAGCCCCATTGGGCCTGTTCTCCAGGCCCCAGCGCTAATCCCAGCCCCTAATCGGATTATGTAAATTTCTACTCCACACAGAGACACTTTTATGGAAAGCTGCGTCTTTGAAACAACACTTGAAGGATGTAAAAAGAACAGTAGCAATTGGTTAAACTAGACGTCGTTAAATAAAAAAACATCTGAAACTGAGGTTGAAAGTGGGAGGCAGAGAGAGGGGATATAGAAGAGGAGTGGCGAGGAAGAGTGGTTTTAGAGAGATGGCTTGGCATGCGCTCATGCTTGTGACCCAGGGAAGAACTTTACTTGCACCCGCCTGGCTCGTTCCCCATGCTCCCCTTTGTAATTTATGTGTGGCCCCTGGAATGGATCAACAAGATTACCATAGTCATAACAAAACCCACATTGTTAAACTGTCAATCTGGATATGGTATTTCTGGCCCAATCAGGGTGAATTAAATGGCAGCAGGACTGGCGATATCAAAGTTTTACTGAACCGGCTACCCATGGTTGATGTTTAACCATAGAAGGTAACAAGTGCCCAAAATTGTAAGGGTAGGATCAGGCAGGGAAACATCTCAGTTTCATCTCAATAGGAATTTATTTGTAAGCGTAATGTAACCTTCAATAGTCACTTTACGTGTTAAACATTATTAATAATTTAATGAAATGACTAGGGTTGCAAAGTGAGGGTATACTACTGGAAACTTTCAGAGTTTACCAGTTAACTACAAGAATGTTGGTATCTTTCCAGGATTTTATGTAATCTATCACAATACATCTAGTGGCACTTTTGTGTACCTCAGATTATCACAGGTGTCTGTAATTATCTCTTGCCATCTGTGTGGCCTTATCACATGTAACATATATTAAATAATTTAATAAGATGTTTTTAATACAGAAAACAGAATAACAAAGCTGTGAACATCCTAAATATAAACCATAAATTTAGTGAATGTCAAGTTTTCAGCATGAAATATGCTTTCCATTTTTTTTTACACCCTATTATTTATTTTACTACATCAATTTGTGTTTGTTGTCAATGTTTTGACGTAGGACTGGTGGCAATCGGAAGAGTTTATTGAACAAAAATGGCATCGTTGATTTGATGCTTTTTCATTAATTAGGCTATTTTCTCTTGAACCATATGGTCTATCTACTAGAAACTCATAGACAATACAAATATAAAAAATGAAAACTATATATCGATATCTTTAAAAAAAAAAGTGATTCAAGTACAAATTACCAAAGTTACGATTGATTGCCATAGATTTTCTGTTGATTACCAAAATTACTGAAGATTCCGGTAGCTTTGGTAAATTACCGGTAGCTTTGCAACCCTAGAAATGACTCAACAAAGTTGTGGATGATATGAAAGCAAAGTTTCCAAATACTCTTTCAAATTGTTAAACATTATTGTATGATACTACATCAGTATCCTCATTTGTCTAACCGATTGGTCATTTATTTGTTTACAGACAGAATAGAACACCCAACACAGCGGTCTGTGACTGGAAACATCTCTCTTGAGTTGAACACCTCACACAACGCAGCAGACTGAAGGAGAGGCTCAACGACAGCACACGTCACACAATAGGGGCTCACTCTGCTATAAAATGTGAGAAGCGTGCGCTAGCCTTTCCCCTCTCTCCATCCCTCCCTCTCACACACAGTCATCAGAGAGTATGAGAAGGCTGGACTGACTGGACGGACTATACACAGGACTGGGTTACTGCAGCAGGAGTACACACTTCTACTACCTGATACCTCTGTCTGCACGCTAAAGCACTTAACAGGTGAGATCACAGACAATAAGTGGATTCGTTTTTTTTACCTCTGAGTTTTTCCTCTGTTGAATTTCATGTAGGGGAATTGTTGGAGTAAGGAATTGGTGGAATTACAATTCTCATGAAATGTTAAGAAACCTTATTGTTGTTCAAATAAAATAAATGATTATCAGTTTGTATTTATGAGTGTACCATATTAGAAATAGATAGTTCTTCAATACAGCCAAAGTGTAATTATTTGTATGTACGCTAATCATGTCTATGTACGCTAATCAATAGCACAAGCATCCTCTATGCATTGACTGAAGGTCAGACATTTTCCACAAACATCAATTTTCATTATGGTATTTTTCCTCTTCTAAAGAGAATTATGACTAATAGAATACATTCTATTAGTCATACTTAAACTATATTGTACATCTATTACTTACCATTACAGTGTTAATGCGTCATATTTCAATTATCGTCGAGATTTAGATTTTCTGGTGCCACATTTTATGTGATACCACATATAGTGTTTCTGTCTAGGGTCTGCACCAGAAATGGCGCCCTACTGAACAACACCTGCCTTCTATTAGAACAGCCCCATGGGAGTTTGAATTGTGTGTACCGTTCTCTCTAAAACACTCTCCTCTTCTTCTCCCTCCAGGAGAGCAGCACAATGACCAGGAAGGTGTTCACCAACACACGGGAGCGCTGGCGGCAGCACAACGTCAACACTGCCTTCGCTGAGCTCCGCAAGCTCATCCCCACCCACCCACCAGAGAAGAAGCTGAGCAAGAACGAGATCCTGCGGCTGGCCATGCGTTACATCAACTTCCTGGTGCAGCTGCTGGAGAGCCAGAGTGGCCAGCCTGCCTCGCACTCCCCCACAGCCCTGCTCACCTTCCTCAGGGGCAATGTGGAACGTCTCCACTCCTCCTCCCAGACCTGGGGCCTGGCCAGCGACACTGACGCCCTCTCCCCTGGATCAAGCTGTGACAGCACCGAGGCCTGGTAGTGTGCCTGCTGCAGTTTCCTCTTATGGGTGATCATCTACAACTCCCTGGGTGAAACTGTCTGTCACAAGGCCCCCATTCATAGACTCCATTTTGGCTCTGTGACACTTGAGTACAGCGTTGGTTGTGATGGCAAGCAGAAGATATTTGTGGACGATGCCCTGCCCGCTGAATTAAATAGATTGAGATGGATTTATTTAGCTACACTCTTGATGTTGAAATTATGACAGGGGAGGATGGGAGCCGTGTGAAATGTAATCTGTAATCTGCATGGATGTAGCTTGGATGTATTCCCCCCTTCATGTCAGACATGTATTTTCATCTTGTCGGTGGGGATAGATGTCCACATCAAAAAAGTTTAGTTTTGAAATATGAAATAAGGATGCATTAAGGCCCTAAAGGATCATTTAAAGGGAATTTATTTGGGAAAGACATTTCAAGAAAGATAAAGTCTTGTCCAATTCACCAAGGACTGCAATCTAATTACAAAATGCAAAGGGAACTTTCTTTTGTTCAAGTTACGATTTTATGATGAGACTGATTATGACCTTGCTCATTTGCAAATCAATATTTATTATCAAAATCCTGCAATATGACCACATTCATTGATTGACACATTGCTGTTATGCACATTAATTGACTATTGGGACAACAGGATTGAGCTGCATGGTAACACAACTGACAATCCTCTTTGAAATATATTCCAATTGTAGGACTGTATTGTGTGAACAGATAACAGGAATAGTTTTTGTTGTCTGTCCATTCAAGTATTAATCTTGATATTTTTGTACAATAAGCATGTCATGTAACCAAAGATTATTATTTAACCATCTTTTGTCAAGGCTATTGTGATTATTTCTTTTTTTGTAAATGCTGTTGGTTAATATTAAGTTGTGAATATGTTATTTATTAGAACTATTTATTTAATAATGATTTGTTATTAAAAAAACAAACTTTGTTTGAATTTATCAAAAGTAAGCAAGTACACATTAAGTACCATCCTCTCATTGTAGGTAACCCTGGTATTCCATTGACACCATGCAAACATTTGTACTAATGTAACAAACACCTCAAAGTGCCGAGCCAGTAAGTCAACAGTACAGCTGCTCCCTTTGTGTTTGTACTGGTCCATTCTGGACCCTTTAGTCTAGTAATGCCCTTGTTTCCTCTCAATGGGGCCAGTGATGGCCGCCCCTCTGATTGTCCACTACAAACCCTCTGACCACTGTGTGGACACAGAGACAACCCCTGACCTCTGAACCCTTATCTAGTGTCCGAGGGCAGAGAGAGGGGAAGAGTAAAAGGACAACTTAACTTGTGCCCTGCAATCACACAGGTCAACATGCAGTCAAACCCTGATCACTGACCCAGGCATATGCAGCACTGTTAGTCCTGAGGGGCTCCTATGGGCTCTTGAATGGTGTGTTTTTTTATCCCCTTTCTGTGACAAAATGTCACTGAAGTCAGATGCCAGTGTAGTTTACACAGGCTTGGCCATTTCTGTGTCCAAAAACGTTTGAATTGGAATAAGTCATTATCTTGATATTTGCCCTTGGTATGGATACGCACATATTAGATTAAACTTGAATTACTGAATTTCCCTCTAGGCTCTAATCATGGATTATAATGTAAGAACTGTGAAATTAGATTTAGAGAAATGCATAACCTTAAAACACAATGAACATTATGTTTTGAGAAAAAAGGCTGTCTGTTAAATACACAAATTAACATATCTATTTTGTCAAGTACCAGTAAGTACCAGTACCAATAAGTACCAGCAAGGTTCGATCCTAGGCCCCACGCTCTTCTCAATTTACATCAACAACATAGCTCAGGCAGTAGGAAGCTGTCAAGCTGGTATAAAGGATTTTGGAGACAGGCGCAGGAATACACAATAGGGTTTTTTAATATACCCAAAACAAACACGTATACAAAAACACTGGGCTGTACCCAAACAAAAGAGCGAGGGTAAACCTTGTTGACCGACACGGGACGATACCCGTAATAAACAATATATAGAGCATGCAGCATAACAGCTGCACCAACGCATAGGTACTCACACCACCAACAGACATGGGAACAATAACCGACAGAGGGAACAGAGGGAACAAATATAACATACTAATCAGGGGAAATGGGAACCAGGTGTGTGTAATCAGACAAGACAGTCCGGGGTTGATGATAATGAATCCCGTTCAGTGAAGCCTAGAAAGCCTGTGACGTAGACCTCCGGAACTGGTGAACAAAATGAGCATCAGTACCGGGGGGATCCATGACAGAAGCTCTCTCATCCATTTACAGTTGGAAGTTTACATACAACTTAGCCAAATACATTTAAACCCAGTTTTTCACAATTCCTGACATTTAATCCTAGTAAAAATTCTCTGTCTTAGGTCAGTTAGGATCACCACTTTATTTTAAGAATGTTAAATGTCAGAATAATAGTAGAGAGAATTATTTATTTAAGCTTTTATTTCTTTCATCACATTCCCAGTGGGTCAGAAGTTTACATACACTCAATTAGTATTTGGTAGCATTGCCTTTAAAATTGTTTAATTTGGGTCAAAGGTTTCGGGTAGCCTTCCACAAGCTTCCCACAATAAGTTGGGTGAATTTTGGCCCATTCCTCCTGACAGAGCTGGTGTAACTGAGTCAGGTTTGTAGGCGTCCTTGCTTGCACACGCTTTTTCAGTTCTGCCCACAAATGTTCTATAGGATTGAGGTCAGGGCTTTGTGTTGGCCACTCCAATACCTTGACTTGGTTGTCCTTAAGCCATTTTGCCACAACTTTGGAAGTATGCTTGGGGTCATTGTCCATTTGTAAGACCCATTTGCGACCAAGCTTTAACTTCCTGACTGATGTGTTGAGATGTTGCTTCAATATATTCACATAATTTTCCTTCCTCATGATGCCATGTATTTTGTGAAGTGCACCAGTCCCTCCTGCAGCAAAGCACCCCCACAACATGATGCTGCCACCCCCGTGCTTTACAGTTGGGATGGTGTTCTTCGGCTTGCAAGCCTCCCCCTTTTTCCTCCAAACATAATGATGGTCATTATGGCCAAACAGTTCTATTTTTGTTTCATCAGACCAGAGGACATTTCTCCAAAAAGTACAATCTTTGTCCCCATGTGCATTTGCAAACCGTAGTCTGGCTTTTTTTTATGGGGGTTTTGGAGCAGTGGCTTCTTCCTTGCTGAGCGGCCTTTCAGGTTATGTTGATATAGGACTCGTTTTACTGTGGATATAGATACGTTTGTACCGGTTTCCTCCAGCATCTTCACAAGGTCCTTTGCTGTTGTTTTGTGATTGATTTGAACTTTTCGCACCAAAGTACGTTAATCTCTAGGAGACAGAACGCGTCCCCTTCCTGAGCGGTATGACGGCTGCGTGGTTCCATGGTGTTTATACTTGCGTACAGCGTGGTGAAGAAGGCGCAACAGCGCCTCTTCAACCTCAGGAGGCTGAAGAAATTTGGCTTGTCACCAAAAACACTCACAAACTTTTACAGATGCACAACCGAGAGCATCCTGTCGGGCTGTATCACCGCCTGGTACGGCAACTGCTCCGCCCACAACCATAAGGCTCTCCAGAGGGTAGTGAGGTCTGCACAACGCATCATCTGGGGCAAACTACCTGCCCTCTAGGACGTCTACACCACCCAATGTCACAGGAAGGCCAAAAAGATCATTAAGGACAACAACTACCCGAGCCACTATCATCCAGAAGGCGAGGTCAGTACAGGTGCATCAAAGCTGGGACCGAGAGACTGAAAAACAGCTTCTATCTCAAGGCCATCAGACTGATAAACAGCCATCACTAACATTGAGTGGCTGCTGCCAACATACTGACTCAAATCTCTGGCCACTTTAATAATTAAAATTGGATGTAATAAATGTATCACTAGTCACTTTAAACAATGCCACTTTATATAATGTTTACATACCCTACATTACTTATCTCATATGTATATACTGTACTCTATACCTTCTACTGCACCTTGCCTAGGCCGTTCGGCCATCGCTCATCCATATATTTTTATGTACATACTCGTATTCATTCCTTGACACTTGTGTGTATAAGGTAGTTGTTGTGAAGTTGTTAGATTACTTGTTAGATATTACTGCATGGTCAGAACTAGAAGCACAAACATTTTGCTACACTCGCATTAACATCTGCTAACCATGTGTACGTGACCAATAAAATTTGATTTGATTTGATCAGATTTGCCACCAATGCTCCTTATGTGACACATCACTGCACTCTATACTCTCCTGTAAACTGGTCATCTCTGTATACTCGTCGCATGTCCCACTGGTTGATGCTTATTTATAAAACCCTCTTATCTGAGATATTTACTGCAGCCCTTATCCTCCACATACTACACTCATTCTGCCAGTCTCATTCTGTTAAGGTCCCCAAAGCTCACGCAACCCTGGGTCGCTCCTCTTTTCAGTTCGCTGCAGCTAGCGACTGGAAGCGGCTGCAACAAACACTCAAACTGGACAGTTTTATCTCAATCTCTTCATTCAAAGACTCAATCATGGACACTCTTACTGACAGCTGTGGTTGCTTTGTGTGATGTATTGTTGTCTCTAATTTCTTGACCTTTGTGCTGTTGACTGTGCCCAATAATGTTTATACCATGTTTTGTGCTGCTACCATGTTGTGTTGCTACCATGTTGTTGTTATGTTGTGTTGCTACCATGCTGTGTTGTCATGTGTTGCTGCCTTGCTATGTTGTTGTCTTAGGTCTCTCTTTATGTAGTGCTGTCTCTCTTGTTGTGATGTGTGTTTTGTCCTATATTTATATTGTATTTATACAAAAACGTATCCCAGGCCCCCCGTCCCCGCAGGAGGCCTTTTGGTAGGCCGTCATTTTAAATAAGATTTTTTTTTTCTTAACTGACTTGCCTAGTTAAATAAAGGTTAAATAAAATAAAAAATAAAGTAAGTACCCATTGTTACCTACACATAATTTCTTATTAAATACAAAGAAAATATCAGTGGAAACAGTCATGTAAATTAAAGTGCCACCGATTGGTGAACAAATGTAAACAAAAACAAAACAGTTTCCTCGTTTCACCGTTGTGTTGGCCATGACGTCATCAACTAAGAAGACGATTATACCCCAAGGTCACACATCTAGAGCCCTAATTACCTAGCTTGGTTAAACCATCCTGAATGTGGAGATCACCATTGTTTAACATTTAACCAGGCTACTAATCACTTATTGTCACTGTTTAAATCTGCCCCATGTAATGCCAGTGCCAACAGGCTGCAACTACTGAGCTGAAGGGAAAACAGTGAGTTGGTGTAAGGCTCCACCAGAATTAAACCTGCTAATGGTGTGTAAACGAAGCAATGTGCAGCTGCTGAACACAGGCATACAGCCCGTGGGAATTGACAGGTGACTGCTGTTAAAGGGATAGTTCCCCCAAATTACAACATTACATATTGGTTTCCTATCCTGTAAGCAGTCTTTAGACAATGTATGACAGCAATCCATGCTTTGGTTTAGTTTCCTTGGCACTGTTTACAAATGCAAAAATGTTTGCATTTGTGGCACAAATCCCATTCAAGTCAGGGTACCGATATGAGCAAAGAACATCCAGCCAACTTGACACAACTGTGGGAAGCATTGGAGTCAACATGGGCCAGTGTTCTGAGGGCAAAAGGGGGTGCAACTCAATATTAGGAAGGTGTTCCTAATGTTTTGTACACTCAGTGTATATGGTAGAAAAAATGCACACATGATGCAGTAAATTGATTTGTTGTTGCTCAGCAAACTATAGCACTCTTTTAAGGCCAAACAACATCTTCAACACAACACATAGGCCTTCAGTGTAGTCATATTGAATCATTATGTCATTTACAGCCATTTATGCACATTCTTGGCAGAAAACATC
The DNA here is from genome assembly GCA_030435695.1 of Brachymystax lenok tsinlingensis. Lineage (NCBI taxonomy): Eukaryota > Metazoa > Chordata > Actinopteri > Salmoniformes > Salmonidae > Brachymystax > Brachymystax lenok. The sequence continues at coordinate 71,575,984 of CM059819.1, read as the reverse complement.
CAAACACAGTAGATGTTTCCCTGACAACTTTTCAGCAGGATAATCTCGAACTCCCTAGCTACTGAAAATCAAATCTGTATTCTGCGCATCTCCTCATCCAAGTATATTTGCCTGATTGACTATTCGCTCCCAAGTACAGTGGTAATGGTCTATTGAGAGCACATTTCCTTATCTACGTCTAACACACTGTCTGAATCTGTTATCACAATGGACCAGATCAGTGCAGGCAAGCCCTCTCTCTCCTGGCTGAGGCGCCATGAAAAATAATTTCTGGAGCTGGGTGCCAACCGATAGGCCCTGAGCTCTTTATCCCCTTAAACCAATTCACACTGCATGTTTAAATATTTCATCCTCCTCCTTCCCCATCACCTCCTTTCCTCCCCCTCTTTTCCTCCTCTCCATTGCTCTGGTCTTCCCCAGCGAGGACAGGGAGAAGAGGGCAGCCCAATGAAGGATGGATGCAGGTGCAGGCTCATCGGCGGAATGGGGACCCAGTTCTTGGCTGGACAGCACCCTATCCTCTGGAGCACTTTCTTAGAGGGCCCGCCACTGACAGTCCCACATTCTAATCAGATTATGCAAATGTAAACTTCAAAAAGCAACACACTGTAACCCAGGCACTGAGAGAGAGAGAGAGAGAGAGAGAGAGAGAGAGAGAGAGAGAGAGAGAGAGAGAGAGAGAGAGAGAGAGAGAGTACCAGGGATGGTTAGAGAGAGAAAGGACAGCAGAGGCAACCATTTCGAGAATAACAACTTCCAATAAATCTTGTTCACATGTATATATCAAACACTACGCACTAAAAGCTCTATAGACCACATGTACTGTATGCACCTACATACTTCACAACAACAGTAGCCGAGGACCATTTTTTCCCAGAGAAAAACTTCCACAATACCACAGCTTCCTAAAATCTGGTATACCCTGTCTATTCACCCAACCCTGACCCTGTAGCCCCACACTTAAACCAGAGGACACAATGTTACAGTGCTGGTAAACAGTGTTTCTCTGTACATGGACCCCACGGAACGCTCTCGATTCAACTACCAACCCTTCCGTGTCTCAGTCTCTGTGAAGGCCTTGGAGGATTGCTTGAGGAGTTCATACACTTTTCCATGTACGAGATGGACCACCTGTACTACTGACAGATCCAGTGGAGACTTTATGAACTTATACAAAGACAAATTGAGTTAAACATGCTGTCACGATCTTCATTAGAGACGGACCAAGACGCAGCGATGCTTCCAGTATACATATTTATTTAATACACGTAACTGGGAAAATAATAAACGAACGAAGATCGTAACATAACATTGACGAAACACTTACGCTATGAACGAACAAACAATAACCCACAAAACCCTAGTGCAAAACCACAAACATATATATGGTTCCCAATTAGAGGTAACGACACTCAGCTGCCTCTAATTGGGAACCATTTACCCAACATAGAATTACACCACCTAGAACAGAAAAAACCCTACACCAAAACCGAAACAAAAACACGCCAGCCTGTCAACTCAGGCCTGGACGTGACACATGCAGATGGTGGATGGACTGTTAAAGTCAGAGAGCGTCATGGAGAGACTGAGAGAGGCCAAATATGATCTTCTGTTAGCTGATCCCATTTGGCCTGGCAGTGACTTAGTTGGGACTTCCTCTGGTGTACACCCGGTGTTTCTCTATCGCCCACACCTGGGAGAGGCTCTGTGGGCAGCTTCCGGCCCACCATCCTACGTCCCTGGTGCCATGGTAAAATGAACGGACAAAATGAGCTTTGCTGAGAGACTGCTGAATTTCCTGTTCTGTGCGTCGCAGGACATGACAGTATACAGTCGTTGGCGTGTTATAGATGACTACTACAGTGAGGCTATGGGTGAGCTGTTACAGTATCATTGGATGAGGTAGCCACATTTGATGATAACCACAGAATAACATAGCATAGTGTATTTACTTATATTTAAATGTTGGTTCTAATGCCAATACTACTTACATTCTACTGATTTGTGGCCAACAACAGCTTGCGCGATGATAGGAAACGTTGATCTCTGATCCATACATACTGGGACTTTGAGTACCCCCGACCTTTCCTCCCAAACTTCAAGTTTGTTGGAGGAATCCACTGCAAGCCCGCCAAGCTCTTACCAGAGGTAGGCTATGGCAAAAGCACACTTAAATCAGTATCACTACAAAACATACTAGGTATATCAATATCAATCTGTCCTCACAGATATCCATTTGTCTTCTCCGCAGCATCCGTTGCATGCACAATGTAATTCTAACTAAGGCTACATAGTACATTATGGTCATGTTTTAGCCATGTCATAGTCATGTCAATGTCATTATGCTCTGGATAAGAGTGTCTGCTAAATGATTCAAGTGTAAATGTTTCAAACAGAGTAATACGAAGAGCTAGATATACAGTAGAGTGAAGTGAGAGGACTACTGTTCCATCAGGACCTGGAGGAGTTTGTGCAGAGCTCTGGAGATCACGGTGTTGTTGTGTTCACTCTGGGGTCCATGATCAGGAACATGACCACAGAGAAGGCAGATATGATCGCCTCAGCCCTGGGACAGATACCACAGAAGGTCAGAGAGAACCTATAGACCTACTGTAGAACATTCCCTAAGCATATTTGTTCTATTATTGGTTCTTATTTACAGCATACCAAGTAGACGTGTTGCATCTGTCTTGTGCAGCTTGTGTAACATACTTAAACAGTTCAATATAAAATATAATAAAGTATAAATAATAACATATAAATATGTCCCTGTCATGGCCAGATTCTGTGGAGGCACAGTGGGGAGAAACCTGAGACTCTCGCTCCCAACACCAGAGTGTACAACTGGATCCCACAGAACGACCTGCTGGGTAGCTATACGTTTTTTATAATAAAGACAATAATTCATTATTATGCCTGTTTGGTATAGTACATAAACCAATCTACTCACCAGTGTGATGTTGAACATCATTATTTGAGACTATCTTTGGAATATCTAAATTTAGGAATACTTATTTTTGTTCTATAAGGCCACCCAAAAACTACAGTCGTGGCCAATAGTTTTCGAAATGACACAAATATTAATTTTCACAAAGTCTGCTGCCTCAGTTTGTATGATGGCAATTTTCATATACTCCAGAATGTCATGAAGAGTGATCAGATGAATTGCAATTATTTGCAAAGTCCCTCTTTGCCATGCAAAGGAACTGAATCCCCCAAAAACATTTCCACTGCATTTCAGCCCTTCCACAAAAGGACCAGCTGACATCATGTCAGTGATTCTCTCGTTAACACAAGTGTGAGTGTTGATGAGGACAAGGCTGGAGATCACACTGTCATCCTGATTGAGTTCGAATAACAGACTGGAAGCTTAACATCTGACAAAAATATCTAAAGACACTGAAGCAGCAAACTTCGTGGAAATTAATGTTTGTGTCATTCTCAAAACTTTTGGCCACGACTGTAGAGCTTTCATCACCCATGGTGGAAGCAATGGAATCTATTAGGCTATTTACCATGGGGTTCCCATGGTGGGTATTCCTATGTTTGCTGACCAGCTAGACAATATGATCCATATGGAGGCCATGGGAGCTGCTGTCATCATGGACTTCAACTCCATGCAAACCTGGGACCTTGTGGATGGACTCAATGCTGTGACCCATCGTAAGTTGTCCTCATTTTCACAAACATTTATTTTTCTACAGAGTACAGAGTAAATGAGTAACTAGTTTGCTATCACATGAATACACATCTTCATTAAATGTAGTAAATATATAGAAGGCTCTACGTATTCTACGTCATCTAAGAATTGATCAACAGTTACAGGGAGAACGCCATGAGGCTGTCCAGAATCCATCATGACAGACCGATCAGTCCTAAGGATGAGGCAGTGTTCTGGCTGGAGAAAGAGAGGGGCCAGGCTCCTGAGGGTCCAAGCCCACCAGCTCACCTGGTACCAGTACCACAGCCTGGATGTGCTAGCTCTGCTTCTGGCTGTCTTGCTGCACCTAACCATCCTCTTCATCAAAACAGGCCTCTTCTGCATCAGGAGTTGCTGTTATGGAACCAAGTTTAAAAGCAAGGCAGAGTGACAGCTTCAGCCATAGAAATACAATGAATAGAATGGGTATCTATATTCATGTGAATTATGGCATAATAGGTGGATTGGAAGCCATTCTGAATGTACACGTAGAAGGAAATAAAAGCAGTAAGTAAAAACATCAACATGTGTTGTGATTTGTTGAATCAACTCAACTGACATTACAAAAAATACAATCCATTGCATGAGCCACATCAGTTAGCATCATTTGAATAAACATTCTATATTACCATGGAAATTGCATCACAATACCAGGCAGCGATTGAGTGTACCCATGAGTTTATCAGTCAAATTGCCAGGGTTAGAGGTTCCTTGCTCGTTCTGTTCATCCCATTTATTTTAGTTCACAGTTGTGTTCATTGCCTGGTTGTAGAGGAAATTACAGGCTTTAGACAATTTGAACCTGTTCCTTCAAAAGAACGGTGTTCATGAATAATTATTGAAATAGTTTATCTTCAGTGACACTATGTGATTTTATGTATCATTACATAACATCTGAAAGTGTTGAGGACTGTAGATAGACTGGGAAGGAGACGGTTTCTTGTTCACATTGAGTTTATTGGATGTTGGACTTGTTGACCCTAATCTCTTTAGGTGAAAATTTAAATACTCTTCAGGTGTCACACATAGCTATGAAAGCATAATGCTGCAGTTCCCATCAACCATGATCACAATAATAATGCCCCACAACAGATTTCTTCACTGTGCTTTTACTTTCAATATATTATTCTTTCCCAGTGTTGAGTGCATCCCTAAATAATAATTACATTGGCATAACAGACTGAGAAGCATAACATAGTTGAACAAAGATTAAACAAAAAAGAATTCCACCAAAAAACTAAAAATGTACTTAACAAATATAATTTCAGTCCCTCTCCAAGCCTTCCCAGAACATTTGAAGCAATGAGCCAACAACACCACCTTTATACAAATAAGTGACATTTTAACACACATCTCTGAGATTTCATGAAAAACGAAGGTGGGCAATGCCAGTTTTATTCAGATCACCATCGTTTAGTTTTGCCATCTTCTTTGACCTTCCACAGCATGAGCTCCATACAGGCAGCAGCATCTTCTGCCGAGTCATGGCCACCCACTGGAAGAGACAGGAACAATGCCATACACACTGTTACTGCAAGACTAATGTAGGCCTGGCCTGTATATCTTACACATGTCGGAAAGCCTTGGCTTAGGAATGATTCTCACATTAGTGGATACATGTTTTAGGACTGTAGCCTACTACACAACACAATCTCTCAGATTTTCCTTCTCACCTGCAATGTTCCTTTTTTATATATATTTTTTTTTATTAGTGTTCTAAATACATTTTTTTTTTTTTTTTTAAATGTAGTGAACGGACAGAATTGGGATTGTGAAATACTTTTCATTAAAAAAAAAAAAAAACATTCATGCAGCATGTCCGATTTCCCCATGATCAGTTTGACGGTATAAAAAAACACTAATGACACACAGCAGATGGACATCCTCCCCATTGTCAGACTTGTTCGTGTTTGACCCACCACTCTCCTGGATGATCCTCCTGAGGTAGTCTGCTGTCAGGTTGTGAAGGGTCATCTTATGAGGCAGGCCCAGGCGGTGGGGGAACGACACAGAGGTGTCCACCACAGTGCCGTGGAGCAGCTGAGACAGGCAAGGGGACAAACTTTATGGGCCAGTTTCCCCAGACACAGATTAGGCCTAGTCAGGACTAAAAAGCATGCTCAAACGAGATCGTAGTAATGTTGTTTATTTGATGTAAAAATAGTCATATATATAGACTGAGACTTTCATATCAGTATCCATTCACTAATAAACAGTTATGAAATAATACAGCACAACTCACCTTCAGTGCACAGAGGTCAGTTTCCAAGCCGTAGCCGATCAGTATAGTCTCTGCACTAACAAAGCTCAGTAGAGTCTCCTGAATGTCTCGGATGGACGAGCTTGTTCCTTTCACATCAGCCTCATTGATGCCTGAAAACCTGAGAACAGAGAGCATTAAATGACTTCCATGCCATCCTCGTCTAAAATACTGGATTAAATAAAGCAGTCTGTCAAGACTCAATATTAATTCTGGGGTGTTATGTGGCCTCACCTGGTGTTGTAGTCAATGACATCATTATCAGGTTTCACAAAGGTGTCATAGATGACCTGCAAACTGGAATTGACAACAGTCACTCTGGCCAGCTCCAGACCTTGAGTGGTATAGCACTGAAGAAAAATAAATGTATTAGTCATACAATAAACTTTACCAGATCACAAGTGTGGCAGTGTGGACATTGATAATCAAAAAAACCCACTGACCCAACCTCAATGGGCATGTCATGCAAAATGTTGCCTATGAATTCCATAATGTGACAGCTGAATCTCACCATTTCGCAGTCGACGGAGAACACACCCGGGCAGCACTTGTCAGAGGCAGGCCTAGGAAGGGTACTGACAAAGCCATCCAGGCTAACCGCATCATGGACATGCAGCTGAGGGGGAGACATATGTGAACGATACAAAATGTTTGCTGACATCTTTGAAGTGTCTTAAGGAAAATAAGTGCGATGCACCATTCATCTTCTTACCTTGAAGACTTGGCATCCAGGGCACCCAGCCACACCTTCACAGCAGCTGTAGCGTGTTTCCACTCCACCTGGAACTGTACAGTAATAGCAAGTTATTAAATATCTGTATTCAGACATTAGAACATACCATAATGTCCGCTCACCCTTCTTCTCAACTCCTTTCCCATAGTGGTAGTTGCACTCCTCCTTGCGAGTGTGTTTTCCCACTTGGTTCACAGAGTAAGTGGCCCCACACCGACAGCAAATCCTCTTCAAAGCTTTTTCCCCCCAGAAACAAACAAACACAAGTTGCCAATTCAAGAGTTAAACAGTGCCCTGAAAGCAAAGACATTATAAAGCTGGAGTATGCCCTCTTCTGGAATGATGAGTATGCTCTCTTCTGGAATGGTGAAAAGAGCATGAAGAACAGGCCCATGTTGACTACAATACCCGAGGTAGACCAGTCCTAGGGAAATTACTCATACCACAGCCCATTGCCCTCAAATTAAAATATGGACCGTCGAAGCCAGTTCCACTGCTTTCTTTCATTGTTCCCCTCTAATCAGGGACTGATTTAGACCTGGGACACCAGGTGGGTGCAATTAATTATCAGCAACAGAGAAACAGTACTCTGGACCTCCAGGGTAGGATTGGAATACCCCTTGCCTATTGATATATTGCTTGAACCAAGCATGTAAAAGACATGCTTATGACTAAATATGTCACATTCCAAGAGGTACATTTTGTCATTACTCAGCAATATAGACCTGAACAATGCAGTGCGTCATACTGTACTCACGATCAGTGATTCCCTTTTTATAGTCTTCACGGTACAGTATGGCACTGCCAGACTTCTCTGGGTGCTGAAGAGGATAGTTATTCTCCATCAATATCTCCTCTGACAGAATGTGCTCCTTCAAACTGTCATACAATGCAACATCTCCTTCAGCAGAAAATGAATAGGAAAGCTAAATGAGTCATGGAAGTATCAGAAAAGCAGTCAAGCTGTTGATTTGACACATAGCATAAGAACTTGGAAAAATATCTTATCCTTTAATGAAAATGTGTGTTGAGGAATGCATGATACCATTTGCCCAAAGTGCTTTTTCATTGAGTGGAATATTTCCTCTGGATATCTGGACATTGGTTTCATTTCCAGCTGCAAAAGAACAGACAAGAAACAATTCAACTTGAGTTGCAAAGCTCAAAATGTCCTTTGTTTACATCTTTGTCCCACCACTTTACATAGACTACAGAAGATTGTTAACAATATCATACTATTGCAAGTAATGAGAAAGCAATTGAGGACACAGTCACTCAGTTGCTGTAGATTCCCACCTTTGACAGAGACGGAGCTCTGGTTCTTCAGCCTCTTCAGTGCATTCACTGCGACACTCAGATACTTGAGTTTGTTGATGCTGCGATCATACACAGTCTTCTCCTCAGCAAGAGCCTAAAGTATAAATCACACGGTCACAGCTTCCAATAAGTCATGGCAACAACATGTATGACAATTCACATTTAATATAATCATGGCTAATAGAAATGTTGACTGCTCTGGGACAAACCTTTTCAAAAGCATCTTGTACAGTGACGGACGTTTTGAGGAATTCCTCTACAAACAGGTTTACATAGCGCTGCCGTACGTCGTGTGGGACTTTAGCGCCGACCTCAGGACGTGTCTTGGCTTTACGTTTGGTAGGAATGGGCTGGGAGGACAAAAAACAAGTAATGAATATTTACTTGAGGAGAAACAAAAACGACCTTGCATGCAGTTTAGAAAACATGAACGCAAACTCTAATGAAAATAATCTGCTCAGTAACGTACTGTGTCAATACATAGAAAACCACTACAGTCATCTCAAATATAATTGTATTTGTCACATACACATGGTTAGCAGATGTTAATGCAAGTGTAGCGAAATGCTTGGGCTTCTAGTTCCGACCATGCAGTAGTATCTAACAAGTAATCTAACAAATTCACAACAACTACCTTATACACACACACACACACACACACACAAGAGTAAAGGAATGAATACGAGTATGTACATATAAATATATGGATGAGCGATGGCTGATCGGCGTAGGCAAGATGCAGTAGATGGTATGGAGTACAGTATATACATATGAGAAGAGTAATGTAGGATATGTAAACATTATATAAATGGCATTGTTTAAAGTGGCTAGTGATTTGAGTCGATGGCCGAACGGCATAGGCAAGATTCAGTAGATGGTTTAGAGTACAGTGTATACATTCGATATGAGTAATGTCAGATATGTAAACATTATATACAAAATTGTTTAAAGTGGCTAGTGATACATTTGTTACATCCAATTCCTATTTTTAAAGTGGCTAGAGATTTAAGTCATTCCACCTCTACATTGTGTTGGTACTCACCTTAGCAGGGATATATGCAGTAGGCTGAGGTTGTACAGGAACCGGGGTAACTGGAGTATGGACCGGGGTATGGACCGGGGTGACTGGAGAATTAGCTGAAGTGATGGGCAGAGTGTAGCTTCCCTCTGGGAGGATGAAGTGCAGGTTGTTGCCCACCTGGATGGCTGTTCCCACAGGTATGACGTTCACACAGGCTAGCAGGGAAAATATATAACCAATAACTTAGAATCATGTACAGATGGAAATAAGATGCATTTAATATAGATGAAATCTTCTGATGCATAACAGACAAAATATGTACAACAGGATTACATGCCAACTGACTGGAGGAGTGCATTTTCACCTCAACAATGACATCACCATGTTGTACTTTATCATTTCCAACTTCATCAAATTGCAGTGGTTGGTACATTCCTCACACATACAAAAGTATAGTTTACACATAGTTATGGACTCTTACAGTTTTGCATAGTAGTTTGGTTAGTTGGCTGGTGAATTAGGTATTGAACTGGATGGTGGGTGGCCTGATGACTGGCCTGATGAGCAGGAGAAGCCAGCATCACCATTTTTCTTTGTGAGTTGGAGGAGATGAACGCCTGGCCTCCTTTCAGAGCAGCGGACAAAACAGAGGCCCTCTGCTGCAGCTGCTGGATCTTAGAGGGGTTGGACAACTGGGGGGCTCCTCCTCGGAAAGGAACGATAACCTGGGCTTTGCTTTTGCCCACCGGTGGCTATAGGACAAGAAGGCAGTCAATTACAATAAGAACAGTTTCATGAATCACAGTAAAATAAAGTCAGTCATATGCTTGAGTGTTAGCCTTCAATAGTGTACCTCAGTATATCTGGACACATGGGCCACCCTCTTCCTGGGTCCTGGCAACAGTTTAGGTTTCACTGCTAACCCTGGTGTCTCCACATCTCCTACCTAAAACACACAATGACAACATTTTCCTATCTCCATTGAACTGTACAACTATCCCACCCAGTGTGTGTGTTTGCATGCACTTACAGGTGTATAAGCCTGGTCTGCTGATCCCTCGTCACCCTTGTTGGCTTCCTCCATGAAGATACGATAGCATTCCTCCATCGTGTCACTATCAGATAACTCTGAATACTCGAGCTCCTCAGAACTTGAATCAATAACAACGTGTTCATTCGCTTCCACAGTAGGCTGCTCAAAAGGAGCAGATTGTAATTCTACTCCATTAGTCCCTGATGTAGTTGGCCCATATAACAGCTGGCATTGGGTGAAACCCACAGTAGTGGCTGCTTGCTCTACAAAGTTTGCTACCGGAACTGGACTAGGCTGGGCAAAATCAAGCCCTGGCGTTTGGCATGGTATTTTCTGAAGACATGGCACTGATGATACGCTTTGTACAGGTGACCAGTAACTCTGAGCAGAGCTCTGTGCTACTGGCTGCTCACTTTTCTGGGTCTCAATGGGGAGTTTATAGGGGGAGGAGACAGAGGGAGAGACTAAAACATTAAGAGGTGGTGAAGATATATGCTCATATGAGACTTCATTGGGTTGAAGATGGTTACTGTTCTCAACACAGTTGTAGGCAAGCTCACGTTCAAGCAATCCAGGCTCTGCCATCAGTAAGTTGACATCAGTCTTAACTGGCTCATTATGGTGACGTGTCTGTAAGGATGATAGACTCAGTTTGAGACACACGGGTTCTGGGCCACAGTTGCTTTCCACAGTGGCTTCAGCCTCTTGGTAACAAACTATTCTCTCACTTTCACTCCTCAGGTTTTCCAAGCATTTGGACAAGTCATCGAATACACTCTCAGCACTAGTTTCACCTTCATTTTCCCGACTAGTGGAAACACTAGATAGGCCATAAGTGTTGAGGTTATCATCTTTCTCAATCTCAGACACTGCAGGTGGGGATAGGACTTTGACTACTTCAGGACCAGGAGTGGACACGGGAAGTGGAATAGTAAGTGGAGCATGAGCCACAGTAGGAACAAAAACAGGGTGGACTTCCATTTTGATTTCCTGTGATTGGTTGATGGTGATCTTACAGGGCTTCTGAGCCCGACACTTCTTTATATCGCTCTCCAGAGGTGGAATATCAATGATGAGGACCCCTTCTTCTTCAGAGTCATCAACTAGCTTGTTATTACTAGCCGGTGAAGCAGAGAACTCTTGAGAAGGTGGCTTAGTTTGGTCCTCCTTACAAACATTCTCTCTAGTCCTCTTCACACCTTTCCCACTTCTCCCTTTCTGCTCATTACCTGGTTTGTACTCAGAACAACCACTAGATCGCAAAGAAGCTGAGAAGTTGGACAAGGGGTCGTATTCCAAATCAGTCCTCGGTTTGGAGTTGTCAACCACATACTTCCTCCGGGCAGGAGAATAGACTGTAGTTGACTGCCTGTGTGAAGACTTTACGCTATTTCCATTCAGATCTTTACCTGGTGTTTCAGATTTGGTAATCAAGACTTTCTTGGACCCTGTTCTTTCACTGTCCACCTGCACAGTTTGATAACGGGATAATCTTCTTTGCTCCTTCTCAACCTCATTCTTCACAGTCTCGATTTCTTTGTTGATTCTCTCCAACTCCAAAAGGCAAGGGTCTTTAGCTTCATTGACTTGTGGGGCTCCATTGATGGAAGTGGAATGAGTTTTCCAAACACCTGTTCATGGAGAAAAGGTAAATAAAACTGATTTGCCATTAAGAAGATCAAACAATGTAAATTACTACACACATGACACATACTATTTTTCCAAAGTGAAAAAAAAAAATGCAGCCACCTCTCATAATTCCTTACAACATGGTCAGGGCAGGTTGCTGCACTGCAATTAGGCTATAGGTCGACTTGAGAATGTAATGTGGCAATTAACGAGTATGCCTTTTTGGGAAACTAAAAGCCAGTTGAAGATACAAATTCCCCGAAGTATGTTATGTAAATAAATTACAATAAAACCAGACTGACCTGCTGCTGTTGTTACCGGTGATCCATACTGGGTGTTGTCAAACATTCCTCGCTCGTCTTTGACATGCTTGTACAGACAGTAGGGCCGCTTACAGAGGTCACGTCTGAAAAATGGACAGTCTATTTCAGCGAAGAACCCAATGGAAGACAACATCGACTATTTATAATTTATCTGTACTCCGGCTATATTATAAACATTTATTCACGCGTGGGCGCTTTCCATCAACTGTCCACTCACAACACTATGCACCTGTCACGACGTCAGTGTTACGTGAGTTTTATAGCATCAGTCGTGGCGGGACATTCTGTCAAAAAAAGTCTAGTGGACTGCCATGCGCAATCATTTAAATTCACGATGATGATAATCATGTGAAATAAGTTCGTTTTGGTCAAGAGTCAAGCTAGCACATTTTAAATGAATTGACATGGAATTCACCTGTAATTGATAAAGCTTTCCCCAGGCCTAAAATACAAATATGCCTATTGGCTGGTGCCACCCAGTGGCTGTGCCTGTCTGCTACTCTGGAAGTACTTCAGAACTGTAGGTGGTGCAAATGCGCTTGTAGCTGCTCAAGCCAACGAACCCAGAATCAGAAGAAGACATCAAAGGGCGGTTCATGTGTTGCATGAAAAATCGAAACAACACTCCAACATATTCATTTAGATGTTTGAGTACTTCAGAATGTTCTTCTTGTTTAGAAATGGACGTGGGTTTTGAGGACATTGATGAGGATGAAACTGACTGGAACAGCATTTGCTCGGACTTTGTTCAACACCCCCATGTTGGTAAGAAAACAACACAAGTGACACCAAATGACGGAAGCAAATTGCTTTGCTTACATTGCATGTTAAGTGTAGTGAATAATGTGTGATGCTATACTCAGTGGTTGCCTATCTTTTTCGATTACTGTACCACTCCTTGGTCATGACTCTGTTCCATTACATTAACGTTACACAAAGAGTCATTGGACGAGGGCGTCTTCTGTAGGGGGAAGTTTTGTTAAGAGCCCTGATGCTCGGTTTGAACATTAACATGCATCGCTTGCACTACGGTTTTGGAAGCATAAAGGACCTTATTTCATATCAGCGAAAAAAAAAAAAAAAAGGTTAAATTGATACACACCTTGTTAGTGTTCCCACACGGCAATATCTCCATGTTACAGCGCTTGTTTACGGAAAACAGAAGGAAGACGAGGCGATCACCTGTGTTAACTATCTAGCATGCTCTGAACACCTGTGTGTTAGTGTAACTCGGGAAGTGTAGTTCCCTCGGATGGAGGCACCCATAGCTGTATGGATCTGTGCAAAACTGCTACAGTAAGTGTATATTTTTTTGTTTTAATATTTTTTTTCTCGCTGTTGAAAGATAAGGGCCATATGTTTCGAAAGCCATGTTGCAAGCAATTATTATTTACGTTTCTAAAGTTAAAAAACAGCGTCAAGATTGTAATTCACATGAGGCAGTCGTGGGTGAAGCTAATGGCTGAGAACTGTAGGGAGAAGGCAGAATGTCGCCTAGAGTTTGAGAGCTACTGTACCACCAACTGAATGTTGCTCTGCCCAGACTACCCTAGCCCAGTGGTTCTCAACCTTTTTTCAGTTACTGTACCACCAACTGAATGTTGCTCTGCCCAGACTACCCTAGCCCAGTGGTTCTCAACCTTTTTCAGTTACTGTACCACCAACTGAATGTTGCTCTGCCCAGACTACCCTAGCCCAGTGGTTCCCAACCTTTTTTGCTTACTGTACAACCAACTACATTTTGATCTGGCTGGAGTACCCTAACCCAGTGGTTCTAGAAACATAAATCCCTTTACTTTCATATCATATACAAATTATTTCACACTTACTGTCACTGTTTTAACCAGTTGCAGCCAACAGTATTTTTCAGTGACAACACGTTTCTGGCGGCCTTCTTCTGTTACACACAGGTGTTTGGAGCATGCGAGATAGCAAATTAGCACAGGTGGTCCCTCAGACAGAAGACAGTCTTCCATAAACACACGCTGTAAGTTGGAGATATGGCCACGTGGGCGGACTTAGTGTTTTGGAGGCCCCAGGCAGATGCCAGTCTTAGCCCCCAGATCCTCCTCCCTCCTGAAAACAAGGGTCTTATAGTAAAAATGTAATTGAACTGTAAAAATGTATACCTTTTAAATGTGCCATGAACACAACCAGTTATGATGTTTTCATCTGATTGTCAAACACATCACTTCATTAAGTAGGTTACCTTTGTACGTTCATCCAAAATAATTCCAGCATGCGAACTGTGAACCCGCCAACTTTCCTTCACTCATGCAAGTGGTTGAAACTGTCTCACCGGAGAAAGCATCCGAGCGAGGGAAACAGTGCCCCTCTGTCTTACTAAATGTATCTGATGCTGTCTGGCCAAAAATATAGTATGATGTGCCATACTCTTTTTGGCCAGACCGCGTCAGATACATGGGCTACACATACAGTGTTCTTAACTGACTTGCCTGGTTAAATAAAGGTTAAATAAAATTAAAAAAATACATGTCCTCTGCCTCGATGACGATGGCAATATTATCAGCAGCACCTGTCTTTTTACTAAAGAAATGCGTATTGTATCCCCATAGAGTCTAAGGGCCCGAGGCTGGGTTTCTACTAAACTAACCTGGTCGAGAACCAGGGTTCCCTAATACGGGCAAGCATGGGGGAAGTTCATTGCTGAAGAATTGCTAAATGGGGGTGGAGACCGCGATGTAAATCAGTGATTCCTCGGTACACATCAAACCAATTAAATGCCTTGCTTGGGCGGAGCTCCAATAGTGCTCACTAGTCACCAAAGTCACCACCATTATTAGTCAGTTGTACAACCAAATGCCTTCAACCGAAATGTGTCTTCCGCATTTAACCCAACCCCTCTGAATCAGAGAGGTGCGGGGGGGCTGCCTTTAATCGACTTCCACGTCTTGGCGCCCGGGAACAGTGGGTTAACTGCCTTGTTCAGGGGCAGAACGACAGATTTTTTCCCTTGTCAGCTCGGGGATTCGAACTTGCAACCCTCCGGTTACAAGTCCAACGCTCTAACCACTAGGCTACCTGCCGCCTACCTGCCGCCACTAGATTAATGTCGTAGGTGCAACAGTGCCTGACGATTCTTTGGTGAGGATGGCCAGGAAATCGCTGATTTAAAACCCCATCAAAATATGTTGATGTATGCAATTTTATGTATAGAGCACATTTCTAACAAAACAGAATTATGTTTTTCTTCCAGGCTTTCTTCCATTTTCTGCAATGTTGCAAACTAGCATACAGAACAACTCTCTGAAAAATGTGTCCTTCCCTGTCTGAAAACAGTGGCGAACATAACACGTAGCACTAACGGGCATGGGGGGAGAGGGTTCTTGAAATGTAAAATCTTCCCGCTGGGAGCCAGCAAACCATTCAAACCATTTTTGCAATAAAAAAATTATCCAGACCTCCAAGGGAGGCATGACAGCGACGCGATTTTGGAGGTATGGCAAAGCGAGACTACTACTAAGCTAACGTGGAATTGTTTTAAGATTGTCATACCATGGATATTTTAGCAATTTGATTTTATTTATTATTATTATTATTATTTTTTAATGATCAGCTCATGAGGCCCCTTGATGATGTGAGGCCTGAGGCAATTGCCTCTTCTGCCTAATGGTAAGTCCGCCAGTGCCTCTAAAGATGTGTATCAATTTAACGTTTAGTTTTTTCTCCCTGATATGAAAGATGAGGTTCTTATGCTTCCAAAACTGTACCTCAAGCAGTGCGTGTTAATGCTCAGACATAGCATCTGGGCTCTTAACAAATCTTGCCTGTACAGAAGACGCATTCGTCCAATGACTTATGTGTAATGTAATAGAACTAGGAGTCATGATCAAGGGCTAGGAGTACCCCTGAAGTACCCCCTCATGTGTATTTTACCAGTAGGTCTATGGTCTCATGAGTCTTCTCAAGTACCTTCTGTGGATAGGCCGAGGACCCCCAGGGGTCCTAGTACCACTGGTTGGGAACCACTGGTGTAATAGCTCTTTCACATGTAACTGTTCTCACTATGAAACTGCACTTCTCTCTTTCAGTGATCCATGGGGGCAAATATTGCAGTAAGGTACCTGTGCCACCAGTACAGAGAGTCATCCTGCACTTTGACCTGGACTGTTTCTATGCCCAGGTTGAAATGATCCGCAACCCAGCACTGCGGAATGTGCCTTTAGGTGATTTATTTTACATACTATTTCTATTTTGTCTCCTATTCTTTTGTGTCTAAGCATTTTACTGTATTGTTTTTTTAACGTGTTAATGGTAGCACTGGTTGCGTAACAACTTCTCTCTGGACTCCTTGTAGGTATTCAGCAAAAGTACATCATCGTCACCTGTAACTACGTGGCCAGGGACCTTGGTGTGACAAAGCTGATGTTAGTGACGGATGCCAAAGAGAAGTGTCCTCAGCTCGTGCTGGTCAAGGGAGAGGACCTGACACACTACAGAGAGACATCTTACAAAGTCACAGGTAATCAACTCAGTAACTCTTGAAATTACTGAACCACCACAAACAGCTAGAACAGTGATGATCTCACAAACATCAGATAAATAATGTTTATAGCCACGGTGTTACGCTCTAAATAATTCTACCTTACTATCAGTTTTTTTCTTATGGAAACACTCTCACCTGTCTCTGTGCTTTCCTCCATTCAGAGTTGCTGATGTCGTTCTGTCCATTAGTAGAGCGGCTGGGGTTTGATGAGAACTTCATGGACATCACAGAGATGGTGGAGAGGAGGATGGAACAGACCCCAGAGTCTGCTCACTATCCATACGAAGGCCACGTTTACAATCTTGACAGTGAGTAGCATAAGGTCTAGCAGCATTCAGACTGGGGACTTATGAAACCAGGATATGGGTTGTGAAACAACTTGTGAAGCTAAATGTATAAACATTTGCATTGCACTTTCAGTTTCCTACATTTAGAGCCACTGTGGGTTTGGATTCTTAACCTTAGCCTTTAGTTATAATAAATTCCATGTCTACATACTAGCAATCAGGTTGAGATGATGTGAAATTTAACCGTGAATTGTGTATCTTTTTGTTTTGTGTACTCAGCCTCAGATGCCAAAGTCATGGTACACCCTAGACTAGCGGTGGGCTCACATATCGCAGCTGAACTGAGAGCAGACATCCACAGCAAGCTGGGCCTCACTGGCTGTGCGGGCATTGCTACCAGTAAGCTGCTGGCCAAACTGGTGGCGGGCGCCTTCAAGCCAAATCAACAAACCACACTTTTGCCAGAGAGTGTGAAAGACCTCATGGGCAGTCTAAGTGGTTTACGTAAAATACCAGGTATAGATCTACGTTTTATTCCTAATTTGACTCTCAGCAAGTTATCCAAGTCACTACATGAAATAGAGTATAGTGGTAGAGTATCCAACCTGTTGTTGATCCATGTAGCCCCAGCCGTAATCACCTCTGTAGCTGTTGTCATGCCATTCAGTGCTTTACCTTTACCCATTATGGCCAATTTCAGGAATAGGCCACCAGACTGCTAAGAGGCTTCAGGCCCTGGGATTGGTTGGTGTGCAGGACCTGCAGCTCTTCCCATTGGCTGACCTGGTGAGGGAGTTTGGAGTTTCCACTGCTCAGCGTCTCCAGAACCTGGCTTTGGGCATCGATGACACTCCAGTCACCCCCACTAGTGCTCCACAGGTGTGAGATGAAAACTGATAAATAATCAATTTTCAGCTAATACTGTTACAGTGCACACATATTGATATGTCTTTCTATAATTTTCTCCCTGTCTTCATAATATACCAAGTCTCTTAGCGATGAAGACTCCTTCAAGAAAATGTCCTCAACCAATGAAGTTTGGCAAAAGGTTGAAGATCTGTTGAGTAGCCTTTTAGACAGGTAATCATAAGGTTTGAATTGCAGGGTGCAGAAGTGGTTGAATCTCCAAGTAGTGTTTCTGCTCTTAAGTTGAACTAAGCTGTCTTGGTTTTAGGATGCATAAAGATGGCAGGCAGCCTTTGACCCTTCGACTGACCATCAGGCGTTACTCTGCAACCAACAAGTGGTTCAGCCGGGAGAGCAGGCAGTGTCCCATCCCCAACCACATTGGGCGAAAGATGACCTCTGGTACCTGTTAAATAATTCTCACACAAATATAGAGTATTGTTTTTGTCTGCAAGTCATTAGGAATTCAAAATGTACTGCCAATGGCTTTAGCAAATATGCAGTAGCTATTGTTTAGTACCTACTGTACTGTGTATCTACATTTTAACTGTACTTTAATTTCTAAGTATGGATTTCACAGATCTTGAATGGTAGATCAGTTACTGTGCATTTAGCAGCTAACCACTTAAATCTGCTGTGTTGGTTGTCAGCCAACAGTGATGCCTTGGCCCAGCTGGTCACCATGGCCATGAAGCTCTTCCACAAGATGGTGGACACCAACACAACCTTCCACCTTACCCTCCTCAACGTGTGCTTCAGTAACCTGCAGGCCAAGTGTGCTGCTGTCAGCAAGGGATCCATCGCCTCCTTCTTCACACACAGATCTCCTGAGAAAACACAAGCCTCCTCTCGGTGCCAGGTAAGAAGACATGTGGATGTCACTCATTAAAATAAACTAGTATTTCTGTCTCAGGCTTTTCCCTGCCATGTCTACTCCTTATGTGTCATCTTTAGAATTCTGAAAATATGCATCCTTTCTCTCTCCTTCCCTTCTAGGAGGATCTGTCTCAAAGTGTGCTTGGTAACCTCAGGGGACAGGCTGGATCTGATTTTGAAGGTAAGACGGAGGAGTTGACTGGTCAGGATGCATCACACTGGATACCAGACATACCTAGCAACCTTAAGATCAAGCCTTACACACAGTCAACAATGGAAAGCCCTGAGGCCTCCCAGCAGCGGCCTACGGTGGATGAGTGCTGCATAGGTGGAACAGTAGATGATAAAAGGACCAACATTCCTGGGATGACAGATGTTCCTCCATTGCCCCCCAACATTGACCCTGAGGTGTTTAGACTCTTGCCTGAGGACATCCAGAAGGAACTGTTATCACCTGCCTACCCAGAGACCGCCCATGGCCTCCACAGCCATAGCACTCAGTCCGTCAGACCCACAGCATCTGATCCAGCAGACAGAGCCCACCAATCTCACCACAACCATTCTGAACAGCCTGCCTCTCTCTCTCAGCCTGCTGCATGCAAACTTAATGACTCATTGCACAACACTCCCATAGACCTAAGAGAAACTGTGAAGGGCTTTGACAGACAGCCCAATGCACCGACAACGAACAACCAACAAGAACACACAGTCTCCTCCCTGCAGTATTCACTCACTGACCTCTTGGAGGAGGGAAACTCCTCTACAGGCCTCGTGTCACAGAGGCAGTCGGCTGACTGTGGTTTCCCAGGAAACGTTGACCCCAAGGTGTTCTCAGAACTACCCCCAGAGGTTCAGAGAGAGCTACTGTCTGAGTGGAGACAACAGATACCTGTCCTTAAGATTTCCTCCTCTTTGAAAAAACAGGGCAAAAGCCCCCTGGCCAGAGAGAAGAAGGCTCCAGCTAAAAGCAGTCAGGCTAATAACTTATTGAAGTATTTCAAACCCAGCTCAGGTTAGAATGTGTCCGTTATATCAAAGGTCACTGTGGTGATTTAAGAATTTGGACAAATATTCAAATACGTCTCTTTTATTTTTAGGATGTTCAGCAAGTGAGATTCATACAGTTACTTTAGTAAATGCAAATATAAGGAATTGAATGTTAAAGTAGTACATTTTTCAAACAGTGTTTTACATTTTGTAAACATATGGTAATGTTCCAAGATATGTAAATAAAGATCATTTCCTTATTTTATTGTGCAGTTTTTTAAATTGATAAACATTGGAATTAGTTTGCATTACATGCAATGTTTGCTGTTTAAGCCAGAGCCTTATAACTGATATTTTTTTGTGAAATTCTGCTCCCAGGTGCACAATTCTGTATCATATGATTATAATGAATATATCTAGTGTAGACCTTGTATAAAAATGATTTACTTACAGTGGATGACACAATACATGTTACCCCCACATGCCCCCCCACAAGTTGACTTCATAATTATGTCCTATTACATACTTTTTCGACTAAATTTTGAGTATTATCCAACGATTAGCCTACTTGTTGAGCTTCCAGAAGAATAAGAGGGAGAAGGGGCATTTTAAGGGGTTTACAAAGTTTCCAGTTGGCTGAGTTCCACTGAAATCATAGCAGCACATTATTTGTGGACAGGGCCTCAATCCAGTTTTTCTTTTTTCTCTCCTGAGAAATACCAGAAAGCACAAGGTCTGTGAACACCGCACTCTGTGGTTGTTTTTTAGCTGGAAACTCCTCCCTTATAGCATGTGAGAGGGGAAAAGGTTCAATCAACAGCATGTCTCCCCCCACTATGTGTTTACCAAGCACGAGTTGAGCTCCCTGAATGGAAGTTGGCAGTACCTCCGGCTAAATCGGTAAGACTGAATTTATTTATTGTTTTTGTCAAATCTTGGTAAAGTTAATCTAATTATTCAGCGGGCATCAGTGTTTGGCATATTGGCTTAATCATCTTCAGGCATTTCATCAGGAATTGTGTTGTCTGTCACACTGTATTGTTGGGGCCTATATCATTGGCCTACATTTTCTGAAAAGGCTACGTGAGACTTTCCTTATGTGCATAATGACCATTTATCATCATTAGAATTTGCATATAGATTTTTGTTCTATTGCTCTCATATTTCTGTCATCACTAACACATGCCGCTGACAGAATTCTGTTTTTTTTTTTTCTGGATTAAAAAGGGGCTGAGGTGGTGGGCGTGGCAGGGCGCGTGGTATTGGGCACGGTTGGCTGCATTTAGTAGAACATTTTAGAGGCCCCCATCTTGGTGTTTTTTTTTTTGTTGCAATTTTAGCATTTTTAAGCCAATTTCCTGCAATTCTCAAAAATCCTCCTCAGAGCTGAGATATTTTTGCAGTTTTAAAGTGAATTTCCTGCAATTCTATATATTTTGTCATGGAGCTGAGAGAAAATGTTGCAGTTTTTAAGGATAATTTCCTGCAATTATATGCATTTTGCCATGGCTAATGCTATGTTATTTTGCTCAAATTCAATAACAGAATCAATACTGTTAAATTAATAGTTTTTATTAATTTTCAATTCCCCTGACTGTTTACCTTTTTATTTTGGTGATTGTTAGTTCTCAATTATTATATTATCAAACAATATACAGTGCATTCGGAAAGTATTCAGACCCCTTGACTTTTACACATTTTGTTACATTACAGCCTTATTCTAAAATGTATTAAATTTGTTTTTTTTCACCATCAATCTACACACAATATCCCATAATGACAAAGCAAAAACAGTTTTTCAGAAACTGATATCACATTTACATAAGTATTCAGATCCTTTTACTCAGTATTTTGTTGAAGCACTTTTGGCAGCGATTACAGCCTTGAGTCTTCTTTGGTATGACACCACAAGCTTGGCACACCAGTATTTGGGGAGTTTCTCCCATTCTCTGTAGATCCTCTCGAGCTCTGTCAGGTTGGATGGGGAGCGTCGCTGCACAGCTATTTTCAGTTATCTCCAGAGATGTTCGATCAGGTTAAAATCCGGCCTCTGGCTGGGCACTCAAGGACATTCAGAGACTTGTCCTGAAGTCAATCCTGCATTGTCTTACTGTGCTTAGGGTTGTTGTCCTGTTGGAAGGTGAATTCAATTGATTGGACATAATTTGGAAAGCCACACACCTGTCTATATAAGGTCCCACAGTTGGCACTGCATGTCAGAGCAAAAACCAAGCTATGAGGTCGAAGGAATTGTCCATAGATTTCTGAGACAGGATTCTGTCGAGGCACAGATCTGGGGAAGGGTAGCAAAACATTTATGCAGCATTGAAGGTCCCCAAGAACACAGTGGCCTCCATCATTCTTAGATGGAAGAAGTTCGGAACCACCAAGATCTTCCTAGAGCTGGCCGCCTGGCCAACCTGAGCGAGGAGAAGGGCCTTGGTCATGGAGGTGACCAAGAACCCTATGGTCACTCTGACAGAGCTCCAGAGCTCCTCTGTGGAGATGGGAGAACCTTCCAGAAGGACAACCATCTCTGCAGTACTCCACCAATCAGGTGGAAGCCACTCCTTAGTAAAAGGCACATGATAGCTCGCTTGGAGTTTGCCCAGAGGCACCTAAAGGACTCTCAGACCAAGAGAAACAAGATTCTCTGGTCAGATGAAACCAAGATTGAACTCTTTGGCCTGAATGCCAAGCGTCCCTACGGTGAAGCATGGTGGTGGCAGCATGTTTTCCAGCGGCAGGGACATAATTGAGGGAAAGATGAACTGAGCAAAGATCTTTTTTATAATCCACACAGGAAATGAGTCAGTATTTAATGAGGGCATCTCATTCCTTTTTCAGTGTTTTTAAGGAATCTGAGTCTCATGACAGGCCTCTTTCAAGTATGACGCAGATTGGAAATAAACAAAACATTTTAAATAAACGAGGTTGTACTTTTAGACTGTTCTCAACTCTATAATGGGTCAGTTGATGCCCATGATGGTAATGATGTAAAAATGTAAACATCATTTTTGATATTTTCTTCCACTTTATCTTTCTATCCTTCAGACTACACAATGCTTTGTCATTTCCTTTCTCAAAGAATTACCAATGTAACTGAATAAGTTAGAGGAGCACAAGTTCTTTGTGCTCTTTTGTGTTCTGTCTCAGAACTATTTGAGAGCATACTGTATGTAAACAATGAAAGAATTTCCTTGCATCAATAGAATCCACAGTTGAGTTTTCCTACAGCTCACACAGGACAGACACTTGACTGATCATGTGAAAGCTGGGTCAAGTCATGTGGTAGCTCCTCTGACCAGCTTTTAAAACTTATTTGGGATCGGTGTCCCGTCCACAGGACGGTTGAGCAACGTAGGCTAATGTGATTAGCATGAGGTTGTAAGTAACAAGAACATTTCCCAGGACATAGTCATATCTAATATTGGCAGAAAGCTTAAATTCTTGTTAATCTAACTGAACTGTCCAATTTACAGTAGCTATTAAAGTGAAAGAATACCATGCTATTGTTTGAGGAGAGTGCACAATTTTTAACATGAAAAGTTCTTAATCTAATTAGGCACATTTGGGCAGTCTTGATACAACATTTTGAACAGAAATGCAATGGTTCATTGGATCAGTCAAAATATTTGCACATACACTGCTGCCGTCTAGTGGCCACAATCTAAATTGCACTTGGACTGGAATAATACATTACGGCCTTTCTCTTGCATTTCAAAGATGATGGTACAAAAACAAATACAGAAGAATGTTTTTTTTTCTTTGTAATTTAAAAAAAAAAGGTGTGGATCCTTAAGCCCCTGTGATCATGAAGCCAATTTCAGCTGTGTCCTGTTAGACCTGTGTTTGCCTGTTTCTAAATGTTAGAGCAATTTGCAGTATATTGGATATATTAACAGTACTGTAATTACATTGTATATTTATGACCGCTTCCAAGTATATAATTAGTTAAGGGCACAAATCAAGCCTGCAATGTCCTCCTGGAAGACCTGTATATAATCTTCTGAAGTCCTGGCAATGTAATAGTGACTCAACTGTATTTATTGTTACTGTAATAATGGTGAATGTACCACTATTTACAGTAATGTATGTAATGTAGTTGTGTTCTCTATGCAAAAGCATGTTACATGCAAGTAAGAATATGACCATAATATGGTACTTTTGTTTAATATTTTAGGGCAAGTTCATTACGAGGCTGCACAATGACAATGACTGATTGGGATTATGACTATCTGATCAAGCTCCTGTCGTTAGGGGATTCTGGAGTAGGGAAGACCACATTCCTCTACAGGTACACAGACAACAAGTTCAACCACAAGTTCACCACCACAGTGGGAATAGACTTCAGGGAAAAGAGAGTGGTGAGTCGTGATGCTTTACTTCAGTGTGTAGCCCATGACATTCATTTCAAAGATAAAATTTAATTATCAGTCATCCTTGCTCCACAGCTTCCAATGTATGATAATGTGGTTCTGCAAATCCAATTGTTTTTTGGAAGGAATAGTAGGGTATCAACTAAAATATAGCTGCAAGCAGCGATGACCCGAGGACCAAGCCTTTCTCGCCTTCTCAAATATTATGGCTTATCTTACAAGTCATAAATTTCAGTTCAGGTACAACACCAACAATCTCTCAGACATCCCTGGACAGTATCTAAAACCGGCAGTGGTGGGATTTGAACCTGCGTTGTCATGTATTACAAGACGAAGGCACTAAACCTCTGGTCACAGCAAAAGTTTGGGTTGAACACTGGAAATGTATGTATGTATGAATTGTAGTGACCAGAGTGACCACACTGTAATATATGCCATTTAGCAGGTCGCTTTTATCCAAAGCAACTTGCGGCCATTCATTCTTCACATTTGAGTGGTCGTAAGACCCACTATGCTGGCATTGCAAGCGCCATGCGCTACCTACTGAGCTACAGAGGACCACCATGTGGGTAGTGTGCTGACAAGGTAAAACTGTCCTTCTGCCCCCGAACAAGGCAGTTAACCCACTGTTCCTAGGCTGTCATTGTAAATGAGAATTTGCTCTTAACTGACTCGCCTAGTTAAATAAAGGTTAAATTAAAATAAAAAATAAAAATAATATATATATATATATATATATATATATATATATATATATACACACACTGTAATGAACTGTACTGTGATAAACTATGGTGTACTGTGTGGCTCAGTTGTAGAGCAAAGCGCTTGCAATGCCTAGGCTGTGGGGTTAGCTTCCCACGGGGTACTAATATGAAAAAGTATGAAAATTGAGATGAATGGCCAGGAGGTGGCTATGTTCCCTCCAAGATTGACTTGAATTGTCAGGCCAGAGCTGACTGAGCTTCATTGGCACAGCGGCCATGACGTTTAAGAAATCAACCTAATTTATGGAGCGTATAACGATATTGGTCTATAGATGCTGTACAACAAGTTTCTGAGAAATCGGTTTAGCGGTGTCTGAGGAGATGTTGAACGTTTTGGAAAAATGTACATTTTCTAAATGTTATGGTGATGTCATTGGTCCTAGAGGAAAATGTGTTTATTGGGTAAAGAGAAACCTTTGTACCAAATTCTGTGACTAGGTCAAATGAAGAGGCGGGGCTGACCTTTTGAAGTCAAAAGTTGTTTATAGCGCCACCATTTAAAAAAAAAATGTATTATTGTTTTTATTTAACTAGGCAAGTCAGTTTAGAAAAATTCTTATTTACAATGACTGCCTATCCCGGACAACACTGGGCCAATTGTGCACCGCCCTATGGGACTCCCAATCACAACCGGATGTGATGCAGACTGGATTCAAACCAGGTACTGTAATGATACCGCTGTGCCACTCAGGAGCCTGAACTGTATGTATGAACCAGATGTATTTGGCCACCAACGTACACCATCGCACCAAGTTTGGTCTCTGTAGGTCTTACCATTTTAAGAGCTATAGTGCTCCAAAAATGGGATAATAATAATCCTAACAATTATAATAGATTTCCAGCCCCTCCGGGGCTTGGACCCCTAATTAAAACAGTATGTTGGATTGGTAAAACAAATTCCAGAGCCAAAGATTGTCTTTTGTCCTAGCTCTTGATATTACACTTATTTGACATCTTTCTTGTGTCTTCAGACGTATTTGGGGACTGGCTCTGATGGAACGACAGAGAAGACTTTTAAAGTGCACCTACAGCTCTGGGACACAGCAGGGCAGGAGAGGTAAGCCACATAAACAAGCAGACAGTACATGTTGTATCATTTGTAAGATGAGGATTTTCAATGATAGTCCACATCCATAGCTTTACCTGTGTTTGAACATTGTTGTAATTGTATAAATTCCAGGTTCAGAAGTCTCACCACAACCTTCTTCAGAGACGCCATGGGCTTCCTGCTCATGTTTGATCTAACCAATCAGCAGAGTTTTCTGAATGTCAGGAACTGGATGAGTATGTCTGTGAATCATCCATTTAGTACATCCTCTAAGAACCAGACCACATTGATCGGGTATTTCACTTTGTATTTGGCATTATCAGTGGTGTAAAGTACTTAAGTAAAAAATAGTATTTTGGGGGTATCTGCACTTTACTTTATTATTAATATTTTTGACAACTTTTACTTTACAACATTCCTAAAGAAAATTATGTACTTACTTTACTCCATACATTTTCAGTGACACCCAAAAGTACTCGTGACATTTTTGAATGCTTAGCAGGATAGGAAAATTGTCCAATTCACACACTTATCAAAATAACATCCTTGGTCATCTCCACTACCTCTCTACGGCAGATTCACTAAACATGCTTCGTTTGTAAATGATATCTGAGTGTTGGCGCGTGCCCCTGGCTATCTGTAATAATTTTTAATTTTTTATGGTGCCGTCTGGTTTGCTTAATGTAAGGAATTTTAAATTATTTATACTTTTACTTTTGATACTTAAGTATATTTTAAAACCAAATACTTTTAGACTTTTACTCAAGTAAGTATTTACTGGGTGACTTTCACTTTTACTCATTTTCTATTGAGATATCTTTACTTTTACTCAAGTATGACAATTGGGTACTTTTTCCACTACTGGGCATTATAGTAAATTATCTCGGTAGCAGGGTAGCTTGCTGTGATTCAAATACGACTTGACATATCCATAAATAACTAAAATTGTATTATGTCTTGTTATGATTGTTCAGGTCAGCTGCAGGCAAATGCCTATTGTGACAGTCCAGACATAGTCTTAGTTGGCACCAAAGCAGACCTTAAAGACCTGAGAGATGTACAAGGAAAACAAGCCAGAGACCTGGCGGACAGATATGGGTAAGTGAGATCAATACTTGCTTGCTCAGGACAAAATTCTGCTGCCTCTATGAAATCTGATCTGGGAGTACAATGCAATAAAATGGCTGGCTAGTCCTCTTACCATTGGCACTGCTAACTTCTCCAGTGCCTTAACATGCACTGAGGTTGTTTGAGTTCATACCTTCAGCACCACTGTAAAGCATTTGTACTGATCCAGATCCAATGCTGGAAACAGGCTCACTATTTTAATACCTCTGTTAATTCACCAGGAAGTAATCAGTGAGCTGCTTCAAGCTTTAAACCACAAGTTAACTGACCTTAATAATACATAAACCACAAGTTAACTGTTCTTTATCCATTCATTATTCAGTAATGTGTTCAGTATAATAAGTTCCTCCCTTCCTCCTTAGTATCCCCTACTTTGAGACGAGTAGTGCCACAGGGGCTGAGGTGGACCAGGCAGTGACCACTCTGCTGGACCTGGTGATGAGACGCATGGAGCAGAGCACAGAGGGGCCTGCGTCAGAGGCTGCCAATGGGAGTGCTGCCACTAATGACCAGGCTGAAACCTCCACCAGCAGGAGGTGTGCCTGTTAGGATGTAGGGATGTCCATCCATTCAAATGTGTAACTATTGCATCAGGGGAGTATTATTACATTGGAAAGTTAAATTATCCCATACAGTATTTATAGGAAGTGTATTATCCTCTTACGCATTAATGTGTGTTTGTCTGGTTTGATAGCTGCCACACTGTCAAGCTATTTATTCCCAACCTGGTCATCATTACCTGCTGAGTCTGTACATGTATGGTATGTTAATGATATGAAACGAGCAAAAGAACACACAATCTAATATTGTAAAATTATTCAAAGTAAATGAAAGCACAATGTGTATGTACATCTCAAACCAATATTTGCAACATGACTATGCTTTGTGTGTTTATAAATAGGTAAATACTAATTAGAAGTGTTTGAAGAAAAGCTGTATATCAGAGATTTTTTATTTTTTTATTTTATTTGACAGATTGAAGCATTGATGGAATGAAAATACAGGCACATACATTTATAATTGACAATATATAATCTGATTACAATATATAAACAGATTATGCAACAACTCATTATCAATCATGGTTATTTCCTTATATGCGAATGAGAAAGTATTCTTCTGTTTCACAAACCGAGATAGAAAAGTGCATTACAGGATCCATGAGTTCTATATGACACATTTGGTGTTTAGCTTGATTATTAGTGGAACAAAATTGTCATGCACATTGAATAAAGTATAGAACATGTTTAGAGCCCATAAATACTGTTAACCCAGACAAAAATGATTTGAATATGTTTTAATACAAAGTCTTCAGAGTAAATGCAGTCATTTTAAATAAAGTTAATGTCCGTTTTACCAATGATTGCCTTTTGACATGAAAATGTCTGGTTGCTTTGTCCTTATCAAAGAAATACATACAAGCACAAACTTTTGGTGATTTGCAATCCTATAGGAATTCTATCACTAGTATAGCCCACACCCCTGCAGCACACACCCCTGAGCTTTGGGGGGCCCCCAACCCCCGGAGGTCGGTCGGGCCACGCAGATGGTACTGAAAACATCATAATCCATTAATACTTTTTTTATTACAGGAAATTAGCTTTAATACTGCTAAACTTTCTCTCAGCCTCATGGCAGAATGTGTAGAATAGCAGGAAATTAGGTCATGGGTTCTTGAAAGTCGGGGCAATCCTTGTCCAGCAGGAAAAGTTTTTTTTATAGTTGAAAAATAAGTGATTTTGTTGCATTATTTGATCTTAAAATTTACATTTAGCAACATTTTATAAGGAAAACCTTTTTGTGGGGGAATTTTCAATATACTTTCAATATTATTTGTTTCCATGTCAGCTCTATGCCTGGAAATGCCCTTGTCCCGGAGAAAAGGATCCCAATTTCAAACTCTCCCAAAAGGTGCTTAAAGAATAATGAATATAATTGAAAACGTATCATGTTTCTTTCAATAGCCCTCTGTGACTTTAAATAATATGTATCTCAAAACTTGTGTCTGGAGATTTGGTCAACTTTCCCAGATCTGTCTAAAATCCAGAATTAATTAGGAATGAGCTGGGTCAGCTATACCAAAAAGACCCCTTGTTTTAAGATGGTCGTACCAAGGATCATTTAACTATTTGATTTTGAATTTTAGGACCCCTTAAGGCATGAGTGCAAAGCTGTCATCAAGGCAAAGGGTGGCTATTTCAGGAATCTCAAATATAACATTTTGATTTGTTTAACACTTTTATGGTTACTACATGATTCCATATGTGTTATTTCATAGTTTTGATGTCTTCACTATTATTCTGCAATGTAGAAAATAGTAAAAATAAAGAAAAACCCTTGAATGAGTAGGTGTTCTAAAACTTTTGACCGGTAGTGTGTGTGTGTGTATGTATGTATATATATATATATATATATATGATAAAACATGGATAAACAGTCAAAAAAATAAAAAGGAAGATTGTTCTGAAGTGTCTCTCCTATATCTGAGAGATAGATATAAGAAGGGTCAGGAAACTATTTTTATTTAACCCATTATTTTAGGCACTAAACTATCTCCATATATACAGTACTTCCATAAAATTGAACTGGTACCTGCTACCTTCAGACTAGTCTTGTGAGGATTGAGCAAAGCAACCAACATGTATGTGTTTGTGAGAGATTCACCTTTCCATAGAGGGGTCATATTAGTGTGTAGCCCAACTGTTTGGACGCTGAAGTTGGCAGATCGGCTGTACCAACATCAGAGGAGTCCCGTGATGCTTGTCGAGGTCAGAGCAAAACAGAGAACACCATTGTGTTTGTGACTCATATTTCCATAGAAGGGTCATAGTAATAGCCAATCAGTTCAGACGCTACAGAGGTTTTTCTGAGAATATAACATTTCGGGATATCTCATGGACTGACAAACACCGCTCTAGTTCTGCCACCTTTCACCGAAGATGTGGGAAGGCGACATCTTCAATGCGGTGGATTGAGACACAGCCCATGCAAAAAAAAAAAAAAAAAACTGTAGGGTTAAACACTTGTTGGACAATAATTTTACAAATGAAATGCCTTTTATGGTGTCAGATGGAGTTAAATCCAGTTAGTTGTATTTTATGAAAAAAAAAAAAAAAAATCTTTATATGGTACGCTAGCTGTTACTTTGGTCTATTAAAATGTATATTTCAAATGTTATTAATATTAAGACAAATAATTGTGGGAAGAAGTTGAGATTGTCCCATCTTTCAAGAATCCCTGAGCTCTAAAACAGCAACATTTTCACTCAGCCTCATGGGGGAAAAGAAAATAGCATGAAATTAGCAATAAAACTTACTTAGACCTTGTGGGGGGGACCGCAAAACTGCGCTATGCCACTGGGTTCTGTTGGTACCATTCCTTCTGAAAACAAAAGTGGAAATGTGGGGGAGAATAAATTCTCTTCCTTCATGTGAGCAGTACTATAGTCTTCTTTGGTGATGATCAGTACATGGAAGCAGTCAAAGGAGACATTCATGGAGGCACAAACAGTATAATTCACCAACAGAGTCTATTAGACGAGACTGAAAAGACAAATATACCACACAACTATCCAAGTGTTTTCTATGTCAGGAAATCATTTGTCGACACATCATCAAATAAAAAAACCTCTATCGAATGAAAGATATTGTTGTACATCATTGCCATACTTAAGCCAACATTTCAAATCCTGTTACATTCAGATAAATTAACATGTCTAGTTTTAATGGACATTCGTTGGTATATTTACTTATATGAAATAAACATTCTAAGAGGGAAAATTCTAGTTACATTTCGAATATATTCTACATAATCAGGGTAATGACTAAGAGTAAAGTGCTACCTAACAAACTAATGGCACATTTGTATCATATATTTGTATTATAATAATGATGACAGACAGTCCTATGATGGGAAAACAAATTGGTATGTTCTAAAATACTTCTGTGGGCATTCATCATCCATTTAAGACTGAAGAACTTGAAAATAACCAATGATCTGGTTCATGAGCATAGTAAATCTGAACTCATAAGCAGGGTCACCACCTTCCCAATGAGTGCATGTGCTGTGAGTCATGTGATTATCATGTGGTACCGTTTGAGCAAAGTCGTTGTACAGACATCAATAGTTAAATTCTGAAAATGTCCAATCCATACCCAATCCTCTAACATAGTGGAGCTTGACTTGATATTTTTCATATAACATTTTGCTGAGAAGAGTAAAGATAATCTAGCGATATAAAAAATAAAGTTACATTAGTTCTTTCATTGTCAGAAAGGTAAAACTAATCATTTTGGTCCCAGTGGTTTGATAGGAATTTATGCATTAAAACAACTTCCATACAAAGTTTATGGTGATATTTCAATTAAAATATCAGCACAAATACAAATAATAACAAAAAACGCCCTTATCCCCTCTAAACATAATCTCCTACAAAAGGTTGAATAAAACTAGCCTTGAACATGTGTTAGTCTCTTACATGCAATGCCATTCAATAGTGTATCATGCTCTTTGTACAAGATGCTATAATTATTCATCAAAACATTAATATCTGGTTAAAAAGTTTAAGTAATGTCTATGTGGTAGAATGCAAAACGTTTCCCTGTGTTGCTACATGGGTCATAACAATAGTGATGTGTTATTGACTAAAGATAGGAAGTAGTGTTCATTTCAGGTGGTTCAACACATAATAAAATGTATACATATTACTGTATGCATCCCACTGATTCCCACAATGTGAAGAGTGATTGGTGAAATCCCTTTCCCTTTTATCACTATGATGTTCTATCGTATTTTGAAAATCTAACATTTGAAGTCATTTGAAACTAAAACAGAACACAGACACTTTAAAAATAAAAGCTGCAATATGTAACTTTTTGGGGACCCAACCAAATTCATATTGAAAAGCAAGTCTAAGAAGATGTAGATCTGTTCTAGGTGCGTTATTTCTATGCTTCCCGTTCTTAAGTTTTGTTTTTGCATCTATTACTTTCATTTTTGTACACCAGCTTCAAACAGCTGAAAATACAACCTGTTTGGTTATGGAAAATATATTCCACAGAGGTTTGGATGGTACAATGATTAGCTACACTATACTTGCTTGTTATCACATAAACTGAAATTAGGCGAACTATTCACATTTTTGGAACCAGGAAATGACGGAGCCTTTTCTGCATAGTGCATCTTTAATTCTTAATCGTGATGATGATGATAACAACAATATACATGTACTTTAAAGTTCTACTGTAACTAAATTCAGTCTATGGCTTGGTGTTGGAATGCAGATTATTCATGCTCAATTTGAAATATTACCAGAGCTATCACCAGAATCCCAATAAAATAGTGGGACTGGGGCTATCACTGCAGTATCTTTATCTATATAGGGCAGCAATTTACATACATAAAGAGGCATTGTAAACATATCTCATAACAGTGCAGTGTGCTGGCTGGGCCCATTGTCTGTCTACTGGCACCTGTGGTGGTTCACTGTATGCTCAAAAGGGCTGGAAAATAGACAGTGTGTCTGTTTGCACCTCAGTGGAGGCTGATTAGAAAAAAAACACTGATCTCAACTCCATCCCTGAGACTAAGCAGAAGAACAATCAAATCCCTTTGAAATAAGGCTACAGCCTAATAACAATTACAGTATGCCCCCCACCCCTACACTATGAAAAACACTGTTCGGAAATAGTGATTATTTTGCGTTAAATGTATTCCCTTGTGTTTTCTTGTTGAAATAGGTTATGTGTGTTTTATTGATCTATTTATCCACACAATTATGGTAGCAATGCAAATAAAGTGATGTGAAATATTGTATGATGAGTACTATGATAGTGTGATATATTCAGCATAACATACATTGTTATGTCATCATCAACCAGTAATCCACATCTGGAATATTCTGCCATGTTCCTCGCAACCCAAAGTGTTGGTGTGAATTACATACATTGGACAAAGCTGAGGCAAGATGCAGTGGTGATATGATAGTATGTTTCTAGAGTGAAAGTGTAATATAAAAGTATTAATTCTAAATCATGCATTGTCTGCTTTGAGTTGCAAAATATATTACGTGAGCGCAAGGTCAGCTGCTGTATTGGAGCATCACCAAATGAATTTCTTAAGCCCGGTCAGGTCACTCAGGATGGAATGTCTAAGAACAGTGTGAAAGGCTCAGCTTAGTCACACCTTCTTCATGCATCTTGTAGAGCAGCTTAAACTCACTGGGCAGCTGGTGGGTCTCCTGCCACTTGGTGGTGAACTTGATTCCTTTCTTGTCGTAGTAGTGGTAGGGCAGCTCCTTGCCTGTGTTGGGATCCCAGCCGAAGGGCCAGAAGCCATACAGATGGATCTCCTCACACATGGCCGAGGCCAGAGTGTACATGAGGATACCAGTGCTCAGTCGCTTAAGAGAAAGGTTCTTGGTCTTCCAATATCTGTGGGAAAAAAGTCAACACAATAAAAACAATTATGTGTAAGCTATGGACAATGAATTGTTGGACAGAACATCTACACTCTAAAAAATGCGGGGTTAAAAACAACCCAATTTTGTTTTTTTGGTAACCCAGAACTGGGTAAACAATGGACAGAACCTACTATGGGTTATTTTGACCCAGACAGTTGGGTTGCATGAATAAACCAACTGTTGGGATTAACTAAAACATGGGTTAATGTAACCATCAGTTGGGTTTTATTCACTTTCATGCTGGGTTGATCCAGGTTATTTTCAGGAGGCGTGGCTGTTACAGGCTTTAGTTTTCCCATTAATATTTTGTTAATCGGTATAGTATGCGTTACACCTGTGCTGGTTTGTCATCTCGTTAGTGAGAAGGTGTTTTACTTGGGCTTGCCCAGCTGATATTTTAGAGTGGCTGGCCCAGTGCTCCAGTTGTCTTCAGAGATGTGGAGGATTAATACTTTTTGTTGGCTCTCCCTGTTTTCTTCTTGTTCCACTTCCTGTCTTTAAGTTTGGTGTGGGTTTTTATTTTGTTCGTCTGTTCTTGGGAAAATTTAGTGGGCGCTCATGGTGGGTGTCTTTTAGGTCCCAGTTGTTGTTGCTAGTCAACTTTCAGTGGACACCCCCATGAGTGTCTTTCAGAACCCCTCCTTGTGGTCAGTGACTCTTTGGTAGTCCCCCCTTCTGTTTGGGTGACATTATTTGGTGGGGAACATAACAAAATGGGGGCTTGTCCGGGATATTCTTTCCCTTGAGTATGGTAGGCCCTTTCGACCAGAGTGCATAAAAGGATTGGGAAAGAAATTAACATTCAGACCAGAGAGGCGTGTAGCTGCAGCTCACGTCCAAAGTGGTTCAAACTCTGAATATCAACACGAAGTAGAAGGCGAGAAGCTCACCTCCCGGACAATCACTGGTACAGCTTATTTGCTGTCCTAAGTAAAGTATCTAGAAAAGCAAATTTAAGTGGGACTGTTCTACTACTCTTCTCAAATCACTGTAGTACGCTACTCTCATCACCCAATGGGAACCATCGACACGGCTGGCTAGCCTATCTTCAAAGAATTATCTTCCAGAGCAAGTGGAAGCAGAGTGAGCTCTGTAGTTCTGTTCAGGACTACCCGACGCGTCTCCGGATTCCGGGCGACGGCAGAGGAGAGCGATAGTAGAAGAGACGAGTGAATAACACCTTTTGGACAATCAGAGCCTTACAAGCGTGCCGCAGAAAGGCCTAACACCCTTCCTAAGAAGGCGTGGTTCTGACATAGATAAATGGCGAACGAAGGTATTCACACGTAAATACATTCATGATTTCTTTCTCCAAATGGGCGGCGGTTCAGGTGCAAAGTATATGATTACTGTGAGAGAAGTGTCTCTTTCTCTCTCTCTCTCTTTCTCTCTCTCTCTCTCTCTCTCTCCCTTCCTCTCCATCTCCTTTGTAACAAGCTACCATATGTTGTGTCAGTCTGCTCGGGACCTGTTTGTAATGTGTTAAGTGTGCATGTTTATCCTGTGTTATCATTTAGTTAGCTAGTAAATAAATTATTAAACCAATTTGTGTAGTAATGAATCATAAGTAAGGCTGGGGTTTTTGCAGATGCAAGAGGTTACGACTGTTCAGAATGATGATATGATACGAGGTTGTGATTAATAGGTTGACTGTTTTATGGATGTGATAGGTGAAGACCTTTAGAGTTTAATTCGGGAGATGGTAACTCTTTAAACAACTGCTCTCGTGGTGCCCCAAATTCCTAATTAGTTAATTGTTACATGATTAATTTAATCGGGTAACAATTAAACATAGTTAGTTGATTAGATAAATAACAGTCATCAGATTAATGAAAGTAAAGTCACGACACCAGACTAGAATAAGAATGCCATTCGATTAAGAGATTAAGTGAGATGGATCTGGAAGTGCTCCGAATCCAATTAGGCTATCCTGCACCCTCAACAGAGTTTGATGTTGGTCGGAACAGCCAACTTGTACTGGCTTTCAATGAAAAGGAGGTGGATGTATATTTTACTTGGATTGCCACGTCCCTAAAATTGCAGCGAGACATTTGGTCACTGCTCCTCCAAAGTGTTCTTGTGAGTAAAGTCAGAAAGTGTATGCCGCTTTATCTCTTGACCAGAGTTCAGATTATGAAACGTTTAAAGCTGCTGTCCTTCAGGATTACGAGTTGGTCCCAGAGGCATACAGACAACAGTTCTGTAAATTACGAAAGACAGAATCACAAAGCCAAGTTGAGTTAGCAAGGGAACAAGCATGTCTTTTTGATCGGTGTTGTGGTTCTCAAGAGGTCAAGGACCTTGAGGATTTAAAGAAACTCATACTTCTCGAGGAATTCAAGAATTGGCTTCACGAAAGGATTGCTACCTACAATGCATTTATGAGCACAAGGATCTCACTCTTAAGAAAGCTGCAGTTCTGGCAGATGAGTTTGTGTTGACACATAAAACTACTTTCACAAATAAAGCACCCAGTAGTTATCCCTACGCAAAAAGCAATCCAGAGAAGTCACCTCCTACTGTAAGGTTTCAGTGCTTTTCTACTATGCCCAAAGATGAAATCAGCAGAAAACAGTTTTTTTGTATCCGACAGTATGTAATTACTGCTGTGAGAATGAGTGAGAGAGAAAAGGCTGTTTCTTATTGTGGGCGCACTCCAGCCCATTAAGTCTCTGGTTGGAACTGGTGTATCTCCTAAACAAGATTTTGTATCAGATGTGTATGAACCTTTTGTTTCAGACGGGTTTGTGTCTCTGCAGATGCTGTTAAGCAGCCTGTGAAGATACTGCGAGATACTGGGGCAGCCCAGTTCTTCATTTTGGAGGGGGTTTTGCCTTTGTCTGACACTTCAGCAACTGGTTACATTACCAGTCAAAAGTTTGGACACATTTTTCTTTATTTTTCCTATTTTCTACATTGTAGAAAAATAGTGAAGACATCAGAACTGTGTTAACACACATGGAGTCATGTAGTAACCAAGAGAAGTGATAAACAAATCAAAATATATTTTATATTTGAGATTCTGTGACACTGTATGTGATTTATTTAGAATTCAAGGCACACTTAACCAGCATGGCTACAGCACCACAGCATCTTTTTTTTCTCCAACAGGACAATGATCTCAACACACCTCCAGGCTGTGTAAGGGCTATTTGACCGATAAGGAGAGTGATGGAGCGCTGCATCAGATGACCTGGCCTCCACAATCACCCGACCTCAACCCAGTTGAGATGATTTGGGATGAGTTGGACAGCAGAGTGAAGGAAAAGCAGCCAACATGTGCTCAGCATATGAGGGAATTCCTTCAAGACTGTTGGAAAAGCATTCCAGGTGAAGCTGGTTGAGAGAATGCTAAGAGTGTAAAAAATGTCATCAAGGCAATGGGTGGAATCTAAAATATAAAATATATTTTGATTTGTTTAACACTTTTTTGGTTATTACATGATTCCATAATGTGTTATTTCATAGTTTTGATGTCTTCACAATTTTTTTACAATGTAGAAAATAGTAAAAATAAAGAAAAACCCTTGAATGAGTAGGTGTGTCCAAACTTTTGACTGGTATTGTATATATTTTTTAAGTACATACAGTACAGTGCATTCGGAAAGTATTCAGACCTTTTCCACATTTTGTTACGTTATAGCCTTATTCTAAAATGTATTAAATAAATGTTTTCCCTCATCAATCTACACACAATACCCAACAATAACAAAGCAAAAACAGGTCTTTAGAAATGTTTGCAAATGTATTAAAAATAAGAATTTACATAAGCATTCAGACTGTTTGCTATGAGACTCGAAATTGAGCTCAGGAGCATCCTGTTTCCATTGATAATCTTTGAGATGTTTCTACAACTTGATTAGAGTCCACCTGTGGTAAATTCAATTGATTGGACATTATTTTGAAAGGCACACACCTGTTTATAAAAGGTCCCATTGTTGACAGTGCATGGCAGAGTAAAAGCCAAGCCATGAGGTCGAAGGAATTGTCCGTAGAACTCTGAGACAGGATTGTGTTGATACACAGATCTGGGGAAGGGTAACAAGAACACAGTGGCCTCCATCATTCTTAAATGGAAGAAGTTTGGAACCACCAAGACTCTTCCTAGAGCTGGCTGCCTGGGCAAAGATCCAGAGTTCCACTGTGGAGATGGGAGAACCTTCCAGAAGGACAACCATCTCTCCAGCACTCCACCAATCAGACCTTTTATGGTAAAGTGGCCAGTTGGAAGCCACTCCTCAGTAAGGCACATGACAGCCCGCTTGGAGTTTGTCAAAAGGCACCTAAAGGACTCTGCAACCATGAAAAATAAGATTCTCTTGTCTGATTAAACCAAGATTGAACTCTTCGGCCTGAATGCCAAGCGTCACATCTGGAAGAAACCTGGCACCATCCCTACGGTGAAGCATGGTGGTGGCAGCATCATGCTGTGGGGATGTTATTCAGAGGCAGGGACTGGGAGACTGGTCAGGATTGAGGGAAATAATGAACAGAGCAAAGTACAGAGAGATCCTTGATGAAAACCTGCTCCTGAGCGCTCAGGACCTCAGACTGGGGTGAATGGTCACCTTCCAACAGGACAACGACCCTAAGCACACAGCCAAGACAATGCAGGAGTGGCTTCAGGACAAGTCTCTGACTGTCAAAGGTGCTTCAACAAAGTACTGAGTAAAGGGTCTGAATACTTATGTAAATGTGATATTTCTGTTTTTATTTCTAAAAATCTGTATTGCTTTGTCATTGTGTGTAGATTGATGGGGGAAAAAAAACAATTTAATACATTTTAGAATAAGGCTGTAACTTAACAAAATGTGGAAAAAGTGAAGGGGTCGTTATACTTTCTGAATTCACTGTACATTTACAAAAGAAAAGTGGCTTTTCTGTCTGGCATTGAATTATTGACAGCCAGTAGACACAATGTTTATATTGGAGAAGGTGACGCATTTAAGTAGGGATGCATTTAAGTTGATCATGTTGTGAGATGTAAGTTATTTTCTGTTGGTTGAGAGCAAACTTGTCCAACAAACATATAGGATATATTTGTTGTCTTCAGGGGGAAGGTGTTACAGGCTTTGGTTTTTCCATTTATATTTTGAGGATGCACTCTAGCACATGGGGCGCACCGATTGGTGTCACCTCGTTGTCATCTCGTTAGTGGGAAGGTGTTTCACCTGTGCTGACCCAGGTGATATTTAAGAGTGGCTGGCCCAGTGCTCCAGGTGTCTTGAGAGATGTAGAGAGTTAAAACAATCCTTTATCTGATCTTCCAGTTATCCTTTTGCTCCAATTATTGTTTTGCTTACTGTCTTACTGTTTGGTATGGTTTTTTTTTGTTTGCCTCTTCTTGGGCAAATTTAGTGGGCGCTCATGGTGGGTGTCTTTTAGGTCCCAGTTGTTATGGCTAGTCAACTTTCAGTGGACACCCCCATGAGTGTCTTTCAGAACCCCTCCTAAAACCCCACCTGTTTCATTTTGGTTGTGGTCAGTGACTCTTTGTTAGTACCCCTTCTCTTTGAGTGACATAATTTTTCTTGCTGGGGAACATAAAAGTGCATCATACCGGTTGTATTTCTGTATTTTGAAAGTTATATATCTTAACTTGATTGCTGACATACAAAACATTTTGGGACTATATCAACAATGGACTAATGAAACAAATACAATGTTTTTGGGGTGGAGTTTTCCTGTTAGGAACACATAAAGCCTGTAAGCCTTCTGTAAGCCTCATAAAAGCTTGAAAAGTGTTTAACCGTAATATCCGGTATAGAACAGATGAACAGGAATGATATTTACTATCACCGGTGGCCAAAAAAACTACCTGAATGCCACGCCCCTATTAACCCATACTTCTGTTGGGTTATATCTTAATAACCCAGCATCAGCAACCCAACCTTGACCTTTTTTAAGATCACAACCCAACTAAGTGACCCAATAACCTGCAACCCAGCATTTTTTTTTAAACTGTACAGTTTGTAGTAACAAGGGTGTCTGAAAGTGAGAACAAAACCACCCATGACTGCTCTGATGCTCAGAACTCTGGCACAAAACTCAGTCCCTCCATACTCCATACTTGTTGACATCCTGCATGATGTTTCCCGGCCAGGCCAGCTTGATCTTCAGCTGCCCCTTGTGCTCAACAAAGAAGTCCACCAGGGTCCGTGTGACGGTGGCCGAGGTGTGGAGGAAAAACGCAGGAATCCACAAAATGGCCCCCTCCAGCTTCTTCAGGTTGAGAAAGAAGTTGTTGCGGTCCTGGATGGTCAGCAGATTGTTGTAGTACGTCTCCAGTATGCTGGGGTTAAAAGTGGTGAGGTTGGTCTTCCGGCCCACATCCTTGTAGTAGGACTCGGTAGGGGCGAAGTTGCAGCGAAAGATAAAGTCGGCGCTGTCGATCTCTGGCCCACAGTGACTGCCTGTCAGGATCCCACTGTTACCCACCACGGCACACACGTTGTAGTGCTTGTTCTGGATGGGCGAAGCATCAGGAAGCAGTGACTTCAGGTTGTTGTTTATGGAGAAGACATACTTGTGACTGGAGAAGTCAAAGTGCATCAGCTGGCCGACGCGTACACCGTTCTTAGTGAGGGAGAAGTTGTTGGCCACATCAATGTAATGGAAGATCTCTTTCCTGAAAGGTAGTTAACAGATAAAAATATCAGCTCACAGCTGCTGTTTCTACAAAATGTAGTTATGTAGCCAACTGCAAATGACAAATAAACTGTAATGTTTTACTAAACACAAACAGTATTCTGTTAAACTGCTTTACAAACAATATAAAAGTTTCTACAGATTATTACAGATACCCCACATAATCATAATACCTTTGCTGATAAAAAGCTGTCCTATTAAATTTCCATTTGGAGGGTTTCCCTTGCAGCTCCTCATTCAGAGCATGGGTTAATGGGATGAAGGATGGGTCCAGGAAATTCAGGGCAAACTGTGACCTGAGAGGAAGAGGGTTTCCCTTAGTAAAGACACTGTTGATATTGTCAGCATGTACTGTAAGCATTACAGTGTTTATCATAAGTATTCACCCCCTTGGATTTATTCACATTTTATTGTGTTACAAAGTGGGATTCAAATTGATTTTATTTTATTTTTTGTGTACGATCTACACAAAATACACTGTAATATCAAAATGACAACAAAAAAAAAATATTCAATTGAAAATGTTATGAAAAATGAAACACTTGCATACCTTGATTAGAAAAGTATTCACCCCCACTGAACCAATATATGTTAGAAACACCTTTGGCAGTGATTACAGCTGTGAGTCTTCTTGGGTAAGTCTCTAAGAGCTTTGCACACCTGGATTGTGCAATATTTGCCCCTTATTCTTCTACATTCTTCAAGCTCTCTCAAGGTGTTGGGGGTCATGACTAGACAGCAATTTTCAAGTCTTGCAAAAGATTTTCAAGCAGATTTCAGTCAAAACTGTAACTTGGCCACTCAGGAACAGTCACTGTCTTCTTGGTAAGCAACTCCAGTGTAGATTTGGCCTGGTCAATGTCCTGCTGAAAGGTTAATTCCTCTCCTTGTGTCTGGTGTAAAGCAGACTGAAGCTGGTTTTGCAATAGGATTTTGCATGTGCTTTGCACAATCCTGTCTCTTTTTATGAAAGTAAGGAGGCAGATTTGCCCCAAACATAACAATTTGCATTTAGGCCAAAAACTCTATTCCTTTGCCGTGTTTCCTTGCAGTATAACTCTAGTGCTTTGTTGCATACAGAATGCATGTTTTTTAATATTTGTATTCTTTATATTTATTGTATATTGTTATTTTCACTCATTCAGTCATTTAGGTCATTATTTTGGAGTTGCTACAATGTTGTTGATCCATCCTCAGTTTTCCCCCATCAGTCTGTAGCTCTGTAGCTGTTTTTTATGGTGACATCCCTGAGCAGTTTCCTTCCTGTCCTGCAGCTCAGTTCAGAATGATGACGGTATCTTTGTTGTATCTGAGTAGTTTAATACACAGCTTAATTGTTAACTTGACCATGCTCCTTGACCATGCTCCCTGGTTTTTGTAGTTGACTCTGTGCTCAAAATGCAGTACCTGACTGAGGGAACTTAGAGAGGTTGCATGTATGGGGGACAGAGTAGTCATTCAAACATCATGTCAATGCTTATTATTTCACACAGGGTGAGTCCATGTAACTTATTTGTTAAGCCACATTTTACTCCTGAACTCATTTAGGCTTCCCTAAACGAAGGGGAGGAATACTTAAGCATGACTAACATTAGCCTATATTAGTTAAGGATTTTGTAACATTTGTAGGATTTTATTTTCACTTATATTTTGTGTATTTTGTGTAGATCAATTGCAATTACAATGAAAATATTATCAATTTCAATCCCACTTTGTAAGGCAACAAAAAATGAAGAAAAATAATCAAAGGGTCGTGAATACTTATGGACATTCAATGATTCTACAGTTGAATTTCATAAAACAATTAAATGTAAGTGATTTATGGATATGCATTAGATTAGGTTACAGCCACGTGCAGAGGAATATTCCTTATTTTTATTATTTGTCCAAGCCCATTCAGTCCGTGCTATCCGGGATCAGTGGGACGTCCCTACCCCATTGAAATGCACTTTTAAACTGGTTAAGTTAAGGGTTACGGTTAGGATTAGGTAAGGGTTAAGGTTGGGGTAAGGGTAGGGGTTAAGGGTTAAGGGTTTAAGGTAGGGACGTCCCAAGGATTCCAGATAGCACTTACTCACTGATAGCACTGACCATTTACCGCATTTACCGCATACATTCAGGCGTGGGCTTGTCACAATAGGCAAGATTCGTTCACTCAGCACCTTGGACAATTCTCTTGTTTGAAATCCGGCTCCTGGTGGAGCAACGATTTGTTGTCACATATGGATTTTTTATTTATTTTTTACATTTAAACACTAACCTCCTTTCAATGATTCTACAGTTGATTTTTTTTAATTATTTTTTTATTAAATGTAATTGATACAGGGGTTTGCATTAGATTAGGCTACTGTAGCGTGCAGCAAAATATTATTTATTGATCAGTATGTTGATCAGTTTGATTATTTATTACGGCCCTGATGCAGTTAGCTATATTATGCCAGAGCCTACAGAACAATGTGGACATAAACAATCATAAAGATTGTTAGGAACAAAATTGTCACGCATGCGCCTTGTTGGTGACATAAATCACATTATCTGACAATTTCAGGGGTTTGAGTCATGTCAAAATAAAAAATGATGAGTTTCAAGGTCTTGATTTAGCCTACTCACCGAAATCCTGCGTGGAACATTATCCGTGGTGGTCCTCCCATGTTGTCATATTTTGTGGAAGATAAGATGCTGTCCTTTCTAATGGACACATAACTTATTAAGGATAAAATGAGAAGAGCGACCATCAATATGACCAAACCCAGGGCATTTGAGATGCGGACCATCTTGGAGCGTTTTCATTCCTTGAAGAAAAGCGATGAAAATGTGCGAGCCTTCATCACCTCGATTCGAGATGCTGATTTTGGCTATACGTATTGGTATTATGATAAAAAATAAACATGCTTTCTCATGTAAAACGGACGGCAAATGTGCACTGCGGTTGAGAGGGCAGGATAGTCATTGGATGGCAGTCGGCTGCCTTGGCGATCCGTCTTCGTGCATTCTCATCATCCCTGCCTTGGCTTCGCACTGAACTGCAATTTCTCTCCAGACAGATTAATTCCATTAGGGCGATGCATCTGAAATTCACGTCAACGGATCAAACCAGCAAACATCTCACTGTTCTGTCACGCACCCTTTCCCCAGGAAATAATTTCACATATTTCGGTGTGTTTGTTGAGCCCAGATGAAAAGAAGAC
The DNA here is from genome assembly GCA_030435695.1 of Brachymystax lenok tsinlingensis. NCBI lineage: Eukaryota > Metazoa > Chordata > Actinopteri > Salmoniformes > Salmonidae > Brachymystax > Brachymystax lenok. The sequence continues at coordinate 71,532,787 of CM059819.1, read as the reverse complement.
CCTAAAAGTGTCATGGCTGTATTATAACTCTCTGGGGTTTACAGATGGGAGCAATTAACTTAGTGGTATGCATACCATCCAAGATTACTTGCTGACTGTATAAAAGTTCCAATTCATCCCAAAGGTGTTCGATGGGGTTGAGGTCAGGGCTCTGTGCAGGCCAGTCAAGTTCTTCCACACCGATCTCGACAAACCATTTCTGTATGGACCTCGCTTTGTGTACTGGGGCATTGTCATGCTGAAACAGGAAAGGGCTTTCCCCAAACTGTTGCCACACAGTTGGAAGCACAGAATTGTCTAGACTGTCATTGTATGCTGTAGTGTCACGATTTCCCTTCACTGGAACTAAGGGGCCTAGCCCGAACCAGACCGTACAGCCCCAGACCATTATTCCTCCTCCACCAAACTTTACAGTTGGCACTATGCATTTGGGCAGGTTGCGTTCTCCTGGCATCTGCCAAAACCAGATTAGTCTGTCAGACTGCCAGATGGTGATGCATCACTCCAGAGAATGCGTTTCCACTGCTCCAGAGTCCAATGGCGTCGAGCTTTACACCACTTAAGCCGACACTTGGCATTGCTCATGGTGACATTAGGCTTGCTTTCATGAAGCTCCAGAGGAACAGTTTTTGTGCTGACGTTGCTTCCAGAGGCAGTTTGGAACTCGGGAGTGAGTGTTGCAACCAAGGACAATTTTTACGCACTTCAGCATTCGGCGGTCCTGTTCTGTGAGCTTGTAGGACCAACCACATCGTGGCTGAGCCGTTGTTGCTCCTAGACATTTCCACTTCACAATAACAGCACTTACAGTTGACTGGGGCAGCTCTGGAGATTATGGAGATTGCATGGCTGTGTGCACAATTTTATACACCTGTCAGCAACAGGTGTGGCTGAAATAGCCAAATACACTAATTTGAACGGGTGTGCACATACTTTTGTATATATAGTGTATGATTCATTCATTAAACAAAATTAACAATAATAGGGAATACACAACAGGTTTAAAAATACTATTTTATTTGTAGGGCTCGTGGTTCGTTTCTAACAATATGTTGATATACAGTAACATAAAATGGCCTATTCACAAAGCAAAACTTTCATTATGTAAATTTTTATTTTTTTAAATATAAATATTTTGCACATGTACTGAATCTCAATAGACAACAAATCACCATCATTCTCTAACACAAACACATACAAGTCACCATTCATAGAATACAGTATCATCCTGCATATAATTTTACAAACACATTATAATACCGTGGTGTATAGGAAACTTTTACATGAATATTATCCTATAAAACAGGTAAGATTTGCACAAAATGTACCAATATGTTGGGTATTTCCCATTGATTTAACAGTTAGTGCACAGGTTTGACATCCTAGGAAGAAAATAATTTCACCATTGTGCTTAATGTCACCTGGAATGTGTCAAATTTGGACATAGATTGACACCAGCAACATCTTATTGCGAGTCAGCTGCCAAGATATTGCAATTTAAATCTCACTCAGATCTAAATTTATAACAAGTTTAAAAACAGCACATGGACTAACACAGGCACTTGATAGGGCCTGTTGCTCAGTATTTCCAGAATACATACGTATGTAGCAGAGGTGGTTGGTTGGAGTACGCTCCGGTGATCAGTAACCTAGCTTTAGACAGGAAGACTTATGTTAGCTTCCACACCCAGGCTTTAGCTGAGAGGGCTAACCAGGCGCACAGGCAACCCGTGTTTGATACCAGTCTGTCACACATACAGTATGGTAAGTGAAAGAAACTTTTGTTCTGAATCATGACTACAAGGAAGGGGAAACATTACATTTAGGGAAAAGTTACAGTTAGCACCCTGGTTACACATAATCTCAATCACAAGTTTGAGCTCATCAAAAAAAGGGAGTATCATTTTCTGCCCTGGTTGCGAAACTCTGCGGGGAAGAAGGCTCCCTTTTCGTCGCTGCCAGGAGAGCTGCACGGGCTGTCCTCTTCACAGCTCATGTCCTCACAGGAATCCTCACTAAATATACACAGGGGAGAACAGTGATGTCATCATTACTGTCTTCAAGCCACTGTTCCACTGATCTAATGTTATGTTTTTCCTCTTCCCTGAAACATCATAGCAATGCTGTACAATGTAGAAGTAATCTGGTACATTATGTTACAGTTCAATAATGAGTCTTTATATACACACACAGTAGCTCTAATTATATGAAATATTAATATTATTATACAGTAAAGTGCATTAAAGGGGCTGTTTGTTTACCTCTCACTTTCACCCCAGCTCCCCTCTGGAATGGTCGGCAGTTCAGGGACACTGAAGTTATTAGCGTGCAAATTTTGGGCGGTTCGTCTGGACACGATCCACACCAGTTTTTTGTTGTCTGGTTTGTTACATTCATTTGAGCTGTACTCAGTCATGCATTTGGCAACAAGTCCCCTCCAGTAGAGTAACTCACTGTCAACAATCTGTGAAAGAAATAGGAAACATCTGAGGAGGCTGACAGAAGACATAAATAGAGTAGTCTTGGAAAATGTTGTCTCAGCCAGAAGGTGCTAGTTTTCATGTAGCATTTTTCATTTGATGTCACTTGTTTAGTGGCAGGGTCAAGCTACTGTATAATGTCAGTCTCAGTGAGTCTTCGTATTATAAAAATATAATACCTGTGATTGGTCATGACACCATCATGTCATACAGACTGAGGTCTGTAATTAAACTGTATAATACCTTTAGGTGCCTTTGGACTTCTTGGACAATTTCCAACATGGCAAGAGACTGGAGGGCTTCAAACTCCTGACAAATGACAGACAGTGCCAGCACCGATGGCTGAAAAAATAAAAAAAACATATCGGTCCTACAACTCAAAGTAAACATTCTTATAATTTAACAATTGTGTTGGCCTGAGAATAATTCTTACTTTTGCTTTAGAGAAAACAAGCCGACATAAGCAGGCTTTTAGCTGGGCTTCCAGTCTCCCAATGCTTGGGATCGCCTCCCTTAAAATAAAGGCAACCCTCATGTGAGCCTCATGTCAAATGATCATCAGAAGATCAACTTTACAGCTTCTAGCAATTGGAAAAATACTCACTGATGACATAATGCAAAAAGTTATCAATTAAGAAACAAAACACTCACCTTTCTGATGTAAGTGATACGATGACAGCATGGTATAAGTGTAAAAAGGTTAAAGCTGTGACAGCTTTGAGCTCCAAATTGAGTTTTCCAGAGATTATCTTCTCCATGCGGCTGAGGTCAGAAACAGTGAACTTGCTTTGGCTGATGCGGATGAGTTCATGGGTGGGTGAGATGTTACACTCATCCTCAACCATTTTGGCAGCAATATGGAGGCAGGAGACTCCAACGCAAGGCAGATGCTTAGGTTGGACCTATGAACATACCATTATAGTGATACATAGGTCAGCATAAATGGGCTACTTCTGCTGAGTTCTATTACATACTGAACAAAAATATAAACGCAACATGTAAAGTGTTGGTCCCATGTTTCAGGAGCTGAAATAATTTTCCAAATGCACAAAAAGCTGATTTCACTCAGATTTGGTGCACAAATTTGTTTACATCCTTGTTAGTGAGCATTTCTCCTTTGCCAAGATAATCCATCCATCTGACAGTTGTGACATATCAAGAAGGTGATCAAACACCATGATAATTACACAGGTGCACCTTTTGTTGGGGACAATAAAAGGCCACTCTAAAATGTGCAGTTTTGTTACTCAACACAAAGGGAGCCTGCAATTATTTATTTACTTAACTAGGCAAGTCCGTTAAGAACAAATTCTTATTTTACAATGGACGGCCTACCCCGGCCAAACCCTCCCCTAACCCAGACGACGCTGGGCCAATTGTGTGCTGCCCTATGGGACTCTCGATCATGGCCGGTTGTGATACAGCCCAGGATCAAACCAGGGTCTGTAGTGACGCCTCTAACACTGAGATGCAGTGCCTTAGACCACTGTGCCTCCTGGGAGCCCCCCAGAATTAGCAAGCTGATTGCAGGAATGTCCACCAGAGCTGTTGCCAGATAATTGAATGTTCATTTCTATACCATAAGCAGTCTCCAACGTCGTTTTGGACAATTTGGCAGTACGTTCAACCAGCCTCACAACCGCAGACCACATGTATGGCGTTGTGTGGGCGACCAGTTTGCTGATGTCAGCGTTGTGAACAGAGTGCCCCATGGTGGCGGTGGGGTCATGGTATGGGCAGGCATAAGCTACGGACAACGAACACAATTGCATTTTATGGATGGCAATTTGAATGCACAGAGATACCGTGATGAGATCCTGAGCCCATTGTCGTGCCATTCATCCGTCGCCATCACCTCATGTTTCAGCATGATAATGCACGGCCCCATGTCGCAAGGATCTGTATACAATTCCTGGAATCTGAAAATGTCCCAGTTTTTCCATGGCCTGCATACTCACCAGAGATGTCACACATCGAGCATGTTTGGGATGCTCTGGGTCGACGTGCACAACAGTGTGTTCCAGTTCCCGCCAATATCCAGCAACTTCACACAGCCATTGAAGAGGAATGGGACAACATTCCACAGGCCACAATCAACAGACTGACCAACTCTATGCGAAGGAGATGTGTCGAGCTGCATGAGGCAAATGGTGGTCACACCAGATACTGACAGCTATTTTTTTTTAAAGGTATCTGTGACCAACATATCTGTATTCCCAGTCATGTGTAATCCATAGATTAGGGCCCTAATTTATTTATTTTAATTCACTGCTTTCTGTAACTCAGTAAAATATTTGAAATTGTTGCATATTGCATTTATATTTTTGTTCAGTATAATTAAACAAAGTAAAGGGCATGCAAATTTACATAAATTAAACAACAAACACAAGTATTAAACAATAAACAAAATGCATACAAAACGCTAATTCCGTAGAATATCCAGAATTAACATATCACAACACAACAAGCATATCTTTAAGTCGATGTCCGAGCCCTCACGGAAATGCAATTAGCATAATACAAAAATCCCCATAAAAATCTGTCAGTTTAAGATAGAGATATAGATGTTTTCTGCATTGGATGAGTCTCAATCCACCGATGTCGCACTTTCACATCTGCAGTGAAAGGTGACAGAGCTAGAGCAGTGTTTGTTAGACCATGAGACATGCCGAAAATCTGAAAATCCGTCTTATCACAAAATCTTCTGTAGCGTCCAAGCGGTTTGGCGACTCCCACAAGCTTCTTGGGACTCATCTGAAGTCGGTACAGCCGATCTGACAACTTCTGTCTTCAGCGTCCAAACAGTTTGGGCTACACACTAATATGACCCCTCTGTGGAAAGGTGAGACTCTCACGTACACATTTTGCTCTATGACACCCAAAGGCCTCACAAGACTCGTCTAAAGGTCCCCCGGTACCAGTTGAAAAAAATGAATGGAAGTATATATGGAGACTGTTTAGAGCCAAAAATAAGGGGTTAAATACATGTACAAATGTTATTAAAATGTGATCTTTCTTATATCTCTGAGATATAGGACAGACACTTCAGAACAAATTTCCTTTTGACTTTTTTTTGGAGGGGGGACTATCTGATGATTGTGGACTACAGGAAAAGGAGGACTGAGCACGCCCCCATTCTCATCGACGGGGCTGTAGTGGAACAGGTTGAGAACTTAAAGTTCCTTGGTGTCCACATCAACAACAAGCTAGAATGGTCCAAACACACCAAGACAGTCATGAAGAGGGCACGACAAAGCCTATTCCACCTCAGGAGACTAAAAAGATTTGGCATGGGTCCTGAGATCCTCAAAAAGGTTCTACAGCTGCAACATTGAGAGCATCCTGACTGGTTGCATCACTGTCTGGTACGGCAATTGCTCTGGCTCTGACCGCAAGGCACTACAGAGGGTAGTGCGTACGGCCCAGTACATCACTGGGGCTAAGCTGCCTGCCATCCAGGACCTCTACACCAGGCGGTGCCAGAGGAAGGCCCTAAAAATTGTCAAAGACCCCAGCCACCCCAGTCATAGACTGTTCTCTCTACTACCGCATGGCAAGCGGTACCGGCGCAAAAAGGCTTCTCAACAGTTTTTACCCCCAAGCCATAAGACTCCTGAACAGGTAATCAAATGACTATCTGGACTTTTTGCATTGTGCCCCCCCATGTACATACTACCTCAATTGGACCGACCAACCAGTGCTCCCGCACATGGGCTAACTGGGCTATCTGCATTGTGTCCCACCACCCGCCAACCCCCTTTTTACGCTACTGCTACTCTCTGTTCATCATATATGCATAGTCACTTTAACCATAACTACATGTACATATACTACCTCAATCAGCCTGAAAACCAGTGTCTGTATGTAGTCTTGCTACTTTTATAGCCTCGCTCCTTTTACAGCCTTGCTACTGTATATACTGCTGTTTTTATTTCTTTACCTACCTATTGTTCACCGAATACCTTTTTAATTAGTTTTTGCACTGTTGGTTAGAGCCTGTAAGTAAGCATTTCACTGTAAGGTCTACACCTGTTGTATTCGGCGCACGTGACAAATAAACTTTGATTTGATGTAGAATCTGTTATTCAATGCATTTGTATGGGTGAATAACAGTAATTAATAGCAGTAATAGCAGTTTTGTGGGATACTTCAAGGGCCCTTACAATTCTAAATCAAATAGCTAAATGGTGCTTGGTATGACCTTCTTAAAACAATTCCATATAGCTTAGTAGAACACCCCCAAAAAAAAAAAAAAAAAAAAGCTTAGACAGGGCTTAGCCTGTAATAGGTTAAAATACACACCTTCATAATGGCTAAGAACCTATCCAGTAGATTGACAGCCAGAACAAATGTCTGGGTGCTGAAACCAAAGAAACTGGTCAGGGTCCACAAGTCTTCAACTTTGGCATTTCTGCATTTTGCAGAGACTCCATTGTGATTCTGAAAATGAATGGTGAATATCAGAACATCAAAATAGCACATATAAAACTGAAAGGTAAGTACAGTTAGTATATGTAACTGGGTCAGCAATACCTACCTCTGCTGCAGACTCCATTATATTCAGGCCAGTTTCCCTAGGTAAAAAGTATGATTCTTGAGAAATGTTTGACTTCAGCTCTTTGACAAGACAACATGTTTCATTGTCAAGGTATTGAAGATCCTGCATCCTGAAAAAACATGTGATTAGGTAGATCCGAAAGAAATAACTAAAAAATGTTTCCCTCCGAGAAAGAGAGACTATAAGTTTAGACTGTCTTTACCACTCCCACAGGGTGTCAATTATCAATGGTAGCCACCAATAATATGCACATTACCCAGCTAGCTATGACATAACAACACATGCCCAATACAGTCATCTGAAGGCTAGCATTTTCAATCATTTACATTTCTTCTTATATAAAGTATCCAGGAAAATATTCGATAGTAGAATGGATAGACGGAACCTTGTTGAAAAGCAACCAGTCTATTTTAATGCTTTACTTGAAGGGAGAGGTGTTTAAGTTATCTACGTGAGAGAAGAAAAAAAAAACTGTCGATTTGGGTCACGTAGGTTAGTTAGCTATCAAGCTCATATTTGTAGCCGTATGTGGAAAATTATTTCTGACACAATTATTCACATGAATCATATAAACTATCCCATGTACCTCAAATTACATGCAAAGAGTAACGTTAAATAGCTACAGTAGCTATCAGCTGCAAAACACTGGGTCAACAAGCTAGTACCAGCTAATTAACGTTAGCTAACAAGACAGAGACATGTCTTACTTTGCCAAACGCTTGAAACAAGACGATTTTATGAAAATATAGCAACTCAGTATTCAAATTTCCATTTCGTTTACAACAAATTGTAATCGATTAGTTAGCTATAACGAAAATTAACAAGATTGTTCCTAAATTGTCATCTCCTAATGTTGGTGTTGATCATTTCCATCTGAAATGCGGAAGGATCAAACGGTCGTTGGCTAAACAAACTGCAAGACTACAACATCCATCTTGCACCATTGGATGACGACACGTTGTAGGCTAACGAGGAACAGGACTTTCATCATATGCTGCATTCAAAACAACTGGGAACTCGGAAAAATACGTAATGGACGTCAGGACTCTTCCGATCGGAGCTCTAGAAAGAGGTCCGAGTTGGAAGTCCGATCAAATCGATTGTTCCCACTCGGACCTAGTTTTTTTCCGAGTTCACAGATATTTTGAACGCACTGAAGTCGGACGTCGAAAATTTCCGAATTCCCCTGACGTGTTCAAAACAACTGGGAACTCGGGAATCTCCGACTTCAGAGCGTTAAAAACAACGGGGAACTCGGAATGATCCGATTGGGAAAAATATCGATTTTAACGGTCATCCAACTCGGGAACTCGGGCATCTTTCTAGAGCGCCGACTTTCCGACCTGAAGATCACTGACGTCATGATTTGACCTCGTATTTTTCCCAAGTTCACCGTTGTATTGAACGCGGCATATGGCTTTTTGGCTGTGGTAACTAGTGACGACCGACGGACTTTTGTTCTACTACCCTTCAATATTTTGTTTTAACGGAAAAGTAACCATATTTCTGTTTGTTCTTGAGATGGTATCTACAAACGTCCAGATTTAGCAATAACTTGGGGGAGTTCCTGTTTCTAAAATCCACCAACTCTGAGTGAAGAAAGCGCGAAATCAACAGTTTCCATGGCGATGAAGCTTCGCAACTACTTGTTGCTTGCAGGCGCTGGCTGATTTCCACATGCTATCCCACACGGCTAGCTAGCTAACCAACTGATAATGTCATCTGGATCTCAAAACTCCATATCCAGAGATAGTCATTTATCTATTTACAAATCCTCTGAATTGTTTGATGGTTTATTGCACGAGATTCCAACAAGTAAGTAAATTAACCTAACTAACGTTAGCTAGCTACACTACATTAGTATGTGGACACCTGCTGGTCGAACATCTCATTCCAAAATCATGGGCATTAATATGGAGTTGGTTCCCGACAGACTATTTATACGCTCTTCAGCACTCGGCGGGGCCATTCGGTGAGCTTGTGTGGCCTACCACTTCGCGGGTGAGCCGTTAGACGTTTGCACTTCACAATAATATAACTTACAGTTGACTAGGGCAGAAATTTGACGAACTGACTTGTTGGAAAGATGGCATCCTAAGACGGTACCACGTTGAAAGTCACTGAGCTCTCCAATAAGGCCAATGTTTCCTATGGAGATTCCATGGCTGTGTGCTCGATTTTATACACCTGTCAGCAACGAGTGTGGCTGAAATTGCTAAATCCACTAATTTGAAGGGGTGTCTACATACTTTTGTGTATATATCGTGTATAACATTGCTAACTACTAACCTTCTAGAAAAGTTCACTGTCTTATCACATCGCTGTGCTGATTCCAGGCATCAGTGGCAGCACTGAGCAATCCCTCTTTGGCTTTCTAATTTAGCAAGCTACCTCTACCTTACAGGTACAAATGACACCAACACTGTCCCTAGAAAGTACAACAATCTGGATGAGTTGAGGTAATTTTGACCTTTTCTTTAAATTACTCTAGTTTGCTAACTACCCTACATCATTTTTCATAACACTAGCTACCTGTATTTGAAAACCGATTGTCTGCCTTTTGCACCATGAACCATCATCCATTTGGAAGCAAGTTTGTTACGTTCTTTCTTTACAGTGAGGAGCTTGACAGACGAACCAAGGAGACCCAAATGCTACAAGAAGAGGTGGAACATGCAACTAAAATTACCATGGAGAAAATGGGACGCACATGTCCCAGCAGCTCACCTTCACAAATGAATTACTTTCCCATCTTTATGGGTGAGTATGTGGTTTTCTTGTGTAATGAAGAAAAATATAGCCAGTACTAGCTATACAGTTACACATCGGAGCTATTGTCACAACCAAATATGTCACTAACCTATTTTGAATTATGAAACTACTTGTAGTAGTTTGCTGTGATGTTTTCCTTATTGCCATTTTACTTTTTATTTTATTTTACAGATGGTTCATCAGAGGAGTACTCAGAAGTGCTGTCTGTGATCCAGCCTCTTACATATGGCCTGGATCTGGAGCTGGTCAGAAGTGGCATAACTTTCCCTGGTAAAGATGTTTTGGAAAATGCAATAGGGGACTACTCTCAACAGGTTTCGGAGCTCCAAAAGCAGCTGAGTGAGGTTAGTGTGAGATACAGTCCTATTTTTTCTCCTTTCCTGGTGAGTTATATATTATTGTGGAAGGCCTCTTGAATTCAATGATTCTAATATCAAAATCCATGCAGTTCTTTGCCACATGAGGTGCCATTGATTGCAACCTTTGCTAACACTTTTTCAGACACATGAGCTTCATGAACAGCAGAGGTTCTACTTCCGTCAGTCCATCATCAAGCTGCAGACAAAATTGCAGGAGTTCCAGATTGAGAAAGATGCCCTGACTGATCTGAGGTAATTGAAGCGGAACCGTTTGCACTGTAGGCCATTTGTACTGTATACCTTTGAACAGATACAGGTTCTTTGCAACGAGAGTATAGGACATGTTTTACAGTCCCTTCAATGCCCACTGGGCACAGATGTCAATTCATCTATTTCACGTTGGTTCCACCTAATTTAATTGAAATGGCATGGAAACAACGTTGATTCAACCAGTGAGTGTCCATTGGGTGTTAATTGTTTTGTCCCTCAGAACGAAAGAGAGCCGAAAACAGGCAGATGTAATGGGGAAAATGCAAGCAATGATCAGGGAGCTGCAAGCCACTAAACAGACCGGGGACCAGAGGCTACTGGAGGCTGAGGATGAAGCCAAGTCACAAAGCAGGAGAGCAGAGTTAAGGGAGCGGACACTACAGGAGGTGTACTCCACGCTGTTGGCTTACGAAAAACGGTGTGGAAACAATTCGTACACCAGCCAGGACGCACTGAGTGTTGCAGTGGAGAAAGTATTACAGGACTTGGAGCATGCAAATCACAATCTGAGAGAAAGTCTTCTGCTGGTAAGACCGGGTGTGTTGTTTTATTTCACACTAAACACTTTTATCAAGGGTTTGAAATGTTGTTCTTGATATTGTATTTTCCATTCCTAACTCATTGTGCCAGCTGAAGGAGCAGGTGGAGACTCAAGAACAGAAATGCAAAGAGAAAGCAGAGATCATGTTGAAAGAGCAAATGGAAAGGTGCATTTTCATTAACTTTCCACAATTCTTGTCTCAGTGACTTGGGATTACAGTCATTCACTAATCTGATAGCCCACACATTACCTGCATGTAAGGCTGTCTGGTGTAGAATTTGTTGTAACCCTAAAACCACTTGTATGTTCGAGGCAAGTTCCTAGAGGTGACATGCGTGAGTTGCTTTACTCTTTTCCAGAATGGAGCAGCTCACTACCAGTCATGACCAGGAGGTGGCGATGTTGACTGAGAAATTGAGCAGCTCCAGAGGCAGTGCCTCCAGCTTGCATATCCAGGTGGAGTTGTTACAGTGAGCGACATTAATTAACTAGCAATACTATATCTGCACATTTCCTGAGTTGAATTAAATCCAAAGCTCTCTCTCTATTTTCGGGCCTCCCGAGTGGCGCAGCGGTCTAATGCACTGAGGTGTCACTGCAGACCCGGGTTCGATCACAGTCTGTGTCACAACCGGCTGTGACCGTGAGTCCCATAGGGCGGCACCCAATTGGCCCAGCGTCGTCCGGGTTAGGGGAGGGTTTTACCGGTGGGCTTTACTTGGCTCGTCGCATTCTAGCGATGAGCCAAGGGCCTGCATGGCCGGGTGCCTGCAGGCTGACTTCAGTCGTCAGTTGAACGTATTGGTGCAGCTGGCTTCCGGGTTAATCGGGCAGGTGTTAAGAAGCGCGGTTTGGCGGGTCGTGTTTCAGAGGAAGCATGACTCAACCTTGACTTCTGCAGCGATGAGACAAGATCGAAATTGGGGAGAAAAACTGGGTAAAATAAAAAAATGTATAAAGTCACTCATCTTTTCATTCAGTTGTAAGACATCAGTTAAATCTTTCAGAAAGTGTCCAAATTAATGCATTATTTCCTTTCACAAGGAAACAAGGTGAAAGCCAGGCTTCAGTGCACCAGTGTCAGCTCAATGACTTGGAGTCAGCTCTCTCCATCCTGCGTTCCGATCTACTGGACGCCCAGCGGGGCCATGAAGACAAGGTTACAGCTAACACACACATGCCTGTGGTGTTGTAGAGTAATAGAGTGGCCTTGGTCTTTTAAAAAAAAGGTTTAGGAGGGAGACATTGTAATATTCTATGTGAAGGTTCTGATGCTTTTTAGGTTGTCATGATGTTGTGTACCAGGTGGGTGCTCTGAAGATGCTGTTGGCTGAGGCCCAGTCTCAGGTGGGGGGAGGCCCAGAGAGGGAGAGACAGATCCCTCCAGCAGGCAGAGGAGCTGGACTCTCGGCTCTGCCAGCTCACGGTAATACAGCCCAGCCTCTGACACAAACAGCAAGGATACTGTACGTCCATGGCTCCCTGCTGCTGTAGTGTGTCTCTTTCTATCTTAATATTGCACGTTCTTTGATTCCAGCAACTCCCTGTCTATCATTGTGTTTGATATATAAATATTAATCAGGCTTTGATATGTTTTTTTTTTTTTTTTTTATCAAATCAATTCAAACCCATGAACTCAAACAGAGATGTTTGAATAAGAGTCAGTACTGTATTAGAGCTACGGCAGGCCCGTGAGCAGCTGGCCCTGGAGAAAGAGCAGACCAAGCATCTCATAAAAAAAAAAAAAAATAGGTTTTAGTTGTCAAACACTCATTATTTTTAGTCTCCTCTGCCAGTTGTTGGGTGAGAAGCATCAGCTGGAGCAGCAGGAGGAGCTGGCTGTGGTGCGACGGGAGCTGGAACTGACCACAGACCAGCTGAACAGGGCCAGGGACGAGGAGCTGCGGCTGCAAGCCCTGAAGGGTGACCAGGACGAAGAGCTGAAGAGGGTCCAGGCGCTGCTGGAGGAGAGGGACAGGGAGCTGCAGCTGAGGCAGCAGGAGGCACAGCAGGGACGAGCCAGGCTGGAGGAAGCCCAGGACCGCTGCCAGGCCCTCAGGGCAGAGACTGAGGTGCTGAGGCTCAAGCTGGAGGACAGGGAGAAGATGGTGGACCTGCTGCGGCTGCAGATGGAGAGCACCACCCAGATGACGGTGCAGCATGGACGTAGCATTGACTCCCTGCACAACGAGAAGAGCCGCCTCAGCAACCAGCTCAATGAGCACAAGCTGGAGATCCAACAGCTAAGGGTTAGTTAGTTCGTTTTTGATCATCTACTTTAGTTTCAATGTTGGTTGTCTCCTACACCTCTGGGGGAAAAAACTTGGCATGGTTCTAAATCAAGACCAGATTTTGAGGTCATTCAGGCTGCTAAGGGGAATCCTCAGGCTTGTTCATTGTCTTGGATTGTATAATACTCCATATTTTTCTTTTTGGGTGTGTTTTCAAAGCTATCCTACTACATACCGTTCCAACCCTGCTGAGTCCCTCCCTTTACAGACATGCTTGGAGCAGCGTGAGGAGTGTTTGGCGGTGCTGGAGCAGGAGAGGCGAGTACAGCAGGCTGGCCTGTCCAAACAGAGCTGCTGTGTCAAGGAGCTGACGCTGGAGAAACAGCAGCTCACCGCTGAGCTAGAGGTGCAACGCATGCAACTCGTCTGTCTCACAGGTACACTGGCTGTCATAAACTCAGAAAAAAAAGGACCCTGTCTTTCAAAGATAAGTAGTAAAAATCTAAATAACTTCCCAGATCTTCATTGTAAAGGGTTTAAACACTGTTTCCCAATGAACTATAAACAATTCATGAACATGCACCTGTGGAACGATCGTTAAGACACTAACAGCTTACAGACGGTAGGCAATTAAGGTCACAGTTATAAAACTTAGGACACTAAAGAGGCCTTTCTACTGACTCTGAAAAACACCAAAGGAAAGATGCACAGGGTCCCTGCTCATCTGTGTGAACATGCCTTAGGCATGCTGCAAGGAGGCATGAGGACTGCAAATGTGGCCAGGGCAATAAATTGCAATGTCTGTATTTTGAGACGCCTAAGACAGCGCTACAGGGAGACCGATGGACAGCTGATCGTCCTCGCAGTGGCAGACCACGTGTAACAACACCTGCACAGGATCGGTACATCTGAACATCACACCTGCGGGACAGGTACAGGATGGCTACAACAACTGCCTGAGTTACACCAGGAACGCACAATCCCTCCATCAGTGCTCAGACTGTCCGCAATAGGCTGAGAGAGGCTGGACTGAGGGCTTGTAGGCCTCGTTCTGTGCGTGACTTCCTGCAATACAGGAATGTCAGTGTTCTGCCATGGCCAGCTAAGAGCCCGGAACTCAATCCCATTGAGCACGTCTGGGACTTGTTTGGATCGGAGGGTGAGGGCTAGGGCCATTCCCCCCCAGAAATGTCTGGGAACTTGCAGGTGCCTAGGTGGAAGAGTGGGGTAACATCTCGCAGCAAGAACTGGCAAATCTGGTGCAGTCCATGAGGACGAGATGCACTGCAGTACTTAATGGGTTCAGTTTATGTCTCAGTTGTTGAATCTTATGTTTAATATAAATATTTACACATGTTAAGTTTACTGAAAATAAACGCAGTTGACAGTGAGATGTTTCTTTTTTTTGCCGAGTTTAGATAGCTTTCATATGAGAATATTCCCCCTCTCACAGATAAAATGATGCATCCACTCTGTTCATTCAAACACTTATTTGCTAACGTTTTTGTATGAATTAGGATCTTTATTAATTCTGCAATAATAAAGACCTTTCAGTGATTTGATATAACGGCCTCCATTTCTCCAGTCTTTAGGGAAAAATACAGGTCTTCAGTGGCAAACGGCAAGAACAATGATCAAGTTACTATACTGTGTTGGAAAACCAGTACAGCATGTAGCGTCTGTTTTTCTTGTTCACCGTCTGTCTGTCCCCCAGAGGAGCATGGGGAGTTGAAGAGGCTCCACAGCAGTAAGAGTGAAGAGCAGGAGGGTGTGGTGGTCGGTCTGAAGGCCCAGCTGAAGACCACCCGGGCTGAGCTGGGCCAGGCCAGGAGCACCCTGAGGACCCTGGAGGGAGCGGACGGACACGGTCAGCACTGAACATTATATTATATCGGAGATCTGTGGTTATGGGAAGTCTACAGTATGTGTTTATGCATGACTTTTTAGAGGAGGGAGGACTGACTAGGGACACTGATGAGTAAATAGCTGGTAGTTGGGAGCATATTCAGTGTGCGGGACTTTCTGTTATTTTTCATGCTCTGTGTCACTCATTGTAACACTTCACTTAGGATTTGGTTGATTCATTTCCCTCTTCCATTGAGTCGACAGAAAGAGATGAGAGTAGATGGACCTTGATTGACTCGATCCTCTCTGCCCTGTCACCCCTTTCTCTGTCCAGGCCTGAAGGTTGCCATGGGGATGCAGAAGCAGATAACAGCCAAGCGGGAACAGATTGACTCTCTCCAGGGCCGACTCCAGCGCCTGGAGGAGACCATGGACAAACTGACCGAGGTAGGAACATCTCAACGTCTACTTTAGTGCTCCAAATTCCGAGTCACTCCATCGTGTCTCGTTATTACAGATGCCCTGGCTTCCACACATATAAAAGCCCTGTGTCCTTAATTAAGTAGGGATTTAAAACAGCAATATATTCTGGTGTTCACTTAAATGTATAATAATCTGCCTTCAATCTGGTCTTTCCCCTCCCAGGAGAAGCGTTACCAGAGTCTAGAGAGTAAGCGTCAGATCCAGCTGCTGGCTTCAGTCACTGAGGAGAAGAGACAGGTGGCAGCGGAGGTGGAGACCGTCCGCTCCCTGGAGAGACGGCTCAGGGAGAAAGTGGCCAAACTGGAGACGGCCCTACACAAGGTGGTGTGGCACTACCTTGTATTTACTCACTTTATCACACAGTATGAAGAGAAATATACATCTCGCTCTGACTGACCCCCATTTACACCTATGATGTTCTTCAGATGTCTGAGAGCTTTGTCCACTGTCAAGACTTCATCCAGTTGCAAGAGCAGGAGTTTGTACGGCTGAAGCTGCAGCATGCTCTGGATGTGAAGGTACAGCTCCCTAGGATGGGTGTCCATCTGCCTCTATAGAGGTCTAATGCATATGCTGTTTTGTTGTTTGATTTGCATTGTACTCAGAATATCCTTTCTCCTCTAAACTCTCTATAGCCTTCTATGCTGTATGTATGCTTTTTCAAGTGCTGTGTCTTTTCTGCAGGAGCTGCAGGGCCAACACCTCAGAGCCACAGGGAATGCTCAGCGTGCTTCCCTCTCCAGCCCAACAGCCCTGACTGCGCTACCCTCCACCCAGCACGGCTCAAAGTGCTTGCTAGAGGTAGATCAATACAGAAACCTCCTACAAAATGCCTTGTGGCTCCAATCCTTCCAGGGCCTGGCTTTGTTGCTGTTTTTTCAGCGGTGGAAAAGAAAGACACAAGCTCAGCACATCTGGCTTCCCCAAAATTAAAAACACACCCTGATTGCATTCCTGTGGCAGCATGACAGACTCGTTCATCAACCGGATCTAAGCCAATTTACTCAAAGCATGGAAGTATCCCAGATGGTCAACAATAGATTTCTGTGTTGAATATACTGTAACCCATAATGGTATTTTACTCAGCATCTCTTCACCCCTCTTACAGTTGAAACCTCAGCAGCTGTTGGAAAGCCCCACCACGGAGCTGCGGTCCCTAGTCAAAGAGCTGCGAGGTGTGATTTCTGAAAATCCTGGACCACACAGCAACAAAAGCACCCTCAGAAGGAGCTCTGTTCCAGAGAGAGATCACAGGACCACACTGTAAGTCTCGGAGTGTGACGTTAAAGATCACGATGCTACTAGTCCCCCTCCACACACATTTTTTGTTGTTGTGCGTCATTCACTTGGTTTCTGAAACCACAGTGGTTTATTTCACAAAATGCATCCAACCATGCGACATGTTTCTCAATGTATGCAGAGCTTGTGTTCTCAATCAACCCATCAACTACAATCATGTGGAGCTTCTTTCATTCAAACTTCATGCAATATAAATGTCTCTTACAGCAGCGAAGTGACCAAAAATGTTACAAGCAATGCCAAAACCAACAGCAGATAAGAGCATGTGAACCTCTTGTTTCTGACTGCCTGAGCATGGCTGTTGGCAACCGGTCCCTACCTCTGTATATTGGCTTCACTAATCCTCAGGCCACATGAATGTGCAGTGTCTGTCTGTGGCTTCGTTCTAATGCATGTTTGTGTATGTAATATGTGCAGTTGTGTGGCTCACCTCTTTAGGACAACTGATCTGGATGAGCGGAATTTAAACAGCACCTTCTCAAGCGCCAGTGAGTTTCTCTGTTAGTACAACCAACCATTTTAACACACTCAACCAATCATGTGCTTTATTTTCCTAATTTCACTTTTCATATCACTCTACTAGACCCATTATCATCCCTGTGGTCCCCCTTCAAACATGATATGATCAAGGTATACCGTTTTTCAGCAGTTAACCATTCCTCCACTTCAGACATTGTTTGCTATTTCTACAGGCCATGACTTCTCTTTTGCTGCATCTCTGCCTTGCTACACATCGTCCCCTCGAGCCATGGCACTGGGCCGCAGGTCCCCTGTACACTCACTTCTGACTTCTGACCCCAACCCCACACCTCCACCACAGAGCAGGCCTCAGGCAGAAAGCCCTCTCACAGACACACACACCTGTAAGTCCCACTGCCTTCAGCATTATTACAACTCTGTTGTGTAACCAATGTGGGAGACAATTGCCCCCAATGAAATAGCCTTGGAGAACCTTGGTTACTTTACAGTATGGCATCATAATAATGTTTGAATTTCAGAACTCTAATTTGATTCTGAGTGAGTAACTTGTGGTTTCACTTGAAATGTTTGTCCAGTGGCCAATCTGCAGGCTGGGTTGACAGGACACACATGCAAGCACTTGCAAGGAAAACTGGACAGCCTCCAAAACATAGTGGAGGACTTGCAGATGAAGAACAAAGGTTTGTTGAACAGAGTATTTATTATAAATGTTCTCTCCATATGACTGCTGTGCAGCGCAATGGTTGGTGACTGACATCTGTATTAGGAGTTTTGAATTTGCCCAATGTTGTCCAATTTAACAGTTGTGAGAATCCAGACTTCCTTGTTATGTCTGCCCCTCCCTGCCTCACGTACCAGACCAAATTGTTTAATAGGAATGTCATCAGGACACAGAGAATCAGGACAATGATTATATTAGTTTGGGGATAGGTAAATTTCATGAAAACAGAAATTCCTAATTAATCCAGAAAAATTCCATTGCTGTTTATGTCCGATAAAATAACTGCCACCTTTGGGACAATACAGTTTATCTTGAGAACACAGTTTCTGTGAAATGCATTTAAGTAATGATTGCTTTTTTTCTTCAGAAATGTCCTCTATGATAAAGGGTCAGGAGAAGAGGATGAGAATTGTCAAAGACAAAAGGAAGCTTTAGAACAATCAAGGCTCTGAGTGAATGTGTACTTGTGTAACAAAAATTAACTTTTATTTAAAAATAAAGGCACTCTATGATCATTATGGTGAATTGTCTTTTATTATGAATATCATTTGTCCATGGCATGTTACTATCAACATGGCGGGATTGGCACCAAATATGATGACAGGAGGATAAACAACAGGCTAGTCAGTATTCAAGGTAACTGAGGATGATCTTTGATGTACATGCATTGACAGCCAGTCAATGATTTGAAAACGTGTGAAAAATGAGGAGAACCTTTTGTAGCAGCGTAGCGTCAAATGTTTTATCTCTTAGTATGTTTTGACAAATTGAGTATACTATTGTGTATACTATTTCCCTACATATTGCCTATTGAAACCTGCCTAAAGTACCACTGTCCCCTTCCGTGTTGAAGCAGAGCCTGCTGCATCTGGCCTTGATCGGTTGACTCCCTCCTCTTCTTCAAAGAGAGTACTCAGAAACTGAAAAGAAACCCAAGTTTAAAAGCCAACAAATTTATCAGATAAAATATTTACAGTACCAGTCAAAAGTTTGGACACCTACTCATTCAAGGGTTGTCCTTTTATTTTTTACTATTTTCTACATTGTAGAATAATAGTGAAGACATCAACTATGAAATAATACAGAATCATGTAGTAACCAAAAAACTGTTGAACAAATCATGACAGCTTTGCACACTCTTGGCATTCTCTCAACCAGCTACACCTCGAATGCTTTTCCAACAGTCTTGAAGGAGTTCCCACATATGCTGAGCACTTGTTGGCTGCTTTTCCTTCACTCTGCAGTCCAACTCATCCCAAACCATCTCAAGTCTGTTGATGTCGGGTGATTGTGGAGGCCAGGTCATCTGTTGCAGCACCATCACTTTCCTCCTTGGTCAAATAGCCCTTACACAGCCTGGAGGTATGTTGGGTCATTGTCCTGTTGAAAAACAAATAAGCGCGCAAACCAGATGGGATGGTGTATCGCCGCAGAATGCTGTGGTAGCCATGCTGGTTAAGTGTGCCTTGAATTCTAAATAAATCGCAGTGTCACCAGCAAAGCACCATCACATCTCCATGCTTCATGGTGGGAACCACACATGCAGACAATACATTCACCTACTCTGTGTCTCACAAAGACATGGCAGTTGGTACCAAAAATCTCAAATTTGGACTCATCAGACCAAAGGACATGATTTCCACCGGTCTAATGTTCATTGCTTGTGTTTCTTGGCCCAAGCAAGTCTCTTCTTATTGGTGTCCTTGAGTAGTGGTTTCTTTGCAACAATTCAACCATGAAGGCCTGATTCACGCAGTCTCCTCTGAACAGTTGATGTTGAGATGTGTCTGTTACTTGAACTCTGTGAAGCATTTATTTGGGCTGCAATTTCTGAGGCTGGTAACTCTAATGAACTTATCCTCTGCAGCAGAGGTAACTCTGGGTCTTCCTTTCCTGTGGCGGTCCTCATGAGAGCTAGTTTAATCATAGCGCTTGAAGGTTTTACGACTGAAACTTTCAAAGTTCTTGAAATGTTCAGGATTGACTGACCTTCATGTCTTCAGGTAATAATGGACTGTCGTTTCTCTTTGCTTATTTGAGCTGTTCTTGCCATAATATGGACTTGGTCTTTTACCAAATAGGATTATCTTCTGTATACCCCCCCTACCTTGTCACAACACTGATTGTCTCAAATGCATTAAGAAGGAAAGAAATTCCACAAATTAACCTTTAACAAGGAACGCCTGTTAATTGAAATGCATTCCAGGTGACTACCTTATGTAGCTGGTTGACAGAATTGAGAGTGTAAATCTGTCATCAAGGCAAAGGGTGTCTACTTTGAAGAATCTCAAATGTTGATGTCTTCACTATTATTCTACAATGTGGAAAATAATGAAAATAAAGAAAAACCCTGCAATGAGTAGGTTTGTCCAAACTTTTGACTGGTACTGTATATATTAACTGACATTGAAATTCAAAGACTTGTGCTGTGAAGCATGACCTGTGCAAACATGTGAAGCATTGTTGTCTTACCCTAGGCACCCTCAGCCCTTTGCTGATGATGAACTGCTTGAACGCTTGAGTCCCATGCATCTGTTTCAGTTCATCATCCTATTAAGAAGACAAATTATATCAGACAATTTTTCCTGAACCGTCAATGGGGATTGATATTGTAATTAATAGTCAAAGCCAGTTGTCTCATTTTTACCCACAAACAACAAGGACAAGTGTAAGAGTTATACCAAAGACCCACCATTTCACTTGGTTGTGCAGGAAACTCAAAGTCCTCAGGGATGACATTGGGGTCTCTTAATGGTTCATCAGCATCTCTTTTCTTCCATGTTTTAGTATCCAGGTACCATGCTCCATATTTGGGCCTTTTAGTTCCTGGTTTGCTCTGTTGAACATGTGCATTTGATATTTTTTCTATAGGCAGGATGTGGACATAGTTGTGGATAATACTGTTTTGAAAGTGAAGAACTGTACAAGCAATTGATACATTTTCATTAATCTGTGTTGTGAGTTATGTGGGCCTCAAGCTGAGACACAATACCTTGTATGGTTCTGAGTCCTTTAAGGGGTCTTCACAGGTGTGGGCTCTGCGCAGATCCTCCACAGAGTTACGTAGGTCCTCTGGCACGTTCTTAGGCTCAACCACCTGGATAGGGAAGGTCAGGGACGGCTTCTTCTCATACCCACTGACAAACAGGCCCAGTAGGGTGGATTCAGTCAGGTTGTTCTTCTCTCCTCCCTGCGAGAGTCAACCAGTCATTTACCAGGGAGGTTAAATGTTAAGATCATTAAGCCTCTGTTCCTGCTTCTACAAGGTCATTTAGAATATGATGATGATTCATCTTTCTGATCTTTACTTGACCTTTAATTGGGGTGTGTAGTCCTCACCTTCTTGACAGGTTTCTGTTAGCTGTGCTTACCAATGAGGCGACCCAGTCACAGAAAAGCTTAGTGACTTTCTTGATGTCCTCGTCTTGAGATGGGGAGCGCAGTCGCATGACGTTTACTATCTGGTCTTCCTTGGCACTGCTCTGCTTTCTTTGCAACCCTTTGTAAGGGTTCTTTGCACATAAATTGTCTGTCCTTCAGCCAAATAATAAAGGGTTAACAACAGTAGTTATACCACTAGATGAACAGTTTATACTCTAGTAATGAAGAGTTTGCCCCAAAACAGACTTCTCCAGAAATCTACTTACATTATTGCACTGACAGGTGGTCCCTCTCTCACTTCCTCCTCTGACTCCGATTCCTGCATGATGGTTTTCCACAGCTCAGTGCAGTTGTCCGCCTGCTCCTCTTTTTCTGGTGAAGTCACTGCAGAAGCTCTGTTCACACACATATCCGGGTCCAGGACACATAACACCTGATCAAACAACTACGGGATGAAAGACAATCAGTAGGACATTATATTGTGTTACAAGTAAGCAAAACAAAGTCCTGCTGTAAGAACAACATAAGAGGTGATTACTGTAATTCAGAATTGTGTGTGCATGGGCCATCTGATGTATACTTTAGGGGCTGGTTTAACAGACACAGATTAAGCCTTACCCTGGACTGAAGCCTTTTGGAAATCCATTCAACATGTTTTTAAAATTTTAGTCCAGGACTAGGCTTATTCTGTGTCTGGGAAACCAGCCCTTCATGCCTTATTGCAAAAAGGATTGAGAGGCAACTTTTATCTGCAATGTGATTACATCACTGATTAGTCTTATCTACCTGCCACTCACCTCTGGGGGCATACCATGCTCTAAATGTGGGTACAGAGCCAGAGGATGCTGTTTGAGTTTGTGCTCCACTGCAGCCACATGCTCCCGGTGTGCCTGCTGCTGAGGGTTCTTCTTAGAGAAACAAGCCTGCTCTTTCGAGAAGCGCTTCCATTGTGTTTTATCAGAGAGATATGTAGGACTTGGCATCCCAAAAATGGAAGGGGACGTGCCCCTCTGGGCCTGAGAGAGAACCTCTGTCCCAGCAGTAGGATACCCATCTCTGAAGTCATCAAGTCCCACATTTAGAAAACGCCAACGACGGCCATCCAAAGCACCTGAGAGATGATGTTTGTTCTTTGCATCTTTCAGGCATTTGGTCATCAACTTTTCCTTGTACCTGTGGGTCAAAGCTAAATTAAAGCCTTCTACTTTCACATTGCCCTCATTAACATTTGGAAGCTCCAGTCCAGAGAGACTGGATTGAAGGTTATGTGTCAATGTTATGTATACTGAACAAAAATATGAACATGTAAAGTGTTCATCCCAGGTTTCATGAGCTGAAATAAAAGATCCCAGAAATGTTCCATATGCACAAAAAGCTTATTTCTCCCAGATTTTGTGCACAAATTTGTTTACATCCCTGTTAGTGAGCATTTCTCCTTTGACAAAATAATCCATCCACCTGACAGGTGTGGCATATCAAGAAGCTGATTAAACAGTATAATCATTACACAGGTGCACCTTGTGCTGGGGACAAAACAAAGGTCACTCTAAATGTGCAGTTTTGTCACACAACACAATGCCACAGACGTCTCAAGTTTTGAGGGAGCATGTGATTGGCATGCTGACTTCAAGAATGTCCACCAAAGCTGTTGCCAGAGAATTTAATGTTTATTTCTCTACCATAAGCTGCCTCCAACATCGTTGAATTTGGCAGTACGTCCAACCGGCCTCACAACCGCACACCACGTGTAACCACGCCAGCCCAGGACCTCCACATCCGGCTTCGTCACCTGCGGGATCGTCTGACACCAGCCACCCGGACAGCTGATGAAACTGTGGGTTTGCACAACTCAATCATTTCTGCCCATCTGCATGCTCGTAGTCCTCACCAGGATCTTGACCTGACTGCAATTTGCGTCGTAACCAACTTCAGTGGGCAAATGCTCACCTTCGATGGCCGCTGGCACTCTGGAGAAGTGTGCTATTCGCGGATAAATCCCGGTTTCAACTGTACCGTGCAGAGGGCGTCGTGTGGGTGACTGGTTTGCTGATGTCAACGTTGTGAACGGAGTGCCCCATGGTGTCGGTGGGGTTATGGTATTGGCAGGCATAAGCTACGGACAACGAACACAATTGCATTTTGTCAATGGCAATTTGAATGCAGAGATACCGTGACGAGATCCTGAGCCCATTGTCGTGCCGTTCATCCGCCACCACACCTCATGTTTCAGCATGATAATCCACAACCCCATGTCGCAAGGATCTGTATACAATTCCTGGAAGCTGAAAATGTTCCAGTTTTTCCATGACCTGCATACTCACTAGACATGTCACCCATTGAGCCTTTTTGGGATGCTCTGGATCGACGTGTATTACAGCGTGTTCCAGTTTCCACCAATATCCAGCAACTTCACACAGCCATTAAAGAGTAATGGGACAACATTCCACAGGCCACAATCAACAGCCTGATCAAGTCTATGCGAAGGAGATGTGTCGCGCTGCATGAGGCAAATGGTGGTCACACCAGATACTGACTGGTTTTCTGATCCATGCCCCTACCTTTTTTTTTAAGGTACACTACATGACCAAAAGTATATGGACACCTGCTCGTCAAACATCTCATTCCAAAATCATGGGCATTAATATGGAGTTGGTCGCCCCTTTTCTGCTATAACAGCCCCCACTCTTCTGGGAAGGCTTTCCACTAGATGTTGGAACATTGTTGCAGGGACTTGCTTCCATTCAGCCACATGAGCATTAGTGAGGTCGGGCACTGATGTTGGGTGATTAGGCCTGGCTTGCAGTCTGCATTACAATTCATTCCAAAGGTGTTCAATGGGGTTGAGGTCAGGGCTCTGTGCAGGCCAGTAAAGTTCTTCCACACCGATCTCAACAAACCATGTCTGTATGGACCTCGTTTGTGCATGGGGGCATTGTCATGCTGAAACAGGAAAGGGCCTTCCCCAAACTGTTTCCGCAAAGTTGGAAGCACGGAATCGTACAGAATGTCATTCTATGCTGTAGTGTTAAGATTTCCCTTCACTGGAACTAAGAGTCTTAGCCCGAACCATGAAAAACAGCCCCAGACTATTATTCCTCCTCCACCAAACTTTACATTTGGCACTATGCATTGGGGCAGGTAGCGTTCTCCTGGCATCCGTCAAACACAGATTCATCCATCGGACTGACAGATGAAGCGTGATTCGTCAATCCACAGAACGCGCTTCCAATGGCGGCAAGCTTTCCACCACTCCAGCCGACCCTTAGCATTGCGCATGATGATCTTAGGCTTGTGTGGTGCTGCTCTGCCATGGAAACCCATTTCATGAAGCTCCAGACGTACAGTTATTGTGTTGACGTTGCCTCCAGAGGTAGTTTGGAACTCTGTACTGAGTGTTGCAACCAAGGACAGACGATTTTTACCCGCTACGCGCTTCAGCACTCGGCGGTCCCATTCTGTGAGCTTGTGTAGCCTACCACTTCGCAGCTGAGCCATTGTTGCTCCGAGACATTTTTCCACTTCACAACAGCGCTTACAGTTGACCGGGGCTGCTATAGCAGGGCAGAAATTTGACCAACTGACTTGTTTGAAAGGTGGCATCCTATGACGGTGCCACCTTGAAAGACACTAAGCTCTTCAGTAAGGCCTTTCTACTGCCAATGTTTGTCTATGGAGATTGCATGGCTGTGTGCTTGATTTTATACACCTGTCAGCAACGAGTGTGGCTGAAATAGTCAAATCCACTATTTTGAAGGGGTATCCACATACTTTGTATACAGTGCCTTCGGAAATCATTCAGACCCCTTGACTTTTTCAACATTTTGTTAGGTTAGAGCCTTATTTTAAAATGTATTAAATTGTTTATTTTCCTCATCAATCTACACACAATACCCCATAATAACAAAGCAAAAACAGGTTTTTAGACATTTTTGCTACTTTATCATTTAAAAAAAACTGAAATATCACATTTACATAAGTATTCAGACCCTTTAGTCAGTACATTGTTGAAGCACCTTTGGCAGCGATTACAGCCTCGAGTCTTCTTGAGTATGACGCTACAAGCTTGGCACACCTGTATTTGGGGAGTTTCTCCCATTCTTCTCTGCAGATCCTCTCAAGCTCTGTCAGGTTGGATGGAGAGCGTCGCCGCACAGCTATTTTCAGGTCTCTCCAGAGATGTTCGATCGAGTTCAAGTCCGGGCTCTGGCTGTGCCTCTCAAGGACATTCAGAGACTTGTCCCAAAGCCACACCTGCATTGTGTGCTTAGGGTCATTGTCCTGTTGGAAGGTGAACGCTCTGGAGCAGATTTTCATCAAGGATCTCTCTGTACTTTGCTCAGTTCATCTTTGCCTCAATCCTGACTAGTCTCCCAGTCCCTGCCGCTGAATAACATCCCCACAGCATAATGCTTCCACCACCATGCTTCACCGTAGGGATGGTGCCAGGTTTCCTCCAGACGTGACACTTGGCATTCAGGCCAAAGAGTTCAATCTTGGTTTAATCAGACCAGAGAATCTTGTTTCTCATGGTCTGAGAGTCTTTAGGTGCCTTTTGGCAAACTCCAAGCGGGCTGTCGTGCCTTTTACTGAGGAGTGGCTTCCGTCTGGCCACTCTACCATAAAGGCCTGATTGGTGGAGTGCTGGAGAGATGGTTGTCCTTCTGGAAGGTTCTCCCATCTCCCCAGAGGAGCTCTGGAGCTCTGTCAAAGTGACCATCGGGTTCTTGGTCAGGGCTCTTCTCCCCCAATTGCTTAGTTTGGCCGGGCAGCCAGCTGTTGGAAGAGTCTTGGTGGTTCCAAACTTCTTCCATTTAATAATGATGGGAGGGCACTGCGTTCTTGGGGACCTTCAATGCTGCAGAAATGTTTTGGTACCCTTCCCCAGATCTGTGCCTCGACAAGCTGTGTAAAGTACTTAAGTAAAAATACTTTAAAATACTACTTAAGTATTTTTGGGGGGTACTGTATCTTTACTTTACTATTTATATTTTTGGCTACTTTTACGTCACTACATTCCTAAAGAAAAGATTGTAATTTTTACGCCATACATTTTCCATGACACCCAAAAGTACTCGTTACATTTTGACAGGAAAATGGTCCAATTCACACACTTATCAAGGGAACATCCCTGGTCATCCCTACTGCCTCTGATCTGGCGGACTCACTAAACACAAATGCTTTGTTTTAAAATTAATGTCTGGGTGTTGTAGTGTTCCCTTGGCTATCTGTAAATCAATTTAAAAAACAAGAATTGTGCCATCTGGTTTGCACAATGTAAGGAATTTGAAACTATTAATACTTTTACTTTTGACACTTCAAAAAGCAATTCCATTTACTTTTGATACTTCTTATATTTAAAACCAAATACTTTTAGATGTTTACTCAAGTAGTATTTTACTGGGTGACTCACTTTTATTTGAGTCGTTTTTTATTAAGGTATCTTTACTTTTACTCAAGTATGACAGATGGGTACTTTTTCTACCACTGGCCTCGACACAATCCTGTCTCGGGACTCTACGGACAATTCCTTCGACCTCATGGCTTGGTTTTTGCTCTGACATGCACTGTCAACTGTGGGATCTTATATAGACAGGTGTTTGCCTTTCTAAATCATGTCCAAGCAATTGAATTTACCACAAGTGGACTTCAATCAAATTGTAGAAACATCTCAAAGATGATCAATGGAAACACCTGAGCTCAATTTCGAGGCTCATAGCAAAGGGTCTGAATACTTGTGTAAATAAGGTATTTCTGTTTTTTGCTTTGTCACTATGGGATATTGTGTGTAGATGTAATCCATTTTAGAATAAGGTTGTTACGTAACAAAATGTGGAAAAGGTCAATGGGTCTGAATACTTTCCGAAGGCACTGTATATAGCGTATCTGTGACCAACAGATGCATATCTGTATTCCCATTCATGCGAAATGCATAGATTAGGGCCTAATGAATTTATTTCAATCGATTGATTTCCTTATATGAACTGTAACTCAGTACAATCATGAAATTGTTGCATGTTGCGTTTATATTTTTGTTCAGTGTACATATAATTATTTTGTCAACCACATACAGTTTGTTACAAAAGAGGCTACCCAATGTCTTTGATGTGATGTAACGTTAGCCAGCTAGCATATCCACATTACCAATGGTAGGCAGGAAGCGTCGTTCTAGTCTCCGGTGGTCCAATTTGAAACGCTTTATCAGTCATTATGTGTCCCTCGTGGCACGTCAAAAGGCTATCGATCCTTTCGTAATTCCGGTATTATTTAAAGCCATCTGGCTAGCTCCATGGTCCTAATACAAAGTTTGTTAGATGGTTACTATGGTAACAGTGTTTCGCGATAAATTGTAGCTCTTATGGGATGTCACAAAAATATAAAGGGGCCTTTGCTGTAGTTACGATTATGAACTTACTTGACAGTCACAAATCAACACGTAAAAAAATAATAAGAGCAATATCATCTTACTGCAGTTTTCACTGAAGACAATATCAAATCAAATCAAATTTATTTATAAAGCCCCCCTTACATCAGCTGATGTCACAGAGTGCTGTACAGAAACCCAGCCTAAAACCCCAAACAGCAAGCAATGCAGGTGTAAAAGCACGGTGGCTAGGAAAAACTCCCTAGAAGGCCAAAACCTAGGAAGAAACCTAGAGAGGAACCAGGCTGTGAGGGGTGGCCAGTCCTCTTCTGGCTGTGCCGGGTGCAGATTATAACAGAACATGGACAAGATTTTAAAATGTTCATAAAACAGGCAGAACAGTTGAAACTGGAGAAGCAGCACGGCCAGGTGGACTCGGGACATCAAGGAGTCATCAGGCCAGGTAGGCCTTGAGGAATGGTCCTAATGCTCAGGTCCTGAGAGAGAGAGAGAGAGAGAGAGAGAGAGAGAGAGAGAGAGAGAGAGAGAGAGAGAGAGAGAGAGAGAGAGAGAGAGAGAGAGAGAGAGAGAGAGAGAGAGAGAGAGAGAGAGAGAGAGAGAGAGAGAGAGAGAGAGAGAGAGAGAGAGAGAGAGAGAGATAATTAGAGAGAGCATACTTAAATTCGCACAGGACACCAGATAAGAGAAGAAATACTCCAGATATAACAGACGGACCCTACAATACAGCCTTGCTATGATTTTGACCACTAGATGGTGGTATGTGATCAGAGGGAACTGATGAGTTCCTCTTCTTTTGGGTGATCCTAAAAATTGTTAACGTTACTACTAGATTTCTGAAAAATCTGGAAAGTACAGAGCAGAGCCCTTTTGGTGTCAGATTGGTTGCTCTTGTTTTTCAGGCCGTCATGCATTAGTAAACTAGTTCTTGTGTAATTTAAATCAATATTTCTCGAATTCAACATGTATTGGGATTATTGTATTATACCATTTACATAATTTGAATGTAGAATCCATGTGTATGTTGACCACGTGCCTCTCTACATGCGGTTCTGGTAAGGGCTCATGAATTAGCTAATAAGTCTCAGTTCAGGTCCATAGGCCCTCGTGTCTTGTTTAAACAACCTGGGAAAAAACTGAGTGAAAATGAGAGAGTTGCTACTGTTCCCCTGTTTATGCATTGTCAAACTCAATTCATAGCAACAAATTAACCACTACTAACCATTACTACCACTACTAATAAGGATAAATCAGAAATAAATACATATTCAAGTGGTAGAAGTGGTTATTATGACAACAGATGATCACATCATAGTCATACATTATCCCACAGTAAGTTAAGTAAAACTGATGTCTACCCTTTGGTTGTGTAGACAGAGAAAGGAGTGCTAACAGAAATGATTGTAATGTACGGCTCCTTTGATGTCTTCAGTGCTTGCATTCCTTCTTGCCCTATGTATTACTCGTGCTGTCACAGGACTGAGGTCAGTCAACGCTGTTGAACAACAGCACAGCCTCTTAAATGACAAATCATTATCCTCATCATCATCATAATCATCCAATTCCATCAACATTGTACCATTTGTTAGGCCAGGGAAATTCCACTTCACGGATTTGTGGACTGTATAAGTCCCAGCCTTTAGTTAGTGCCTCTGACAGCTTTCCCCCACATGCCTCAGCTTGACTAGGCACCATATTGTGACCTGCTTGGCTGGGTGACCGGCTGACCGCTGCTTTGACCTCTTCGGCACACTGTGAAACAGCCTGGGCCTGTTGGAGCTGGACACAGAAAGGCTATGACTAGGGTTGAAAAGATACCGATAATTTACCAAAGTTACTGGAATCTTCAGTAATTTTGGTAATTAACAGAATATCTATGGCAATCTATCATAAGTTTGGTAGTTTATACTTTTCTGTATCCATATTGTCTATGAGTTTCTAGTAGATAGACCGTATGGTTCAACAGAGAATATCCTAATTAATGACAAAAGTATCTAATCAACAATTTTATTATTTATCAATTACCTCTGCAACTCCAACTATTAACTTTTTTCACAACTACCACTAGTTTGATGCCAAAACATTGACAACAAATACATATTAGCATAGTAAAATCAATGTGTAAAGAATATAAAGAATAATTAATGCTAAAACCCCTCATATTAAACACCAATGGTATTCACTAAGTTGATGGTTTATGTTTAGGATAATGTTTTCAACTTAGTCATATTTATTTTGATTTTTTTATTATTTTATTCAATTACACTGAGTGTACAAAACATTATGAGCATATGCTCTTTCCATGACAGACTGACCAGGTGAATCCAGGTGAAAGCTATGATCCCTTATTGATGTCACTTGTTAAATACACTTTAATCAGTGTAGATTAAGGGGAGGAGACAGGTTAAAGAAGGATTTTAAGTCTTGAGAAAATTGAGACATGGATTGTGAATGTGTGCCATTCAGAGGGTGAGTGGGCAAGAAAAAAAGATTTAAGTGCCCTTGAAGGGGTTATGGTATTAGGTGCCAGGCGCACCGGTTTGTGTCAAGCACTGCAATGCTGCTGGGTTTTTCACACTCAACAGTTTCCTGTGTGTATCAAGAATGGTCCACCTCCCAAAGAATATCCAGCCAACTTGACACAACTGTGGGAAGCATTGGAGTCAACATGGGCCAGCATCCGTGTGGAGTCCCTGCCCGACAAATTGGGGCTGTTCTGAGGGCAAAGCAGGGGGGGAGGGAGGGGGGTATTTTTAATCTGTGTATATTTTACATGATAAGGCCAGAGACCTATGATCATCTGAACTACCCAAAATGGCCACTGGATGTCTTGTGATAGATTCTATACAATTCTTGAAAGATACCAACATTCTGGTAGTTTACCGGTAAACTTAGAAAGTTTTGAGTAATATACCCTCCCTTAGCAACCTTAGACATTACATTGTTTTAGTCAGACCACCAGAACATATTGGAACTTCTTTGGCAAATGTATCCTCTTGGCTCCAGGACCATCTCACAGGGAATTGTTGTCCCTTTGACAGGTTAAGCCTATTTTCCTTGTCTAGTTTTGACATGTTTAGATTATTGTACCATTTTCCATCATACCTGTTACTGTCTTCTGGTTTATGGTTCAGAACAGTTGATAAGAAACAGATCATTCCAAGACATTACTGTGTAAAGTATCTGAATATTTTGAAAACATTTACTAAAAGGTTTGTAAACCGTCACTGTAAGGTTTGAATGATTTGAAGAGATGCAAAAGAAGTTCTGCCTCTGTTCTAATATCAAGCATTTCTAGTTGGGAAACAATTCCATCACTTGTGTCATGGATTTGAATTGACTGAAATATGACACCCTTGACAGTTGTGATCACTTGGACAATGCTCTCAAATGGTTGTGTTGGCCCTGATCCAACTTTCCCTGGAGCCGTGCCCTTTGGCATATTCATAGGGGTGTAAATATTAGGATTCTAAAAGGATCTCAGGATTATTTGTCCGGCATACTCCCAGAACACAAACACTATTGATATGTACAAACTTTAAGACATTGTGACGCATCACATACTTGGACTTCAAATTCTTATTGTCAAGGCGGAGTTGTCAGTGTAATTTATCATTAGTATTCCTTGCGTGATGGGAACTTTCTAACTAATTTAGGTGGATGTGTGTGGAACTATTATTATTCTATTGCTAATCATATTTTGTAATCATAAATATATTCCATTGTATCTTTTGTTCCACATGATGTTGTATTGACAATAAAGTGCTCCCTTCCAAAAATGTACAAACAGCTAGGGAACCAAAGCAACAGGACAACATATTTTTCTCTAAAGGGTCTTTACCTGTCATTGACAGCACAAAGGTAATTAGGGGAAACCAGTTCATATACAGGAAATGTTTTTGTTCAGAGGCTGGTTTGGCTGCACTCTAGTTTTCAGTAGCCAGGGAGTTACTGCCCACTTTTAGCAACCTTTTACATCCAAAAATATGTTGAGTTATTATCTGTAGAAAACAATCAACCGTGACGATGTTCTCACGGGGTGAGGAATCTGCATAGAAAATAAAAAGGGTGGGGAACTGTCAAGCTTTTCCTCAGATTGTGTTCCATAAAATAAATGGGTAAAGGTGTGAAATGTGTATCTTTCGTGTATTGTTTTTCAATCCTCAGCAATTTGTGGATTTCTGCTTCTGTTCACTTTCAGAAATATGCACAGAAGTAAAAAAAGGTGGGAAACTGGCAAGCTTTTCATAAAATTGTGTGCCATAAGATGAAAGTGTAAGACATTGACAGTATCAGTCAAAAGTTTGGACACACCTATTCATTCCATTGTTTTCCTTTATTTTGCTATTTTCTACATTGTAGAATAATCAGGTAGTAACCAAAAAAGTGTGAAATAAATCAAAATATATTTTATATTTGAGATTCTTCAAAGTAGCCACCCTTTGTCTTGATGACAGCTTTGCACACTCTTGGCATTCTCTCAACCAGCTTCATGAGGTAGTCACCTGGAATGCATTCACTTAACAGGTGTGCCTTGTTAAAAGTTCAATTGTGTCATTTCTTTCCATCTTAATGCGTTTCAGCCAATCAGATGTGTCTTGTTTTCTTTTTAAATAATCTGCAATTATTGGATTTCCACTTATGCTTCCACTTAAAAAATTAGCATTGCATCCTCTTAGTCTTGTAGCAAAGTTTTCCTCTCAATGTTGAGAACAGGAGGACCACATCTAGGTTACCACTGGAATTTGAATGACCAGTGCAAAACTATATTGTAAGCTTATAACATTTGTATTCTAAGAAATCTTTTAGGATCTGGTATAACAGAGACATTGCTCTGTTTTCTGTCATGAGATGGCTTTGCCCTTCTTCCTTACACTAATCACTGCTCCATCCTGAAACAACTAGGTACAAAACTCCCCACTCAATGGTGGGAACTGGACAACACCCAGGTGGCCAGTGACATTTTAATGGCCAGTGCAAAGCTTTATAGTTAAGTACATAACTTCAATACCATGAAAAATGTGTAATAGGCTCTTTTACCTTGACCAATGAATGAATTAAACAATGCATCAAAGACATTGTCTTTAATTATTTTAACATAATAGATTTAGTTACAACTTTTTATGCAATAGATTTCTACTTATGGCACACAACAATTTCTACTACTTAACACTTACTGTCCTTTCTTTTCACCCTGGCACCACAAGTTCTCTCTTAACACCACGATATCTCCAAGGAGAGCTTGGAATGGAATAACACAAATATAAATTCAGTATAGTGTACCCTCCCATGGTACTTAATGGCTCTGGCTGCATCAATCACGTCTCCTGAAAAGGTCTAGCACTCCTCACAAGTCTACACTCCCACAGCTATGCCTGTATATCAGTCTGTGGTCTACAAAGACTGTCTGGTGCCTGAAAGTGGCGTGATAAACAGGCAGTACCAGGGTGCACTGTGATTAGCCTCCAAGAACTCTAAGAGTTAGATGACGAGACATGTTAAATGTGTTGTAAGTTGGGCTTGACTGGGCCTGAAGTGCACACAGATTTTTGCATGATTCAGAATGTGCTGCAAGCTAGGGAGTGATGCAAAGTGACCATAGTAATGTTAATGTTGTTGTTTTCTTCTGCTTTACATTGACAGTTCATTTACTATTCAACTACATGGGGTTTTATTAAGTAGTTGCTCTTTTAAAGGCTTTAGGTCAGTGAATGATCTAGTAGAGGATGTTATCCCCGACCTATTGGATCAGTTTACATCTACTGTAAAGAACTGTAATAGATGAGCAATTCTAGGAACATAATCTAGGAAGTTATTTAGAGATGGGTTGAATTCTTCTCTGTAAACTCACTCAAAATGAAAGTTCTACTATCTTTGGTCAGACAAGCTGCAACTAGACTTACAACACGTCCACCACTCACCACTGTGAGGGCATGGGCAGCCAAGCACTGAATTCAGAGTGCTTGTTGACTGAACAATACACAAATCTGCTTGTCCTTTAAGTGCGCTTACATGTGAAAGGCAAATACACATTGGCTCTTTGACTGAATCCATTTAGCACTATTTCGGGGGATGCAAAACTGCTGCATTTACAGAAATGATGGGACATTGTCATTTAATTGCATTTGACAATTCATGTTTTGTCCGACAAATGCCTCACTGTTGTGCTACAGGTCCTGCCTCCAAAGTGCATACCAAGCGCTATGGTTACAGTTTCTTGCTTATAGGACAGGAACGTGTGAGAAAACAATGAATGATCTGTTGGGACATCAGATACCCAGATGGGTTAGAAGAAAAAGTATTTACCCTCTAAATAAAAGTCTCCCTGTTCTGGGATGCATGAATGGTTGCCTTATTCGCACACTGGACCCTTTTAGAATGCACCAAGGATATGTCCCTTGCACCCAAAAGTTTTTGTTCCCAATATGATCAAATATCATTGTGCAGGTCTTCAAAGTAAACCGTCTTAGGTGCAACTACCAAACAAACCAGTCTTCGCTTCACTGACCAAACTAAAAAAGAGCACTACAAAGGTTGACCTGTTTTTTCTCTCTTTTTGTCTTTTTCTTTTTGGCCAAAAACAATGTTGCTGCATTACTTGACTGTTAACCTTCCCCCCTGATGATTTGCTTCAGCATTTTTCACTTCTCTTGTTTGAACAGATGCCGCCCCCCTCCAGCATGACCCGTCCCCCGGGATTGTTATAGTACTTAGTGAAATGAAGTAACACGCAATTATATTCATGTTAGAGCACCCCCCAGTAAGTTCCCTTTCCAGATAGCGACATCACACTATATGATGTATAACATTTCCTATTGTTTATAAACCATGGGCCTCTTTTGTCTGATTCCAGTGAATGGCATGCAAAAGGTGTCTGAGGTAAAAGTGTTGTTCCATGAACGCACTCAACAGCTCACTCTGTAGCCTCCATTACTGTCCAAACAGCATTTTTTTGCAGGATATCAAATCTAATTTTATTTGTCACATGCTTTGTAAACAACAGGTGTAGACTAATAGTGAAATGCTTACGGGCCCTTCCCAACAATGCAGAGAAAAAGAAATACAGAAATAATAGAAAACAAATCTGTTGGCCAACCAAACTACAATTAAGTGATGGTGATAGTCAGTGGGAAACAGATGACATTTTAGATGCCGGTAAAGCATCCCCTTGGATCTGATTCAGCAGTCATGATCCTAGGCCTACTTGTGAAATGTATATTAATTTGGTGCTGGATTAAACCTCAAGGTAAAGTAGAGGCTAACTGTTTTGTAAACAAACGATTTCAGGGCGGATCTATAGCAGATATGCACAGCATTGGCACTCTTATAAATATTTGCCTAGTTTCCAAGTCGGAACACAACAGACATTTCCCTATGTCTTTTATCTGACCACTAATTCACCCCACAGAAGTTGTGTAAATACATGTCATTGAGTCAAGCAGAAGGTGTTGTCTGTAAATAAGGATGTTTGCTCTCAATGTGCTCTAAACACAGCTTTGAAGTATCCCATTACACCCAACCATCCATCTTAAGTTGTGAATGCCACAGCATCCAAAAGGCAAAAAGGTCCTTTGAAAATAGGTCCTGAAAAGGTCCTGAAACCCCCCTTAATGGTAGCAATGAGCTTGAGTATGAAACAGGAAGACGTCTCATCCGGACATCCAGTTGAAACATGGCGTGACCTGTCTCTGAAGGTTAACTTGTGTAAAACAAATTAAACTAAAAACTTGATAACTGTCCCTTGGCAATTGTCAGTTTACAAAAGACTGGTTCTCAGCTATGTCAAGGCCCCATGCAGCAAGCATTGCTTCTGTAGTCTCATCCTCTATTTACCTGCCACTGATATCACAATTAGGCTATACAATCTATTCATGAATTTTCCTATTCTAACAAACATCTTCTGTTTTGTGTGCAGAACTCCATAGCTTACTGTAAATAGCCTCTGGTCTAGAATGGCCTATACTGAAATGGTCCAGTGTGCACATTGATAGAACTCTATCTTCCTGGTGCCATAAGAATGCTGCACACCCTTTATATACCCACAAATATTTTACATCAGGGTTGGGCAACTTCGAGGGGGGTGGGGTCACAGTGGATCTGTGTATCCACATCCATACCCACACATGAAGTCTTTTGGGGGTTCTAAGCAAAAATAAACATTTGTTTTTGTCTTTGGAAATTGACCTGGGGGCGCGGGCCACCAGTTGCCCATCCCTGTTTTAGATCCTCTGTTTTGACTTGCCTTATTTCATTTACTGCATTGATTTAAATAATATACACTATACAGTATAGACATACTGTATATGTATCTTGGGAAATTCATAAAGCTGCTTGAGGGCCTTATTACTGATGAATGTGTTTGTTTTTTATGACCGTGTTTTTCTTTCTGCTTGAATTTTGCATTTATATTGATGTGTGTATTTTCTGTAATTTATGTAATTCAGAGCTCATCTGTAAAAGAGACCTTGGTCTCAGTATGACTCCCTGATAAAATAAAGGTTACATAAAAAATAAAAAAAGTTTTGGCATTTTGTCATTAGTGGTTTTACAGGCAATAATCGGTGAAGCATTGCAATAGTAGCCTATTATTGTGCAAATGGAGGAAATGTAACAACATAGAAAAAGAAGGGAAAAACAGAGGAGAACTATTTGCTGAAAGTATAAATTATTTCAAGTAGTGGTGTCTGTACTTTGTTATTTTCTCTATTTCCCTCGACCTTGGCTGGACAGGGTAGTGGGGGAGATTTCCAGTTAGCTCTGTGAGTACATCTGATGCAGTGCAAGCGAATCACCCCGACAGTCCCCCTTTAAACGAGCCCCGCCCCGAAATCAGTCGATCAAATTCTGCATCACGCTCAACCTCGCCCGTCCAATCATAACCCACCAGGGGTGGTCTTAGGATGGTGGTCCGGGAAGCTGTTAGCCAATCAAGTTTTACTGCTCAGTGAACAAAAGCTTCACGTCAACTATCGTTGGTTCTCTGAATAACACATTATTCATGTTCATGCTGATTATTTAAGGGAGAAATGATGATGATGATGAGGCGAGATAGCGGTATTTCATATTGAGAAGTAACGGTCGATGACTCCCAAACATGTATGAAGGCAGAATCATGTGTTCATTCATTTAGCTAACTCATCACATCATATGCACTGTGTTTTTTTTATGTTTTATAGTTATCCAATAGTATACGGCACCCTGCCAAGAATAAGTGGCAGTAGTATAGCAGGGCTAGGCTACACGCCCCACTCTCTCAGTCTAGAAAGTTACTAACTAACTAGTAGCAATCCTAGTGTGACATCACATGTGAACGAGCATGCGTTGCTAATTCATTCACAAGCTCTTTGTCAGACGTTGTTAGCTTCACTTTACTACACCGCTATCTCTTGAAAGAATATTACTTGCATAGTTACACATGAAAGTGAATTGGTCTCAAATTACGTCAGAACCGCAAGTTTACTTTCAAATCTTTTCTTGGTTGAATGTATCCTAATAATAGAAAACAGCGCTATGTAGGTAGATCAAATCAAGGACAAATCGTAGTTATTTAGTTTGTGCCGTCTTATGTTAATGGTGCTAAAAAGTAAAACGGTGACCTTAGCCACACAGAAAGCACCCTACATTTTAACACACCCACCGCCCAGCAGACACCAAAACGAACCTCTTCGCATGTCAGAGTTCATTTGAATCTGGTGAGGGAGGGAGTGGAGGTCTGGCGCCCGTCCTCTGCACTGCTATTTCTCCCACTGCCTTCGAACAAAACAGTCGATTCGCATTAGGAAAACGGCTGTATGGAGAGAAGAACATTGTTACATGACAGCACTAAGGAAACTACCAGTATTTCTTATTTTCGAAGACAGTTTGCAAGTAGATGCATATCAACGAGCAATTTTGAAATTCGTCTAGAGAGGTTCGCTGTAGTGTAAGAAGTTGCGGCTACCCTTTTGAGTAAAATAAACCCTAAAAGATAAGAACTTACAGTATTATCGTTAGTGTTATTTGGTAATTAATTTCACATTTTCCAAATTAGTTTGATAGTTGGCTGGCATCATGACTCGGAGATCCTGTGTAATTTACGCTACTGGAATTGTCTGCGCCCACCTACTGATAGTGGGGATCGCCTTGGTGGTCGCTCAAGTCTTTCAAACAATGATTCACAACCGGCTAAAAAAGGTGAGTTGCAACTTTTTCCCACTTCAAACATGCATTTGATCGTTTTATAGTCTGTCTTTAATTTGTTTGTTGTATTTGCACTGAACAACAGACGGCGAGTCACATTTCCCACCCCTTGTTATTAGGTGATGATGTTCGATAGGTAACGTTACAACATTTGTTTGCTCAAACCGCATCTCCAGTCATTCGCCCACCCAACATGGGTCAGTGCAGCATGCGTTCCAAGGTCGACAATTTACAAGTGCTGCATTCTTTACCACCAACCAGTGATGTTTTTTTGTGGTGGGAAAGCAACATTGTATCATTCATAAATCCGCAACATTAATTCAACCCTCTTGAACAGCTCTGCAAGACGTTCAGCATTTAAACTCCACGCATAGCCTGATTTACAATGCCAGGTATGTTCATGTCACAGCGCGTGGTGGTATCGTCACCATGGATTGGTGCACTGTAGGCAAGCAACCCGTTTTATTCCAACAACAAAATAAAGCCCACTCACTTCATTTGCTTTATTATACATAATGGTTGACAGATGAGTTGAAATACAAGTGTACTGCTGCATCTTTATTTGCGGGTATTCATCTCATTTACCGGTCTGTCACAATATAATTTATTTGGGAATGGGATTTAAAATTATAAGAGCTTTCCTCGTGGTTTATTGGGTTTATCCGTCAGGGGTTGGAATCTCGTCAGAGAAGGGTCTGGGGAGGTGCGTGCGCATGGATGGGGGAAGGGAGAGATACCGTGAAGGCTGAGTTCTGCTCCCTCATTTCACTCTTAATCCTCCTTGCTTACCAGGTTGAACCCCCTGCATCTGAACGGTCCGCTTTCTCTTTCTTGGTGCCATGCCCACCTCAGCAGAAATGTCAGACTCAGTCATAAGATACAGACACATAAACATTAGTTTGGTGGCTGCTGTTCAATTAATTTGGGTCTGGGTTTATTTGGGATATGGTGTCACTCTAGACCTAGAATACATAACATCATGAAATTAAACAAAATATTATTAATGATGTTGTCAATCTGCCTACCTGTATTTTAAGTTCAATAAGGTGCAGGAGTCTTATGTGGACATATTGCCGGTGACTGAGTGGTTAAGAGAGAAATTAAGAATGAATATCCATCCACAACTGTACCACTTCTTTATCTAAAATGGATCTTCGAACAACTTTCCTGGATTTTAAAACAACAGTGAGCATTCATTTGTTTCATTGTTTCAGCCCTGGCCTGATCTACGTCTAGAGGACTGCTCTGCCTGGAAAACAACCCTCTGTCCCCTGTCAAAAAAGTTGACGACAATTTTAAACACATGACATGTTAACGTTCATAATCTAGACTGGAAAACTGCCTCAAAACATGACACTGAAAAACCGTTATTATGGTCTTGATTAAGGTTATCAAACCACAACTCCCACAGATGTTTCAGGTCAGGTTTTCATTTATTTTTGAGGGAACCTGATGGTTGTGTTTTAATGTCCTTACCACTCTTCATGTGACCCATCCCCAACACAAGTTTTGATTTTAGATAAGATTGATAAACCCTCAACCCTTTGTCCCTGCTTGCCTGTGCTTGTGAGATCAAGGTTTGAAGCATTTCTAAGAGAGAAATTATCTAAACATGACATCTATGGAAGCTATTGAGAGACCTTTTTCAAGGGTGTTAAACACAGGAATTCTTCTAATCTAGGCCTTGACTTCACCAAAAGTTAGTATTGCACAGAAACTGTCACTCTTGGGAATTGTATCTGTTTGAGAGGGGCTCCATTTGATTTAGAAAAACTAAATGGACATCACTGATTGTACACTCACCTTTCGTGTATGTAGTCAGTGTTTGACTTTAAAGCTGGAATCCATAGTTGCTACATCCATTTGGACTAGTATATAGCCTACCAATTGATTCCTGAAGAAAATACAGTGCATTCGGAAAGTATTCAGACCCATCATGTTTTCCACATTTTGTTACGTTACAGCCTTATTCTAAAATTGATTAAATAAAGTTTCCTCATCAATCTACACAAGTGTCGAGGCACAGATCTGGTGAAGGCTACCAAAATTCTGCAGCATTGAAGGTCCCCAAAAACACAGTGGCCTCCAACAGTTTGGAACCACCAAGACTCTTCCTAGAGCTGGCTGGGGGAGAAGGTCACCTTGGACACCACCCTGACCAAGAAGGGCCTTGGTCAAGGAGGTGACCAAGAACCCAATGGTCACTCTGACAGAGTTCCGGAGTTCCTCTGTGGAGATGGGAGAACCTTCCAGAAGGACAATCATCTCTCCAGCACTCCACCAATCAGGCCTTTATGGTAGTGGCCATATGGAAGCCACTCCTCAGTAAAAGGCACATGACATTCCACTTGGAGTTTGCCAAAAGGCACCATAAGGACTTTGACCGTGAGAAACAAAATTCTCTGGTCTGATGAAACAAAGATTTAACTCTTTGGCCTGAATACCAAGCGTCACATCTGGAGGAAACCTGGCCCCTTACGGTGAAGCATGGTGGTGGCAGCATCATGCTGTGGCAATGTTTTTCAGTGGCAGGGACTGGGAGACTAGTCAGGATTGAGGGAAAGATAAACAGTGCAAAGTGCAGTGAGATCCTTGATGAAAATCTGCTCCATAGCGCTCTGCACCTCAGACTGGGGCCAGGTGGTTGGTAGGGCCTGGGAGGAGGTCCCGTGGAGTCGTCACGTGATGAGTGAATCCATTTTAGAATAAGGCTGTGATGTAACAATCACTGTATACCCTCAACACATGGGTAAAAGTATAATTGTATTGCCATGGATGGTCAGTCCTTGCATCCATAACTCTGTGAATGATTTTGAGAGTGGTTACATTTCTACAGGCCCATCCCTCAGCTTTTTACAAAAACAGGCGGAGTGACCGCTTTAATTGTTTCAACTGCGGATTCTAACTTTAAATGCAGCCAATACAACACACATGATTTGGAATAGCTGGCTTAGTTTGGCGTGACTTTTCACCACTTTCAAGTGACTCAAATGATCTAGTAAAATAAAATGGAAATGGCTTCTCAGCATCATATGTTATTTTGTTGCATATTTCAAGAGATCTCAGGGATATCTTTATTCCATGCGAAGCGATATTTGCCTCCACAGCCTTCATACTTTTCTGTACAGCATGAAATGGGCTATTAAATGAGTTGATTCACATGTCTTGTGCTGGAAACAGCCTATTTCACTGGCTCAATATGCCCACTCCAGTTATGATGTTGTTAAAACTGACTAGTCTAAGTGAAGCAACAGGCTTCTGTTCTCCCCCAGAGGAGCATGCCCCCAGTTCAATGCTCTAGCTAGTGAGTGGTGACCTTCTGCCCAGATGTGTAGTGTGTTTGTCAGAATGTGTGTATGAGGCAAAATTGTCAGATCAATTGACTCCGTAGGAAGTATGTACCCAGTTTCCCCTAAATTCATTTAGTAGCCGTGGCCCAACTCTGCTTAATTCTTTCCACCAAAATCGATGTACATTTTTTTTATGCATATAATTCTTCTGAGACACACTTTTAAATATATATGGTCCATTGGCTCAATGACTGGAAAACACAGAAAAATCAAGTCTGGACGGGAAACGAGTTTGTGCATCTGTGTTGAGCCACACCTTAAAAGCAACCGCCTCTCTCACTGAGCTTCTCTGAGACCTCAAGATGAGCGAGTGAGCTGTGTGAACGGTAAAGTCCTTTCTCATGTACACCTCACTTTACTCAAGGGACAGAGAAAGCAACCCGTAACCCCTTATGTAAAGGACTGGGGAGACATTTCTCACTTGAAGTTAGAAATACCCTCCTTGAATGGTAGAAAAAAGATTTCTCTATACAGTAGGCCTATATTACTTACCAGATACTTACCAGTATCTTATATTTACTAGATGATACCAGTATTGTGATATTTGGCAAAAATCACATGAAGCAGACAACTCTTTGGTCCTTTAAAAACCTATGTAAAATATTGTGAGCTATAGTTGGATAATAAATGCATGTGACTCTGGATGACAACATGATGATGTTTGTTTGCAATATCAGGGTTGTTTTCCCAAGGAAGTTAAACCTGTTTTTGTTTCCTTGCCACGATACTAAGAAGTATTGCGATACTGGTGTCCTCCCAGCCCTAGAATTTACAGGCAAACCTTTTCTATCTGATCATTGCCGCATTTCAAAAACAGGACAAATGTAGTCCCACATGGATTTCTGTGGTCTGAGACACTTACCTGAACACATTTAACCACTTTCCACTATTCATATTATAACCAATAGGACAGTGATGCTACTCCGTATTGTTTATTCAAACTGTCATGTGCCAATTTGGTGGGTGGTCATTTAGGGGAAAATGCAAACATCACTTGATCAGACTGCTGGGGTTCGACCAAGCCTCCTTTGCTGTTTTCACTCAGGTTTTATCCTTGTTCTGAGTTTCCCGCTTACCCTGGGGTTTTGGTGTGCTGGCATTGGGTCCTCGCTACATTATTTGCATTGTGTGTGTGTGTGTGTGTGCTCTCCTGGTAAAACCTGAAAGGGTTGTTGATGGGTGGTGCAGCTGAATTCAAAAATGAAATAGCTTTTGAAAGCCAAAATATCTTTAGTTTAGAGATTTAATGAGGTAACTGTTTCAAATAGCTTTTTAGGCCAGCGCTCCTTCTATCCCTCAAATGTACTACCCTAAACAGATTACACTTGGAGAGATCATTGTTGTTTTGCACTGTCCTTAATTAACTGTATTTCTCTTACAATTTTTTTTTAGGAATTGACTTTGACAGAGGCAAGCCAAGTATTTGAGTCATGGAAGAACCCGCCGCCTCCAGTCTACATGGAGTATTACTTCTTCAACGTGACCAACCCAGAAGTGTTCTTAGCAGGGGGAAAGGCAGTGGTCACCCAGATTGGACCTTACACTTACAGGTGAGTTGACAACAGACTCACTGCTGTCCTTGGAAATCGTGTATCGATGCCAATGGAACATTTTTGCATGTGTGCATCTAAAGTTAAGATTCGGCTTACAATGAATTTGTTTTATTATCTGTTCGTTTGATCATGGGAAGCTGGTGATGCAGGTCTTGGGAAAGTCATATTGACTGAAAGCGGTTCCATGCTGCTGAACCTGCTGGGGGACTTGTTTGAACTTGTCTTTCATCCCCATGTGAACATCTGTGTGGACCAACTTAATACTCATATCCACATCTTTCCATAACAGGGAATACAGACCCAGGGAAAATGTGACTTTCCTTGAAAATGGAACCAAGGTTTATGCCCTGAATCCCAAAAGCTTTGTCTTCGTCCCAGAGAAGTCCAGGGGTAATCCAGAGGTCGACATTCTGAGGACAGTCAACATCCCAGCTGTGGTGAGTTAGTGTGTGTCTCTCTTGGCCTCTGCTTGTTACCTCTACATTTGGTATACTTGTACAGTCTAAAGCTTATGCACTGTATCTTAGCTGCCATGGACACGTATCTGCAATATAGTGTGTTATAAACTGTGGTGCAACACAGTCGAGTGTATATAGAAACATGAGGGTGTGAATTATTCCACAAGTGTATCCTCTTCTGTTTTGGTTAAGTTTAACCTTTTCAAGAGTCACAGTATAACCACTGTAACCCTGTATTGACATTCCTTTACTGCATCATTCCAGTAGACTTTCCAAGCATTATGCTAAACGCTGTATTATGACATCTTGGTGACTTGTTCCTACCAACTTGTTACTTTATATCAGACACTTTCATGGATGTAATCCAATTTCCATTAATGAGAACCAGACCAAAGTCTAGACAGCAACAACATCTATAGACTTAGAAACTTTGTTTTATAATTTTGTTACTAGTGGTCTGATAGAATGTGAGCTCTAACCCCTTCTCTCTCTGTTTCCTCTCCCTCTACAGGCGGTGATGAGCGAGCTGAACTCCTACTCCTTCCTGCTGCGTACCTTTGTCTCCATGTATATGAACTCCATCGGCGTGGAAATCTTCATGACCCGCACCGTCCACGAGGTGCTGTGGGGCTTCAAGGACCCTCTGCTCACCAAAATCCACAGCATTAGGCCAGAGGTGGATGAGATGTTTGGACTGATGTGGAAGGTAGGCACTGTTTGTGTTTAGTGAAACCTTGAAATATGCTTAATCAGATTACACTTCTGAATACAGTCATTCCCTAAAGTTATAACCTAATGGCCGGTCTTGAAATGTGTGATTTAAATCAAAAGTTGTGAAATTGCACCATAAATCCTTTAGTCATCGAACCAGTAGGTGGTTGGTAGGGCCTGGGAGGAGGTCCCGTGGAGTCGTCACGTGATGAGTGAAAATGACAAAATGCTGATGAAGCTGCTTACTTACCCTTTTTCTGTGAGACTCGTGTCTGCTTTGGAGACTCACATCTGCTATTCCGCCTCACGCAACAATAACAATGTGAATAGTTTGCTCAGGTTCAGAAAACCAGATAATGGTGCATTATTTGGAACCCCCCTGAAAGAACTAGATGTTGGGTAGAATTTTACATAAATTGTAAAATCTCAACTGTCAAAGCATTTATGTGTCAACCGTTTTGGTCAACTACAGTCTCTTACCGCTACCTATAAAACTGTAATATGAGAAGGAAAAACAGAACGGGATAGGCAGGCAGGCTACAGTAATGCAGTGACACCCCCTCCATAGCACAATATTCCCGTCAGTACAGTTCCAACAACGACAACCAGACACTTTAAACACTGAAAGGCCTTCCCAAATGACTGTTTTAACAGCATTGGAGGAAGGTTTTCTTACTTTTCCTCTGCTTATCAAGAGTCCATATGACTGTTTCTAATTCTGTATCTGTCCACTGTTCTCCTGGTTGTTGGATGTATTCCTTTTGATATGACAGTCTAACTGAACTATTTTCTTCCTCTCTCTCTTCTCCTAGAAAAATGGAACTCATGAAGGAGAGT
The DNA here is from genome assembly GCA_030435695.1 of Brachymystax lenok tsinlingensis. Lineage (NCBI taxonomy): Eukaryota > Metazoa > Chordata > Actinopteri > Salmoniformes > Salmonidae > Brachymystax > Brachymystax lenok. The sequence continues at coordinate 71,487,900 of CM059819.1, read as the reverse complement.
TTGTGTTCCTGACTGGCGAACGTGACTACATGGAATATGGCAGAATAGACACATGGAACGGGTTGACGTAAGGACCTATTTTCCCTGTTTTCCACCTCCATGTTGTAGTTAATGGTTCTCCAAAAACGTTTCTCGTGTCAGCATTTTGCTTTTTGGTCCTTGCCCTGCGACATTGGGTTTACTCAATGAACGGGAATGAATTGGGATCTGTCCAAATCAAGTATTCAAAGTCCAAGGATAAACCCATTTGCTCCCTGTCATGACAGAGCAGGTTGCAAATACGTGTATTTAAATATCAGAAATAGAAAACCGCTTCCAGGCATTTTAAATGAAATCAGTATTTGGCCCCTCCACGTAGTTTTATAATAACCTTGTGTAAACGAAAGCTTCTTCTTGATGTCTTAACATATCCCGTACCTTTCCCATATCAACAGTGAAATGTCATGGTGGTCCTCTAACCAGAGCAACATGATCAACGGGACGGACGGCAGTGTGTTCCACCCTCTGTTGTCCAGGAAAGAGCTGCTGTACATCTTCGCGGCTGACCTCTGCAGGTATGTCAGTCATATCCCCAAATCTGTGTTGTCTGTAGTTTTATTATTTGTTTACAGTCAAAGCAGCCAGTACAGAGAGATTTACGGTGGTTTAGGTGACAGCCAAGAATTATAAAGAAACAACGGACTCATATCGGACTGGTAAACCACTGTAGAAGACGCCACACCCTGGCCATGGTAAACAGGTGTGAGTTGAACATGTTCCAACCAGCACCATAATGCGCGAGGAGAAACTGGAGAAGAGGCACATAATATAAAATGGAAGCTTTGACTCAATCAAGACTGTTGTACTTTGTCTTCTCATATTTACCCAATGTTCCACACAGTAGGTGACACATTTGTTAACACAGACCTCACAATCTCCTCTGCAAAATGACGTGTAGAACTGAATTCCAAATTCCTGCCGTAAGTTTTGTGAACTGAGAAACTCCTCCACAGTTTGTCCATCTCTTTATTCTTACCTGCCTCTGGGGTTTAGGTCTATCCATCTGGGTTATGTTGAGGACGTGGACGTGAAGGGCATCCCAGCCTACCGTTTCGCCCCGCCCCACGACGTCCTGCAGAGTCCTGAGGAGAACCCCACTAACGCCGGCTTCTGTGTGCCAGCTGGGGACTGCCTTGGCACCGGGGTGCTAAAAGTCAGTGTTTGCAGAGAAGGTAAGAGATGGTTCATTACACTGTCGCAACCCTGGTTGGCATAACATTGCATGTGCCCCACATACCCACTGTTTGTTTTATCTAACCCCATAACCTAGTTTTTTGACCATTAAATGTTTTAAATAATCATGCATAAAAAAATAAAAAACAATCAATCTAGTTCTAGCTGCAATCCAAGCTCCAATAGATATCAGAAATGTCCATGTTTGAGTATCCAGATTTCATAGTAGTGTAGATGGTGAATGATTAACTCTGGATGAGGGCTATAAAACACTGAAATTCTCTGCAATGATGTGAACTTGAGGATATGGCATATCTCCAAAGGCTTTCCCCTCATAAAACAATCCATGTACATCACATGGCATGTAAATGCACTACTGTAACCCTTAAATCTCGTGCGGGATGTACAGTGGGGCAAAAAAGTATTTAGTCAGCCACCAATTGTGCAAGTTCTCCAGCTTAAAAAGATGAGAGAGGCCTGTAATTTTCATCATAGGTACACTTCAACTATGACAGACGAAATGAGAAAAAGAAATCCAGAAAATCACATTGTAGGATTTTTAATTTATTTATTTGCAAATTATGGTGGAAAATAAGTATTTGGTCAATAACAAAAGTTTATCTCAATACTTTGTTATATACCCTTTGTTGGCAATGACAGAGGTCAAACGTTTTCTGTAAGTCTTCACAAGGTTTTCACACACTGTTGCTGGTATTTTGGCCCATTCCTCCATGCAGATCTCCTCTAGAGCAGTGATGTTTTGGGGCTGTCGCTGGGCAACACGGACTTTCAACTCCCTCCAAAGATTTTCTATGGGGTTGAGATCTGGAGACTGGCTAGGCCACTCCAGGACCTTGAAATGCTTCTTCTGAAGCCACTCCTTCGTTGCCGGGCGGTGTGTTTGGGATCATTGTCATGCTGAAAGACCCAGCCACGTTTCATCTTCAATGCCCTTGCTGATGGTAGGCTTTGTTACTTTGGTCCCAGCTCTCTGCAGGTCATTCACTAGGTCCCCCCGTGTGGTTCTGGGATTTTTGCTCGCCGTTCTTGTGATCATTTTGACCCCCAGGGTGAGATCTTGCGTGGAGCCCCAGATCGAGGAAGATTATCAGTGGTCTTGTATGTCTTCCATTTCCTAATAATTGCTCCCACAGTTGATTTCTTCAAACCAAGCTGCTTACCTATTGCACATTCAGTCTTTCCAACCTGGTGCAGGTCTACAATTTTGTTTCTGGTGTCCTTTGACAGCTCTTTGGTCTTGGCCATAGTGGAGTTTGGAGTGTGACTGTTTGAGGTTGTGGAGAGGTGTCTTTTATACTGATAACAAGTTCAAACAGGTGCCATTAATACAGGTAATGAGTGGAGGACAGAGGAGCCTCTTAAAGAAGAAGTTACAGGTCTGTGAGAGCCAGAAATCTTGCTTGTTTGTATGTGACCAAATACTTATTTTCCACCATAATTTGCAAATAAATTCAATTCATCCTACAATGTGATTTTCTGGATTTCTTTTCCTCCTTTTGTCTGTCATAGTTGAAGTGTACCTATGATGAAAATTACAGGCCTCATCTTTTTAAGTGAGAGAACTTGCACAATTGGTGGCTGACTAAATACTTTTTTGCCCCACTGTAGATATATTTTTAAGAAACATCTGCTTTCGTAGTGTGGTGCAGAGAAAGTTCAACAATCGGGGCAAAGGTATTCCTCAGTGCTCGAAATGCTGGAATCATGCTTCTATTGATTTTAATGGAGGCTGTTCTACCCGCGTCCACTCGGGGCTACAAAGTGAATAGGACCCTTTATTAATTCCTTGTGGTGGTTTGAATTCCATTTGTCAGATACAGCAGTTTGAATAGTTCCCATATTCCTTAGTGAGGGTTATTGGCTCCCAACACTGGAACACGTTACATGGTGTCTCTATGAGTAGTACCTTGTTGAACTTCATAATGTCATTCTGACCTCAAAGGAATCGGTTTGTCTTGGGTTGTAAAAACCGTCCATAATTTCACTGTCTATCAGAACATGTCCGGCACAGGCTGCCTTTCCAATGGCAAGGAAGGAACTCAACACATATTTTTGCTATTTGTTCCGTTATCTCCATGCCTTGGTAATAATACCAGGTGGCACACGTTGTCAATCTCTCAATTTTGTCCTTGATGTTTCTGTTTTAGAGCCCCAATATTAAAACATTGAACTTGTTTTGCCTAACCCTCTCTTAGGGCAGTCCAGGATAAGGACATGGGCTATTTGATCATATAGGTTGCTTGTGGTGTTTTCTCTTAAATCGTGTTTCTTTCCCTTCCTCTTGTCCATAGGTGCACCTATCGTGGTGTCGTTCCCCCACTTTTATCAGGCAGATGACAAGTACATTAATGCTGTTGATGGGCTGCACCCCAACAAGGAGGAGCATGAGACTTACCTTGACCTTAACCCGGTATGAACAAACATTTTATCTACCATTTATAGTGATCAGGCCAATATGCAGGATCAGTTATGGGGCCTATACTCTTACATACTCTCATTGTGCGTATCAGTGTACTGTATTTAATAGCTATATTACATTGTGTATGTGTTAATGCAGTACCAGTGGAATATAAACATTTGCGTCCTCTGTTGGAAAGGGCAAGTTCTAAGTGAATATGTTTTTATTACTTCATTTTAAAGCCTTTTTTTTTTTTTTTTTTTTAGACCACTGGGGTTCCCATCCGTGCTTGCAAGAGAGCCCAGCTCAATATAATCTTGAACAGAGTTCCAGGCTTCCCGTAAGTATAGCAATTTGAACAGTTTGCCACACTGACCTTTTTCACTCGATTCGTATGAGGGATGAGAAGGCCTATTGTTGAACCTCAAGTCCTCACTTCATTTTCTCTTCCGCAGCAAAACCAAACATCTAAACGAGATCATTTTTCCCATCATGTTTGTCAATGAGGTAAGACTTATCTCCTCCCTCCCTTTCTCTCTCCAATTTATTTTGTGAAATTCAGTCAGCCTCACGTGCAGCCAAGAAATACCAAATGAAGTTGTATTAGACAAAAATCCAGATATTTAGCTAGAGAGAACCCTCTAGTCTATTATTAAGATCAGTTAATAACATAGTAAAGACAGGTTAATGACCTTAGTGACCCCCCCCACCTTCCCCCAGACGGCCACTATTGATGATAACTCTGCTGCCCAGATGAGGACCCTGCTGCTCATCGTGACCCTGGTGTCCAACTTCCCTCTGCTCATCGTGGGCATGGGAGCCATCCTGCTCATTGTCCTAGTCGTCCTGGTCTGCAGGTCTCGCCAGAAGAAGGTAAGACCTGTCCTCTACCCCTGCACTTATTACCAGGAGACCCCAAACAAAAAAGATTTATAGCAAAAAATCTATAATATTCATAAGCTTCTCTAAAATATAGTGTAAATTGTGCACGTCACTCACAATATGTCAGTTGTTGAGGAGCTTCTGAGTGATTAGAATTGAATGGTGCATTGACACAACAAAGGTTTTGTGTTAGCTTTGACTGTGCTCTTGCATGTTTGATCTGTTTTATATACAATTTATTATTCTATATTAACGTCAGTGGTCTGGTGTCTGAGTTCTCCATCTCCTTGCATGTTAACACCGTGCCAGAGGAACCTCACATAGTCAACATGTGCTGCCTTCTGTAATCTCGGTGAAATGATAGTGCTGTTGGACTTTCTAACAATTTTAAATCTTGGAGGTCAAAACAGGAAGTATATACCTTAATTTAGCAGTCCCCGTTGGCAGACAGACAGTCACAATGATGACCATGTATAGTCTACACTAACGTACAGGCCAAAGAGTGCTCTGAACTCTAGTAACAATAGTCCTGTAGGATAGCCAGGGTACTTTCAGCTCTTATCTGTGTTTGTCTAGGTTAGTCCCTCTGACCCCATTTGCACGACCACATTCCCCACCCGTCAGTTGTGACTCGGATAGATAGTGGTTATCTTAGTAGAAGTTCACATATCATAGCTTGAAATATCAAATAAAGCTATAATCCTTAATTCAAACAATAACAAAGCTGTGTTTTGGTAAAAAGCTGAGGGATGGGCCTGCGGAAATGTAACCACTGGCAGAACCACCAGACATGGCCTCATGGACTGACCATTGACGATATAAAGTAGTTTTAACCATGTTTTGAGGCTTTAGTGTTTGTTTACATTTACATCGCTTACAAACATTGGAGTAAAACAAGCTTGTGTTTTGGGTTCTGATGCGGTACGACATTTGAAATAAGCGTATGAGTCATAAGTTATATTTTCCGAAATCAATGAGGTTTTATATCATACATTCATTTTTGGTCTTATAAATGAATCAACTAGGGATTCCAGCTTTGAAGAACTGTATAGTTACCATGCTATGATTCAAATTTTCTGTAACCCCCCCCCTTTTTTCCTTTCTGTTTTAGAATGAAGTAAAACGTATTGATTTTACTGAAGCTTTTCATTCTTTTACTGTAAGTCTTAATTTGCCTCGTTTGTCATTTTCGTTCAGTTATTAGCAAGTTTTTGCTTATTGCTTATTTTAATATCTTTAGGTATAATATATATGTATTTTACATTCCTGCTTCATAGTGGCATTTCTTCATTAAGTTGAAAGTATTTTGAGTTTGGTGGTTTTGTACAGTGACATTAATGAATGATTTATCCACAATTAGTTTATGATATACCATTGCAATATATTTCCAATTTAGTTGTAAATATATAAAATGTGTGTAGTTTTCATGGTTGAATTCTGCTTTGTCATTCACAAAATGTCCTCCCCTCTTCAGACGGCAAAAGATGAAACGGCCTACACTCAAGTCAGCGACAAACCAGAGGTTGAACCATCAGAAAACAACTATACCAACCAGCCAATGAGGAACGGCTCCTACATCGCCATGTCTCCCCGTGGAGGCTCAGAAGTGTTGATGCAGTCTGCATTGTGTGGCGGAGCAGCCTGGGCGTGGTATTATAACCAAGGCAGGGTTTTGCGGTGCGGCCAGGGGTTTTCACTTTTGTGCAACAACCCCAATAAATGTCCATGTCAATCAAGATGCTGCTCCTCTTCTCAATGACGCTCTTGACTATCCTGCTGAGCATGGTCTTTCTGCCTGCCATAGTGCAAAACAACTCCTGTCTACTACTACTACTACTACTACTAATACTACTACTACTACTGTCACTTCTGTCTCTGTTCTGTTGGGCTCAGCACTGGGTTCATGACGGAACACTTGGACAACCAGGACAAAAGCTTTTGAGTATTTTCTGTGAGGGAATAAGTATCAAATTAGGCAGTATTCTCACTTATTAATCAGAACCACTGAGCAGTCACTATCAACCTTCCACTGACTGATGGGTAGTATTCACCTGATTTAATGAAGACTAGAGGGTCCTGAAACATTTCTTTGGATCAGTGTTTGTGAGGTCACCTCAAACAAGCCAACAGATTAAAACATTTGGTATTCTTCCCTCCCTGTAACTGAGTATTCACTGACTCAGAATATAAGTGGTTTTGCTAGTAAAACTGTACTTAGCATATCCTTTTTGAAGAAAAAAGTAATGGACTATTTATAATATTTTATTTTCCTGGGATGAATCTGTCAGTGCACACACCCAAGTTGTTATCAAATAGAATTTGTGACAGTTTGTGTGCATGTCTTACCATGCAGTGTCCTGTTTTGATTGGACTATGGGTGACTATTTTTCTTAACGCAGGCTCAGTATAGTATGACAACTGAGAAACTAGACATTTTGATTTTTTTTCCTTTCCCTTCACCTTTTTCCCCAACACTAGTTTGACAGATTTTTTTTTAAACCTTAGACATTTCCTCAGATAAGGCATTAGTAAATAGCTGCTTTCCCATTAAGTATTGTTAGGGGATGTTACCTATAGCCAAAGTAGATATGGCCTAAACTTTCATCTCATATTGAAATTGTAAGAAAAAAAACATACCCACAACTTATAAGGGAGACTTGAACCTACTTTCTGCCTTACAATTTTCAGTGTTTCTTTGATATGGTAAAATGCTGGATATCTTAGTAGTTGTACATATGCAATGGGGATATGTCTGGCTACCTCTGACCTAATACAGCAAGTAGTCACAGGTGTGCTGAAGACCCCATTTTTTTTTTAACATCAGTGTTGACCCACTTTGTGTCTGCATCAATACTTAGAGAAAGCACAATTTGGATTGATAGTACAGTCCTCATAACAAGGTGACCAGGTTTTCACATAAAGACGAAACACTGTTAAACACCGACTGGTGCGCCGTAAAGAAAACACAGGTGAATTGTAGAATAAACAATCGGGCCCTGCACACCGCTTCTGTTGTGCATGTTATGTCCGAGTCAACTGGCTTGCCAAGGAGCTGTAGGTATTCAGATGAACATGGCACTTGAATCACTCTGTCTGATGTTTTGATGTTTTTTTTTTTGGCCATCGTTGGTCACTAGTCTCTGTGTCGTGTCAAGCCGTTTGGCAGTTGCTTCTGGAAAAAATGAACTAAGGCCATAATACTGTCAACTTGAAAATTCCTGCACTTTCCCAGGATATTGGGGGGTTGTGTTATATAAAATGCAAGGGTCCTTCTGTGTATTTCAGTAGTTTGCCCCAGAATTGTTTTTTTAATGCGGTTCCTGAGGTGTTATTCTAGATGGACACTTTGCCTTTGTTACTTGCTTTTCAGTACATTGAATATTTTGTTTTTATTTGTATCTATTATTGCTGCTATTAATTGCCATAACCTATGGACTTGTATTTTTCTATGGATGAGCCATCCATGCTCATTGTCTAAGGTTGTTCCAACAGAAACCAATATCAACTTCTGAATTGCTATGTCTGGTCTCTGTGAAGCAACTCTTTAAATATTGAAGAATATTTGAGCAGGATACAATGCCCGACGCTTGCTGTCATTTACTGGAATTAGCAGATAACTATAGATAGCAACACATTGTAACATAAGGAATTGTCCATATTGGGATAATTTTGATATTTGTAGTACTTGTTTCTGTGGGTGATAGGGTTTGTTAAACTGGAAACTCTGGAGTTCTAGATGGTAAACAAATCGTTTTTTTTTTTTATTATTATTTTTTCAAGCATGAGTTTGGTTGTGCAATTTAAGGATGTCTGTCAGACATGGCTTTGGGCATATACTCTGGTCCTGGTTATATTATATGTCAAGGACCAATAAACAGTAAGCCTTTTCAGCTCAATCTATATACATGCGATCATGGCGGTGTGTAAGTATTGCTTACTTGTTTAATCATCACAGTATATCTTACCATCCTTATTGACTTGAATCTATAAGACCTTAAACCTGAACTAGGTGTTGTGTGCGCGTGCACACACATACACCTGAGCCAATACTTACCACTGTCTGACTGACTAGTCCCATTCACCTTTTGTACCCAATCGTTCAAGTTCATTCGCTCGCCTGTGCTTGACCAAAGATAACCTACATAGATCTGTTCCAGCTCGTGTTTACTCTCCTCAGAGATAACGGTTGTGCCGCCACCACCGCCTGCCTGCCTTCTACACTATGGCTGCGTCTGGAATTGCACCCTATATCTTATACAGTGCACTACTTTTGACCAGGGCACACACGCTGAGGTCAGAGTGCACTGTATAGGGAATAAGTTGCTGTTTCGGATGCACTCCAAGTGCAGTATTTACAACAGTGTTTGAGTCGTGTGCTTCTCCCATCAAGGCCAAAACATGTGGTTTTTACAATTTGATAAGGATTATTAATATCAAGCGAACTTCAAAGGGTTAAAATGCATCTCTAATGTGAAGGGGGAAAAGACGGAGTTATGTATTGACGCAGCAATACAAGGTTATGTAAAATATTTTATACATGTTTTTTAATCGGACACAATATTTATGTATCCATATGTTCAATGTTATATTTGTCCCGAATGTAAGTTTTTGTGGTCCTGTTTCATTTGTAAGTACAGTTTATTTTGTAATATTCAACAGGGGTTATCGCACACATTCAGTTTGTATCATGAAATGTTTCTCGTAGAAAAATCCATCTTGTAAAGATGGTTCATAATCCATCAGTGAGAAGTAGCGGTCCCCAAATGTTCCGAGAGAATTCCTTGATGGTTGTGAATATGTGTGTCTAGGATAATAAGCTTATGTAGATCTATTTTTGTGGAGCTAATGCAAAGTTTTGTCAAACTGGAGTGATTAATTTTGGAAGGCTGACTATCTGTATACATGTGTAGGGAGATTGCCTTGGTGCCAGAACAGGAACAAGGGAAGTGTACACTCAATCTAACCCATAGATGAATGAAGCCCTCCTTCAGGGAAGAAGAACGCTAGTGCCATACATCCTTTTATTTCACAAATTGACTTTCAAGTTACCGATTTTTGTTTTAAGCAGTGTAGCAACTGTATACTGTTCATGTCATTGCGTGTAAGTTTCTCAGTCACCGACTAACAGACATTTCATGTTACTTCTGAGATTTTTATTTTTTTGCTGCTGAAAATGACAATCGTCATGTTGGGTGCAAAACTATTTCAAAAGTAATCCATCATTTTTTAGTTAATTTACACTGCACAAATGTTTATACAATGCTTTTGTAAACATTCTTTGTGTATTTGCAAAAATAAATAAAGTTGCAAAGAATACAGTTGATTACTTTTTTCAGTCTTTCTTGCTTTTAATACACTACTGATAAATAAAGTTTTACTTTTTAATACACTGAGACCGTAGTAGTTTAACATCTTTTTTTTGCTTGTATTTGTTGCCTTCACACACTACATGACCAACTGTATGTGGACACCTGCCTGTCGAACATCTCATTCCAAAATCATGGCAATTAATATGGAGTTGGTCCCCCCCCTTTGCTATAACAGGCTCTACTCTTCTGGGAAGGCTTTCCACTAGATGTTGGAACAGTGCTGCGGTGACTTGCTTCCTTCCATTCAGCCACGAGCATTAGCATTGGTGAGGTTGGGCAATTAGGCCTGGCTCGCAGTCTGCATTTCAATTCATCCGAAAGGTGTTTGATGGGGTTGAGGTCAGGGCTCTGTGAAGGCCAGTCAAGTTCTTCCACACCAATCTCGACAAGCCATTTCTGTTTTGTGCACAGGGTATTTGTCATGCTGAAACAGGAAAGGCCCTTTACCAAACTGTTGCCACAAAGTAGGAAACACAGAAACATCTAGAATGTCATTGTATGCTGTAGCATTAAAATGTCCCTTCACTGGAACTAAGGTGCCTAAGAAGAACCATGAAAAACTGCCCAAAACCATTATTCCTTCTCCACCAAACTTTACAGATTATTATTGTAAAATAGATTGTGTCTGTAAAATGTACAAGTATGTATAAGCTGGAAGTAGAAGCCTAAGTGTTGTTCATTAGTTTATTCCAATTATGGGAGGGGTGGTAAGGTTAGGGGAAAATATTTGTGTATATATATTTGCAAAGAAATATATGGGGGGATTGGAAATTATGCAGACAATTATATTGATGGAAGCTATAATCTGTCTGCAATATTAAAGCTGATCTACCCCATAAGAAAAAGAAAATTTGTCCGTCGGACTGCATGATTCATTACGATCACCATGTGCAATGCCAAGTGTTGGCTGGAGTGGTGTAAAGCCATTGGACTCCGCGTTTCCACTGCGCCAGAGTCCAATGGCTTTACACCACTCCAGCCAACACTTGGCATTGCACATGGTGATCTTAGGCTTGCTCGGCCATGGAACTAATTAAATGAAGCTCCAGACAAACAGTTATTGTGCTGACGTTGCTTCCAGAGGCAGTTTGGAACTTGGTAGTGAGTGATTCAACCGAGGACAGACGATTTTTACGCTCTTCAGCACTCTGTGGTCCTGTTCTGTGAGCTTGTGTGGTCTACCACTTTGTGGCTGAGCCGATGTTTCTCCTAGACGTTTCCACTTCACAATAATAGCACTTACATTTGACAGGAGCAGCTCTAGCAGGGCAGAAATTTGACAAACTGATTTGTTGGAAAGGTGGCATCCTACAGTATGACGGTGTCATGTTGACAGTCACAGCTCTTCAGTAAGGCCATTCTACTGACAATGTTTGTTTATGGAGATTGCATGGCTGTGTGCTTGATTTTATGTACCCGTCAGCAACGGGTGTGGCTGAAATAGCCGAATCCACTAATTTGTAGGTGTCCACATACCTTTGTATATATACAGCGCCTCCGGGAAAAGTATTCAGACCCCTTGACTTTTTCAACATTTTGTTACATTACAGCCTTATTCTAAAATTGATACTTTTTTCCCCTCATCAATCTACACACAATACCCCATAATGACAAAGCAAAAATAGTATTTTTTAACATTTCGCTAATTTATTAAACATAAAACACAGAAATATAACATTTACATAAGTATTCAGACCCTTTACTCAATACTATGTTGAAGCACTTTTGGCAGCTATTACAGCATCGAGTCTTCTTGGGTATGACGCTACAAGCTTGGCACACCTGTATTTGGGGGGTTTCTCCCATTCTTCTCTGCAGATCCTCCCAAGCTCTGTCAGGTTGGATGGGGAGCGTGGTTGCACAGCTAATTTCGGGTCTCTACAGAGATATTCGATCGGGTTCAAGTTCGGGCTCTGGCTGGGCCACTCAAGGACATTCAGAGACTTGTCCTGAAGCCACTCCTGTGTTGTCTTGGCTGTGTGCTTAGGGTCGTTGTCTTGTTGGAAGGTGAACCTTCGCCCCCAGACTGAGGTCCACTCTGGAGCAGATTTTCATCAAGGATCTCTCTGCACTTTGCTCTATTTATCTTTGCCTTGATCCTGACTAGTCTCCCAGTCCCTGCCGCTGAAAAACATCCCCACAGCATGATGCTGCCACCACCATGCTTCCCCGTAGGGATGGTGCCAGGTTTCCTCCAGACGTGACACTTGGCATTCAGGCCGAAGAGTTCAATCTGGGTTTCATCAGACCAGAGAATCTTGTTTCTCATGGTCTGAGAGTCTTCAGGTGCTTTTTGGCAAACTCCAAGCAGGCGGGCATTTGCCTTTTACTGAGAAGTGGTTTCCATCTGGCCATGCAAGAGGCCCCTGTCCTTGAGACAGGAGGGATTGTTAAAGAGCCCAAGTTTGACTTAGGTTGTAAGACTGTGATATGCCGCTGAATGTGTACTGTGGGAAAAACAGCATTTCCCAGAAAGGGTGGGGCATATGGTGGGCCTTTGTATTTTTTGTATTTCAACATTGTACCATATAAAAAGACTGTGTACACCTTTTAGAGCTCAGAGCTCTCCTGAATAAACAATTTACATTTTACCATTATAGATTGGGCCTCTGTTTGTCTTATTTCAACCAGTATCTTACAAATACTGGGAAACAGACAGAGTTTGTTTAATTGAAGTTCAGTTTATGAACATTGAGAACAAAATTTCTATAACAGTGCCTCGACACAATCTTGTCTCGGAGCTCTATGGACAATTCCTTTGACCTCATGGCTTGGTTTTTGCTCTGACATGCACTGTCAACTGTGGGACCTTACATAGATAGGTGTGTGCCTTTCCAAATCATGTCCAATCAATTGAATTCACCACAGGTGGACTCTAATCAAGTTGTAGAACATCTCAAGGATTATCAATTGAAACAGGATGCACCTAAGCTCAATTTCGAGTCTCATAGCAAAGCATCTGAATACTTATGCAAATAAGGTATCTGGTTGTATTTTTTAACACATTTGCAAACATTTCTAAAAACCTGTTTTCGCTTTGCAAGGGATCTGAATACTTTCCAAATGCACTGTAAAGTGTAGTATGTTAGAATCTATGCATTTAGTTTGAGAACTGTGGGAAATCAATTTGGGAGTTTGGTTTTGAGTTCTACAGGTTTCATGACTGCCCTAAGATCATTTAGACTACTATACAAAGGAGGTTTGTGTTGGCCAGATTCACTGATCAGGTTTCATAGTCTGTGGTTCCTCTTGTCATCAAATTGATGGCATGTTCCTCATGACCGTATGTGAAATGCTGTAACGTACCATTCAGGATGAGAACTTTGGGAAGCTTAACTATACAATAAATAGTCAGAAACTACAGCTTTAACTGAACAAAATGCTAATGTTTTCCTCCTTAGTAATACCCCTAGCGATGATCTCATCTTAACCATCAAGCTTAGGCCTACTTATAACTTTTGGGCTAGCCTCGGAGTTCCAGTCCTAGGTTCTGTTCCAACAGCAGGTTTTTAACTTGGTTTAGAAGAGGCCAAAGTAAACAGTATCCCAGATCTGTGACCAGTAACAATGGATGTCCCCTGATGCACTCTCATCCTGTCTTTGCAGTCATTAGTCACCAATGTGTGATGTGGGGGTTGTGACTGAGAGGAGGGCCGGAGGGCAGTCTGTGGCGGTCATTCACCTTATTGGCCAGCTAGCAACCACACCCACAGGCCCTATATGGCCCCTGGGAAACTAAGGAATACAGTTGTTTCAAAACATTGAAAACCTCGCCTTGCAGATAATAGTGGTGTTTGTCCCTGTTCTAGCATGACCTCAGGCTCAGAATTCCTATAAGCCATTCTATGTGTCCTATATACGTTTGAAATGGACACTTGTGGCATGGTTCTCCATATCCTCTACCATAGTTGTTTTGAAATAAAAATCGAATCAAATGTATTGGTCACATACACATATTTAGCAGATGTTATTGCGAGTGTAGCAAAATGCTTGTTTTCCTAGCTCCAACAGTACATGTTTGAGGCATGTTTGGGCACTGTCTGCAATGTGTGGGTGTAACCAGATCGTGTTCTCTCTCTGGTCCTTTTATTGTTTTTGTTGAGACATGACTTAATGGTCATTCATTTCAAAATCCTTTAGAAAAGGTGTTCGCTGATTCTTATGATAATTGTTTGTGAGTAGGTCACAGAAGGGTAAGCCAAGAAAGTACTGCTTCAAGCCACCTGTTTGTTCAACTAATATTTCCATGTCGTTAAAGGTGTGGTTCTTCCTTGTGGTTCACACTTTTATATTTATTGGGCTTTGTTTTTTTTGTGGATCGGCAACAGAGCAATTACGTTCTCAATTCATTCTGAAAATCCAATAAAATGCTTTTAACCTTCAGAAATAACATCACAAATGGATGGTCTTCCTCCATAAAACAATATTGATTCATCAAGAAAAGCTCATGCAGGAAGAGTTTAGGGTAAATGGAACACTTCTACCCATGGCTGTATCATAGTCTTGACAGGTGAAAGAGATGTGCCTGAAATTAATACTTTTTCAACTATCAGTAAAAAAATAATTAGGGAAAGAGATAGCCTTATATCTGAATGGATATATGCAAGTGAACAACAAATTGTGTTTGTGCGCCATCTGGTGGTTAGTATTAAAGAGATCAGTGTTCACGTCCTATTTTTGGGGTTTATGGCATTGAGCTGCTTGCACAATGTATTTTATGATTTATCCAAGGCTAATACCAATGTTCTCCTTCGGATGTTTCATACATGTTTTATTTTACTGTATTGGTATATGATGTTATCTAATATCTGCCACTAATGCACTCCAGTAACTGTATTCTGTTGTAGCTCAAAAAAGAAACTTTTGGTTGCTTCAAACTAACTTTTGTAATGACTTTCATTATTACATTACCAAGTTTGCTATCATGTGATCAAGATTGTTTTTGTGAAACACACATACGCAGGCACGTACATCGCGCACACACACACGTTATACCTGGCATTATTGGTTCAATTACCCATAGGTAAACATGCTTAGTTTGCATGTTTGGTGAAAAATATGAATCAAATGTTATATCCATTATGTTTATCCAATGCATTCCAGATGTTACCTTTGTTGGGTACAAATTCTAGCTGCTGTTAAATCAGCTATTAGCCTCTGGGTGACCCCAGTCTGAGGTTATGGGTCACCGGTCGGCTTGCAAAGCAACCGGTAATTTATGAACGGAATCTTCAGTAATTTAGGTAATTAACAGAAAATCAATGTCAATCTATCGTAAATGTGTTCATTTATATTTGAATAACTTATTTTTTTAAATTGATATATAGTATTCATTTTGTATTCTGTGTCCATATTGTACATAAGTTGCTAGTAGATAGACCGTATGGTTCAATAAAAAATGACCTAATTAATACATTAAAAAGGCATCTAATAAACAATGCCATTATTTCCAACAATTGACTTTTTTCACTAGTTTGACACCAAAACATTGACAACAAATATACATTGATAAATAAAAGTATCTGAAAAATAATATAAAAGATATTTCATGCTGCAACCCCTCATATTAATTAAACACCAATGATATTCAGTTTTATGGTTTATATTTAGAATAATGATTTACAGCTTTGTCATTCCATTTTTTTGTCATTGAATTTTATTATTTAGTATATTTACATGTGATAAGGCCACAGAGGGCCAGAGATAATTACAGACACCTGTGATAATCTGAAGTACCCAAAAGGGCCACTAGATGTCTTGTGATAGATACATAAAATCCTTGAAAGATACCAAAATTCTGGTAGTTTACTGGTAAACTTAGAAGGTTTCCAGTAATAAACCCTCCCTTTGCAACTCTAGTCAACATTCTAGGTGACCCTCCCTCGACGAAGGTTGATAGCTGTAACCCAGCTATAGGCACATTTAAGTATGTCTAATATACAGTATACTCTGATCCAGTGTAGATAACCTTGACTAATGTTTTGACCAGGAGCCGGTTAACACTTGGTGAACAAACAGATAAGCAACAGTATTTATGCCTGCCTGCCCTTGAGGAGGTTCGCAGATTGCTACAAATCTCTCAGTG
The DNA here is from genome assembly GCA_030435695.1 of Brachymystax lenok tsinlingensis. NCBI lineage: Eukaryota > Metazoa > Chordata > Actinopteri > Salmoniformes > Salmonidae > Brachymystax > Brachymystax lenok. The sequence goes on along the minus strand of CM059819.1, from coordinate 71,471,933 downwards.
GAACGCGTCTGACTCCCCATATGCATATGTCTGTCTATTGTTTGTCTATTAAACCTTTAAATATAGAAGTCGTTTGCCTTATCTTTGGGATCAGCATTTTTCACACCTTGAGCAAACCAATTGTTCCTGACATCTTTAAAGATGTTCAATAACATTACAGCATCAACAGCAACTTAATTAAAAGTAATACTCAAAAGTGAACAAAATATCTGGCAAGTCATAGCTTGCCAAACAATTGCATGTTTAATAAAAAAAATATTGAGGGAATTATGGGGCTTAGTAAAACAAAATGGTCCAAGACAGGCAAAAAAGTGCTGGAGAGGTAATTGGTGCCATCTCCTCTTCTATAGTGGTGTTTATACAGTAAACCAGAATGTGTCACTGAGCTTGAGGTCTGCTCTTTTGAGAAAGGACCAGTGGCGATTTTAACATGTAATTCTTGGTGGGGCAAAAATTGGGATGCATGCCAGCAAAGCCACAACACAACACTAAACAATACATTAATTGCACTATAACGGTGGCAAATGGTGCCCACAAACTGTTAGGGCCTACATAAAGCTGTCCCAACAGCAGAGCTTTCTTTTCAGCACCATGGAGTGAATCCTTACCACTGCTACACCTAGCCGTGTTTGGCAGCGAAACAGTTCATTCAGACTCATTTACTACTTAAAAAAAACATAGCTGATAAGGCTGACTTGCTTAAACAAATGTGGTTTCAACTGACAATTGAGATGTATAAAGTATTGCATAAGGGGACGATGAGCGGATAAGAGGCAATTCGTAATTTAGATTAAGACATTAATGAGCGAGCTAGGACGGACGTTGTCAATATAACTATTTGTTCAGCACTTTTTAAATGTACAGCGACATAATTCAGAACTTGGGCCGTTCTTACAGTATTCTCCCTGTACACCAAGTCAGAACAGTAGGATAATTAAAGGGTGCGTTTAAGAAGACAATGAAAGCTTTTACAAGATGATAAAATTTCTCTAAAACAGGCTATAGGGCACATGTGCACCACCAAGTTAGAACAGTGGGCTAAGTTATGAGGGGAAAAGGGACCAAATTATTAGGGTGAGGCACATGGGCTACTAACAGTTTACTACACAACATTCACTTAGTATTACTTTCTTAGCTACAGTATACATATCTCGCTGGCATATTACATCATTTATGCAGCAGCATACAATACATTTTTGAACTCACCTTGTTGTACTGTGCTCACTTGAACAGGAAGGTGGCGCAGCTGTCCTTCTTTTTTTGTCATCAAAATCTGGCATTCTCTAGATTTTTGGTGCTTTCAAGACAACTGGGAACAAGGTTGAATCATGATGTCAGCGATCTTCAGGTCGGAGCTCTAGAAAGAGGCCCGAGTTCCGATGACCGTTCAAAACTTATTTTCCCAGTCGGAGCTCATTTTTTTCAGAGCTCCCAGTTGTCTTGAACTCACGGACATCTGAGATTTCCCAGTTCTGAGTTTCCAGTTGTTTTGAATGTGGAAAGTCATGCCAATGTATTCAAACTTTTCTGGCCCATGGCATGTGAATGTCTATCCTTTTAAACTTAAACACAGACTTGGACCACACACCCACTCCACTGAATAGCAGGCTAGTGACTGCTCTGCAACTATTGCAGTTAGCCACTGATTCCTTCCACACCATTCATTGTTGAATTAGCAATTCCAACTTGTTGTGTAATGTTTATGTCCAATGTTTATGTCCAATACTCAATGAAGCAAAAAAGAGACCAGGTTTGTATGCGGCTTTATTAACTGATTTATATATGTTTTTACATTGATATGGGACACATATTAATTCCAAAATAACATGCAAAACAGTCAACAACAAAATATATACAGTACCAGTCAAAAGTTTGGACACACCTACCCATTCAAGGGTTTTTCATTTTTACTATTTTCTACATTGTAGAATAATAGCAAAGACATCAAAACTATTAAATAACACATATGGAATCATGTAGTAACCAAAATATATGTTATATTTGAGATTCTTCAAAGTAGCCACCCTTTGCCTTGATGACAGCTTTACAAACTCTTGGCATTCTCTCAACCAGCTTCATGAGATAGTCACCTGGAATGCATTTCAATTAACAGGTGTGCCTTGTGGAATTTCTATCTTTCTTAATGCATTTGAGCCAATCAGTTGTGTTGTGACAAGGTAGGGGTGGTATACAGAACATAGCCCTATTTGGTAAAAGGCCAAGTCCATATTATGGCAAGAACACACTTAACCAGCATGGCTACCACAGAATTCTGCGGCGTTACGCCATCCCATCTGGTTTGTGCTTACTGGGACTATCATTTGTTTTCAACAGGACAATGACCCAACACACCTCCAGGCTGTGTAAGGGCTATCTGACCAAGAAGGAGAGTGATGGAGTGCTGCATCAGATGACCTGGCCTCCACAATCACCCGACCTCAACCCAACTGAGATGGTTTGGCATGAGTTGGACCACAGAGTGAAGGAAAAGCAGCCAACAAGTGCTCAGCATATGTGGAAACTCCTTCAAGACTGTATTCCAGGTGAATCTGGTTGAGAGAATACCAAGCGTGTGCAAAGCTGTCATCAAGGCAAAGGGTGGCTACTTTGAAGAATCTCAAATATAAAATACATTTTGATTTATTTAACACTTTATTGGTTACTACATGATTCCGTATGTGTTATTTCATGGTTTTGATGTCTTCACTGTTATTCTACAATGTAGAAAATAGTAAAAAAAAAAAAAACTGGAATAAGTAAGTGTGTCCAAACTTTTGACTGGTACTGTATATATATATTTAACAGTTGGGGCTCAAAACAGGTGGGTCTCTGCCCCACCTGCCCTGAATGACGGGTCGCCACTGGAAAGGACCAATGTCCCCAAGGAGATATATAACCTTACTGACACATCCAGTGAACAGGTGGACAGGTTGGCAATGACACGATTCAATCAGTACACTAATAAGAGTTTCACTAAAATGATGGAATGCTTTCCCTATTCTACCACTAAGGCACCAATAACAGTCCGGATCTATTTACATGAATCTGGCAAAAATATATTGTTTTTCATATTTGAAAGTTTTAAATTATGTGCAAGTCACTCCGCTTGGAAGGACATAAACTTTGACGACGTTGTGTATATTTACTGTTGGCCTCTGCATCTGCATACATACTGAATTAATCCACAACTACATCACTCTGTGGTGTCTTCTTGAACTTCAACCTATGACGAAAATAAAATCCAGCCATCCTCTCTAATCACCAAGGAGATTGTCTGCTATCCACCTTCTAGCCTAATCGACACTGCTGTAACACTCCATAGTGTCAGTGTCTCAATGTGCGTCAATGATCAAAGCAGCTTGTTGGCTTGTTTGTTTGTGCGCTACCTCCATAGTCCCTGAGGTAATAAACAAGCAGTCTCTTACATTCTCTCTCTCCATACGGAACTTCTCCCACTAGTAGTAGTTTGTTGGTCTTGGGTGGAGAGTGTCTGCTTTTTTTTTACTTACTCAAACTACTACATACTATGTTGAGCTCCCCCTCCAGTCCCACTAATCTATCATATATTGGGGTCCCCCTCCAGTTTGGTCAGGTCAGTTGTGGTCCCCATAAACATGCTCTTTCCCCTCTCCAGCCGGCTTTTCTTGTCTGTCAGCCGGAAGGCCTCCATGAACTCATCGATGTCAATGTTGCCGTCCTGGTTGGTGTCTATGGTGACGGACAGGTCCGAGATAGCCTCGTCAGTGATCTCCATCTTTAAGAAGGCACTCAGCAGCTTCCACGTCTGACGGAAGTCCTCCATTGTGATGAACCCTGGGGGGAGGTGGGAGGAGGGGCAGAGAGAGGGGAGGAGGAGGAGAGAGATGGGAGGGAGAGGCAGGAGAGAATGGTAGAGAGGAGAGGGAGAAGAGAGGGGAAGGAAAGATGGAGGAGAGATGGAGAGCCAGTAGGACGAGGGGAGAGATAAGTAGCAGGGCTGGCATCAGTTGGCTGGATGTGATACTAGAAGACCAGTGGGTTAATCCTAAATCAGCCACCACCTACTGCTGACATTAGCATTAACACCCCACAGACAGACTACAGGGAGGTTGGCCTCAATAAGTACGACATGTGTCTGAGTGTACTTACGTATGTACGTATGCAAACTACGTGCCCCAAACAAATAACTGAGTCAACACAGGTAACCGGTAGTTTACGTCATGTCTTGTGCGATAAAAACATTCACCTGAAGAAACAACACATGGAATGAAGACAGAGTAAAGGAGTATTGTTACCTGAGTTGTCTAAATCCACTATTCTGAAGATGGTCTCCAAGGTGGCGCGATGGCGGTACAGGGTCTCCAGCAAACCCTGATCGATGTGCTACATAGGCAATCAAGGGGAGAGTTGTCTGTGAGCGCTCTATGGAACGACACCCATTATTTTCTATGGCATCAGGTTTTGAAATAAGAGGTGTGTCATGACATAACAGGTGTGTTCCCACAGAATGCTATATAACCATGTATGCTTGGACAAGACACACAAACACAATTAGCCTGTTGGGACAGAAGTATGTACATCCACAAGGATTTGATCAGTATGGTCAATATGGAAGTTAAATGGCAGATGTAACATGCCATTACCTCCATTTGTGGCTCTTTTATGGAGAGTTCCTGGAACCACTCCTGGTAGTCCAACATGCCCCCCGCCGGGGTCTTGCAGGTGGCAAGCTGAAAGCGCAGCATCCTCCAGGGTAGGCCTAGATGCAGCACACTCTCTACCGCCGTAGCCCAGTCATTCAGAGACACCTGCCCTGTGTTGGAGACAGGGAGGAGGGGACTGCTTAACATATATATATATATATATATACAGTACCAGTCAAATGTTTGGACACGAGAGAGAGAGAGAGAGAGAGAGAGAGAGAGCGAACGAGTTCTCCAACCAGGGCAGGTGGTGGTAGAAAGAAAAAGAATCCAAAAGGATGCAAGTAATGTTATTTGATAGACTTACATTTTATCTGCTAATTTCCTTGCTGATCTATTCCACCCCAAAAAGCAACCACAAAATAAGATATTATATCTCATGAAATATGAGTATAAACAATTAAAGGGGGTGTAAATTCTATTAAATCACATAAATCTTAATCCTTTGGAGGAATATTTGATCATGGCTATGTCAATTGATACGACACCTGTTTTGCCTTTGTCAAACTCTTGGAAGGCACTGACGAGGTCAGACTTGTGTGCAAACAACTGTTCCCGCAGGACCTTGAGGGCTGAATGCTCCACCTTCCCCACACTGTAGTCCAGACAGGGAGAGCAGATCAAACTCTGTCCAAGTCAATTTAATAATCTATATTTTATTAATCTAAAAAATTGTCTATTGTCTGTTGTAGCTTACTTTTTCCTGAGGGTGAGTTCTCGAGTCATACTGCTAGCCTGGTACTGAATCAAATAAGGCACTAGGTCTGGTCCCAGTTTCACGTAGGCCCCTCTGTTGCTGCCCACTTCATAGTAGTTGGAGGCAGAGAACAGGGTGAGGACCTGTTGTACAAATTGTAAACAATACAGAATTACTGAACAGTGAAAAGCAGTGTTTTAGTTTCCAGAAACCTCTCCCCCAGCACTTTCAAAGCACACAAATGTAGGCTGACTAAAGCAAGTGAGCAGCTTTACAACCCGTGCTTGACTTGGGCAGGAGCTCACCGGAGCTGATTACCGGCACCTGTTACTCTTATAGAATATTAGCTCAAAAGTATGGTGGAGCAACTGCTCCCCTCTGCCAAGTGAGATAAGACTTTAGTGTAGGCCTATGTCACGACAGGGCAGTGGGCATAAATGGGACTTAGCATTCAAAATATGCCATTAACAAGGCCACGGCCACATGACCTGACTAGGACAAACTTGTGGCCCTAGTTATAGCGTTTAATGAGGGTCTAGAGGGTTTTATGATCAGGTCACGTCTCAGAGTATTGCTGATCTGACATCAGATTTGCCGTTTAGATCATAATGAATAAGATTATATGGACAGGGGGGAAGTGTAATATATCCACACTCCTACTCTGAGACACTGTTTGGATACGGGCCCAAGTCTTACCCATCCTATGTAAACCCTTAGACACCTTTAGCCTGACTGTTCTCACCTTGCGGTTGTGGCAAAACTCATAGCCGTCCTGCTTGCACTCGTGGGAGCGGATGATGAGCTGCATGTTGTGTCTGTCCAGGAAGTCCTGGGTGACGTCTGGCCCCCAGTAGCAGCCTCCTCCCCGCACCTCGTTGGGTATGCAGCCATTCTGAGACATGGGGTCACCCACAGTAGGTCCAGGATCTAGTCAAATAAATAATACATTGTAAAATTATTAGCATTTTTGGCAGACCCAAGGACTTTACAATAGGCTATCATAAGGAAAATGAAAATGACAGTAAACAAATGACTGGTATAGGGCTATAAGTAGATATAGAGGTGAGAAGACCATGGCTGTATCTCAAATGACACTCTATTCCCTAAACAGTACACTACTTTAAGCCAGCGCTTATATTATATCAGAGTATATACTACATACTGCCGACCATTGAATTAAAGGGAAGAGAACAAAATGTAGTTGGCTACTCTTGTAAAATGAGGGTTTGTCCTGAAACGTGTCTGCTTGTAAGACAGATGGCAAATTGGAAAACAAGATTTTTATTGAGGTTGACAGATTAATGGTCCTCTGTCTTACAGTCTGTCTACCAGTGACTAAGTAAGTGACTGTACGCAGGTTGGCACTTATTATCATGAGTCTTTCCCTGGAGGCAGCTCTGCAGAGTGGTGACTAACCGGCACAGCCATAAAGTCATAAAACCTGATTTTAAACCTAACCCTAACCTTAACCCTAACCCTAACCACACTGCAAACCCTAATACCTTAAACTAAGATTTTTGTTTTCATAAATTTTTATGATATAGCCAATTTTGCCAACCCTTGATCTTGTGGAAACATCTCAGCTCTGGCTCAAGGGCAAGAATCATGACAATAAATGTCAATCTGCGACATACACAAACAGAGCATAGAGCACTCCTAGTGCTGAGGTGGTGTTTAACAACCAATCATGAGTAACTGACAGAGTATCGAACCTGTATAGAGCTAAAGGCTAAAGTCGTCAGGTCTCAGACAAGGTTACTGTTACTCATCACACAGCACAGTTCACCAAACCACCTCTCTAGTCTACAATGGAGTTCCTCACCTGTTTCCACTCCTCTACGGTAGTGTCTACTGTGTCGGTGGATTCCTGCGATGCCGAGGAGACGGCCAGGTTGTTGAGATCCCCCTGACTGTGGCTAAAGCCGCCTTTGATGAAGCCGGATTGCCTCCGCCGCACCTCTATCTCCTCGTCAACGGTCCGGGGGACCCTGCCGGAAAAGTCCTGGAGTGAGCGGCGCTGGAAGCCATCCCGGGTTCCGAAGGAGTTGGCCTTGATCAGGGAGACCCGGCGCTGGTTGTTCTTGGTGCCTGACAGGTCGTCTTCTATGTCCAAGTCCACAGAGGACTGACTCACTGGGTATTGTGTCCTCTTCTTAGGAGGCCTCAGGGCTGACACGTACTGGGAGACGACAGAGAAATAGAGATAGGGAGAGGGAGAGAGAACACAAAGGTATTATTTCAATTATATGAAATAATTTATTAACATTTACATCTGTGCTCTTTGTCAGTCTGTGGAAATGGATTGTTTTCCCTTTTCTTAATGTGTTTGTACAGTGTATGTGCCACCATATTTTGGATTGATTGATTGATAGAAACTACACTTGTCTAGAGAAAGTCTCACTCACCTTGTGTCTATCCACTCTGGCTATGAGGCAGAGGTCCGTGGTGTTGGAGATGCCCCCATGCAGGATCAACACTTTCTGATCAATGACTGTTGCCAGGGGCAACCAGCTGAAGATCTTCTGAAGCAGCTTTAGGATCCTCTTGCCGTGCATCTGAGGACAAGGGAAATGAACTACACTTATAATCAATCACTGCATTGTTGAATAGATGAGAGGAGTGTGACATTTGGTCCCTATATGTGCCAGCAAAGTTGGGAATTGTGTTTAAAAAATGTATGTCAAACTGATCTGGCTTTTAAACCAGTGTAAACAAATAATCACTTTAGCTGTACTGTTTTGATGCACGTTTAGAATCTGGGTGAAGAGCCAAGAGTGCATTGCTGCGTGGGCGTAGGTGCAGTAAAGCCACTGATCATCCTGACTCACTGTAACCTGTAACCGGCACATTGAGAGAACACTGATGACCATAAGTCATCTTGTTTAGCAACCTCTTAATCCTTTTACTGGACGTTACGCAGAGGAGTCAGTGAGTGACCCACATTGTACGTGGAAATATACCCCTTTTAAACTCTGAGCCTGACAGCAATGAGCAAGCCAATTGCCGTTTATAGTTGTGATTCCAAGTCATCAAAGTATTAAATAAAGAGACTATTTAGAGAGCAAAGAGATTTTCCTGATGTTTTATAAGTAGGATAAAGAGGATTTAATGCCATATGGTCAACAAAGTATTCAGAACATCCTGCACGTATTTACAGTCCTACATGAGAGTGACATCAGACCTCAGTGAGCTTGTGGGCTCGGCCCTAATTTATGAGTTCTCTGTCACCTGGAGCTGCATGGAAAATGGTTCAGGAACACAAGGATAGGACAATGCCCAAAGACTAGTTAGCCCTTCCCCCTCTGGGGGGCCAAAATGTTTCTCTCTGGTACAGTATCCAGAGCATTGAACATTGAATGTGATAGAATAATACTATAGTATCCATGTGTAGATTCAATCTGGTACAGAACAGTTTCAATCTGAAACTTGTTCACTAAGGATAACTCTGATGCTGTCTATATACAGTACAAGTCAGAAGTTTTGGTTTATTTTTACTATTTTTTACATTGTAGAATAATAGTGAAGACATCAAAACTATGAAATAACACATGTGGAATCATGTAGTTACCAAAAAAGTGTTAAACAAATCAAAATATATTTTAGATTTTAGATTCTTCAATGTAGCCACCTTTTGCCTTGATGACAGCTTTGCAAACTCTTGGCATTCTCTCAACTAGCTTCATGAGGAATACTTTTCCAACAGTCTTGAAGGAGTTCCAACATATGCTGAGCACTTGTTGGCTGCTTTTCCTTCACTCTGTGGTCCAACTTATCCCAAACCATCTCAATTGGGTTGAGGTCCTGGTGATTGTAGAGGCCAGGTCATCTGATGCAGCACTCTATCACTCTCATTCTTGGTCAAATAGACCTTACACAGCCTGGAAGTGTGTTTTGGGTCATTGTCCTGTTGAAAACAAATGATAGTCCCACTAAGCGCAAACCAGATGGGATGGCATATCGCTGCAGAATACTGTGGTAGCCATGCTGGTTAAGTGTGCCTTGAATTCTAAATAAATCACTGACAGTGTCACCAGCAAAGCACCCCCACACCATCACAACTCCTCCTCCATGCTTCACGGTGGGAACCGCACATGCGGAAATCATCTGTTCACCTACTCTGTGTCTATAAAGACATGGCGGTTGGAACCAAAAATCTCAAATTTGGACTCATCAGACCAAAGGACAGATTTCTAATGTCCATTGCTCGTGTTTCTTGGCTCAAGCAAGTCTCTTCTTTGTATTGGTGTCCTCTAGTGGTGTTTTTTGCAGAAATTCAACCATAAAGGCCTGATTAGCGCAGTCTCCTCTGAACAGTTGATGTTGAGATGTGTCTGTTACTTGAACTCTGTGAAGCATTTATTTGGCCTGCATCCTGAGGTGCAGTTAACTCTAATGAACTTATCCTCTGCAGCAGAGGTAACTCTGGGTCTTCCTTTCCTGTGGCAGACCTCATGAGAGCCAGTTTCATCAAAGTGCAAGATGGTTTTTGCAGCTGCACTTGAAGAAAGGTTCAAAGTTCTTGAAATGTTCCCTATTGACTGACCTTCATGTCTTCAAGTAATGAAGGACTGTCGTTTCTCTTTGCTTATTTGAGCTGTTCTTGCCATAATATGGACTTGGTCTTTTACCAAATAGGGCTATCTTCTGTATACCACCCCTACCTTGTCACAACAAAGTATTTATTACTAGGCAAGTCAGTTAAGAACAAATTCTTACTAGGCAAGTCAGTTAAGAACAAATTCTTATCTACAATGACAGCCTACCCAGGCCAAACTCTCCCAAAGCAAATCAAATCAAATGTTATTTGTCACATGCACATGGTTAGCAGATGTTAATGCGAGTGTAGCGAAATGATTGTGCTTCTAGTTCCGACCATGCAGTAGTATCTAACAAGTAATCAAACCCGGATGATGCTGGGCCAATTGTGCGCCGCCCTATGGGACTCCCGATTGCGGCCAGTTGTGATACAGCCCGGAATCGAACCCTCTAGCACTGCCTCTAGCACTGCGATGCAGTGCCTTAGACTACTGCCCCACTCAGGATCCCTAATTCCACAAATTAACTTTTAACAAGGCACACCTGTTAATCGAAATGCATTCCAGGTGACTACCTCATGAAGCTGGTTGAAAGAAATATATTTTTATTTCATTAACAATTTTTTGGTTACTACGTGATTCCATATGTGTTATTTTATAGTGTTGATGTCTTCACTATTATTCTACATTGTAGAAAATAGTGAAAATAAAGAAAAACCCTTGAATGAGTAGGTGTGTCCAGACTTTTGACTGGTACAGTATGTATGATCTCTGTGGTTACACGTATCTGTACACATGTATATATACATATCTCTTTTAAGTATATGTTCCTTTATTGTTTTCCCATAACCCTACCACCCCTCCCCCAATTATTTCCAGCTTATACATACTATATACATTTTATAGACACAATGTATTTACAATAGTTATCTTTTGTTTGTTTTTAATCCCATCCTTCAGATACCATCAACCCCTCCCATCTATCTCTGAAGCCCATCCAGTTTGATTTCTATTTTGCCATATATATTTAACTGTGCTGTTTCACAAAGTTCTGAACCTATATACAATTTACAGACACAATATATTTTACATAAGTCATCTTGTTGTTTTTAATTCCACCCTTCAGCTCCACGCAACCTCTCCCATCTATCTCTTAACACCATCCATTTATTTATATTTTTTATTAGCCATATATTTTTCAACTGTGCTATGATGTTTCACAAAAGTTCTGAACCTTTCTATTCTCATAGGTGCTACAGATTGTAAATTAAAGATACTTTTTTTGATAAAAGTATTATTATATTATTGAACGCATAATACTTGATTGCGCATGGTTCAACTGTAGTCTCTTGCATATTGCTAATTATATTTATGGAGTGAGATAAACATTTTAATAGGCTAATTGCTTAGTCTTATTACGAGTCGCATGTGAGGTATTTATAATATCATATGCACTGTATTATATTATATATAATTAGCTATATATATTATTATAATATACTATATAAATTATTATATATTATATGTATTAAATATTAATTATAATATACTATATATATTATTATATATTATATGTATTATATGCACATGTCAAATATTACTGCCCACTATAAGTTCATCTTGTGTTAGTCAACACTTCACCAGGATGTGTTCTTTATTTATTTACCTTTTCTAAAATGAAACCTACCTTGTATTTCCCCAACACCTCCTTGGTGAAGCCATACCTAAACAAACGGCAAAGAGATACCAGAGTTGAAAATATATGATTTTTTAAATAATTAAATAGATTGAATTCGTACATGATCAGTGTTTTGACTATATACCTCAAATTGACAATATGGTCTTCATGGTTTCCCCTGTTGAGGTGAACATCGTTTGGATACACGAGCAGGAAGGCAAAAAGGATGATGAGAATCTCAATGGAATCTTTGCCTCGATCAACAAAGTCTCCATTGAAAACATATGGTCGCTCCAATGATGGCATGCCATTCTACAGGGAAAACAATAAACAAAACAGACTATGAATATCGTAAATGTATATCTTCATATCTGTTTTGGGGGAAAGTTTCAACAGAAATAAGGATTTCATTTCATATGTATTCAGCTGATATATTGTAGCAGATGACACACAGTACCTTGTAAAATATCAACAGCAGGTCTTCAAGCTGCCCATGTAAATCACCTTGGATGAAACAATGCTGTATCAATACACTGATATAACTATTACAGTTTATAATTTATTAATATCTGTATAATTTAAGGTATAATAAAAAAAACATTTGAAAAGGGTTTCTCTCCTCAATGAGGTGAATCGGGACAACAACAAAAAACTGTGGTGATTTATTACTCACCACAAACTGTGATTTCTTTGCTGTGGCAGGTGGAGATTCGACTGATGTTTGGCAGCTTTCGGAGTAACTTCCATGTTTCCAGGAGAAGTTGGAGAATACCGAGAGTGAAGCTGCTACTGGGAGAAACAGTTGTGTAGTGAAGGGGATTTGTGATTAAGCTAAAGCACTATAGTTAGGAACAGAGAATCAATTTAATTCTAACTGTACATAAATGCACCTACTCTTTTATTCCTGAAGGCCTCTACCATGGCAGCCACTTGTTCCACAGTAAGAGGGAAGATAAGACGGGGACCTGAGTAGATCTCCGGCACCTCAATATTCTTATAGCAGAAGTGCCTCTCCCACTCTGTATCGCGGCACACTTCATTTTCTCTGAATATGTGGGAGATTAAGTTGCCTGTAGCGGAGAAACCACAGGTATAATATGACAACATTCGTGAAACCAGAAATAAGGGTCCCAATTGTATACAAAAGCCACAACAGAAGGGCAGGGAAGGTCTTACGTTCAGTGCTAGTTGGGTTGAAGTTGTCCATGAGGTAGCCAAGGAAATTGTAAAGCTGCATAGAGAAGAGAGAGAGAGACATTTTCTTTAGAAAAGTTTCACAAAGTATTCTAAAAGTAGGTATTCACAAGAGGAACTGTTTGATTGAGTTGAATGACTATGCTTAAAACTTTTCCTCACACAAAGTAAATACTAATATTGCACTTTTTGGATGATTTATTTGCTGCGTAAATGAAAATGTATTAGCCTGCAATATTGAATTTTCTTGTAAAAACATCTAATTTTAATCAATCTTTTACTTTCTTATTTCTTCTCCTTTCATTTGCCATGTCCTTCGAAGCACAGGAGGATACTAATTGGAGGTTACACCTTAATTGGGGAGAACGGGCTCGTGGTAATGGCTGGAGCGGAATGGTATCAAATACATTAAACACATGGTTTGATGCCATTCCATTTGTTTCGTTCCAGCCATTATTATGAGCCGTCCTCCCCTCAGCAGCCTCCACTGCTTCGAAAGTAGTGTATCAATTCATGGGGAACAGCTGGGGGGGAAGGGGCATGAACCAGCTACCATGTAGTTGCAGGGCAAGTGCACTACCAACTGTGCCATAAAGTCTCTGGCAGTTGTACACTAATATACAGGGTGACTACAGTGTCTCACTTTGATCTGGGCCTGCTCCCCAGAGTATTCTATAGACTGGAAGATGTTCCAGGTGTATCTGCGTCTCATCTCCATACGAGCCACATACTGACGGTACCAGCGCTGGATCAACACAGCTGCCTTCATTGCTGTTGGACAGAATAGAGAGAGACCATTCAGTGCTCTACCTAGACCCACAAACATGCCTGTGTATGTTCATGCATTATGTGGTTGTATGTCTCTGGTTGGGTCACAACAGTACAGTATTAGATATATCATCACAACAGTTTTATAACAAGGACAGATCATTTGTTGCCATGATTTATCAATGCCAGGTCTGGCCATTGTGTAACAAATGCACGGACCGGTTCTGGTCCCAGTCCATCCTTGCTAATGGGACACAACAACATACTGTCCAACAAAAGCCAGACCACTACAGCCTTGACCTTTGACCCAGACTGACCCTGCTGTAAACATTCCATCTGTTTCCTGTTACCTGCTACCTTACAAGTAAACAACATCAACATAGAAGCATGTGGGCTTACATGTGATGGCTTCATGTAGCATTGCAGATACAGAGAAATAAAAGGAAATGCATAAAATTATTTCACACACATACAAACAGGTTAGGCTTTGAGGTAAAGGAGGTAAAGTCACCATTATTCTGTGTATGCTGCAAATTGGTCTACAGTTTCTAGAGGGCAATGCTTTATCTTTGTAGAAATTGCTTGACCATCGCTAAACTAAAGAAAGTGCACACACGTCCTCTAAAGGCCCCTACACATCTACCCAACCACAGCCAATCCAACCGTCTATAGATCATCATTGATATTTAGTTGGCTGTAGTTGGATAATTGTGTTGGAGTCTTTATAAAGCATGGAGAAATGGATACATTATCAATGTTTCTCAACCTCCAATACGTGGACCGGCACTGTTCCCTGAAATGGTTACCAGACAGAAATGTAGTCAGCTCTCATTAAAGTGATGCTCCAAAGCATTTGTATAATATCAGCCAGTAGTTTTGAAAGTAGTGCTCACGAGCCAAAATGGGTCCCCGAAAATGTTGCCAAATTGTGTAGTACATCATCCATTTCATATGATATGTTACGAAATGTTTTTGCAATTTGTATGATATGTTAAGAATTCCAATTTGTAAGGGGCCGATTCAGACTTAGGAAATGTAGGCCTTTCCTATGCACGCCTTTCCTATGCACTTCTCAGTATTCAGACTTACCTTATTCAGTCATGTAGAGCACTCTGCAGGTATGGTTACCTTGCATGATCGAAATAAATGTAATTCAACTGCTGAAAACCCTCCCACTTGCTGGCCAACATATTTTCTCATTGAGTTTTTATTCAATAAGGTTTCCATTACATTTATCTTAAGCCATCCCTTTATATACGGTGTACCTTTTAGTTTGAATTTTGTCAACAGACTCACTAGAATATATGGAGAGAACGGGTTCAGAATATCAGGGATCAATGAAAGAGAGTCATCTAAATATATGCACATTCGTCTCCGTTTCACCGCCAATTGGTAGATTAATAAAGACTGATTTTGTAGATTATTTAAGATTAGGAAAGTATTTATGTATCATAAAAAACAGGTTTGGAGAGCCTTTATGCACAAAATATATTGATTAATCAAAATACAGTGGTTTGATCTATCCTGAAAGTTGCCTTAGTCAGTTCTTCAACCCATGGTAATGTTGGAAGAAGTCTACATAGAATTATAATAGGGAGAATAGTGTACAATAGTAGGCTATACCCTTGTCTATTGCCTGCACTTGCCTGCACTAACCATCGGCTTCAAACGGTTACAGTTTGGTCTGCGTTCTGCTCCATAACAATTTAATTAGCCTACATGTTTTTTTGTCCACCTCACTAATATGTCCGACCTCAAAACTTGTTATCAACTGTAGCTAATGATCCTCAGCAACAACCACATGCCCGTGACGGCGTTTACAGAGGAAGCAAATGTCACGTCCAGGCCTGACAAGACAGGCTGGTGTGTTTAGTTTTGGTTTTGGTGTAGGGTTTTTTATGTTCTAGGTGTTATATTTCTATGTTGGGGTAATGGTTCCCAATTAGAGGCAGCTGAGTGTCGTTGTCTCTAATTGGGAACCATATATATGTTTGGGGTTTTCATATAGGTTTTGTGGGTTATTGTTTGAGCATAGCTTGGTTTATGTTTAGTTGTGGTCAGCGGCACGATCTTTGTTACGTTCGTTTCGTTGTTTTGTCCTAGTTACGTTCGTATTAAAAATGTATACTGGAAGCATCGCTGCGTCTTGGTCTGTCACTTCAGGAGATCGTGACAGCAAATGAAAGTAAACGAAACAATGTATGAAATTAAAATGTAGGTTATACCAACTGAAGGGAACTAACAGTAAATTGACAGTTGACTATGTGTGGTTATTAGGCCTACTGAGGGTCGATACTGATAGTGGCTAATATTTAACATGATAGAAATATGAAATAGAGAAAGTCGAGGTAGCCTATAAGTAAGAAATTCGAGAGTACCCATCCCTGGGTAAAAAGGCTGTACAATTTTAATTCTGCATAATGGCACAGCATATTAACTTTAATGTGGGAAAGTTGATATGTTGCTTCAGTTTGCTGCTATATGAGTAGTTTCACATTTGTCTCCAGATACAAATATGTATAAAACAATTGTCATTTATATATATTACAATTCCTTTATCCAAACGGATTACTCATTTACCTAGCTCATATCAATAGCTCTTATCAAGTTGTAACCGGTAAGTTCTTTAAACCTTATTCATGGAATCCTCGCATGTAAAGGTGGTGGAATTAGTAGGGAATTAAGGTCAGAATACGGGGTATCTGTAAACACACATCCACCACACCATAATTTATTCCATCTCCACCCAAAACGAATAGCTGGTGAATAGCATGATATTCTCATGCTTAAGTTCAATGTCAGAATACGCGTAGAGAGAAAAGTGATTAAAAAGGAATTGCATTCCATTTACGCTGCTTAAAGCGGCAATCAACAATAACAATGCTAAGCTGAGGGATGGGGCTGGAGAAATGTAACCACTCTCAAATGCATAGACAGAGCTATGGATGCAAGGAATAACAATCCATGATATCAAAATGATAGGTTTAACCATGTTTTGCAGCTACATAGTGTTTGTTTACATTTACTTTATTACAAACATTGGAGTAAAACAAGCTTATATTTTCTGATGGGGTACTACAGTTGAACTAAGCTCATGAGGCATTAATACGTTGTATTCTTCAAGAATCAATGGGTAAATACTGTATAACTAATTTATAAGTAAAAAAATTAATACATTGATGTAGTAACTGCAGATTGTCCCTTTAACTTGGGGTCGGAATTCTCCCCTAAGTATTTAAGATCCCAGACTGCATCTTTAATAGATTTGATGTAAACAGTCCTCAGATTAGAAGAAACCATATGGTTCCTGGGACAATTTTTTTTTGAGAAAGACTGATAGATATGGCACTGGGCACCTTCCATTATTTTATGGAAGAGAAATGGCGGGGTGTATGGTTAGAATAGCTTACCGTAGTTGATAAACAGAATATAATATTTTTGAATAATTTAGAGGAAATCATTATCAGCGGATGCTTTTTTCTATCCTTTCTGATGTATTATGGTTATGATACATTTCATATGTCAACACCAATGACATTTTAGCAGCTGACCTTATAATGTCTGCCTTACAGGAACAGTTAGTTTAGTTTAGTTTATTAGTTTATAATGACGTGGACAGGCCCTTTTGATAAAAAGAGCATCTTTAGCCTCTACGGCTAATTTCCAGCTGTAGTCCCCGGCCAGTTGTCAATAGGCATGCATCAAATAAAATACATTACAATTATATTTACAGCAGGACTAAACAAGAGGGAGTAGACATACTAAACGTGTGGCACACAATTGAGGCAAGCAAGAAACAAGCAAGCACAGATTGCAAAGACATAAAAACAGTTCATGCAATAAAACAGTACAAATCGACATAAAGAATAATCACACAGAGACCACATTGAAGCACATACAGGACATAACATTGAGTTAGGGTTAAGTCTTTTGCTCAAGGGCATATCAACAGATGTTTCACCTAGTCAGCTCAGGGATTCAAACTAGCAACCTTTCAGTTAGTGGCCAAACACTCTTAACCGCTAAGCTACCTGCTAGCCTATGACACAAGTAAGATGTAAACATGATTCATGCTTGTAGAACAGTGGCATTCAAACTTTTTCAGTGGGGACCCCACTTTTTCCCCAAGAATTTCTAGGGACCCCATTTTTTCCCCAAGAATTTCTCATGACCCCATCCCACTCAATTCTAATGAAACACAATGAAACAAATAATTACATTAACTCAATCACTTATTTTTTTCAAATTATCCTCCTCAAAGATGTTTGTATATTGTCCCATACAATAATCTGTACTCTTTATTTCTTGTATTTGTATTTAATTTTTTAACATTTTGGCTACCCCACTGCAGTATCCCCGCGACCCTGACTTTGAATACCACTGTTGTAGAACATAAAGGTCAGTGATCAAGAATCCCAACTGTCAGGTTAGGCCTACCTTTTCCCCCCTTTTTTGTATGGAACTGGTTCGACTTTGCGACGCCACATCCCATGGTTATTCCTGTCAGGCAAACATATTAAGAATCACAATTTATAGAAACTGGGCCATGTCACACTGCCAAACACTGAAAGACCAAAATAGATCCGACCCAGACAAACATGTCCACTACACAGAAACCAATGAGAGCATGGTGATGGGTGATAATGTTCCCTGAGACAACGTTTTAATCTTGTTATCTTCTGGCTCACCTCGGGCCTCATTGATTGACCTCAATCCTACAGTAGAGACTATGTATGTAATTCTATAAAGGCATACTTATGCCATGACTTCTATGAAATGAGACGTTGAACCAGTTTTACATTACCCTTTGGCACGGCCTATAATATGTATTGTGACTTTGTTTCTGAAATGTATTTATATACCAGTGGCTATCATGTAACAAACCATTACTGGAAATACTGTTGCTTCTATGACATTGTGAGTATTGATTTCTGTGTTTCAAAAGCTGATTGTAAAGGTAAACGTAGGTAAAGGTAAAACATTGTGTTTCTGAAATGGAGAGTCAGTATTGTTTTTAAAGGACTAGGGGGTTTAATGTACATAAGATCAAAGAAAAACAGACAAATTAAAAGTCTATCACATAACATCTGACAATCACAATCTCTCTGATTGAGCTGACAAGAGGAACATTATGGAATTAATGTTGAATTAATGACGTCTGTTATCAAACATCTTACAAACATCTTACTTCCCATAATAATAGATATTCATTTTATTCTGCTTCTTCTTTTTCTTCTCTTCCACTTTTTTTCATTCAGGAAACACTAAAATGGTAAAAGGGCCAATCTGCGGTTTGAACAATAACGAAGCGGTCACGCCGCCACTGTTTCGATAAAACAAGCATATATTTTGGGTTCTGATGGGGTATGACAGTTGAACTAAGCTCATTAAGCATTTCTAAGTTATATTCTTGAAGAATCAATGAGTATGTAGTATTGCAGATTGCCCCTTTAACATATCCATATGCAAATTCAAATGATTTTTTCAAAGAAAAACAACTTACCTGGTCACCGGAGCTACACTGTCAACAAGTTCCCAAGTATTTTGGCCATGAACGGTTGGTCTCAGTATGTATTCCTGGAGCATTTGCACCTTTGCATTTCTCTTCAATCCTCACACATCAAGTCAAGGTTTGAGATCATACGTAGTAGTGAGGTAGACAATAATATTTTCCACTTAATTCTTATACTTCACTACTGACATCATGTGCTGCTATTCCATATGGCAGCTCTCTTGTTGCTCTCCTGTTCTCTGGTGTGGCTTGTTTGGCATTATGGCTTAATCAAGGCAACAAGCCTCAAGTGGATTAGGCTGGCTAATGACTTGATGCGGCTAGAGTAGACTGTTCTTTATATAGGAGGATGGCATACTGTACCTGTTAAAGGGCAACGTGTGTTGTTTTTGGGTGACGTACCATGACTTCATCGTTGATTACAGCTGTCTGTATCGACGTGATTGCTGGGTATGAGGTTTGTGTGTTCGTTTGAGGGGATCTCACTTGGTTTCTAAATACAGAGTGACAAAGACTTAATGTAAACTAAATACGGACGTATAGATTAGCCAAATTGTTTTACCTGAGCATAACCCCAAAACGGAGGACTTATTAGCCAGCCCTACTCTGTTGTTTATGATTTTGTTGTCATGTAGGGCTGATTGGGCTCATTGATTTGAGTTGAAAAATAAATGCTGCGCTCATGGAATGGCATGCTTTGAGCCCTACTGAAAAGTGCTATTTACATGTGAAAATGAATGCCATATGCTGCATTTGCTACAGGCCTATTGTTTAACTTTTTGTTGGTGACACTTTGATATCTTAATAATATGCAGCTGTTTAAAGGGCAAATCAACAAATGAAAAAATAACAAAACTGTTTTGGCAAAAACCTGAGGGATGGGCCTAGAGAAATGTAACCACTCTCAGAATATTAGACAGAGCTATGGATGCAAGGACTGACCATCCATGATATCAAAATTATTGTTTTAACAATGTTATGAGATGCAGTGTTTGTTTATATTTACAATGTTTACAAACACTGGAGAAAAACAAGCTTATATTTTGGGTTCTCATGGAGTGTGACAGTTGAACTAAGCTCATGAGGCATTTATAAGTTATACTCTTCAAGAATCAATGGATACATATATAATTTGTAAGTCCAAAAAATGGATTTAGCAAATACAGATTGCTGTCACGATCTTCAGAAGGGACAGACCAAGACACAGCGATGCTTCCAGTATACATGCTTTATTTCTCCACATAACTGGGCAATACAACAACATGAACATAACGACACTCGTGATACTGACCATAACTAAACATAAACAAAGCTATGCGAAAACCCCAAACATATATATGGTTCCCAATTAGAGACAACGACACACAGCTGCCTCTAATTGGGAACCATTACCCCCCAACATAGAAATATAACACCTAGAACATAAAAACCCCTACACCAAAAACAAAACTAACCACACCAGCCTGTCTTCTCAGGCCTGGACGTGACAATTGCCCCTTTAAGTCTATCAAAAGTGTGCGAGTTTGAACATGTGTCCATTAGGCCTATGGATAAAAAAAATACACATTTAGATTTGTGAACAGCCATCCACAACAACCACAATCCATAAGGCGCAAATAACTAAATGAGAGAGCAGCAGTGTGATTCACATCAATGCGCTATGTAGATATCAATAATAAGTGATATCCGATCACCGTAGACTACACCACTTCTGTCATCCTTAACTCATTTATTCAAGTTGGATAATCTTTGGATGCCGACAGCAGTCATACCATTGGAAGACATAGCTTGGACTCTAGCCTACAAAAGCCTATTCCGGCTCTTTTTCCGCGATCCATCAAACCTATTTGGTGTGTCATCATAGTGTTCTCTGACTAGTGGTCAGACTCGCTCAAGTGGAACAAACTTAAACTTGGGCATTTATTCAAAGCTGATTTGAATATCATCGAGAAAACAGAGGTGTCAAAGATATTTTTCAGAATTTAAAAGTAATCCCTAGTTTTTCAAAAATATCTGTAATCTGATTACAATATTGTAGCTGGTAATGTAACGGATTACAATTACCAGATTACATGTAATCCGTTACTCCCCAACCCTGTAACAGACACATCTCAACACCAACTGCTCAGAGGAGACTGCATGAATCCGGCCTTCATGGTCGAATTGCTGCAAAAAATAACCCTACTAAAGGACACCAATAAGAAGAAGAGACTTGCTTGAGCCAAGAAACACGAGCAATGGACATTAGACTTGTGGAAATGATGAGTCCAAATTTGAGATTTTTGGTTCCAAACGCTGTGTCTTTGTGAGACGCAGAGTAGGTGAACGGATGATCTCCTCATGTGTAGTTCCCATCGTGAAGCATGGAGGATAAGGTGTAATGGTGTAGGGGTGCTTTGCTGGTGACACTGTCAGTGATTTATTTAGAATTGATGGCACAATTAACCAGCATGGCTACCACAGCATTCTGCAGCAATATGCCATTCCATCTGGTTTGCGCTTACTGGGGCATTTGTTTTTGTTTTTTTGTTTTTCAACAGGACAATGACCCACCACACCTTAAGGCTGTGTAAGGGCTATTTGACCAAAAAGGAGAGTAATGGAGTGCTGCATCAGATGACCTGGCCTCCACAAGCACCCGACCTCAACCCAATTGAGATGGTTTGGGATGAGTTGGACCACAGAGTGAAGGAAAAGCAGCCAACAAGTGCTCAGCATATGTGGGAACTCCTTCAAGACTGTCGGAAAAGGATTCCAGGTGAAGCTGGTTGAAAGAATGCCAAAAGTATGCAAAGCTGTCATCAAGGCAAAGGGTGTCTACTTTGAAGATTCTAAAATATCAAATATATTTTGATTTGTTTAACACTTTTTCGGTTACTACATGATTCGATATGTGTTATTCATAGTTTTGATATCTTCACTATTATTCTACAATGTAGAAAACAGTAAAAATGAACACAAACCCTTGAATGAGTAGGTGTCCAAACTTTTGACTGGTATGTAAATGTGTATTTCATTATTATTATTATTATACATTTGATAAAAAAACTGTTTTAGTTTTGCCATTATGGGGTATGTAATGTAGATTGAAAAGGAAAACAACGATGTAATACATTTCAGAAAAAGGCTGTAAAATGTGGAAAAAGTCAAAAGGGTCTGAAAACTTTCCGAAGGCACTGTACGTTGTACACTTTCTTTCAGAGCCTAGGTTGTAATAACCTCATGATGGGTATAGTGAAAATTCTAGTATTATGTAGTAGCCTAAACTTATCGATATTACATTGAACTGGGTGAAGGGAACATGAATGACAGTCATCCAATATGCTGTAATAGAAATAAGGCCATCCTCATAAAAAACATTACCGTCCTCCCTCATCTTAAACGATTCTGACCACCACTGATTCACAGACAGTGCTGACGTCATCTCATGTGGACTTAGAGTTTGTTGTCATCTTACTGCAAGTCTTTTTCAGGACATCCACCTCTCCCTGGTAGAACTGAAAACTGTTGTTCAGGTATTGGACCTCTCTAGCCAGATCATCCATTATTCTGTTAGTTAAGACCACCAGTATTTGGAGAAAGCTCTTGAAGCTATTTTTCTGTTGCTGAAACGATTGTTTGTAGACATATTTTTGTTGATTGAAAAGATCACACACCTGTGATAGTGAAACACTGTCCTCTCCATTACTCTAACCTTTGGGCAGCATGATGGTTTGAGCCAGGTTGAGCCAAAGTGTGGACATGGAGCTAGGGTTAGTGTTAGGGTTATGGTTATGGTTAGGGTTATAGCTATTGTTAGGGTTGAGCCAGGATGTGGACATGGAGCTAGGGTTAGGGTTAGGGTTATAGCTATTGTTAGGGTTAGGGTTAGGGCTATTATTAGGGTTGAGCCAGGATGTGGACATGGAGTTAGGGTTAGGGTTAGGGTTAGGGTTATGGCTATTGTTAGGGTTGCGCCAGGATGTGGACATGGAGTTAGGGTTAGGGTTAGGGTTAGGGTTATGGCTATTGTTAGGGTTGCGCCAGGATGTGGACATGGAGCTAGGGTTAGGGTTAGGGTTATAGCTATTATTAGGGTTGAGCCAGGATGTGGACATGGAGCTAGGGTTAGGGTTAGGGTTATAGCTATTATTAGGGTTGAGCCAGGATGTGGACATGGAGCTAGGGTTAGGGTTAGGGTTAGGGTTAGGGTTATGGCTATGGCTATTGTTAGGGTAGAGCCAGGGTGTAGAAATGAAGTTGTGGAGAGACATGGCAGATGACAATGAGCATGGCTCAACTGTACAGTATTGTGTTAGAATTTATTCCATTCCATATCATCCTTTTTTCCTGAGGTTTTGTTATCTTGAATGCACCTCTTTTCCTTATGAACAGTTCAATGTTTACTCCCAAAAAACATCTGCTGGCTTATCATCTTGGAGGAAACTGCTACATAGACTCGGAAGTACACCCCATGGTCAATAAAGACAAGTCTAAGAAAAACAAAATGTCCTTTCTCTCTCTCTGTGTGTCTGTGCGTGAGTGTGTGAGTGTGTGTGTGTGTGTGTGTGTGTGTGTGTGTGTGTGTGTGTGTGTGTGTGTGTGTGTGTGTGTGTGTGTGTGTGTGTGTGTGTGTGTGTGTGTGTGTGTGTGTGTGTGTGTGTGTGTGTGTGTGTGTGTGTGTGTGCGTGTGTGCGTGCGCGCATGCGTGTGTGTGTATCTCTCTCTCTCTCCCTTTCTCCCCTCATGCCATCTCACACTAGAAGGACAGTGAAATCTCCCAAGGTCAATCTGGTGTGTGAATAGATAATACTCGTGTTCCCATGTTTCTAACGACAAGCAAAAGGTCACTCCTCATCATCTACACAATTAATAATCATCAGACCATCGAGCATCACTTCACTCAAACACATCTCAAAGCAGTCAACAGACCCTTTTCCCCTCTGAATAGGACTACAAGAACCACACCAAAGATTGGATTCTGACTTGGATGTCAATCTGTCTGCAGAGAAAGATGATTATCTTGCGATATCTGATGGTTGTGCTCTCTAGCTGGTCCCTGGGAGAAACTTTTATTCTGAAATCCTCAGGGCAGAAACCCAAAGCAACTTCAACAGACTTTGCTCCAGTCATCACGCTGAACAGGTGAGACACACCTAGAATAGATACTCTCAAGGAAGTCATAATCAAAGATATGATTGTAGAAAATGATGATAGCCGTTCCTTCTTAGCAGGCTGTTGGGCAAATGTTGCATTCCATTTTTTGGGGGTCATTTGTTATTGAGAGTATGATAATTAAAATTATGCAGGAAATACATTACGGAACATCACTGTGCCTTATCAGTCAATGTGACCTTAAAATTCACAGTGAATGCATGTCATGCTTTTCATTGATGAAATGATCTACATCATCAATGACATCAATCCGTTTTGGGAGTTATTAGGTTAAAGTATAACCTACTTTATAACCTATTCCGATTATGTTATGGTTAGACATAAGTTAATTTAAATAAATGTGTGTTCCCATTGCAATGTACTTTAAAACTGACATGCTAATGTAATCAGTAAATTACATCAGAGAAAATAACAGTGTTATTGCAACATTAGACACCAGACGTTCACCCATTCTAAAGACATATCAATGTCATCCTGTACCCTGCACTCTGAGCACACTGTGATGTCAATAAGCCTGGTGTATAATCATGTCTTTATTATGGTTTTCAATGTCATACTATGTCTTAGATAAATATATGCATATTGCATCAAAATTGTGGAAGGCATGAGGGAAGATTGTTGCCTTTTTTTCTCGGCTGAAGGAAATGCATTTTATTGAGATGTTGATTATCAGGTAGGCTACTGTATGTAAAAATCTGGGGAGTAATGGTCCCCCTTATTGACTTGTTGCAGTTGCCAAGGGGAACCCCTGTCAAACATCAAACAGTTCCTTCTGAGGGGTCTGAACTTGCAGAGAGAGCCTCAGACGGAGGGGACTGGACTAGCCTCACTCAGGGAGCAGTGGATGGCTGCATTCACAACCCAACGCAGTGACTCTCAGACAACACTGGACAGCAACGGTAAAGCTGTGTAATGTAACTCAGAAGAGCATCACTGATAGTGAACACTTTTATTACATTAGATACTAGTCTGAGATTCCCACCATTTGTTTGAGTTACTTATTACACAGATTTGTTGAATTCGGACATTATTGTTGTTCGTTCGATTAGTAATTAATTTCATTTTACAGTAGCTTGGTGGTAGTTGAACTAAATTAAACTCTTAGTAGTGTTTTCATTAGTTCATTACTTGTTTGGCATGTAGTGGTGTAGCTCAGTTGATTTTTTAAGGAACTCAGTCCGGCTTTCAACTTACTCTTGAAAGTTGTAATAGTAGAACGCAATTTCGAAATTGGGTAGTGCATCATCAGTTTTCCTCTTTTCATGTCAGTCATTGTATACCTTAGAGAGCTATTCATAACTTGTCAGAAATGTACAGATCAAGTAGCCCATTTCAGCTAACTCTTTTTAGCTAGTTTTTTTTTTTTTGGTTGAGTCACTGAAATATTCCATGAATACACATTAGACATGACAAAACATATAGAATTGCAAGAAAATGACCTTTAAAACGGCAACATTTTCTTGCCTACTTTACCCAATATGGCTACTTGATCTGTACCAATATGGGTAAAGTAGGCAAGATTTCCTTTCTTTTTCAGCATCCGACCTTCCTAATTTTCACTTGAAACATTGTTTTTGTGTTTAATAGGCTAACTAATTTTAGACTTAGATATGATCATTTTTCACTAAGTAGTTTGGACGTAGTGAACTACTTTTTCAAAGTAACTTTAGTTAAGTAAACTATATTTTTCTTAGGGGTAGCTTTAGTTTAGCTTAACTTCTTCCAGTGTGAAGTAATTGGTAGCTTGGTAAACTATATTTTCAGAGTAGCTTTCCCAACACTGACTGTTATTCTCTATTTCAGTAGGGAACTCCCAGCAAGAGTTCTCTGGAAATACAACAGGGCCACACTGCTGTCAACTGGTCTCTAAGATCTACATACAAGGTTTGAAAAACACTGAGAAACGTTGACAGTATGGTTTCCTACATGTGAAGTGACATGTGGTATGTGGTCTGTCTCTGCTAGACCTGGGCTGGGAGAACTGGATCATCTACCCAGAGAGTTTTACCTTCACCCAGTGTGCAGCCTGCACCCCACAGCTGAACCCTGCAGGCCAACAGTGTGGAGCGCACCTTCCCTCACAGGACTCCCCTCCAGAGGTGATGCGTGTGCCACAAAAGAACATTAAAGCTACACTATAAAACATTTAAACTACACAAAGATAGATTACAGGTGTCACACTGCAAATGCATTACTAAGAAGTAATGAGAAGAATTGGCATGTGATTTTCAAGTTTTTAGTCAAACACATTTTGCAAACACAATGCACATGTGCTGTTTTTCCATCTGACTTCCATTGAAGCGTCTATTGGTGGTGCTTTATCTGTACAAGGGATCAAATAGAATGTCTTGTGGATCTCAGTACAAGGTCACAGGTTTAAAGGTTAGTTCCTTAATGATCTGTATGGTTCTCAAACTAGTTCAACCAGGAAATGGTAAACTCAAACTGACAGAGCATATATCTTAACAACCAAATATGATTTAAGGGTAAAATTAAGACACTATGTGCCCTTACCTCTTTCTACCCCCTGAACAAATCTGCTACTGGACAGATCATACCTGATTACTTAATTGTATTTCTGAAGTCTTTCAGTTCAAATCAAATCAAATCAAAGATTATTTGTCATGTGCGCTGAATACAACAGGTGTAGACCTTACAGTGAAATGCTTACTTACAGGCACTAACCAACAGTGCAAAAAAGGTATTAGGTGAAAAATAGGTAAGTAAAGCAATAAAAACAACAGTAAAAAGACAGTGAAAAATAACAGTAGCGAGGCTATATACAGTAGCGAGGCTATAACAGTAGCGAGGCTATATACAGGCACCGGTTAGTCGGGCTGATTGAGGTAGTATGTACATGTAGATATGGTTAAAGTGACTAAGCATATACGATGAACAGAGAGTAGCAGTAGCGTAAAACAGGGGTTGGCAGGTGGTGGGTGGCGGGGCACAATGCAGATAGCCCGGTTAGCCAACGTGCGGGGGCACTGGTTGGTTGGGCCAATTGAGGTAGTATGTACATGAATGTATAGTTAAAGTGACTATGCATATATGATAAACAGAGAGTAGCAGCAGAGTAAAAGAGGGGTTGGGGGCACAATGCAATTAGTCCGGGTAACCATTTGATTACCTGTTCAGGAGTCTTTTGGCTTGGGAGTAAAAACTGTTGAGAAGCCTTTTTGTCCTAGACCTGGCACTCTTGTACCGCTTGCCATGCGGTAGTAGAGAGAACAGATGATCAATTTCTCTAGGAAGCAACCTTGCTGAGAAACATAACTATATTAAAAGACTAGCTTTTTAAACTGTTATCCGATGGCTACTTACAGTACTGTGACCTTTACTTTTTTAGGTGTCCTGCTGCAAACCTACATCCCAACACCTGGTGCCAGTGATCTACCTGGATGACTTCAACACACTGATCATCTCCTCTGTGTATCTAACCCGGGACTGCAGCTGCACACCAGCCATCAACCCCCATCGCCGTACTTAATAGACCTGTCCATTCTCCAACTGTTTTATACTGTAGTATAGAGCTCTCTATACCATAACACAAGATCCATACTCTACATTTTATGTACTGTACATGGTCATGTTCCCATGCTCACATGAACCCCATCACCTTACTAACTAAACATACAGTTGAAGTCGGAAGTTTACATACACTTAGGTTGGAGTCATTAAAACTCGTTTTTCAACCACTCCACAAATTTCTTGTTAACAAACTATAGATTTGGCAAGTCGGTTAGGACATCTACTTTGTGCATGACACAAGTAATTTTTCCAACAATTGTTTACAGATAGATTATTTCACTTATAATTCACTGTATCACAATTCCAGTGGGTCAGAAGTTTACATACACTAAGTTGACTGTGCCTTTAAACAGCTTGGAAAATTCCAGAAAATGATGTCATAACTTTAGAAGCTTCTGATAGGCTAATTTACATCATTTGAGTCAATTGGAGGTGTACCTGTGGATGTATTTCAAGGCCTACCTTCAAACCCAGTGCCTCTTTGCTTGATATCATGGGAAAATCAAAAGGAATCAGCCAAGACCTCAGAAAAAAAATTGTAGACCCCCACAAGTCTGGTTCATCCTTGGGAGCAATTTCCAAACGCCTGAAGGTTTTTTATTTTTGATTACATTTTTATTTCACCTTTATTTAACCAGGTAGGCCAATTGAGAACAAGTTCTCATTTACAACTGCGACCTGGCCAAGATAAAGCAAAGCAGTGTGACACAAACAACAACACAGAGTTACACATGGAATAAACAAACGTACAGTCAATAACACAATAGAGAAGTCTATATACAGTGTGTGAAAATTAGGTAAGATTAGGGAGGTAAGGCAATAAATAGGCCATAGTGGTGAAGTAATTACAATTTAGCATTTAAACACTGGAGTGATAGATGTGCAGAAGATGAATGTGCAAGTAGAGATACTCGGGTGCAAAGGAGCAACAAAACAAAAACAATATGGGGATGAGGTAGTTGGATGGGCTATTTACAGATGGGCATTGTACAGGTGCAATGATCTGTAAGCTGCTCTGACAGCTGACGAGTAAATTTAGTGAGGGAGATACTGCCAATTAGTTCCAGCCATTGGCAGCAGAGAACTGGAAGGAAAGGCAGCCAAAGGAGGAATTGGCTTTGGGGGTGACCAGTGAAATATACCTGCTGGAGCGCGTGCTACGGGTGGGTGCTGCTATGGTGACCAGTGAGCTGAGATAAGGCGGGGCTTTACCTAGCAAAGACTTATTGATGACCTGGAGAGTGGGTTTGGCAATGAATATGAAACGAGGGCCAGCCAACAAGAGCATACAGGTTGCAGTGGTGGGTAGTATATGGGGCTTTGGTGACAAAACGTATGGCACTGTGATAGACTGCATCCAATTTGCTGAGTAGAGTGTTGGAGGCTATTTTGTAAATGACATCGCCGAAGTCAAGGATCGGTAGGATAGTCCGTTTTACGAGGGTATGTTTGGCAGCATGAGTGAAGGATGCTTTGTTGCGAAATAGGTACCACGTTCATCTGTACAAACAATAGTACGCACATATAAACACCGTGGGACCACGCAGCCGTCATACCGCTCAGGTAGGAGACGCGTTCTGTCTCCTAGAGATGAACGTACTTTGGTGCGAAATAGGCAAATCAATCCCAGAACAACAGCAAAGGACCTTGTGAAGATGCTGGAGGAAACAGGTACAAAATAATCTATATCCACAGTAAAACGAGTCCTATATCGACATAACCTGAAAGGCCACTCAGCAAGGAAGAAGCCACTGCTCCAAAACCGCAGTAAAAAAGCCAGACTATGGTTTGCAACTGCACATGGGGACAAAGATTGTACTTTTTTGAGAAATGGCCTCTGGTCTGATGAAACAAAAATATAACTGTTTGGCCATGATGACCATCATTATGTTTGGAGGAAAAGGGGGGAGGCTTGCAAGCCGAAGAACACCTTCCAAACAGTGAAGCACGGGGGTGGCAGCATCATGTTGTGGGGGTGCTTTGCTGCAGGAGAGACTGGTGCACTTCACAAAATAGATGGCATCATGAGGAAGGAAAATTATGTGGACATATTGAAGCAACATCTCAAGACATCAGTCAGGAAGTTAAAGCTTGGTCGCAAATGGGTCTTCCAAATGGACAATGACCCCAAGCATATTTCCAAAGTTGTGGCAAAATGGCTTAAGGACAACAAAGTCAAGGTATTGGAGTGGCCATCACAAAGCCCTGACCTCAATCCTATAGAAAATATGTGGGCAGAACTGAAAAGGCGTGTGCGAGCAGGGAGGCCTACAAACCTGACTCAGTTAAACCAGCTCTGTTAGGAGGAATTGGCCAAAATTCACCCAACTTATTGTGGGAAGCTTGTGGAAGGCTACCCGAAACATTTGACCCAAGTTAAACAATTTAAAGGCAATGCTACCAAATACTAATTGAGTGTATGTAAACTTCTGACCCACTGGGAATGTGATGAAAGAAATAAAAAATGAAATAAATAATTCTCTCTACTATTATTCTGACATTTCACACTTAAAACAAAGTGGTGATCCTAACTGACCTAAGACAGCGAATTTTAGGATTAAATGTCAGAAATTGTGAAAAACTGAGTTTAAATGTATTTGGCTAAGATGTATGTAAACTTCCGACTTCAACTGTATATCCATTCTCAATGTTCTATACTATGGTATACTATGGTGTAGAGTTCTGTAAATAAGACCTATTTGTATGGTCACGCTCACATCACTGATGTTGCAGATCAAAACATTGGGATTTGAGGTGATACTTTAAATGAGGTGTTACTTTGAATGTCTCTTGTTGCTCAACTAGTTTGGGGATTTCTTTCAAACTATAATCACATTGTTCATGGAATAGACCCACTGTATTGTACAGTTGTTAGGGCTGACATGCAACGCATCATTGTGGTTTTGTCAAAACAGCTTCATTTACGTTTAGTAAAAAGTACTTAATCCTGTGTAAGGTTGTATCCTTCATGTACCTTATCAGCTCTGAAAGATGTAAAAGGTGTATTTAAAAATATATCTTATACTTTGTACCTTACAAATATATTTTCTGGCTTTGACATGTATTTTAACACTCTTCTCTAAATAAGGAATATTTCACATGCAGGCACCAGAGACATTGTTTCTGTATTATTTCTAAAATTCAAGATGTTTGTATTACTGATGTATTAATTTTGCGGCAGTAACAGCATCTCACTGATAGGTGGTTATAGATTTTATGTTTAATGACTAAATGTTTGTACATCTAAGAATATTCCATTCTGACAATGTATGCAATAGAGATAGGGTTATAAGACAAAATGGTAGTCCAATTAATGTGTGTCTAGAAATGAATATTGTGGAGAGTGGAACAGGCTGGTACAACTTGACCTAGGGAGTATCTGTGAGAACAAAGCATTCTTAGTTCTAATCAGACATATGTGGGAAGGCTTCTGGTCCTAGGGACGGGAGGGACGTTGTCCAAGGTTGACTTATGTTGCAAAGATTGTGATAAGGAATGAACGGGTACTATGGGAAAACACTATTTCCTGGAAAGGGTGGAGAATATGGTGGGGCCTTTGTATTTTTTGTATTTCAACATTGTACCATATAAAAGACTGTGTATACCTTTTAAGATCAGAGCTCTCCTGAATAAACAATTTACATTTGACCATTGTAGATTGGGCCTCTGTTTGTCTCATTTCAACCAGTATCTTACAAATACTGGGTAACAGACAGAGTTTGTTTAATTGAAGTTCAGTTTGTGAACATTGAGCACAAAATGTCTATAACAATTTGGTCCTTCAAGCCGGATCTCAATATCTGTGTCTGTCGTCCAAAGATAACACACCGAATACCGTGCACGGGCGGATGATCGCATCCGTAAGATCAAAGACCTGACATTGGGGAACTATTGCAGGCCGGTGTATATCTAAGAACGACAGAGACGGTGACGAGATCCAACTGACATTGCTTTTCCCAGTCTACAAGACAGGTCAGTAGAGTCTTTATTCACTGATTTATTTTGGGGGGAATGGTTTGAGATATCTTAATTGTGATTCTAAAATGTTTAAAATTTAGCAAAACTAGCTTAATATAGTAGAATTAGAGACCCATACGGTGTGGGTAAGTAGTAGGAAGTTAACTTTAAACGATCTATAAACGATCTAGGAAGGAGGCAGGTCCGAAACGACCTGAGGTAAGGCGCTGCCATAAATAAACATAGCTTAATAGATCCAGACTCTGTAGCAGTCCACACGGGTTATTAACGCAGGAGATATTAAATAGGTGGGTGCTCTGTGAAAAGATGGTGATTTTGTGAATAGGATAACTTAAATGGTAAATTAGCCATGGTTGATGATTCAAAAGACATATTTTGTGAGATAGACGGTAATCCTATATGAACGAGATAACACCATCAATTCTACAGACTGGTCACTGAAATTAAGTCCAAAAATAGGAGGAGGAGAGGGAAACCTAATTTAGCGGTGTGAGATAGGAGAAAGTCACCTCTATAGATAAGGTTTCCAGACCGGAGAAACAAATTAGAGACACATAGAGTGTGGGAATATACATAGAGACAAATTAGAGACACCTAGAGTGTGGGAACATACATAGAAACATAATTAGAGACACATAGAGTGTGGGGGGGGAGGAAACATAATTAGAGACACATAGAGTGTGGGGGGAACATAGAGGGTCGACAAATTAGAGACCATGATAAAATAGGTGTAGAAAGTAGAAAGACAGCAAGTGGAAGGGCTTGATACAGCTAGGGTATGGCTCTCTGAAGCCCGAAAAAGAGGGGAGGAAATAAAAGTTAAAAAAGAAGTCAATAAAAAGGTAGAAGGCAATAAAAAAGGTAGAACCAAGTCAGACATGGATAGTACAGATCAGATTGCCAGTTCTCTCGGCGCTCCCGAGACAGGCAGGAAAGGGAGAGAATTCCGGGAACAAAGGTTCCACCGGTGTAGGTGAGAAAGGAAGAAAAGGAGAATTTAAATGTCACAATTGCCGGAAGAAAGGACATTTTGCTAAGGACTGTGAAAAACGCTGCGAGGTATGTGGGAGGACAGGGCATACATCACGGTACTGTAGAAAGAAAGGAAAAGGGAAAGAATGACCAACACAGCCCAGAAAGAGAAGCAGGGAAGTATTATGAATATCACAGTATAATGATGTGGTTTGGAAATAGTTATTGTAAAACCATGGAGTTGCTAAAAGAAGTGCACGTAAATTCTACCAATTCGTCGTGAATAAATGATAAGTGAGGAGCCTAACTAGCTTTGCGAGGTGAGTAGGTTGAAGATGTATTTTCTTGTATCTAGAAATAACGTTAGCTAAATGAGTTAGCCACGATTAGCTTAGGTGTTTGACTGCCGTGTGGGAAAAATAGTAGGAATTATAATTTAGAAAGTTTGAATTAACTAGTTCATTAGTGGATATTAAGTTTAAAATGGATATTAACGTTGTATTTCGCCAAATTCGAACAATCGCTAAAAGTTTAAATTTGACGTTCAATATTGATAAAATATGTATGCTATGTGGTAGAGCAGAAACACGAGGAGTTATAGTTATGGTAAAGTACTAAGAACCATGCGACTCAAGAAAAACTTCAGTCTCTGTTTTTCTAATTCGAAATAAATGCATAAGAATTGAGACATTGGAGGAGGATATAATAAGTAATTAAAGTAGCCTCCCTGTAAAAAGCAGAAATAGGTTTGTTTTAACTATATTTAACAAATATATTTTTTTAACTGGTAACAAACGTTAGCAAAAAGAGAGGTGATTGGAAGCAAGTAATTAGTGGGATGTTTAAAAGCAAAGGTATGAATAAAACATTACTATTGTTTGACAATCAAGCTGATAAGGCAGCACCAACTTTTTGAAGGCCCAACATTTGTTAACTAATAGAGTTGCATTTGACTAAACTAATGCAAAGGTTAAACCGATAGGATTACTGGAAAGGGCCTCTGGGATTGGTTAGTTTAAAGTAAGGTAAATTCCACTTAATGGAAAACTATTATATAAGGTTTGAATATAGTGCTTGCTTTCAGGAAAAATGGAAGTCAAATACGTGTGTATGTATGTTAATTAAGGGAGACAATAGATAATGGTTAACAGAAATAATCTACTGTATAATAGCTATCAAGTGTACTGATTGGAAATTGGTCTATTAACGTTAACAGAGTGTTTGTACATGATTATGGCAGTGAGAGACCAACCATATAATACTGTGTGTGTGGGTGATGTGAATGAGTAGGAATGTCTAAGTGGGGCAGGGAAGTGTCTGGACATTTCTGTTTGATTTCAACATATGGTTTAACACACACACCCAAGTACACACAGACAATCAATGCGATTGCGGAGGTCTCACTGAAGTGTGGGATTTAATTTGTATAGAACTGTTTTGAAAATCCCTGGTGAAAACTGATCACTTTCACTAGAAATTGGGGGCAGGACAATTTCATTTAAATAAAATGTAAAAAAAAAAAATTGCGAGAAACACTATTTTCTATCCAAATTGTACTATTACTTTAGGAGATTATTATTATCTCCATAGGAAATTATATGGATAGTGTTTGGGAAATAGAGCCTTGTTCAGTCTGCATATAGGAGTAGAGAGAGAGTTTTGGGTTGCACACACGTGTGTTAGAACATGCAGTTAGACAACCATCAGGATTGTTCTAAGGCAGTAGGGAGTATATGGGGTGAAAAGGGTAGGCGCCCATCGCCAGATGGGGTAGATGAGGAGGATAAGATAGATACTGAATTACTAGGTATTTGAGTTAGCTACAGTAGATTTGGCTCTAGCACAGGAATAGAAACCATTTTTAACATTGTTCTGACTCATGAGGCTTCAGGGGGGAAGCAATGGTACCGGTGCTAAAGTCCAAGTTGTGTCCCGTTAACCTATTGGGAAGGGATGTGATGACACTTTTGAATATAGCTGTACCACCCACTGAAAGGGGCATGAAGGCCCACATAGTTAAGAACAACATGGTCATCTATGGGCACAGCGAACCTTGTTGCTGGTATAGCCAGGACTTGGGAGAGTATGGGTTATTGGGTATCAAAGGGAAAGAAGATTAATGACTGGGTATCCGTGGAGGGAGGGGTTGCGCACAGCCCATCCGCAGACAGATACCATAGGAAGTTTTGTTTGGCATTCCCTAGATATGACTGTTCATTTACTCAGACTGTGGACTGTAGGGAGGGGGTCATGACGTCAGCTTTGACCTAGAAACAGGGGGGAAGAAGGATAAGCCAGTGGCTTGTTACTCCTCTCCTTTGGATAAAGTGGAGTCTTTTGTGTCTTGAATGACTAATAGCTACTGATGGGAGCCCACGTTTATTGTGTAACTGAGAAAGTTGTGTTGCATAGGCCTGATTGGACAGATTTGCCATTAACAGATGGAGAAATTACTATGTTTATAGATGAGTCTTCAAGGTAGAACTCAGATGTTTCGAATACAACTGGGTATGATGTTGCTACTCTTACTAAAAACGTAGAGGCTGAATCACGACCTAGTCACTATTCTGTGCAGCAGGCAGAAATAGATTTATTTGTTATGACTTCTCAATTTCTATATATGGTAGAGCCATTTTTAGATATGGTAGTGTTTTGATACAGGGGCAGAGCCTTGTATCAACAGGAGGGATATGGTAGAGATGATTGTTAGATATGGTAGAGATTGTTGGACAACACAAATTACTTAATAATTTTTTTTTGTTAATACAATATTATAGAATGCATGAATTCTATGATTAAAAGTAGGTTAAGATAGACACACCTGAGTACAGAATGAAATTGGGTAAAATGTCTACTAATAGTATTAATGAGATATTCGGATAACCCCAGACGAGGGATTATCTCCATTTGAGAAAGTATTTGGTAGACCTTTTAGAATGAGAGTTAGGAAGATAGTAGCAGATCACATGAGAAGTTGTTTGCTAACCACACCTGTATGTCAGAGATTTTATGCCCAACAGAAGAACTTTAGAAGAACTACAGAAGGAGGGGAGCCATACGATCCAGCCTGGTGACTGGGTGTGGGTCCAGTCTCTGGAGAAAAAGGACTGGAAGCATCCCCGTTGGGAAGGTCCCTACCAGGTTATGTTGGTCACAGCCATTGCCATCAGAATATCAGAAAGAGCAACCTGGGTCAACGTTACCCACTGCAGAAAGGTAGGAACACATACAAACACCGTGGAGCACACGCAGAGTTAGAGAGCAGAACTGAACCAATAGGGTCTGGGGGTCGCTTCTGTTAACGAAGATTTCCTACCCTGACCTATCATCACTGTAGTATGTTCACTAGAGGTGTGAGTATGGGGTGGTACCTAGCAGACTGTCTAAGGGCAGGAGAGGGTTGGCGGTTTTTGGGATATGGGGTACCTTGAGCGGCATCATAGTTTTGATTATCTTTTTTATAAATCCTGATTCAACACTTCTAGTATAAATTATATGTCGCTGACAGGTTCAAGAAGTAAAAGACTAGTTATATAATACCCAACCCCTCATGAATGAGAAGGATATAAAGAAGGAGTCCAAATAGGTGATGATGTGAGATTTGAGGTAAATATTAAATATTTCCCTAATAGAGCAGGAATATGGGTCCATAATAAATTGTATAAGATAATTCAGGACTTTGTGATACCTTTATATTTCTGTTTGGGACCCACTTCATCTTGTTCCTGGCCTAGGTAATTAAACATACTTGGGGACCGGGGTATGTGAACGGAAAGTGATCTCGATGGAGTTTTAAACAAAGTTTGGATATTAATGACTATAGAGTAAATGTAGTAGTAACCCTCCAAAGAGTCACAGAAACAGACACGGAATGAAGGTATTGGGCTTACACTGATGATTATGGACACGATTTTTCCTGTTCACTAATACAGTCAGTAGAGACCAACTTCACGAAAGACCCAGGTCTTGTAGTGGATCTCAATAGATGTCTGTCAATGTGACTGATTTGGGTTCAGAAGTATAGGAGAAAATTCTCAACCTTACAGATTCTATAACTGATGTGTGGTGGGCTTGTACCAATAAAGGAGGCCTCTGACAGGCATTACCTAAAGAGTGGAGGGGCACTTGTGTTCCGGTATTATTGGTCCAACCAGTTAAGATTAGTCATCAGAGGCCAGTTCTGGACGAGATGACTAGGAAAAGGAGAAATATAGGTTCTAATGTAGGCAGTTCTATTTGGATGGATGTCATAGGCATCGCCAGAGGAGTTCCAGACGAGTATAAAGCTATGACTCAGATTGGGAAGCGTTTTATCACTACGTTCTTCTGGTGGGTAACGATAACAAAAAATGTTGATTGGATTAATTATATGTATTATAATCAACAAGGATTTGTGAATAAGACTAGAGATGCAGTGATGGGAATCTCTGAACAATTATCCGCCACTTCCCTCATGACCTGGCAAAATAGGTTGGCTCTAGATGTGTTATTGGCTGAAAGGGTGGCGTCTGCAGAAGGGTGGGGGAATAATGTGCTGTACCTTCATCCCAAATAACACAGCTCCAGACGGATCAGTGACCAAGGCCTTGGCTGGTTTAACCACACTAGCCCACGAATTAGCTGAGAACTCTGGGGTAGATACTTCTCTGATGAGTTTGTTTGACAATATGTTTGGACAATGGAAAAATTTTATGATTACTGTGTTGTGGGCAACTTTCACCTGTATGACTGTGTTAGTTCTGTGTGGGTGTTTTGTGATTCTGTGTGTGAGAGGTTTAATTTCCAGGACTCTGGAGAAATCAATGACACAACAGATGGTGAGATACGGACCAATTCTGAGCTCTGACCAGGGGAATGATGAATACATGCCTCATGACCCTCTAGATGGCTCCAGTTCCTTTACTCATGAGGAACCCATGTTTGATGAGACAATTTTCAATGTTTAGATTAGATCTTATATGTTATGCTGTTTCTTTTTATGAAGATCATAATGAAAATCCTGCCTAGAAGAGTTATGATTGAATATAGGCCTAGAACAGTAACTGATGAGGATCAGATGTAAATGCATGTATTGGTTTTGTGTAATCGTTTTATGTGGCAATGATAATTCTGATCAAAATAGATGTGGTGTTATTTCTTTATAGTTTGTTTCTTTTTGGTGTGGTGTCATTATTAATTCTAATCAATATAGAGGGGTGATTGTGTGTAAAAATTTAGTCAAAAGGGTGGATTGTTATAGATTTTATGTTTAATGTTTGTACATCTAAGAATATTCCATTCTGAAAATGTATGCAATAGAGATAGGGTTATAAGACAAAATGGTAGTCCAATTAATGTGTGCCTAGAAATGAATATTGTGGAGAGTGGAACAGGCTGGTACAACTTGACCTAGGGAGTATCTGTGAGAACAAAGCATTCTTAGTTCTAATCAGACATATGTGGGAAGGCTTCTGGTCCTAGGGACGGGAGGGACGTTGTCCAAGGTTGACTTATGTTGCAAAGATTGTGATAAGGAATGAATGGGTACTATGGGAAAACACCATTTCCTGGAAAGGGTGGGGAATATGGTGGGGCCTTTGTATTTTTTGTATTTCAACATTGTACCATATAAAAGACTGTGTATACCTTTTAAGATCAGAGCTCTCATGAATAAACAATTTACATTTGACCATTGTAGATTGGGCCTCTGTTTGTCTCATTTCAACCAGTATCTTACAGATACTGGGTAACAGACAGAGTTTGTTTAATTGAAGTTCAGTTTGTGAACATTGAGCACAACATTTCTATAACATAGGTCAACAATGTAGAGACATAGAATTTTTATTACAAGTTTTATTATTCTTTTTGACAGTGGATGATCTGTATAAATTCATATAAGGCATTTTATGTTGCATGAATTCATAAGAATTCAATGAGCTTAATTTAAATATAATCATGTTCACCATTCTAAAATACTAGACTCAATGTGTGTGGACATAATTGTAATTAACATTTCAAAATCCCATTTTGGGTAAAAAGATAGATTAATTTGATTACCTAAAAAAAATACATGACATAATTTATGGAATAAAAAATAAAAAAGGGAGGCACTTTAATTGCATAAAATCTCTGCTCTGCCCTTTCTGGACAACAACATAATCATGGTTTTGGTCCACGACTCAGCTTTATTCATTGCTATGGCAGCCCTGGAAACACAGAAAACAGAAGGTTAAATCAACAACCACAATGATGCTTTGCATGTCAGACCAATGTTTTGATCTGCAACATCAGTGATGTGAGCGTGACCATACATAATGCAGTAGGTCTAATTTACAGAACTTTACACCATAGTATAGAATATTGAGAATGGACATATGCTTAGTTAGTAGGGCAATGGGGTTAATATAATTACATACTGTAAGTAATCAACTATTACTGTAAGTAACCAACTATATTGTAAGTAAACATTGTGTATTGTATTGGGACTAGGGCGGTCAAACAATTGAGTTAAATCGCAGAATTTGCTGTGATTAATCACAATTAAATCGCAAATTGAGAATTTGCTCAAATTGGAGCTGTAAATTAAGATTTTTTTTTATACAGACAGCATTACAAGAATATTGACGTCTTGATTTTGTCCAGCTTAAAGGTTAGCAAAATCAGGTTAACTGATAAAGCACACTTTCTTTAACCTCGATGAGTATGTTTACATGCACACTAACGGATTATGCAATAGTCATGTAAACACCTTCCTCTGCTCATCTTAATCAGCGTAAGGTCAGAATCGAAGTGAGCATAAGCTGATTAAAAAACATTTTTCCAGCAGTGTATCTGATCATGTGCTAGCACCAGCCTCCCTCTTTAGCTCAGTGAAGTGAGTTGGGAACAACTGAACGTATGAGTCTTAGACGTAGTTTTCACATACAAACTTTATATGTCCGTACTCAGAATCAAATATGCTTATCAAAAATAACATGGTCGCTGTGGTAGAACGTTTATTTTGATTGCCAATTTTCTGCTTTTAAGAGAGTGCCATCAGGTATCCCGATTTCAGATGTGTCCATGTAAACAGGATTATTAGGGAAATCTTTCTTCTTGCAAAGCATGTAAACGTTTTAATTGAATTATTATATTAATCTGACTATCCACATTAAATCACAGTATTGTGTGCATGTAACCATACTCAATATCAACTTGTTTTGACATCGCATTGTTTTAACCGTATAGATTATGTATTTGTTGTTTTCAGAGGATTTTCAATTCTTTCAGACAAGGTGATTAATCACGATACACTGACATAACAAAAGGTTAACTGATGAACTATGACAGCCCTAATTGGGACAACAGAGCCAATGATTAGACATGTCAGTAGTTTCATTACCTCTGGTCTGACCTGTGTGTTGTACTTCTCAGGGCTGGCTGCACTCATTGTTGTGGTGAAAACAGTAATCC
The DNA here is from genome assembly GCA_030435695.1 of Brachymystax lenok tsinlingensis. Lineage (NCBI taxonomy): Eukaryota > Metazoa > Chordata > Actinopteri > Salmoniformes > Salmonidae > Brachymystax > Brachymystax lenok. Next base: position 71,431,801 of record CM059819.1, on the reverse strand, counting down.
TGAGACACAATGAACATATTTTTAATATAAGACACACCCATCTACCCACAGAAAGTTATATGACACATACAAATCACAGTTAGTGCATGTATGGGTAAGATGGAAACCTACTAAATACCAGTGTGACATGAAAACATGAAAAGCTTCGAAACAGGGACAATTCTACTCAGATCTTCAGTAAGAATATACTACAGCCATTTATTCAGACAGTTTCATAACAGATGCCTATTAACTTTATTGCTGTGGTAAGGCAAAGGGAAGTGAAAGCAATGTTCGTTGCACAAGAACCCTCCCACAAGAACTCACACACTGAGTGATTCACATTGGGGAATTGAACAGAGAGAAATGAGGACATAATAAACAAACTTCTTCTTTCCTTACCTGTTACATACTGGGTTCATTGACAGGACCTGGGAGACAAAATTACGGATTAAAAAAAATACAGTTATACAGTGCATTCAGACCCCTTTTTTTCTTTAAAAAACAACAGTGGGTTAACTGCCTTGTTCAGGGGCAGAACAACAGATTCTTACCTTGTCAGCTCAGGGATTTCGGTTACTAGTCCAACACTCTAACCACTAGGCTACCCTGCCGCCCCATATAAAAAGGTCCCACAGTTGACAGTACATGTCAGAGGAAAAACAACAAGCTATGAGGTCGAAGGAATTGTCAGTAGAGCTCCGAGACAGAATTGTGTCGAAGCAGAGATCTAGGGAAGGGTATCAAAAAAATTCTGCAGCAGTAAAGGTCCCCAAGAACACAGGGGCCTCCATCATTCTTAAATGGAAGAAGTTTGGAACCACCAAGATTCTTCCTAGAGCTGGCCGCCCGGCCAAACTTAGCAATCAGGGGAGAAGGGCCTTGGTCAGGGAGGTGACCAAGAACCCGAAGGTCACTCTGACAGAGCTCCTCTGCGGAGATGGGAGAACCTTCCTGAAGGACAACCATCTCTGCAGCACTCCACCAATCAGAGATCCTTGATGAAAACCTGCTCCAGAGCGCTCAGGACCTCAGACTAGGGCCAAGGTTCCCCTTCCAACAGGACAACGACCCTAAGCACACAGCCAACCAGTCTCTGAATGTCCTTGAGTGGCCCAGCCAGAGCCCGGACTTGAACCCGATCTAACATCTCTGGAGAGACCTGAAAAAGGCTGTGCAGTGACGCTCCCCATACAACCTGACAGGGCTTGAGAAGATCTACAGAGAAGAATGGGAGAAACTCCCCAAATACAGCTGTGCCAAGCTTGTAGCGTCATACCCAAGAAGACTCGAGGCTGTAATCGCTGCCAAAGGTGCTTCAACAAAATACTGAGTAAAGGGTCTGAATACTTATGTAATTGTGATATCAGATTTTTTTTTTTTTTTTTTTATACATTTGCAAACATTTCTAAAAAACAGTTTTGGCTTCGTCATTATGGGGTATTGTGTGTAGACTGATGAGAAAAAAAAAAAGATTTAATCAATTTTAGAATAAGGCTGTAACGTAACAAAATGTGGAAAAAGTCAAGGGGTCTGAATACTTTCTGAATGCACTGTATTTCTGAATTTGCTATTAGGATAACTTGTAGTCAAATATAGTCAATGATACAGTATAACATTGTCAAATGTAATACTATCAAAACAAATATTCACCAAAAACATACAGCTATCTACTTGCCTTATACATTGTATCCATATTGATATTATCTTGACCAGTAGCATTTAATGCTTTGTTGGCTGCATCTCTGTAAGAAAGATACATAAGCCATCCATTCACATGAAATCAGTTAAAATGTAATTATGGAGTCATGTAAAGTGAGCATTACGCTTACCTGCGATGATCCTTTGCAGGAGGCGGCAGCCAGTGATCGAAGTTGGTCTCTACTCTGAACCACCTATAGTAGGAAAGGACACTACACTTCATTTACACATCCAAGAGTAAACACCCAGATATGTTTTGGCATCTTATTTTAATAGTATTATAATACATTACATTTGTTTATTCTTGTATAATGAAAAGCAAATTATCTAAAAGTGCATAAAATAAACGTTAATAGAATTTTTTTTTTTAAACTAAGAATATACACTGCTCAAAAAAATAAAGGGAACACTTAAACAACACAATGTTACTCCAAGTCAATCACACTTCTGTGAAATCAAACTGTCCACTTAGGAAGCAACACTGATTGACAATAAATTTCACATGCTGTTGTGCAAATGGAATAGACAACAGGTGGAAATTATAGGCAATTAGCAAGACACCCCCAATAAAGGAGTGGTTCTGAAGGTGGTGACCACAGACCACTTCTCAGTTCCTATGCTTCCTGGCTGATGTTTTGGTCACTTTTGAATGCTGGCGGTGCTTTCACTCTAGTGGTAGCATGAGACGGAGTCTACAACCCACACAAGTGGCTCAGGTAGTGCAGCTCATCCAGGATGGCACATCAATGCGAGCTGTGGCAAGAAGGTTTGCTGTGTCTGTCAGCGTAGTGTCCAGAGCATGGAGGCGCTACCAGGAGACAGGCCAGTACATCAGGAGACGTGGAGGAGGCCGTGGGAGGGCAACAACCCAGCAGCAGGACCACTACCTCCGCCTTTGTGCAAGGAGGAGCACTGCCAGAGCCCTGCAAAATGACCTCCAGCAGGCCACAAATGTGCATGTGTCTGCTCAAATGGTCAGAAACAGACTCCATGAGGGTGGTATGAGGGCCCAACGTCCACAGGTGGGGGTTGGGGTTGTGCTTACAGCCCAACACCGTGCAGGACGTTTGGCATTTGCCAGAGAACACCAAGATTGGCAAATTCGCCACTGGCGCCCTGTGCTCTTCACAGATGAAAGCAGGTTCACACTGAGCACGTGACAGAGTCTGGAGACGCCGTGGAGAACGTTCTGCTGCCTGCAACATCCTCCAGCATGACCGGTTTGGCGGTGGGTCAGTCATGGTGTGGGGTGGCATTTCTTTGGGGCCGCACAGCCCTCCATGTGCTCGCCAGAGGTAGCCTGACTGCCATTAGGTACCGAGATGAGATCCTCAGACCCCTTGTGAGACCATATGCTGGTGCGGTTGGCCCTGGGTTCCTCCTAATGCAAGACAATGCTAGACCTCATGTGGCTGGAGTGTGTCAGCAGTTACTGCAAGAGGAAGGCATTGATGCTAAGGACTGGCCCGCCCGTTCCCCAGACCTGAATCCAATTGAGCACATCTGGGACATCATGTCTCGCTCCATCCACCAACGCCACGTTGCACCACAGACTGTCCAGGAGTTGGCGGATGCTTTAGTCCAGGTCTGGGAGGAGATCCTCAGGAGACCATCCGCCACCTCATCAGGAGCATGCCCAGGCGTTGTAGGGAGGTCATTCAGGCACGTGGAGGCCACACACACTACTGAGCCTCATTTTGACTTGTTTTAAGGACATTACATCAAAGTTGGATCAGGCTGTAGTGTGGTTTTCCACTTTAATTTTGAGTGTGACTCCAAATCCAGACCTCCATGGGTTGATAAATTTGATTTCCATTGATCATTTTTGTGTGATTTTGTTGTCAGCACATTCAACTATGTAAAGAAAAAAAGTATTTAATAAGATTATTTCATTCATTCAGATCTATGATGTGTTATTTTAGTGTTCCCTTTATTTTTTTGAGCAGTGTATATATAACCATATCATAAAAGCAACAATCAAAGTATTGTAGGAGGGTAGACCAGCCGATAAAGAGGAGTCTTAAGGCCTGCTTTAAAAAGACCCAACAGTCCGAACAGCTCTGAGATTGTCAGGAAGGAGTTCCAAAGGTGTGGTGCGTGTGAGGAAAAGGCACGGTCCCCCATGATTCGGCGCTGGGTTCTGAGTATCCTGGGCCAATGCCATTAAGGGCTTTGTAGACCAGGAGGATAACTTTAAAGTAAATTCTTTGAAGACAGTCAATGGAGGTCAGCAAGGATACGGGTGATGTGGGCAGACTTTTTGGTTTGTGTCAGAAACCTTGCAGCACTGTTTTGAATGAGCTGTAATTTATGAATTGAGTTTGCAGGCAGACCCCCCAAGTACTGTATTCCCATAATCAATTCTGGAGAAAACGAATGCATGGATAAGCTTTTCTGCGTCAGAAGTGGTGAGAGAGGGTCTTAGGTAGGAGATGTTCTTCAGGTGAAAGACTTAAGTTTTACAGTCTAATGTGGGAATTAAAGAGGAGAGCATGGTCGAATATCAAATCCAGGTTGGTGATGACTGAGGAAAGGGGGGGATTATGTGGCCTTCTATGGCAGGGCAGATGCTGCAGGAGTTGGTGATCTGCTGGGGGTTGCTTATCAGCATTGCATTGGTCTTGGTGCTGTTGAGTTGGAGGAAGTTGTTCTGCATCCAAGGTTGACAAAGCAGATGTGTCAGGTTTGGTTTTAATGTACACCTGTGTGTCATCTGCGTAGCAGTGGAATGTGCTGTCTAAAGATCTGGCCAAGTGGGAGCATGTAGAGCAGGAAGAGAATGGGTCCTAGCATCGACCCTTGTGGGACACCGCAGGTTATGGTGGACACCGAGGATGACGTACTGCTTGTGGTTAGAGGTCAACCAGTTTAGGGCAGTCCCACAGATGGCAGTGTTCCCTGCAGTATAATTATGTGATCTATTGTTGTTTCAAAAGCAGCACTGAGGTCCAGAAGAATCAAGATGGTGGGGGATACTGTATCTGCTGAGGTGGGAGTGAAGTTTCCAACATCTTCTCCAGGACTTTTTTTACTTTTAAACTCAGACAGAACAAAGATGCTAGTTCTAGGTCCCAAGAAACAAAGAGATCTTCTGTTGGATTTGACAATTAATCTTGATGGTTTTACCTCGGCGTTACTCTGGACCCTGATCTCTCTTGACGAATATATCAAGACTATTTCAATGACAGCTTTTCCATCTACTTAACATTGCAAAAATCTGAAACTATCTGTCCAAAAATGATGCAGAAAGATGTATCCACGCTTTTGTCACTTCTAGATTAGACTACTGCAATGCTCTACTTTCCGGCTACCTGGATAAAGCACTAAATAAACTTCAGTTAGTGCTAAACACGGCTGCTAGAATCTTGACTAGAACCCAAAAAGTGTATCATATTACTCCAGTGCTAGCCTCTCTACACTGGCTTCCTGTTAAGGCTTGGGCTGATCTCAAGGTTTTATTGCTAACCTACACAGCATTACATGGGCTTGCTCCTACCCATCTTTCCGATTTGGTCCTGCCGTACATACCTACACATACGCTACGGTCACAAGACGCAGGCCTCTTTATTGTCCATAGAATTTCTAAGCAAACAGCTGGAGGCAGGGCTTTCTCCTATAGAGCTCCATTTTTATGGAATGGTCTGCCTATTCATGTGAGAGATGCAGACTCGGTCTAGACCTTTAAGTCTTTATTGAAGACTCATCTCTTCAGTAGGTCCTATGGTTGAGTGTAGTCTGGCCCAGGGATGTGACGGTGAACGGAAAGGCACTGGAGCGACGAATCGCCCTTGCTGTCTGCCTGGCCCGTTCCTCTCTCTCCACTGGGATTCTCTGCCTCTAACCCTATTACGGGGGCTGAGTCACTGGCTTACTGGTGCTCTTCCATGGCATCCCTAGGAGGGGTGCGTCACTTGAGTGGGTTGAGTCACTGACATGATCTTCCTGTCCAGCTTGTCGCCCCCCTCGGGTTCGCGCCATGGGGGAGATCTTTGTGGGCTATACTCCACCTTGTCTCAGGGTAGTAAGTTGGTGGTTTGAAGATATCACTCTAGTGGTGTGGGGGCTGTACTTTGGCAAAGTGGGTGGGGTTATATCCTGCCTGGTTGGCCTTGTCCGGGTGTATCGTCGGATGTGTCTCCTGACCCCTCCTGTCTCAGCCTCCAGTATTTATGCTGCAATAGTTTGTGTCAGGGGGCTAGGGTCAGTATGTTATATCTGGAGTATTTATCCTGTCTTATCCAGTGTCCTGTGTGAATTTAAGTATGCTCCCTCTAATTCTCTTGCTCTCGGACGACCTGAGCCCTAGGACCATGCCTCAGGACTACCTGGCCTGATGACTCCTTGCTGTCCCCAGTCCACCTGGTCGTGTTGATGCTCCAGTTTCAATTGTTCTGCCTGCGGCTATGGAACCCTGACCTGTTCACTGGACGTGCTACCTTGTCCCGGACCTGCTGTCTCTAAGTCTGAATGATCGGCTATGAAAAGCCAACTGACATTTACTCCTGAGGTGCTGACCTGTTGCACCCTCTACAACCACTGTGATTATTATTATTATTAGACCCTGCTGGTCATCTATGAACGTTTGAACATCTTGGCCATGTACTGTTATAATCTCCACCCGGCACAGCCAGAAGAGGACTGGCCACCCCTCAGAGCCTGGTTCCTTTCTAGGTTCCTGCCTTTCTAGGGAGTTTTTCCTAGCCACAGTGCTTCTACATCTGCATTGCTTGTTGTTTGGAGTTTTAGGATGGATTTCTGTATAGCACTTTGTGACATCAGCTGATGTAAAAAGGGCTTTATAAATACATTTGATTGATTGATTGACTTAAGATAAAAATGGGAGGTTGTAAATATGGGTCAGACTAAATGATAACAGTTAGCATGACTCCGCTTTATAAATCTCAGCAGCTCTTAAAACAAACTAATACAATTTCTGTTATGGAAGAGACCCCTCATTTCCTACCCTCCATTTAAGGGTTCCAGAGGCCAGATATCAGCTGGGCCCTTCCTGTCCCTGGTGACCACCACTCCTTCCCCAGGCTTTACCCCGGCAACGATGTAGTACACGCTTGTGATGATTGGGATCTTGGACAGCCGCATCACAGCATCCTGAAAGTCTGCTGCTTCCTCCAACGTCTGAAGGAAAACAATAGTAGGTTAGTAGACAAGCCATAATAGTAATTTGTGGTTAGTAACGTGTTGATTTTTGTGGATGTTGATGGTTACACTTTCGGACTTACCTCTCTCACCAGCCAGCTGACTGGAGATCTTTTCAGCAGGAAAGCAGAGACCCAGTTCTTCCACCAATTCCACCAGTGGTCTTCACCTGATGATAACACACTGCCATTAAATGACTGACTCACACCTTCATGGAGGTGTCCTGGACAATTAGATAAAGTGAACCCTTACCACGCTGGTCACCAGAGATTGTGAACTTATTTGGACTCTGTCCGGTCCACAGCCCGACATAGCCAGCAAAAGACGTACCACGATAAGCCACCTGGAAAAGTTGAGTAATTAAGAGGTAATTTTACTTGACCCTTTTTCAGCCTAACATCACACTCCAGATTTACTTCACAGTGCCAAAACTAAGTTCTCTGGCATTATCGGCTGATTTACATCTTGGCCTTGCAGAAGTGAAACTGCAGGTGTAAAGGTTGAGCTGTGTAACCATGTGTAACATACCGTTCCGTTTTTGAGAAAGAGAACATTGATGGTGAGATTCCGGAGTATATCATGTGGGTAATCAAGGTTCCTGCCATGATACAAACGTCCACTTGTGTCCTGAGCTACAATACTAGTGCAAAACCTACAGATACAATAGGAGCGTGTTCAGTCATGAAAGGGGGAGGGGTTCTTACAACACATACTTTCATTGTCCTTCTTTGTGCTTCTGACAACAAGAAGCTGTGACTACATTCTTGTTTCAACTGGTTGAATGGCATTTGTATCAGTAGGCCTACAGGTAAAGCAGATCAATTCATACATACGCAGATATTTCATAGGCAAAGTTGAGAATGAGGATATCGGAAAGGCTCCCTCCAAAATATGAGGCCATTCCTCTGATCTCCCTTGCATATGGAGGAGGTACATACTTCTCCAAGGCCTCCACAATCGGAGTTACCGCATGATGCACCCATTTTGGAACAGTGGCACTGCAACAAAAAAATATTAAAGCATTTTAGGTGTTAATATTAATCAACACCATGGACAAGCTTAGGCTACTCGCATTGTGTCGGTTAACATACTGTATGCATGCAGATATTCATACAGAATGAATATGCAAGCACAGATTTGTTTATGCAAACAACATATCATGGCATATTTTCTCATATTTGACATATTGAATGGTAAGTGAAAATAAATGGTTAAGTCTGATCAATGTCAATATACTGAAGTAGACGTAAAACTTCTGCAATTCAGGTTTAGGCTACAGAATCAAAAGTCCTGTCCATCACGTGACTTTAAAGCAAAAATGTATATTTTACAGTTTGAGACAAACATTATTAAACCAACTTTTGGAGGCAACTAGAACTTCTGTAAATAGGCATTCCGCCAATAAGCACTTACTCAATCACTTCAGCACCTGCTTTCACCAGGTAGTCGACATCAAAAACTTTAAATAGAGATGCCCATCGCACTTCTGGGGGATCATCCAAGCTAACGTTGACCACAGGTGGAGCGAAGTCTGACTCACATGAAACTACCAGACTGAGCAGGAGCAATGTTGACAACATCGTGCCCTTTTCGCGGATATGGCAGTAGCCTAGGAATTTGCGTTCTAATTAAAATGGTTGCAACTTCCTTTGTATCTCTTTTGGGGTAGCGCCTGTGAGCATGGTTAAAGGGGCAATCTGCGATTGTAACATACATTTTTGGACATTTAAATTAATGATATATAGCCATTGATTATTATAGAATATCTTACAAATGGCTCATGGACTTAGTTAAACTGTGTAACCCCATCCGAATCCAAAATATACGCTTGTTTTATTCTTTTTTTGTAAACAAGCTTCAAAACATGGTTAAAACTATAATGATCTCATGGATGGTCAGGTCTTGCATCAATAGCTCTGTGGTTACATTTCTCCAGCCTTACCCGTTTGCCAAATCTAAATCGAAGTCTGTTGAAGAACGTTTGGGGGTAACGTGTCGTTCAGTACAAACCGTTCTTCAACGTAGCAAACGTTCAAGCGAACTGAACGCACATCCGGTCTCAGAGCGAAAACAGTTTGATTATAATTTTCTCATAAAAGGCCTTTTTCGTTAAGCCTACAGCAAAACAATGCTTCATATGAAATAAATAATTGTGACTGTGATTAGAAAAAGTAACATTGACTATTTGTATCGTGATGTGCTCAATCAAAAGACGAAACAATGTGAAACATTGCAGATCGTGAATGCATCCAAGTCACAAGCATTTGTTATGAGTCTTTTCCCCACGCAGTTGAGCCAAAACCACGCCCCGTTATTCAGGGGGTTCTACTACGCTCCCATCGGCTAGCTAGCGTTGTCTCACAGGCGAACAGCGCAGAGACAGTGGTAAGGATGGAAGTTTTCAAGTGTAATTTAACAATTAGCTGCCTACCGCAATGCAGGCCTATTATTATCATGTTTGGTAACATTTTCCCATGTATTTATTTTAAGAGTTTCAATGAGTTGAAAAAAGTATCAGAACTCTGCTGAATTCCCTCAATTGAAGGTCAGCTAAGTTTAGCTAGGCTACTTAACGTTACTAGCTCGGTATTTTAACTTGGTATATTATAATTAGTAGTCTATCAGGTAAAAGCATATGATTATTATTCATAATTTCTCAAATATGTATTAGCTAATCATTCAGTCGTATACGCTATGCTACAGCCATTGAATCTGTCTTTGAGCGTTAAGGGGCGTTAATGGCTAGCTATGTCCACGACATTATGTTATTATATATTTTCAATCTTGAAATAAAAGGGCAAACGTTATTAATGAGTGCCTGAAATTTTGCACTACGTAATATTCACTTCCGGATTTGGAGAGTGCTCAAAGCGTTGTAGAACGCCCTCTGAATAACGGGGCGTGGTTTTGGCTTAACTGAGTTGGGAAAAAGAATTACGCAACACAACTTGGTTGAATGATGCCCTTTACTACATAACCGTGAGCTTTTACATTACTGTTGGAGAAAACGGATTGTTTGATCGCATTTGTGAGTCAATTACCCTACATTGTTAGCCATATTGCTATGCTTGAACCATTCGCAGTATTGCAGATTGTGCAGGTGTAGCCTAACAGCTTACAAACCTTGTGTAATTTGGTCATCACCAAGGGATAGGACATGGGCAATTCAATCAAGTTTGCTGCAAAACATGAGTTATGAAATAAAACATGACATCTGTATATAAGATTATTCCTATGCAGTGTAGCCAGAGTCTGGAGGTTCTTTTCAGTGCGTGTGGTGCCTATCAGATAAAATAAAATACATCTTCACATTCTCATCTTCTGACATTTTCTAGTTTCTTGGTTTGATTTTCATAATGCTGCTGCCTTTTATATTCCTTGCGTTATCATTTCACAGTTGCAGAAATAATCATTTTCAGATGGATACAACACAGACAGTGTGATCAGACCTCGTGCCACACAGTCAAATTTCCCCCTAGATGAATCCTGGTTTAATTCTGCCTACTGAAGGGCCTTACATGCAAACACAGGAGGCAGTCTATAAAAGTAATGAACAATCAATTCATGTTTTCTCAGATTTTCCTTTTGAACTTCAACAGTTCATAATCAAAATCCAAGTTCACTTTTCAGATAACAAATCAGGGGTTTTCCTCACTGAAAATGTATCATATTTCATTATGATCAGCTTTGTTATGGCTCTCTATAAGGCTGTTTGTTATGGCTCTCTATAAAGCTGTTTGTTATGGCTCTCTATAAGGCTGTTTGTTATGCCCATTATGAAAAGAGATGCAGTTGGCTGTGGTGACATTGGGGTGGGTTGGTTTGTTAGTGGAACAATGAAGGGGTACACACTGCCATCTACTGTGTAAATAGACCTCTTGTAAATGTCAATTCAATGCACACAGGTCATGTCCTTTTTTGGCCTTTCTAGTATGTGTCTGAAACATTTATAAGTGAACCTTCCAATTAACACTTTAGGAATCAAAATCCTAAAGTCTATTATGGGCTAAAAGTACCAAACTATGAAAATGTATGCGCTCACTACTTTAAGTTGCTCTGGATAAGAGCGTCTGCTAAATGACTAAAATGTAAATGCAAATGGACATTTGTTGTAATAGAAGAATAATAACTAATATATTTCAAGTTGATTATGTTTCAAGCAGTTATGAAAAATGTGGGTGTTGCTACACCGTCTATTCACGTGATAAGTTGTGCTACGCCCACTGCACACCCTTGCTTGTTAACTTGCACTGTTGTAAATGTGAGTTCATGTTTTTGTAACTTATCATCGTCGGGATTTCTGTTTACAGAAAAGTATCTGGCTATGATTTGATTGACCCTCTGACTGTGAATGATTATATTTCATACATTATATTTATTTTATTTTAGAGTGTATTTCCGAGTGTCAATATGAAGATAGCCGTGCTTGGAGCCACTGGACAGACGGGACAGTATCTAGTGAACCAAGCTCTTCAGCAGGGACACACTGTCACTGCCATTGTCAGGAACCCAGGGAAATTGACAGTGCAACATGAGAAATTAAAGGTAAATAATGTAATGTCTTGTTTGAGCACCAATTGTATGTATTTTTACATTTCCTCTGTAATGCACGTAGCAGCAATATTTTTTATAGAGGCTTTATGAAGTGTGAACCTTACCCCAGGCCAATACCATAAAACGGCTATTTTCTCTATTCTGTCAGGTGGTTGAGGGCAATATCTTCTCAGAAGACAGCCTAAAACTTCACTTCCAAGGACAAGATGCAGTTATATCCTGTCTGGGGTTTCCTGCATCCTTTCTCTCCGGAGTCACTGGATACACCTTGTCTATGAGGGCCGCAGTAAACGCCATGAGAGAGGCCAAAGTGAACCGAATTATCACCATGACTTCATGGTACACTGACCGTAAGTAAAGTAAAATACAACTGATTACTTTTGAGAACAACTTGAGAATGTGTTGACTGTATTTTATTGCCATGACTGTATTTTGTCAGTGATAATGTTGCCTTTTTAATGTACAAAGTCAGTTGTGTTTTTATCATTGTGAAACAGCATTCCCTTATCTTCTTCATCCCCATAGCTAACTCTGGCACACAGTCGTCTTACCTCATCCGCTTCCTGCTGCTGCCAATGATCCGCAGTGTCCTTAGCAATATGTTTGAGATGGAGCACTTTCTGAAGAAGACACAGGATGTTAACTGGACAGTTGTCAGGCCGCCGGGTCTCAAGAATTTACCTGCCACAGGTAAGACAGACAAATAGGGTCTAGTTTAGATACACTATATATATACAAATGTATGTGGACAACCCTTCAAATTATTCGATTTGGCAATTTCAGCCACACCCATTGCTGACAGGTGTATAAAATCGAGCACACAGTCATGCAATCTCCATAGACAAATATTGGCAGTAGAATGGCCTTACTGAAGAGCTCGGTGACTTTCAACGTGGCACCGTCATAGCATGCCACCTTTCCAACAAGTTAGTTTGTCAAATTTCTGCCTTGATAAAGCTGCACCGGTCGATTGTAAGTGCTGTTATTGTGAAGTGGAAACTTCTAGGAGCAACAACAGCTCAGCCTCGAACTGGTAGGCCACACAAGCTCACAGAACGGGACAGCCGAGTGCTGAAGACCGTAGCATGTAAAAATCATCTGTCCTCGGTTGCAAAACTCACTACCGATTCTGTGCTTCCGACTTTGTGGCAACAGTTTGGGGAAGGCCCTTTCCTGTTTCAGCATAACAATGCCCCCGTGGACAAAGCGAGCTCCATACAGAAATGGTTTGTCGAGATCAGTGTGGAAAAACTTGACTGGCCTGCACAGAGCCCTGACCTCAACTCCATCGAACACCTTTAGGATGAATTGGAATGCAGACTGTGAGCCAGGCCTAAACGCCCAACATTAGTGCCCGACTTCACTAATGTTCTTGTGCCTGAAAAAACATGATTTTTCTGTGTTTTATATTTCCACACAATGAGGTTGGAATAATACTGTGAAATTGTGAAAATGATCATAATCATAATGCTCTTTTAGTGTAAGAGCTATTTGAAAAGACTGTTGTTGTGGGATGGAGTTTTGGCCTGCCTGGTGATATCAGTAGGCAGTAAATTATTAAATAGACCAATAAGAAAGAGAGGTACAAACCTCTTTGCCAATAACAGCTACTTTTCAGTTTTCCCCTCCCCACTCAGAACACTCTCAGACAGTCCTAGCATAATTCTTGCTTGAGAAATTGCTCTTTGCTAAGAAGCTATTTTTGTTTCTTTTTGACTATTTTAATTGAAAAGAATCACAGTAAGGTGCTTAATTGTTACCAAGAAATTATTTGATATTGAGATAAACTGTTGCATTTGACCTTTTTAAAGATCGATCTAAAAGATTTTCATTGTTGAAAGATTAATTTTGTAATACGGTATGCATGTTTCTAATATATAGACTTGCAGTAATCACGTAAGTCATCACATAAGACTGAACCACTTTCAGCTTCAGAAGTAACCCTCCCTGGCTAGCTCTTTACACGCGTACCCATATACAGGTTGAAAATGGCAGATTTGTACACGGGTAAGATGATAATCTTGTTCATCCTGTACATGCTGCCCCTCTGTCGCTTCATCAGCTGGCATGGAATCTCGTTCCACTGCTATGCTGATGACACCCAGCTACATATAAAAACTGCTCCAAGTCCCTCTGATGCATGTGTCTGAACACCTGCCTTGAGGAGATAAAGGCAATGCAAAAGACAATGCAAAACGTCCTTCAACTGAACAGCAGCAAAACCGAGGCTCTACTTGTTGGCTCCCCCTACCAGGTCCAGCACTCACCAATAACAGACCTCACCATTGTAGGACAGAACATCACTCTCTCCCCCTCAGTTTCCAGTCTGTGTGTAAAGCTTGATTCCTCCCTGACAGCCACATCAAACAACTGTGTAAATCGTCATTCTATCCCTTAAGAACTTTGCCAAACTCCGTCCCACCCTCACTCAGTCTGATGCAGAGAAGCTCGTCCATGCCTTTATTTCCTCAAGGCTGGACTACTGAAACACACTCTTCATCAGGATCCCAGGCAGGAGTCTCCAGAAGCTCCAATACATCCTGAACAGCGCTGCCAGGATCCTGATGAGAGTGCGGAAACACCATCACATCACCCCCATCCTAGCATCTCTGCACTAGCTCCCTGTCTCATTCTGGATTGTATTCAAAACACTCATTCTGACTTTCCAGTGTATTCACGAAAACTGCTCTCCCTCCATAACCCCTATCAAGCGATAGCTGAGCTGTACCCCTTAGGTGATCGGGCATTCAGCTCGACCGCCCCCAGCCTCTGGAATGCTCTCCCTGACCACCTGAAGGCACCAGACTCTGGGCTCCTTTAAAACAGGATTAAAGACCTTTCTCTTTAGGAAGGCTTTCTGTTGATAGCTGTGCTCCTTGGACAGTTGCCCTGTCTAGTTATGTCCATTATTTTAAAAAATATTTTATTTTTTGCACTTTGAGACTATTCCATATAATGAAAAGAGCTTTACAAAATACATTATTATTATTATAAGCACATAAATTGGAATGCAGTTCCTGTACAGTAACGTGCTGTACAGCGCAGTATTGGATTTGACTGACAGCGGTTCTGAACTTGAGCACCGCGCACGGCAAGAAGTTGCCCCCACCCCTTTTGTAAATGTTTTGTTTTCTGAGTGAAGGAAAATAAATAAATCATATTTTTTAAAAATTAAGATTATAAAAATACAGCTTTGATGTCATAAAAGCAAGCCAATGTGTCAACGTTTATGACCACTATGCTTGATGTACAGTTACAAGATGACATGGCGTCTTACCCTGAATTGTTCTGAACAGAATGAGCCTATGTTTGTTGTATTGTGAAGAAATTTGGCAGGGAACTTGCATCTGAATGCAGTTGTGACTATCCTATGCGCACCAAAATTACCATCTGCTTCTCTGAATTGCCTTGTGAAAGCCTACTACTGTAAGATCGTATTTTGTAACTTAGCTAGCAGTGTTGGCAATAGAACACACTTTCAAATGATGCCCACCTGACTCAGATTGCGATTTATAATGGACCGTTTCTGGAATGCGTAAACAACAACAGTAATTGTGTGATGGCGGGGATGCAGAGCTGTGTTCCAAAAAAACAATTACAAGTCTGCTTGCTCTAGTTCTTCAACAGCACAGCTAGATTCAAAATAGCACCTTATAGTTGAAGACTCTTCTTTGAGTCATAAAAGTACATTGAAATTACATAGGAACTGCGCACACTTCAGATACGTGTGTGGCCACTTGGAGACACCAGTTAGACTTCTCACTCAAACCCTTGTCATTGTTTAGTCTTATGTTGCACCTACCCCAAATGACCATTAATATTCTTATGTTGCTGAATGTATCCAGAGTATTTTCTGATTTTGTTGATCAACAAATGCAGCACCAAGTACAGTCAATGTAAAATGCACATAAAATCAGCAGCGTAATGTTTGGACTCGATGTCAGACAGCTAATCTGTCTTGTCAGATTAGCTATTTTCTCATTTTAGGCTAATCATTTCCCCATAATCTCTAAACTTTTCCCTTTTGATTGCTACCATGGTTATGTATATGCTTTCTATATTTCTTCTGTAAGAAACATTTCAATTTAGACCTATCCATACAGGCCAATTCCCACCAGTGTAAGGGGTTAATTTAGGGTCATAGTTCTTCTACCTCAAATCCCTGCACTTTTCTCAGAAGACTTAGTGAAATGGACCTCTGATCCAATCATAATGATGATGGGAACAAATGGGACTCTATTTACTTTGTTCTTTTCACCAGGTAAAGAGTTCCTTACACACGAGGGCTACTTTGTTCCTGACTCCAATGGCCTGCCTGTAGGAAGTGCTGTAGGAAGGGGTGATGTGGCTCGTTTCATGCTCTTCCTCCTCAACACCAATGTCTGGTTCAACAAAGCGGTTGCCATCACAACCAAAAATGAATGAAACTATCAATGTGCTGTTTGCTTCAGCCTTTAATTGTAATATTGTTTACCATCTTGTGCTATTTTCATTATTGTGAAAATTAAATGTATTTTTGCTGGTTTGAGCAAAATGTGTCAATGTTTTTATTCCCTTTATGATGTGGAGTTTGTTACCCTATAAAGACATAAGATATATTTTTGTGACTTGGCATGAAGCCAACATTTAAAATGGTAGAAAGAGTCATTGAAGGTCGAGGGACTCTTTGAAAAGGAAATGACATTTTTCAAGTATTTTGCACAATTAGTGCATTTAGAAAGTATTTAGATCACATGTTACTTTACAGCCTTATTCTAAAGTGGATTCCAGCGTTTTCCCCTTCATCAATCTACACACAATACCCCATAATGACAAATCAAAAACAGGTTTTTAGACATTTTTGAAAAATGTACTTAAATATCACATTTACATAGGTATTCAGACCCTTTACTCAGTACTTTGTTGAAGCACCTTTGGCAGCAATTACAGCCTTGAGTCTTCCGGGGTATGACTCTACAAGCTTGGCACACCTGTTTCACCCATTCTTCTGTGCAGGTCCTCTCAAGCTCTGTCAGGTTGGATGGGGAGCGTCACTGCACAGCTATTTTCAGGTCTCTCTAAAGATGTTTGAAGTCCGGGCTCTGGCTAGGCCACTCAAGGACATTCTGAGACTAGTCCCGAAGCCAACCCTGTGTTGTCTTGGCTGTGTGCTTAGGGTCGTTGTCCTGTTGGAAGGTGAATTTTTGCCCAGTCTGAGGTCCTGAGCACTCTGGAGTGGGTCTTCATCAAGCACCTGTCTCTACTTTGTTTCTTTCATCTTTCCCTCAGTCTTGACTATAGTCTCCCAGTCCCTGCCGCTGAAAAACATCCCCACAGCATGATGCTGCCACCACCATGCTTCACCATACGGGATGGTGCCAGGTTTCCTCCAGACGTGACACTAGGCATTCAGGCCAAAGAGGTCAATCTTGGTTTCATTAGACCAGAGAATCTTGTTTCTCATGGTCTGAGTCCTTTAGGTGTCTTTCGGCTAAATCCAAGCGGGATGTCATGTGCCTTTTTTCTGAGGAGTGGCTTCCGTCCGTCTACCATAAAGTGCTGATTGGTGGATCTCTGG
The DNA here is from genome assembly GCA_030435695.1 of Brachymystax lenok tsinlingensis. Classification (NCBI taxonomy): domain Eukaryota; kingdom Metazoa; phylum Chordata; class Actinopteri; order Salmoniformes; family Salmonidae; genus Brachymystax; species Brachymystax lenok. The sequence continues at coordinate 71,414,853 of CM059819.1, read as the reverse complement.
AGCTCTGTCAGCGTGACCTTTCGGGTTCTTGCTCACCTCTCTGACCAAGGCCCTTCTCCCCGATTGCTCAGTTTGGCCAGGCAGCCAGCTCTAGGAAGAGTCTTGGTGGTTCCAGACTTCTTCCATTTAAGAATGATTGAGGCTACTGTTCTTTGGGACCTTCAATGCTGCAGAACCTTTTTGGTACCCTTGCCCAGATCTGTGCCTTGACACAATCCTGTCTCGGAGTTCTACAGGCAATTCCTTCGACCTCATGGTTTGGTTTTTGCTCTGACATGCGCTGTCAACTGTGGGACCTTATGTAGACAGGTGTATGCCTTTCCAAATCATGTCCAATCAATTGAATTTAGCACAATTGGACTCCAGCTGCAGAAACATCTCAAGGATGATCAATGGAAACAGGATGCACCTGAGCTCATAGCAAAGGATCTAAATACTTATAAAAAAAGGTATCTGTTTTTTATATTTAATAATTTAGCTAAAATTTCTAAAAAACTGTTTTTGCTTTGTCAAGGGGATTCTGTGTAGATTGATGAGGGGAAAAATGTATTTAATAAATTTTAGAAAAAGCTTTCTGGAGTCGGAATACTTTCCAAATGCGCTGTATGTCATTGGTAAATCTGCACTATGAAGGTATTGTCATAAATTATTGTTACCACATGGGGGCATTACAGTATCATAAACTGTCATCATTACTGTGAGGGTACAACTTTTTGGACTCACTTGATATGGTGTAAAATAGCATATTTTTAATTTTGTAATTGTTATTCATTAATGCTAGTCAGATATTATTGATTAATTGAATACTGTAATACGCTAACACATTTTGAACATAATTAACAAATGTTTGCCCAAGTAGGTCAGCATTCTGCCTGTAGGTGTGTAATTGATCAAAGGTTCCTGGTGCAGGTGTGAATATCGGTCAGTAAGGAGCTCACTGTTCTGTCGAAGGATCATTTGATTGACCCATTACATAAAATCATACATATTTGGGGAGATTTGGCTTATATTCATCCCCAGAGAAAAGTCAGTTGCCTATCTTGCTGTAAGCCCTAATGGGATTTAACTTTGTGCAATCAGTATGCAGCCATCAGCAACTATTCCCCACTAATAAATTGTGAAATTACTTTGACCTGTCGTTGATTGACCAATTTGTCTGTTGAAATGCTGTTTGACAATTGGCCAAATTCTCTTTGTCCTGCAGTAGCCTTGAAGCCTCGTAAACTAGAAGGACACTGCGCTGAAACCAAACGTGAGAGCAGCAGTGAGTTGACCAAGCTAATGGCCTGGAAGACTTTGAGATGACATTCTTCCCAATCACAACTGACCACTACTGTCTGTCACCCACACAACTGACAGTCCTTGACACTTCTGTGAAGATCTGAAAGGACTGGATATGTGTAAACAGTATGCCAGAAACCAGATGGAGCTAGTACTGTACCTACTGTATAGGACTAACCTAGTCAATCCTGTTAAATCTTTGAGGGGAAATTATAAAGGGGCATGAGGTCAGTTGAAATGGTATTTTATTAAACCTTTATTTAACTAGGCAAGTCAGTTAAGAACACATTTTTAATTACAATGACGGCCTACAAAAAAGCAAAAGGCCTGGGATGAAAAATTGAAATGTAGGACGAAACACACATCACAACAAGAGAGACACCACAACACTACATAAAGAGAGACCTAAGACAACACAGCATGGTAGCAAAACTAGGGATAATTATTCGGTAATTCTAGTATTATAAGAATTTAAAAGACACCTATTTGTGCGGAACCTCCACGCTTATGGCTTCAGTTACCATAATTACAAACTTTACAGTGGGTTCATGTAGTTTGGTGATATCAGTAGGTTTAGATACAGTACTTCCGGAGGACCTACCCAACCACACTGGTGCTCAGCGTCACTAATACATCCCTTTTCCACACTGCTACAACACCTCTCATGGTGGGGTATGTATCCCAGTTTGTAATACATAGCATTATAAGACCACTGTCCAGGGAGTTCCCCATCAACCTAATAGGCTCTTGCCTAATTTACTCAGGATGGAGGTTTCAATAATTAAGGGGTCACCTGTAAAAGACAAGTAGCAGACATTTGTAGAAAATCTGTAAGAACATACAGTACGTATCTAGTTCAGCATGAGCTATCTCAGCAGAACCTCCGGCGTATAAAACCTCTTGTCAAATGGTTTCTATGACGTCATACAGTAGCTGTCACATCACAGGCACCGTCCTCTGATGAGGAAATTCATAATTGCTGTTCAAATGAAACAAAGACACTACCTTTGACAACAAGTAAGGTGCGTGTGAGATACTACCAATGTGATGTTTTTGGGGGGGTCCAGAACAGTTTGTTTGCTTTTTGCTTTTATTGATCATGTTCATTTAACACATAAAAATAAATGTTTTAATAGTTATTATAATGTACATGGAAAATAATTTGCTAAAATAAAATGTAAATATTACAGTATACCATCCAAATAATGATGGAATCACTTGACAAACATTACATTAATGAAACAATGATTTTGTTTTGAGGCATTCTCCTTTACTTAAAGTGGGTACAGTATAGCATTGCTAAATTTAGATTCTCCTTGGTATCTCCCTAGATTCTCCTGGCACATTTTGAGAGTAGTTTTAACAAATAGTAAACTAAAAAGCCTATGATAGTGATATGACTGAAACTATTGCCATGGTTGCAATAATAGTTAATTTTTTCAGTGTTGATTACAAAAAGCACAAACTGCTTTTACTATTGTGGACACTATATTTGGCGATGATGATTATAAGGTTTATTTACAAAAAAGTGCAAATATCAATGCTGTGAAATCGTATGTACATTAAAACAGCTTAAATATTGATATGGAGCAGACACCAATGGGATAATTCTCTAGTTACTGGAAAACGAGACACATTCAAATATCTACAGATGCATTTAGTAGTCCAATAACTACAGTCCTCAAGTGTTCTCTAGTCCATGTTGAGTTCCTCTGCTATTCTTGTGCCAATCCATAAATCTTGTTGATTTTCTCCTGGAACATTTTGACAACAACCCCCCTCTTTAACTTCATGGTAGGTCCTGGAGAGAAGATAGACAAAACAATGGATATTCAATCAGAATTACTGTGCTCTCAAAAAGACTGTACTCTCTTTCCTGTGCTTCTTCAATCACAACATTTGACCCACTTAACAACTTGGAAGACAGATTATGCAATGGTATCCACAGGAATGTTGTTTGGTGTAAACCAGTCACAAGACTGCCTCGTCAGATACTGTACATGATAAACATTACTGGCAAAACACTTCGTTCTCTCTAAGAGTTCTTTGTAAAAGTGTGTCAAATTATGAAAAAGCTCATTATCTACAACCTCACAGACTAGCTTTAGTTATCTAGCTTTAATTTAAACTATATTTATTTTAATCCCACAATGAACAAGAAGCACACAAAATCAACTCACTAAGATGAGGAAGAAAATGCAATCCAAAACTATTCACTGCTCTCTTCTGTCACATGCTCAAACAGACAGAACCAACCAATAAAAACCAGCAACTGATTTCTCACACTGACTGACTCACCCAGTTCTCCCCCAGATATAGAGAAATCTCTGTCCAAAATGACCCACTTCTGGACCCTCTGGGCGTTGGAGTTGGCCTTAGCATTGACACGCTCTATGCCCTCCTGGATGGCCTTGTAAATAGCTGGTTCCTTACTGGCTATGATCTCAGAGGCCTTGGTTGCCGTGATGCCACGCTGATGGCAGAACGCCACAGCCTCTGGGGTCAGCTCATCCGTCGGCTCGCCATTGTCGTCGACTATACACTACGGAGGGAGAGTGTGGTCAAAGGTTAGGAGTGATCCAGGAGTTGTAGTATTTGCTGAACAGAGCAAACATCAAATAGCCTGGTTCCAGATCTGTTCGTGCTGTATAATTATATTCTAATTGCTTAATAATTCTAAAGCGAGAATTCTAAAGCAAGCCAATGACCATAAGAGCTGGCAATACAGGACACATCTAACGTTTGAGGCCTTACTTTGAGCGTGAGCATCATGGAGAGGAATTTCAGCTTGTCTCCGAGCAACATGGCGTTGCTGATGATGGCGATCTCTGCTTTCACTGCATCCTCAATGGGTACAGGTGGGATGTTCTCTCCTCCTGCTGTTATGATCAGCTCTGCAGGACAAGAGATTTCTTTCTGAGGATATTTAGATTATAGGTCTACACGTTGTTCTACTATCAAGAATGGTCCACCACCCAAATGACATCCAGCCAACTTGGCACAACTGTGAGAAGCATTGGAGTCAACATGTGCCAGCCTCCCTATGGAACGGCACCTTTGTATAGTCCATGCCCCAGACAAATTCAGGCTGTTTTGAGGGCAAAAGGGGGTGCTAAATATTGGGAAGGTGTTCCTAATGTTTTGTACACTCAGTGTATATTAAATACTATGGTATTCTCCACAAAAAGTCACTGTAAATAAGTTTTTTTTAACTATAGTAATACTACAGTATTTCATTTGCATATAATCAACCCATTCTCATCCCCCATATCCCTATTTGTGCCACCCATGAATGACACACCCACATGTAAAGTATAGTACTCCAGTACTATTTACCTACCTATCAACAGGTTATGGAAAATTGGCTCAAGGAGAAAGCTCCCACTTCTTTGTCAAAGATAATTAAACAAAAAACATTAAATACTAGTAAATACTACAGTAATATCTGCAAAAACACTACAGTAATTGCTATAGTATATACAATAGTTTTTACTATAGTAATACTACAGTATTTATTCTCTAGTAAACTTTACTACAGTATACTATAGTGTACTTCCGCAAAAACACTACAGTGAATACTATAGTATACTACAGTCATGTCTGCACTTCTATGTCAAAGATAATGGGAAAAAACTATAGGAAATACTACAGTATTATCTGAAAAAAACACTACTGTAATTACTATAGTATATACTATAGTAACAATACAGTACTCATACTATAGTAAACTTTACTACATTATACAACAGTATACAAAAACACTACAGTTAATCCTATAGTATACTATAGTGAATATAGGTGTTCTACTATCAAGAATGGTCCACCACCTAAAGTACTTCCACAAAAACACTCAAGTGAATACTATAGTATATAAATATAGTAATACTACAGTATGTAGAGCATATTATACTATAGTATTTTTTCTTATGGGGAAGTTAACCTAAGGCACAGACTTAGTATCAGGAGAAGGTACACAAAATTGATACTTTGATCAGTGTCTAGGAGCAACTGCATCCTACTCCCATTGACACCCACCACTGGCAGCCATGTTGTATAATGGCTACTGTATATACAGCTACAAAATAAAGTATAAATAAGTACTATACCCTTTATCCTCCCTGTGATGAATAGGAAGTTGTCCTTGTCGTGCTTGCCCAGGTCTCCAGAGTGCAGCCAGCCCTCCTGGTCCAGGGCCTCCTCAGTCTTCTCTGGCTCATTCAGGTAGCCCATGAACACATGACGCCCCCAGAAACAGATCTCACCATTCCCATCCTCGTCTGGCTTGTCCAACTTGGTCTGGCAGCCAACCACCACCTTTCCACAGCTGAGGACAACATCATGATATAAATTCTTTATATGGTGAGACCGAAAAGCAAGAAGGATTATTAGATGTCACTTCATATCTGATGGCTTATCAGTATCAATTAATGATTTGCTATTATGCAATGATAGCTTTGTCAACTACAAATTAATTAATGTAACTGTCATCACAAATGACACTTCACATCCTAGTTTTCCAGTTGCTGACCTCATGATTTTGAAGTTATTCTCCCAGGAGATGGTGTGAGGGCCGGTGCTTTCACTCATCCCATACAGCTCATACAGGGGGAGGCTAAGGCTCATGAAGTACTCCAGAGTCTCCTTAGTGATGGGTGCGGCCCCCGTTAAGCAGTTTTTGCAGCGATCCAGACCCAAGGCCCAGCGAACTTTCTTAAACACCAGGTTGTTTGCCAGCATGAAGCCCCAGGGCACCAGGTTCTCACTGTAATCCACAGCAAACACGGAGGAATACCACACATTGTGTAAAATATTAGGGCTGGAATTTAATCTAGTTTAAGAAGTAAAGAATATTATTTGGGTGTGAGTGAGGATGCATGTTTTTTCTAATGTTATTGAAAATATCATATCGATGGGTGAAACAAATAAAAAATAATTTGGTGCACTGAAAATACACATTCTTTCTGAAGTGTGGGTTTAACCTGACATAAATCCTTACCCATTCATGGCACTGTAGCTGGCTTGCAATCCGATGGATTTAGCCCAGTCAGCCACTCTTTTCTTCATACCAGAGGACTTGGCACCGATGGCTTTCATCTTATCCTGCATCTTCTCCCACACACGGGGAACTCCCAGGAAACTGGTGGGGCGCACCTCTTTCAGAGTAGTCCCCAAAGAGCCCTAGGAAATCAAAAAGTTAGCAGTTATCAAGTCCTATAAAGTTACCCCAGGCCTACCCTCCTCAACCCAGTCAAAACCAAACTACTAAACCTCAATCAATTCTTGCCTTCGTAAACAGCATTTTGAAAGGAAAGCAATGCACAGCATCATTATCTGTAGTACAACACTCAGGGATTCTGACCTTCAGGGCGTCTGGGTCTGCGAAATACGTTGCCCCTGCAAATCTCATGCAGATCCACATGTCGTTGACCTGGGCAGCTACATGGCTCAAGGGCAGGTAGCTCACCACGCACTCCACACCATGTTGCAGACCTGTCATGGCTCCGGCCGCATTTGAAGTCCAGGTGATCTGAGGAGAGTCAGATGAGACTTTCAACTAATATTATTCCAACCTCCATTTCCACAGCGGAAAACTATAAGCCAGATGTTTTGTTTGTCCGTTACTTTCTGTGAACAATACATGGACAAAATTGTGACACTTTCACATACTGAATCGGGTGCCCAATGGACCCAGATCTATCTCCACTATATAGTATATAGTACATACACCTGGATACTGCGGTAAAGTAAATGTACATGTAAATATAGAGCTTTTTCCTCTAGTTTATTTACAGTGCATTTGGATTCAGACCCCTTGACTTTTTTCAGATTTTGTTACAGCCTTATTCTAAAATTGATTGAATCGTTTTGTTTCCCCCTCATCAATCTACACACAACACCCCATCATGACATTTTTTTATGTTTGCAAATGTATTAAAAATAAAAAACTGAAATATCACATTTACATAAGTATTCAGACCCTTTACTCTGTACTTTGTTGAAACACCTTTGGCAGCGATTACAGCCTCAAGTCTTCTTGGGTATGATGCTACAAGCTTGGCAAACCTGTATTTGGGGAGTTTCTCCTATTCTTCTCTGCAGATCCTCTCAAGTTCTATCAGGAGGCTGGGGAGCATTGCTGCACAGCTATTTTCAGATCTCTCCAGAGATGTTAGATCGGGTTCAAGTCCGGGCTCTGGCTGGGCCACCCAAGGACATTCAGATACTTTTTATTTAACTAGGCAAGTCATTAAAGAACAAATTCTTATTTACAATGATGGCCTACCCTGGCCAAACCTTAACCCGGACGACACTGGGCCATTTGTGCGCCGCCCCTAAGGGAATCCCAATCCAATCAATTTGCTCCGCAAAATCTTTCCCTCGATCCTGACTAGTCTCCAAGTCCCTGCCACTGAAAGAAATCTCCACAGCCCGATGCTGCCACCACAATGCCTCACCATACGGGATGGTGCCAGGTTTCCTCCAGACGTGACGCTTGGCATTTAGGCCGACGAGTTCAATCTAAGTTTAATCTGACCAGAGACTCTTGTTTCTCATGGTCTGAGAGTCCTTTAGGTGCTTTTGGCAAACTCCAAGCAGGCTGTCATGTGCCTTTTACTGAGGAGTGGCTTCCGTCTGGCCACTCTACCATAAAGGCCTGATTGGTGGAGTGCTGCAGAGATGGTTGTCCTTCTGGAAGGTTCTCCCATCTCCACAGAGGAACTCTGGAGCTCTGTCATTGCGACCATCGGGTTCTTGGTCACCTCCCTGACCAAGAGTTTGGCCGGGCGGCCAGCTCTAGAAAGAGTCTTGGTGGTTCCAAACTTCTTCCATTTAAGAATGATGGAGGCCACTGTGTTCTTGGAGACCTTCAATGCTGCATAACGTTTTTGGTACCCTTCCCAGATCTGTGTCTCAACACAATCCTGTCTTGGAGCTCTACGGACAATTCCTTCGACCTCATGGCTTAGTTTTTGCTCTGACATGCACTGTCAACTGTGGGACCATATATAGACAGCTGTGTGCCTTTCCAAATCATGTCCAATCAATTGAATTCACCACAGGTGTACTCCAATCAAGTTGTAGAAACATCTCAAGGATGATCAATGGAAACAGGATGCACCGGAGCTCAATTTCGAGTATCAGAGCAAAGGGTCTGAATACTCATGTAAATGTGATATCAGCTTTTTATTTTTAATACATTTGCAAAAATTTCTAAAAACCCGTTTTCGCTTTGTCATTATGAGGTATAGTGTGTAGATTGATGAGGGAAAAAAATATTTTATCAATTTTAGAATAAGGCTGTCACGTAACAAAATGTAGAAAGGGGGCTGAATATTTTCCGAATGCACTGTACATCATCATGTCATTGTCAATACTCACATTGTCATGGCTTAGCATGACCCCTTTGGGGTTGCCTGTGGTTCCAGAGGTGTAGATGAGCGTACAACACTGGTTAGCCCTCTGACTGTCCACCACAGCATCCAGACGTTCATCAGACACCTCCTCACCCAGCTTCATAAACTCAGCCCACTGTAGGGAGGACAGAGGTTGAGTCAGTAACACCTGATTCATAATATAGGGCCAATCCCAACTGTACTGTGCTGGCCTGGATATTTCTTCTCACATTGTCTTTTTCAGGAAGGTTCCATCAACTATGGTGGATGCGTAGCCAAGCCAGCCTGGTACAGCTCGACTTGGCTCAGTTTGCTCAGTAATGTGAAGGGATTAAGAGTCTCACAGTTACAGTGTGTGTCAGGAAATATTGTGTACTACAGTATTTAAGGACATACTGTGTACTACTATATTCCAGGAAATACTGTGTGCTACTAACATTGCTATATCTGTAATACAAATCAGGAATGTTTTTCCCCCAGCTGGCTAAACAAGATGCTGCTTATAGATCTTCTTCATGTCAATAGAAACTTACAGTGTACAGGTTTGGCAACTTCTGTTGCAGTTCATCCTTGTACTGAACAATAGCTTTCAAGTGTGGAAGCTGGTCCTTAATCTGAAAGATATGAACAAAGTAGGGAATTTATAATTAATCATTTTGGCACAAAAACAATAAATATATAAATAGGTTATTTTCACTCGATCTACTTACAAATACAATTTAGAGCGCAGTATTGGATATGTATATTTGCATAATTCTGTGCATAGGTTCTATGGCTTTTGGCAGACACAACCAGGACCACAGTATAGTTCAGTCCCTGTTATGGGGTCTCACCTGGAGGATTTTGAGGAGCTGTTTGTGGTTCTCCACCACCAGGACGTTGGCCTCACAGTTGTCTGCCACAAACTGACACGCCTCGGGGGAGTTGGTGGTGTATATGCCTGCAGCAAAACCCCTGGCAGACCACACATGTCAGATCAGACAACCTTCTTATTGAGGTGGTTTAGACTGTGATTGCTGTCCTTGGAGTGTGTGGGATGAATTAGTATTCTATGAGTAAGTTGTCTAAGTCTCACAGAATGCAGTATGAATAATAGTGCAGGGTAGTGCACGGTAAGACAGTGAATGCTATATGGAAAATTGTTTTTATTATTACCCAGCCAGGATACAGCCGATGTCTGAGATGAACCACTCGGGAGAGTTAAAGCCCAGAATACCGACGCCATGGTAACGCTCCAGCCCCAACTACAGTAGAGGGGGGAAGAGACAGAGTCCGAAATAAAAAATGTAATCAATGAGAATGTAGCACACTGCTTCATTTACTGTTGACCTATATGATGCTTTGTAAACTACACCACTTTATCGCTCTCCGTGACAAGTAACTTTAGCTTTGAATCTAACACACCCAAGTGTTGGTTTTCACCAGCACCATTCTTACAAGGAGACAGAAATGACAATGGGAGAACATTCTTTCTGTTGTGAAAACATTCATAATCCCGTCTCTGGAAGTCAAATTCTAAATAGCCCATTTGAAGTTTCAGTGATGTTAACAGATCTGCATTATAGTTTATATTCTATTAGAATTCACTGGCGCAGTTAAAAAATACTCATAGGCCTCGAGCCACTGAAAAATGCAGAGCACATTCAGGTACAAGTACATCATAACATTACGCATAGAAAACCTTTTCTATTAAATCTCTCGCAAGCATAGACCATAGAGCAACTAAAGAGCACAGACACTCACACAACAACTACATTAATATACAGACCTTGAGGAAACTCTTGGCCGCTGATCTGCACTGCTGGTAGTACTCCTTCCAGGTCAGGATGACCCACTGCCCCTCTTTCTTGGACGCCACCGCGGGCAGGTCTCCATAGATCTTCACCGTCTTTAAGAACATCTGGTGGACAGTCATGGGGGCCTCGGATCCCGGACCCGTCTCAGCCATCCTCAGCTTAACCGCCTGGTCCCTGGAGGTGCACCAGAGCTGCTCTGCTGTGGCCAGGGACACATCTGACAGCTTCAGGGGCACCAAGGCACCTGTAGTACGGGGACAGCAGGGGCAGCAGTTGCCTGCCATCAGTGGTTGTTTATGGAGTAATCTCAGAGATTAGTATTCCCCTTCCCTGTTCCCACAAGAATGCAGTGGAATGCAGGTAGGTACAGAAATCAGGGAGGTATGGCTATGTCTGAGAATCAGACTGGTCCAGCTCTACTCCACCCTCCTTCGCTGTCACGGTGTGAAGCATAAATATTTGGATTTGAAGCTGCCTGTATCAGATTACTTCAGAGAACAGAGGAAGCTATGGAATGTCCCTGCCTACCCACCAATCATATTTTAGTGTTGAACATTAAAATGATTAAATAGAAAAGGTTAAAGTTGATTGATCGAAAACAAAAAGAATTACAGGCAGAAAATCAAAGTCATAGATCAAATAATAATTGACTGTTCATGAGTGTCTGAAACCCTTAAATGATTATGCTTTCAGGCACAGTTCTGTCAACCTCTTTAACAAACGTCTTTATAGCTGCTGTATTATAAATTACAAAACATACATCATGTGCCTCTGACAGGTGATAAAACATATGATCTGCTTCAGTTAGGTTGAGTCAATATCCTATATATAAAAAAACTTGTAGCCCTACCACGATACGCTGCTATTACCTTGAGGTCCCTCTAGTCCAGGGGATCTGGGTAGTTTGGCTGGTGCTTCAGGTATGCTTGATGGGGTTATCACTGCAGGTTCTACAGCAGCTGTCTCCTGGTTGTCTTTGTCTTCTCCATCAGACTCTGACTCTGAGTTTGGTTGTGGATGGTCTACTATTCCTCCGTTGACGAGGGGACTGGAGTAGATTTCTTTCTGTTGGAGTTTGGCAACTGGTGCTAACAGTTTGGTTTCTCCAAGAGGAATGTCACTCACACAACTAGAATAAAACACATGAAAATAAAATATACTTTAAATGAATAAACACTCAGTCATTAAATACTGTACCATTATTTGGTAAATATTCAGTAATAATAAAATGGTATTTCAACAGTCCCGAAATAATTAGTCTCCAGCATAGAAGGTTACGATAGGTCCACATACCTCTCAGAACTCTTTTCTACGCCAGGAACCCCATTCGTGACAACTGATTCCTGTTGGTCAGACATCTTGTAATTGCTTAAATAAAAGAGGTCAAATATCGACGTTAGATATGCAAAAACCACTAGATCATCAAATTAATAAGATCTCGAACTAGGTCGTGCAAAGTCTCCTGATATTCTACTAATTTCAAGAAAATAAGTGTTTCCTCCTGGATCCTTATATGAGTGGGTATTGCAACATGACAGTGTCAGAGGCAGTGTGCCAATGACTGCTTGGTTAGATTGATAAAGAATGGCGAAATTAAGGGGTTTGTGCCAAAAACGCGTAACAATTTGCAGAGCTTTTTCCAACCTTTAACTTCAATACAGTAGGTTACATCAAGACAGTTGACCAAGAAAGTGACATTGAAAAAGGGTCTGAAACAGCTAAGGGGTGAGCATACACATATGCTGAAAGAAAACTTTTTTGTCTCATCTTGGATAGATCTGTCAAGATTCTGTACAGTAGTTATCTTCATACACACACATAATGCATGTTTTGGTTACAACATAGGCCCAAAGCATGTATTGAAGTTTATATGAAGTAGCATGGTTACTTGATTATGATACCTCAGCATTATCTCTGACATGAAGTCAATCAGGCTATGATGGACAATTTCAGTGAAATTATGCCATCTAGTGTTTTTATCTTGAAATTGTGAAGACAATTTTCAAGCGGAGCCGCTATAGTTTAGCTATGACATTCAGATCATAATGATACCATGTCCTGAGTACACAATATTGCCAAGAAGTTTTTAAACATGTATGGAGAGAAAGACACGGTTCAAATTCCAAACAAGCAGTTAAAATGTTGAGACATAGAGCTTATAACAGTGATAGGAAATTTGAATCTGGTTCATGACGGCATTACTTTAACTATCACCACCACCACTTAAAATAGAAAAGGACAGAAGATCTGACCAGATAGATCAGATAACTACGGGCCAAGATTTCTCTAGGGCAAAGTTCATCATAATTGCAAAACGATCGCCTGTTTTATGTGGCAATATAGTAGCCACTAAGCTTTTGCACAGAATTATGCAAACATTACTGCTCACTGACAATGAGCTGTAATACAGTTAGAATAGAGTTGGATAGAATCTCTTTGCTATTAAAGGTAGCAACTTGACACAAAAATATACAGTGGTAGCTATGCTCATTTTACATGTCCATTTAAAATATTGAAATATATTTTACAAATATTTTTATAGATGCTCACAGTCTGTGTGTCTCTCTCCAACAGCAACAGCCTCAGAGTGGCCCAGTTCAGCACGGTTTTGTTTTGGCTTTAACAAGAGACCTTGAGGCAGGAGACAATAAAGAAGAAGCACGAGGAACCTGCTTGGTTCAGTTTAGTTCTAACATGGTTTGACATTTATGTCCTGAGATATAGGCTAGGTCATGTTCGTTTGATTGCTTTGAAAAAATGTTGTATATACTATGTATCACAGGCAACCAACGCATGCAGCTGTTATAGGCTCCTCGTAACATTTTGTCACTCTGAACATGCCTTCACTACTGAGATTCAATGGTGAAGCCTACTATATCATTACCAGAGGGCAATCTAAAGGTCAAAATCACAGTTACCTTTGGTGTTAATGGTTAGACCAATACATCCAATTATACGCAACGGAACACATCCCAGCATCAGTCAATGCTTTGCTGTAGACACTATCTACCACATTTGTCTTAATACTAAATATTCACAAAAGGTTTATAATGCAAGAACTGTCAAACTGTTTCAAATTCATTTCACAAACCAAGACAGACAGACAAATGACCCCTGTTCACCACTCTGACATGTGAGCAAGGACTGTAGGAACATGTTGCAAGAGCTGTCTGTGAGTTGTAGATTGAGGTGGTGCTCTGGCACATAAAAAAATAAGCATCTTGTGAAAGAGTCCAAGGACACATTAAAAAAGAGATTAACTAATTCCAGAGTAGTAATATTCAGCAGAATATTATAATACCATCCTATTGAAAAGACAGAGATTATATCCTACCTTGTTCTGAGACCTTGTTCAGACAGGGACAGACAGAGTCAGGTGCTATACGATATCAACTTGGCAGGAGAGTGCAGAGAAAACTTGGATGGGCCTCGATGTGATGTGCACACCATGGGACCCAGGACAGCAGCTGATAAGCCTGTGGAGGTCTTGTGCGGGTGACAGTACTGTCCAACTCAGGTCTGTCTGCACTCTTACGTAATTTCCCCCACACCTACTAAGGGTCAAATGGCTAGTTAACGTTCCACCAATAGACTTGAAATAAGGTTCCCTTCATCAGCTATATGTGCTGGAAACTGACAAGGAGGCTGTGTGGAGGTAACATACTACATTATAGCATAGGGATCTGAGATAAGCCTGTGTTGACATTGCTGTGCCTGTTTAAGTGAACTTTTTTTGTGCATAGAGGACAAATATTTCTGATTCAAAGTATATTCTAAGAATATGAAGTAAAACAACCACTTTCGGTTAAGACACTGGTCATTTAGACTGGACCAAAGCAAGTTATCGATTCAGCCCTTCGGATTTATATCGTCGGGATATAACATGAATTGATAAAGCAAGACAACTTCTGAAAGTTTATGAGGAAAGAGTATACTTTGACCCACAATACACAGATCTTTCATCTGTGGAACAAACATTGTGCAACAATACCTTTTTGTGCTGTGAAAAACCTCTGCATTGAACATTTTTTAACAAATTCATGTGAACTAAGTTGTGTTCTAAGATTAATAGATATTGCTATTGACCTGTCATTACAGGTTCAATTCTGAATCTTAGGTCAAAGTATCATTCTTATTTCATGTATTGAGGGGTGTTTGTGCGATTTGAGAACTGCAATAGTCTGAACATGGACATGGGGTTTTAGTAAATGCAGGTGAAAGTTCAACCATGCACTCCAGATGATACAGAGTAACCTACAGTATATCCTGGGCACCAAGGTCATTTAGTAATACCAACAGTCACACCACACCTGCCCTCAGTTATACTGCTGCAACAAGTTTCTGGAGATCTGCCATAAATATTAAGGGGGCTACAATATCAAAATAGCACATACTAACAACATCTAACGTATGATACATTTCCTACGGAATTGGGCCAGCTTGTGACATCTCCAAAACAGTTGCATTAATTTTGACAAATGTAGAAATATTGTTTAAATCATTCACAGAACTTGTTTTATTCCATATTTGTACATACAGGCAAACTGTACAATTACATCTATCAACATATCACATTACACAATAGTTATTTAGGATGAAAATGTTTTATTTTGGAAATATTCAAATAGTCAGACTCAAGAGCTTCATTATATTTGTATGTGACTGAGATTAAAGGGCCACTGCACTTCCTGATTTGGCCTCATTTTAAATTTGGTTCATTAAGAAATGCTAGCGGCCATTACTGAATTCAAACATGAGATGGTTTTGGGTATGGTTTGATGTGGGTGTCTCGTGTGTGTTCGCAAGTGGGAAGAGTTAGCCAAATGATTTAGCCAATTAAATTAAGCCAGCTGGTGTGCAACAGTGGCAAAGTTGGCTCGACTTTGGATAACATATCTCCGGGGTTAGTTAGCGACCGTCAATAAATTACACAACGTAAATTACAATATTTTCATGTTGCACACCTTTAAGTTCTCATTAAATGCTTTCAATATTTGAATATGAATCTCTACAAGTTATAGTTCGTTTGAGGTTAAGTCATTGACATTTGGAGCTATTGGAATTTCAACAAATTGTCCCATGTACATCGTGTAATTTACCGATTTTTCGTAACTAGTCTCATAGGGATATCCATAGTCAACCCAAATTGACCATGGGCATTAAGCTCCTAATCGATGATTACTTCATGGGTGCTGCCAGATGTGGGAATTTGGGCAGGATTGAAACAAACCCAACCTTAATATACATTGTGATGCAGTCCTGACCACAAGTGTCAAAAACTATTTTTGGACGAGACGGACTTTATGAACACAATTATCTTATTTACACATTGTAGTCAATTTTGACAGTAGAATAAATGTTTCCGACTCATATAGAGTTTTCTAAATGAGAAGGTTGGGGGGGCAGTTGCTCTTTAAGGTTAACATGAAACTAACCCCTCTAAGACAGGAAGTCCATCTGTTAACCTGGAGGCCAGTTTAGCTGTCTGCCTCCCAGGACGTGGATGTGGAGGTGATATACAGACTGGGCACCATGTTTCCCATCGTTGATCACTGTGGAAGATAGAAATGCAGTTACATATTTAGAACATGTAAATATGTCTCTGTGAAATGCGTGACACTACTTATTACAGTCATCTTAATACTTACCCACTCTGTAACCTTCGTGCAATGCCTCTTTCTTCGCCACATTTTTTGCAACCACTAGGAGGTGACCTAACAGCTACATAAAATAGTATTATTAAGGAGTGTTTTTAAAGTGGAAAGACAATCTGGATTGAGACAAATTTGAGCAGAAACCAGAGGGGGGAAAAAACAACACAATTCAACGTAATAGGATTCTTTTGTGTGATCAAAATCAGAAAATGACATTTAGTGAAAGTAGAGACAAATCAGTAGGCTACCTCAGCATCATCATCTTTAACTTCACTGATTTTTGGGATGGGGACCCTTGGAATAACCAGGAAATGCACAGGAGCTTGTGGACTGATATCTCTGAAAGCTAAACACTGAAGAAAAGGAAAACAACAAAAACATGATAACATTCCAAAATATTGAACATCAATATAATGCCCTTACACCCTGTGGCTGAATATATTGATCATATATTGTCTACGTGGAGTACAGTAAAATAAACATATGCATGTGAATACATGTCTGTGTGTGGTGTATACCTTATCATCTTCATAAATGATATCTGCAGGAATACTTTTGTCAATCACTTTGGAAAAGATAGTTGGAGCTGGAGATCCATATTTCTTGCTTGCTTCTTCAGCAAGACGCACCTCGTCATTCTTTGTGTTTGATGTGCAGAAGTGTCTCTGACATAATAACAGAGGTTGACAAATTAGCAGGTTGCAAAAAAAGTTACATTCGTTTCTGTATTGATCTTTAGACGAAGGCATGTTATTGCAAACACTGCAGTGCAGATACTGCGGCACCGTCAATTGCAAAACGCCCATTAACCATTCTAACAGCCCGAATCTCTTGGGTGAGTGGGCACTGCTCCTGTAACAGCTGGAGGACACACCTGCCCTTGACCATGACGCTCACCGACAGTCAACAACATTAAAATGTTAATTACTACGATTAAAACAATAAGGTTTATTCGCAGAATAGCTACCTCTGCTCGGCATGCAGAGCGCAACATGCGTGAATGGTAAACACTTTTCCTGAAGCATTGTGTCGGCAGAAGTTGGCGAAAATTCATAGCTATGAGTGCACTGTGCAAATTCCGTTTGGAGAGTTTCAATATTAACGGATATGATGTCTGCTCCGCCCCGGGGTCGTCACTAGATAACACATCCACAAAGTCACAAACCTCGCCTATTTCTACAATTTCTCTTTTTAAAATCAGATGTTAAATCTAAGCCTAACCATACTGCTTACCGTATGCCTAATCTTTGTTTTCATACATTTTTACGATATAAGCAATTTTGACTAGTGTGAACCCTCTCCCGATGAAAAAGTTGTATTCATGAATCGAAACGTTCTCTGGTGTTTCAAAACGATTGCAATTTAAAAAGTGTGCCTCCCGTGATTGGTGTAAGATGATGTAAACATAATATTTTCGATTAAAATAACCATTACATTTATAGCGTACACATTCAGAAAACAACACTAGAGAATGAGTGGCCCAGAAATATTTTTCGCTCTAGAAGTATTTCTTTTTTACCCTCCACGTGGTGGAGATATTCTACATTTAACCAGTTTGCACGAGACGCACAGAAGAAGAACTCGCTGTCATCATCAGCAACAAACATGGCGGCGCGCACTCGTTTGCCCTTGCAGTCATTAATTCAGAAAAATGGAAACGTGTTTAGAAGCGACCGGATCGTTCATACAGCAATTCAGGAGCCTGTATACCCTCCCATTGTACCATCGCTGACCGCTAAAAGTAAGTCTGCAAAAGGACGTCAGATTGCAGAACATCTTGACAAAGTACGTGCCGCCGATGTGCAGGAAAAACTGACATTCCTCACACGAGTTCAGAGAAAGAAATATGTATTGTGTCCGCAAACCTTTGCTCTTAATGCTGATAAATGGTATCAGCACTTCACAAAGACGGCATACCTACCTGGCTTACCTGAGAAGTTCATTGTTGAAAAGACCAAGGAGGAATCGGTACCTGACACTCCGAATGCATCATCCACCATTGACGAAACTGCATTTGCTGACATCCGTTCCCATGTCTGCCATTCAATTTTACAAGAGAACTGGTACATGAAGAAACGTCAACCATTCTTGCAAAGGGAACAAGAACATTATGTGGCACCTTATCTGAGAAACCTGGTATCTGGACTTACACATGCTATGGCCAAACACAACCCTGTACTCCAGCTGTCAAGTTTAGGTAAACCATTAATTTGTTCATTTATTCATAATCACTTCTGATTCCACCCTCAGTCCAAGGCCTGATGTGTAAGCATTAAAAAGTCATCAGTGGCACTAACTCAACTATATGTAAGGGGAAGTTGTGATTCTGTCAGTCTCTGTAATGCAAAAGACTGGCTGTCTCGTACATCACTTTCTGTTGTTTAGATCTTGACCCTCAGGTAAATTTCTACTGGATGAGAGGGCAGAGGACCATTCCAAGGGGACATCGGGGTGGCCGCGTCGAGCCAATCAGATTCCAGATTGATGATAAGCCACACAGTCAGATAAGGATACCTCATCAACTTCCACAGGTACTACATACAGTCACTAGCAGATTGGAAAGGGCTAATGTGATGCTCCATTAGCTGTTACAAGATAGTTACTGTTTGGAGAAGCACAGAGAATATCCCCCCAACCTTAATTTGCAAATACTATCTTTGTTATCGATTTGGCCAAACATGTATCTTCTAAAATGTCTTTGTCCAGTTGCAGGTGGTTCGTTGAAATTTAGTACATATTGTTGGATTACTTCATGGAGCAAAACATTTATTTATTTTAATAAAGGAGTATTTTCTCATTTCAATTGAACCACCTGCAACTGGACATGGACATTTTAAAAGATACATGTTTGGTTGAATTGAGAACTAAGGTAGTATCTGCAAGTTAAGTTTGGTGGAAAATTCTGTGCTACGCCAAACAATACCTATCCTGAAACGGCTAATGGAGCATCATCACATTAGCCTGTTAAAATCTGCTAGCTACATACACAGTAACACTGATCCAAAACTCAGTGGTCATCTGGCTATTATCATACATCAAACATTGATGTGAAATTGTGAAGCTGGGATTTGGCCAAATGTTTATTTTAGACCTACATTTGAATGCAAGTAGTTTCCAAATGAATCTCCACTGACCCTCTTCCAGTTTGTCCCCCTTGAGGTGGTGATGTCTGCTGAAGTCCCAGAGATAAAGTTTGCCCCAGACCTGCTTCCCATGTTCAGGAGACAGTATGAGAACAATATCTTCACAGGTAATAATGGAGTAGACCAGGGTTCCCCAACTGGTGGCCCGGGGGATGAACTTGGCCCGCAAGTGATTTTTATTTGGCCAACAACATTTTCAGTGCAATTTGTTTTTGCTTATACTTTTTTATTATTGGACATAAGACTGTAAAAACACCAGCAAATCAACTCAGTGATTTTTAATTTTGGAAATCTATTCCAAAGTATTCCCACGCATAATGTCGAGATATATGATCAAATACAAATCTACCAACTGTAAATTGACCGCAAGAAGCCCAAACAGATATAATATTGGACTAAAACTATTTCAAACCTTGCTTACATTTGTATATGATCATATATCTCTCCATTATGTGTGGGAATACTTTGGAATAGATTTCCAAAATTAAAAATCACTGCGTAGATTTGCTGGTGTTTTTACAGTTGTATTCCCAACAATAAAGTAAAAGCACAAAAACTAATTGCACTGAAAGTGTAATTTATTTTTAATTATGTTCTGGCACCCTGACTATCCACTCAAGAAAAAAATCGGCCCCTGGATGAATCTAGTGGATGATCCCTGGAGTAGGCTTTGGATGTAAAATTGTCACAAGGTGTTGGTTGTTAATCTAATAATATTGACCAAAATATTTGTGCCTGCCTGGTTGCCGGTCTGTTTCTGCTTCAGCCATTTACTTTGTCATTGTCATAGGTGGTGCATCAACCAACCGCAATTCGTCCACTAGTGGTGGTAGTATCAAAGTATTCTGTGTGGGTGTATATTTCAACATAACTATTTTCTCGTCTATACTTTCCCAGGAGCCAAGCTTCCTGATCCAGGCTGTTACGGCCACACCCAGTTCCACCTGGTCCCTGACAGGTACCGCAGGGACAAAATGGCCAAACGGAATCTGAATGACCAGATCGAGGTCTACCTGAGAGCCAATGGCATTGCCAGTCTATTTGCATGGACAGGAGCACAGGCCATGTATCAAGGTGTCTAGAAACTTGAATATCAGTTGTTATTCTCCAATCCTACCTGAGATTAATCAGTAGTTAAATTCATTTTACCATTCAACTGTTTTCTCTCTGACTGCTCTTGAATTAATATATTCTTAATAGTTGTGAATAACACAATTTGTTGTTAAAGCACATTTGTAATCTTGAATAAAACATCACCAGGTTTCTGGAGCCATGAGGACGTAACCAGGCCATTTGTGTCCCAGGCTGTGATCACCGATGGCCAGTACTTCTCATTCTTCTGCTACCAGCTCAACACACTGGGCCTGTCTATGGAGACGGATGCTGGGAACCCCAGGAAAAACGTGTGCTGGGGGACAGACAGTATGCGTCTGTATGAGGGGGTGAAGGATGGGGCTGTGGTGGGGCTGGATGACAGCGTCCTCAAGCTCCTGGTCCAGTTCCTACTGAACAGGTCAGGTTGACATGGAGAGTTTGGTGTTTGTGGGAGGATGGAAGTGTTTTTGTTGAAGTGTTTCCATCTGTATTCAACATTGGCCAATATCAACTAAAGGACACAACTGAGCATGCATGCAGTACATCAGGCAGAATGTATTAATGCAGAATGGAATACAAAAAATATTAGAAAAATGGACACCGTTGCATACAGGCCAATGGGTTGTTTTTCAAGTGTGTATGAAATTAAATGAATGCACAGCCCAATGCTTTCAAATTGTTTGTTCTGCTGTTCGTCACTATGTGGTGCTTAGCCAGTGGGAAAACGGCACAACCATTCTTTAGGCACACTGACAAAGCTGATCTATCATTAGATTTGTATTTACCATCCACATGGTAAACAGGAAAGTTACATCTGAGTTAGAACAAAAACATGAGTTATAAGCACACTGCTTTAACATTTACAGATAGTGTAAAATAATCATCAGGCATCATATGGGGACTTCAAGGGATTCATTGTCAGCAAAGCAGAGAATTGACCTGTTTATGAAAGTATAAGGAGCTGCACACAAACTGTATATGGTAAGTGCAGTTGAAGATGGATAGGCTAGAAAAGTGCAAGCGTAAGAAGTCTTGTCAAACAGAAACCACAGACACACATGTCCTGTTAGGCAACAGAGAAGGCCTCTCAAGCTGTCACCAACTGAACCAAAAACACTGCTCAGATATCATTTTTGCTATTTTCGCAACCTCATAGGTACTGGTAGTATGATGGTGAACGAAACATGGACAATAGGGATAATTTCTGTCAAATATATATATATATACTCACAATTGATGCATGTATCCCATTTTCTGAGACTAAGGAAATATAAGAGTTCAGTTTTATGCTTTATGCCAGGAATGTAAACAAAACATGAGCATCATGTTATATAGAACACAGTGCATTGACGATAAACAATGCTCCTGAAAGCTACCGCAAAGCAGTATGTATGTTATTACCTGTGGGAGAGTAACTGGTATTCCGTGAGCTCCGCTGCTTATAGAGCAGAATGAGGAGGACCAGGATGATCACCTCAGCCACCCGGCTCACACTCGTCTTGATGTCATAGACGGCACTGCAAACATAGACACCAGAGTCCCCCTCTGTCAGGTTCATCACAGTGAGTTTGGTTGAGTTCCCATCAACCTCGATCTTGTAATGAAGGGGGTCAGTAGTTGCATTGATTAGTTCCTGAAAACAAAATAATTGAAAATGAATGGTATGAAGCCTCTAAGACAAAGCGGTATTATTAATGATTTTTATAATCGCTGTCAAAATAAATAATAATATGACTTACTAATGTTCAACTATAAGTTGAACGAAATAAAAACATCTTTGGTTACAATACACCGTTAACAGAGTTATTAAATACATCTCCCATTACACAATGACGACATTTGGGTCTCCTCACCTGCTCAGTTCCGTTTTCTTTGTACCAAAGCCAGGTGTTCTGGGGAAGCTTGATTTTACAGGCCATCGCCACAGAATCCCCCACATAGGCAACAATAGGCTTGTCCCTCTTATCTCCCATCTCTGGGGCTGGAGGAAAAGAAAGGGACCAGTATCAAGTTCACAATGTTATCTATAGGCACACATCATTATTCAATACAAATTGCCAGCACCTTTTCGCACAGATGGGATATTAGTAATTTTTTGTGCATTCCTGTAATGTTATGAAAGATCACGTCACGTAACATGAACAATTTAACGTTTTATGTAATGAAAACATACGTGTAATACTGGATGACAGAGAACATGTAGCCTAACTTGACATGCCTGTATCAATACATGGCTTTAATTAAGACTAGAGAATGTGACATATAATATATCCAACAACTTATGACATACAACACACTGTACCTGACAAATTGAAATCTATTTTTGCCTCCTTGTCCGCACCACGCATGAGTAATTCCCAAGGGTATCTCCATTAATGCTGAACCTGTAAAAGAAGATATAATCATAGAAAATATGTCTAAAATATAAAGATGTTTTAAGAAACATTTACTGTCAATTTTCAATTAGCCACATCATTAGATGTTGGAAAAGCATGGATTCTGGCCTCTGGCAATGGGATAGGATTGGTTACAGTCTGACAAACAGGTGATTGCTGGTAGTCATGTAACTCACCATTCTGGGATACAATATAGCACAGGCAAAGTGCATCATTTGAACTCCTGCAGTAGTGAAATATTACCAAAGCATATTTGCAAAGGGTAATACATAGATGCCTAATTTGGAAATGTATCCCAAACTCTATGAATATCAATTATAATAGACCTTGGTAGATGTACATACATTTGCATAAAAAGTTGACAGTGACATTTCTGGTCACGTCTAGTAAGCCGAGTGTTAGCAATTTCTCCAATACCCAGTAATGTTTGGTAATTTATGGGTTTCGATGGGTTTCAAGATTTCAACTTTATTATAAATAGATTTTTACTGCACAAGTAGGCTAGACATTGTAATCTTTAATTTAATGAACTAACCCTATAATACAGTTATAATAGATCTGTAAACTATACACAAAACATTCAGATGAGCATACACCAGAATTTCAGACAAAATGAAATATAAACATTTTCTAAAGTAGCACAAGATGACTGAGTAAAGAATGGAATACAAATGTGACACTACAATATCAAATAATGAACACAAACTAGTGTCTCAAATAAGAACTAATAGTTACCTTTCAGGCCCGCAGTCTTAAAGACAGTTGTGACTGGATCCTTCAAAACCAAGGAAGGATTTGTTTCTGCTATAAGAGAAATTAACATAAACATTGTTGCTTGCTTTTTACAAACTACATAAAGTATGCTTATAATAATATACTAATGGGGATATTTAGGGTGAATTAATGTGCAAGTGTCAAATAATCTTGAAATTCACACAGAGTAATATCATCAGATCACATGCAGTCCATATTCAGAGCATAAAGTATCTAGCTGTTGAATTTCTATTGATATAATGGAGACAACAGCATTTTAACTGAATCCACATTCAAATCAATCAGCACATCCACATAGTTCGTCGTTTTTCAAAGCTCAGTAGTTTCCTGCTACTCTCTCTCATCAGCTTCCTGCAACTCTCACTCTATGGGCCCCCCTTTCCTCCCCTCCTTGTTCTTCCCCTCAGAATCACCGTACTGCCTCCTCTGCCTACTGGTGCTCCTTTATTATTCATATAGACACGCACCCAGACCCAGGGAACAGACAGTCCTGTCCCATTGTGCAACAGCAACCCTGTAATGGAAGGTGCAAACAAAGTACAGTACAGTGAGTATCATATGACAACCCCTATACTACAATACAAACATTTGGTTGAAAAATGACTTGGGGTGGGAAGGGAGGTAAATAGATACAAGTCATGTCAGATGTGATGTAGGACAGCTGTAGGTCACATGGTATGCCTGTCCTCTTGGAGATCATTTTTCAAAGTCTGTGTCCATTACTTCCCAAAATGATACGTGCAATATCACATTCATACCGCAAACATCAACATTTGGCAACGTTTGAAATTACTACTGTATTCACAATTTTGTCCCAATTAAATGTATATTTTTCAAGTTGTTTACTTAGGACAAGACAGTATAGTTTCATTAACTGAGTACAGATTTAGTGATTTACTCAGTGGTATAGTATACAGATTGCACTCTCAGTCTGGGCCATCTATTGGGACTCAGGATATGGTTGGTGATATACGGGGGATTAAGGTCAAACTCACACAAGCAGCATGACACGGATTAGGCCTAGTGCTCTGCCCTGTCTGTAGTGGAATATACCACTGTACCAGTCTACACCACAATGTTACCCATCTCAAAAGCAGTCACTGTGAACTTTACTTTTATTACTTTTAATAAATGTTTTAAATTTAAATAATTTGTCCCCAAAAGGATTAATCCAGATCATGGTGTTGGCAGAAATGACTCTGATTATAGGGGCTTATGTAGTCAGCCGGCCCATCAGGGACCAGTCATGCCCTTCACAACGCCATCCCTCAGTCGAAGGCTGGGACTCAGTGACCAAAAGTTGAGGATAGAAAAAACAAAAGTGTTTCCTGCAAATCCCTTTGTAGGATATTCACACAGTTGAAGCGGATGGTGAGTAGTGGAGCAGTTTGGTGAAGAGCTACAGTAGCAGATAACTGTCCAGTCCAGCTCTCTCCTGCAGTGGACTACCAGAGGAAACATTGTCTCCATGGCCACTGAGGGGATGTCTAGAGAGGAGGCAGAGGAGTACCAGAAACAGCTGGTGGAGGAAAAGTAAGTAACTACTAGAGTTGCCATCGATTTCCTGTTAATTACCTAAATTACTGAAGATTCTGGTAACTTTGGTCAATTAGCTTTGTAACCCTAGAAAGGAATGCTTAGGGTTGGGGTCCATTCCATTTCAATTCAGCCAAATACAATTGAAATTAAATGGAAAATACATTGTCAAATTATGCTCCTGAATCTGACCCCAACCTCCTTGGAATTATTCAATAGCAAGCAAGAGCAGAGCTTTTAGTTTTAAACTTTCCCTTTTGTGAAAAATTTGAGCTACACTGCATGATCAAATGTTTGTGGACACCTGCTCGATAAACATCTAATTCCAAAATCATGGCATTAATATGGAGTTGGTCCCTACTTTGCTGTTACAACAGCCTCCAACTCTTCTGGGAAGGCTTACCACTAGATGTTGGAGCATTGCTGCGGGAACTTGCTTACATTCAGCCACAAGAGCATTAGTGAGGTTGGTCACTGATGTTGGGTGAATAGGCCTGGTTCGCAGTCGGCGTTCTAATTCATCCCAAAGGCCAGGGCTCTGTGCAGGCCAGTCAAGTTCTTCCACACCGATTACAAACCATTTCTGTATGGACCTCGCTTTGTGCACAAGGGCATTGTCATTCTGAAACAGGAAAGGACCTTCCCCAAACTGTTGCCACAAAGTTGGAAGCACAGAATCGTCTAGAATGTCACTGCATGATGTAGCGTTAAGATTTCCCTTCACTGGAACTAAGGGGCCTAGCCCGAGCCATGAAAAACAGCCCCAGACCATTATTCCTCCTCCACCAAACTTGACAGTTGGCACTATGCATTCAGGCAGGTAGCGTTCTCCTGTCATCCGCCAAACCCAGATTTGTCTGTCGGACTGGTGAAGCATGATTCATCACTCCAGAGAACACGTTTCCAGTGCTGATCTTAGGCTTGTGTGGCTGCTTTGCCATGGAAACTTATTTCATGAAGCTCACGACAAACAGTTATTGTGCTGACGTTGCTTCCAGAAGCAGTTTGGAACTCGGTAGTGTTGCTACAGAGGACAGACGATTTTTACGCTACATGTTTTAGCACTCGGCGGTCCCGTTCTGTGAGCTTGTGTGGCCTACCACTTCGCGGCTGAGCCGTTGTTGCTCCAACACATTTCCACTTCACAATAACAGCCACTTACAGTTGACCCGAGCAGCTCTAGCAGGGCAGAAATTTGACGAACTGACTAGTTGGAAAGGTGGCATCCTATGACTGTGCCACATTGAAAGTCACTGAGCTCTTCAGAAAGGCCATTCTACTGCCAATGTTTGTCTAGGGAGATTGCTTGGCTATGTGCTCGATTTTATACACCTGTCAGCAACCGGTGTGGCTGAAATTGCCGAATCCACAAATTTTAAGGGGTGTCCACATACTTTTGTTTATGTAGCGAATGTTTGAATTAGACCATATGTGAAGTATAAAAGCCAAACAGATGTAAGGGAGATATAATGGCAATGAGAAAACCACCTGTAAATGTACCTTGAGTCAAGAGTATTACACTGATAAAAGTCAAATAAAAATATTGTCAAATGTTTGTGAAGAATGTTTTACCACATTAGGATCATGTCACAAGAGTCAAACTGAAAGCAGACTACCACCATGCAGTCCTAGATTACATCATGTCCAGATTATTTCTGAATTACTTTGTCTCCAATTGGTGGGATTGACAAATGCTGTCATAATCTAGAGATCAACACAAACAAAAGTATTACTCTGCGGCCCTAGAAACTGAGACTTCATATTTTACTTGATTTAGAACTGACACCAGTAACATATGATTGACTGATTGGAAAATGGCAACGGCCATTAAGAAATTATTACACAAAAGCCTAGAAACACATTTTTATCTCTGAAAATATAATGCTAACCTTTACACAACCAGTATCACACAGTGAAAATACAATGCCTTTTAACCATTTTGGATATTCTAGTCAACAATATATTAACCATTTTGGATATTCTATTCAACAATATAATATGGTTTCTGTTCTTGTCTGAAAACAGGATGGAGAGAGATTGAGTTCTTGGTAAAGAAGGCTGAGAGGGCTACACTGAGAACGTGCTTAAGAGACAAATACAGACTACCAAAGGTAAGACAATCTCATTGTTATGGAACAGAGACTCAAGACAAAAGGTTCCAAAAGAGAAACAGGTTTATTGAAACAATGACGGTGAGTCCCAGTGGTAAATAGTAGTAGAGAAAGTCTCTGTTAGGTGACGATGGGAAATCCTGACAGGTTATAGTTTACTTGTAGATGATGAAGGAGGTAGCCGGATGATGATGACTGGAACCAGGAAGATGAAGGAGACACTGGAAGGCAGATTAATAATGCTGACATCAAAGGTTTAGGTAAGAGGAACCGGGAGTGAGTCCTTACTCAAACGAGACCAGACAAAGTGACTGTGAAGAGAGTGCCTTTATGCTGACTGTGCTGATGATCAAATGACGTGCAGGTGCCGGTGAGTAGAACTCAGGTGACAGTGATCTCTGTGATTGTGTGGTGGTGGAGCCTGGCTGATCCCTGACACTCATCATTCTCCTCCATTCTCAGGTCATTTGAAACAAGATGAGAAATTATTTAGATACAAATGCCCTCAATAATAAAAAACTATACTGAACAAAATTATAAAAACGCAACATGCAACAATTTCAAAGATTTTACTGAGTTACAATTCAAATAATTCAATTTCATCATCATCTGCACATCTATCACTCCAGTGTTAATTTGCTAAATTGTCATTACTTCGCTACTATTGACCTATTTATTGCCTTACCTCCTTACTCCATTTGCACACACTGTATATAGATTTTTCTATTGTTGTTAGGGTTGCGTAACTGGTGGCACAGAAGCAACAATTAGTACAAAACGTAGTTGCTTAATATGACCATAAAACAACACAAGAATAAATGGGCACAAAATACCCGTAGCGCACCAGTATACATAATGTGCAACAAATACTAACATTACAAACAATTCCGGACAAGGACATGTGGGAAACAGAGGGTTAAATACACAACATGAATGGAATTGAAACCAGGTGTGTGGGAAGACAAGACAAAACAAACGGAAAATGAAAAATAGATCGATGATGGCTAGAAGACCGGCGATGCCGACCGCCGAACGCTGCCCGAACAAGGAGAGGCACCGACTTCGGCGGAAGTCGTGACAATTGTGTTATTGACTGTACTTTTGTTTATCCCATGTGTAACTCTGTGTTGTTGTTTTTTTGTCGCACTGCGTTGCTTTAACGTGGCCAGGTCGCATGTGTAAATGAGAACTTGTTCTCAACTGGCCTACCTGGTTAAATAAAGGGTAAATAAAATACAAATAAAAAACAAGGAAATCAGTCAATTTAAATAAATTCATTAGGCCCTAATCTATGAATTTCACATGACTGGGAATACAAATGTGCATCTGTTGGTCCCAGATACCTTAAAACAAAGGTACAGGCGTGGATCAGAAAACCAGTCAGTATCTGGTGTGACCACCATTTGCCACATGCAGCGTGACACATCTCCTTCGCATAGAGTTGATTAGGCTGTTAATTGTGGCCTGTGTATTGTTGTCCCACTTCTCTTCAATGGCCTTGCGAAGTTGCTGGATATTGGTGGGAACTGGAACAAGCTGTCGCACACGTTAATCCAGAGCATCCCATACATGCTCAATGGGTGACATGTCTGGTGAGTATGCAGGCCGTGGAAGAACTGGGACAGTTTCAGCCTCCAAGAATTTTGCACAGATCCTTGCGACATGGGGGTGTGCATTATCATCCTGAAACATGAGATGATGGCGGCAGATGAATGGCACAACAATGGGCCTCAGGATCTCGTCACAGTATGTCTGTGCATTTAAATTGCCATCGATAAAATGCAATTGTGTTCTTGTCCGTAGTTTATGCCTGCCCATACCATAACCCCGCCACCACCATGGGGCACTCTGTTCAGTTGAAACTGGGATTCAACCGTGAAGAGCACACTTCTCCAGCGTGCCAGTGGCCATCAAATGTGAGTATTTGCCCACTGAAGTCGGTTACCGCACGCTGAACTGCAGTCAGGTCAAGACCCTGGTGAGGACACCGAGCATGCAGATGTGCTTCCCTGAGACAGTTTCTGACAGTTTGTGCAGAATTTCTTCAGTGTTGCAAACCCACAGTTTCATCAGCTGTCCGGGTGGCTGGTCTCAGACGATCCCGCAGGTGAAGAAGCCGGATGTGGAGGTCCTGGGCTGGGTTGGTAACATGTGATCTGCAGTTGTGAGACCAGTTAGATGTACTGCCAATCTCTAAAATGACATTGGATGCGGCTTATGGTAGAGAAATGTACATTCAATTCTCTGGCAACAGCTCAGGTGGACATTCCAGCAGTCTGCATGCCAATTGCACGCTCCCTCAAAACTTGAGACATCTGTGGCCTTGTGTTGTTTGATGTAAACAAATTTGTGCAAAAAAATTGACAGAAATAAGCTTTTGTGTGTATGGAACATTTCTGGGATCTTTTATTTCAGCTCATGAAACATGGGACAAACACTTGCCTTGTTATTTTTGTTCAGTATATAATTTGTCCTTTTTCATGAATAACATAAGGTGATAATCTTACATAATTTCTCAGTAAATGAGAACACTATCATAAATGAGTAACATGATGCAGAGGCTGTCGGTCAGTGTCAGAGTGACTCAGTACATGCACTGAGTCTAAGGCCTGCTTGTCAGATAGACCTAAGTACCGTCACAAGATTAAGGCATAAAAAAAAGATTGATCGCAGATATCTCGCGTTTGAGCCCAAGACCCAACATGCCCTGTGTGTGTGTGTGTGTGTGTGTGTGTGTGTGTCTGTATGCCATCTGTCTTACAGGCTATGCAGGGAGTCTCCCTCTCTTGCAGGGTCATAGAGGGTCACATGTGATGCTAAATTAAGCTGTTGTTTGAAGTGTTAGCTGTTGGACATAAATCCCCTCAGTAAAAACAGGACCTACTGTATGCTAAAAGATAGTCCAGGAAGAAAAACAATAGAATTTAGACATGATGATATTGAGACAGTACATGGGTATAATACACTCTTACTCAGCCAGTCTGACCTGTGCCTTTCTTGCTGTGTTTAGAGTGAACAGGATGCAAACCTGATGGAGTTGGCAGGAGACGACATCGACGTGCCTGAAGAACTACTCAAAATGGTGGACGAGGACACCACAGAGAAGAGAAGGATTCTATCCTGGGCCAGATACAGAACCTCCAGAACATGGATATGGACCAGATCAAGGAGAAAGCTTCAGCAACTATGGCTGAGATGAAATCTAAAGCAGAGAAGTGCTGTGTCATGTGATGAGAGAAAACTTAGTTCAGTTGATTTGAGATTAGTTCCTAAGCACCAAGTTTGACCAAGGATAAAACTTCCAAGGTTGGACTTCCCTGAAATATTCCAGCTTTCAAGAATTCTAATCTAGACTGTGGACTTGGATTGATCCGAAACACGTATAGTAGACCTATTGAACCAGTCTTAGGTTGGCTAATCTGTCAATAGAGGGTTGAAGAGATGACACTTAATCTGTCTTTCTCAGAAAGCTGTGGGGAGCAGATCAGGAAAAACATCACGGGGATGGGAGGGAGTAAGAGTATTTTCATTGTTGTGGTTAAAAAGGTTTTCTGTTCTTTTTATATACAGTAAACCTCATGTTTTCTTTGCAAGAAGGTACAATTGGGAGGAGGAAAAAAACAATGGTATAATGGTTATAAATGCTCTGAATTGCTTCATGTTAAAAAAGACATCCCTCTGAATTTTCAGCCTTTGTAAAACAGTGTATATAACTGGATTTGGTATTTTTGTTTGTAATAAATAGTGACGAATCATAAGAACCTCATGAAAAACAATCCATGTCCAGAACTCTGGTTTATATAGTGAGACAATGCCTCCTTGTGGATAAAGTTATTACATTTTTATTACATTTAGTAACTGCTCAAGATCGTTTTAGCAAAGCTTAATATTAGACATTATATCATCATTATCTAACAAACGGAAAAAGAATAGCAAAAACAACCTTTTCACAGCAGGCTGGATATGTAACCTTTTAAGTACAGCTATACAACTCTGACAGTTATTTCATTTTAAAAATCTAGTCTAAAGTACTAAATACATGTAATCTCCACTAAAGCCAGGCAACTGCATCAAAGAGTTTGCCATGGAATACTCTAGGATTTACAGAGTAGACCTACAAAAATCCACCATAGCCTGATCCCAGATCTGATGGGCATAGGAGATGGCAAAACAGCACAAACAGATCTGGCACCAGGCTACCAATGCCCTATAGAGGGCCTCATCACTGGTGGTGAAACTGCAGGCTATTAATGAAGACTGTCTGCAGCTCGTTTATGTCATCCGTGGTCTCTATGGGAATGCTGCCTCTGCCAGGGGAGTCACTACTAGTTAAGCCATAGTGAGAGAAGCTACAGTTGTCATACAGCGTGGAGCTCATACAACCTGAGCCTCCCACAGCTCCTTGTAAAGGCTCGCACACATCCAGGTAAGGGCTGGAGCAGTGTGGGGAGAGAAGGTCTTGGGGGTGAGGGTGGTGGATGTGCTCGGCTCCGGGGCTATGGCAGGGGCTGTGGGGCATGGGGCAGGTCTGCAGGCAGCTGTTCCTCCTCATGGTGCGGTACAGGTCTAGTCTGGCGATCAGGGGCTTGCCGATGTTGACGTCAGTGGTCCAGTCCACCAGCTCATCCATGGCCTTGAAAGAGCCCTGTAGACAAACTGTAAACCCCAGCTGATCCTACAGAGGAGAAGACAAGGAGTAGAAGAACATTTTATTGACCTAGTATGTTTATACTAGAGCTCCAACGGAGATCAAAACAGTTTTGTCCAACATGACACCAGCTATTCCTACAGAGGGGACACAGAGCACACATATGAACAGGAAGGTCGATTTTTAAAACCTTTTTTCAAGATATCAAACTAAAGGAGCAAAGACAATATAAAAATGTCGCAGTAATGTGAGAATGTAGAAAGTGGTGATTATCTTTTGTACACTTACCCTGAGCTTCTGTAGAGAGCTGAGGCGTGTGTACAGGCAGTGCTGGGGAAGACTGCTGGAGAGCAGGTAGATGCCAGTCTCCTCTGGTGTCTCCCTGTTCATCTCTTTGGGGTCAACGTCAAGGTCCTGGACAGAACAAAGGAAATGTTATAGGACAAGATGACCTGCATATGCAAAGTTTTCAGGCAGGTGCTGGAGCTTCAGCATCTTCAGCAGACAGACTCTTTACTATGCTCCTAATGTTGTAAACCCCAAGAAAGACAATCGCTCTCATTGGTATTGAACAGAGCTGAGGAAAACCATAATGACATCAGTGGCATATTGATTTTAAATTCCTTTCCCTATCCTCCTATCACTTTGGTGTTCACTGATCGGAAAAGCTTGGATGGATTAGCTACACCCTTTCAGATCTGTGGACACAAGGGGTAGGGAACAGGGAACAAATTGTGAGAAACTGGTGACAGGAGTTGGGAAAGGAAGAAGTTTGCATAATTGAACAAGGCGAAAGACTGTAGCGTCTCACCGGGGAGAAGTTGGTGACATGAGCCTGGCAGAAGAACATGTCCTCTGGTTTCTTCACGATGTGGGTGTAAATGACCAGCACGTTGGAGAACTCTGCAGCGAAGCCCAGCTTGATCTGAGCCCCACAGTCAAAGTCCAGAGACATACTCTCAGGCAGTTCTAGAATGAAAACACAACGTTACGTCCACAATAAGTATGTTGATTGCTTCAGCTAAACAACTCAAATTGAACTGTACTGCATTTACTTTCATTGGTTGATCGTGTCCTTACCGTGAGCCTTGGCCCACTGACGGTTGTGAGCCAGGGCCATGTCAGAACTGTCACCAGGCAGTACAGGGTCAGTCAGAGCCCTCCTCTCTGATAGGCTGCTGCGGATCTCCAGAGCCTGCTTCCCCTTAGTGGCATCAAACTGGCCCATGTCTGGATAACACAAACACCACAACAACATTACCTCAGGCTCTCACAGAAAAAAATTGTTAGGCAAAGTATTATTGCCATGATAATCGATGCATGGAAGTATACAGGGTAGCATAGGATAGACTTGTTTCTGTACTCTTATTACTTATTTTGCATGGCACTGCATTAGATCAATACTGTATATTTCATGCTACATTGACTTGTACTCCATGACCACAAATACTATAGATGGGGTGACATTTACTAAATGATTAGTTCACCAATACATAATTGGTCCATTGCTCCTTACCCTCAGCCACTCTGTCCAGCAACACAGTGATCTTCTCATCCTCCAGAAGACGTTTCTTCAGAAACTTGACGAAGACACCGTTAGTGAATCCACTAGAGCTCAGCTCAAACGCTTCTGCATCTTGGCAGCTGCATAATAGAAGAATGGAACAGAATTGGGGAATATATCATGTAATTTGTTCATACAAAGTTACATGTTACGAATAGAAGTTTAGACATATATTTGAGTAATCATCAGATTTCTTACGTTGCATATCCAAAGACAATGTTAGCTGTGACCCTCAATTGTATGTTTGGGGTTGTATCATCATGAATATTTCTAAAAAGAAAAATGTAATAGTTACAGTATTACAACAAACAAGAAATGGTGAGTGGTTTATATCCCATGTTACTAGCAGGGAAGGGACATTGAATAGTAGTGAAAAACAAACATTAAACAAACATCACGGTTAGCACAGTATACTAGTCTTTACCCACCGCTTCCTGCACATATCCAGCAGGAACACATTGAGGCCTGTCTCCTTCTCCTGCATCAGTTTGAGGATGCTCTGCACACACAAGCAGTTGGCTGAGTGGTACGGGTTTGGAGCATCCACCGGTACCATGAAGCTGTTGCCATAGTTCTCATAACCATGTCCAGCATAGTACAGCAAACCTAGAAAAAAAGTTGAGAGTGAATTGAACGAGACAGTAAATAGAGCAGTGAATGAAATAAGACTGAAAATAGACTTCACTTTTTAAAAATAGTATTTCATTTTTTATGATTCACTATATTTTTGGAAAACCAGATCAAATAAACTAATATTTGACTTCTAGGTCGGTCTCTCATACTCTAATAGGCCATAATAATGAATGGCGTACCATAGACACCCTTGTGAAGTAAGA
This sequence comes from Brachymystax lenok tsinlingensis, assembly GCA_030435695.1. Lineage (NCBI taxonomy): Eukaryota > Metazoa > Chordata > Actinopteri > Salmoniformes > Salmonidae > Brachymystax > Brachymystax lenok. The sequence goes on along the minus strand of CM059819.1, from coordinate 71,380,625 downwards.
GCAGAAACTCGTCCACGGCGTTGCGCGCATCTCTGACTCGGTGAGGTCCAGCAGCGATACTACCTTGAAGTTGAGCTGGCGCAGGAGGTTGGTGAGGTCATACACATCCACCATTGGCGCCTTGAGCTGGGGGTGGTTCCGGTACGAGAGGTTCCCGATTAGCAGAGCCACTTTATCTGTCGCTGTGATGAGAGACAAATACCATCAATGACTATGAGTTGAAATCAATTGTGAACAAAATCTAACATATTGACCAACATGGAGAAAAAATTGTACAGAAGAAATGTTAAGAGGCATTTGATTTTCTAGCAGTAATAAAAGGTAACCGAGTACTGGGTGGATTCATTTTTTGTTCTGCTTACCATAAGGTGGTTCTTGATTGCTGTTCAGGGTTAGTTCACTGGCACCTACAATCACAACACTATCATTATATTATACAGATATTACACATGGTGGATTGATAAACATTCTCGGGAGATAAACTGCTGTATGTAATGTGCAGAAACATTTATAATTGCTGGAAACAATGTCCAATAAACAGTGATAGATCATCTTAGATATACGTTCAATGCGTGTCACTTACCGGCTCCAAAGGCAAAAACATCATCTGTGGGAAAACAATTTCAGAACAATTACTAGAATTTATATTTTCTGTGCTTTCATTTCAACTGAATTAAAAGTAAAAAGAGTCACCAATTAGGTGGGGGTCAGTCAGAAGCCAAACAGATCAACATTCTAATGTTAGCCATTAGTAAATAAGTACCCACTGAAAATATGTCCTGTCTTGAACATTTACAAATATTAATTGGAAGTGAATACGGAACATCTAAGCTGAATCACTGAAAGCTGTGAATGATTATATAATTGCAATGTAGCGATTTTGAGCATAGGTAAAGACAATTTTTTAAATTTCAAACAATAACATACTTTCTGTGGGATTGTTATAATTATGTTGTGCTCTCAAAAATATAAATCAATCAAATGAACGGGCAAAAATCCAAAGGATGAAAAAAAGGCATGCAACACCTGGAACCAAACCCTCCTTCTCTAGAAAATCAGATTCATTTTGCCATCCCATTTTTGCAACATGGCCCTGTTTTATTCATGCACATACTGTACACCCCAGATGGCCAAACTAAGAGAAACCAGGCACTTCGACTATACCTTCAGAACACTCCATTGCCCCTGAAAACTGGACAGATATCCTTGGTCCTTTCATTCAAGAACAAGAGTAAGTAATCATCAAGAACTGTCACCAAATTCAATGTGGGTCATTTTTTGCTCATATTGTATACTGATAAACAGACCATTTGTTTAGGCTAGGATCAATATCATCATTATAGTAGTGTAAAAGAAAGGACAGTGACATACCCACTAGAACGTCTACTTCATTCGTCCACGTCCTCTCGTTGTTAATACGGATCTCACAGCGATACTTTCCATGATGTTCCAGCAGCAGATATGGAATCTGTTTGAATTAACGAACAATATCAAGCTATTTGAAAAAAAATCCAACTAACTCTGTTTTCATCCGATTTGTACAACATTCAACAGTATTGTATAGTTACTGTACTGTAACTACAAAAAATACTGTAACAGTGTAACTTTAACAGTATAAAAGTGGAACTTTCTACATAAGCGCTCAAGGATGTTAGCATCCTCCTCTGACCTCCTTACCGTGAGTGTCCTCTTGGAGGCCTCTGGAAAGTGAAGGGGCACCCCGTTCCTGTGCCACTGGTAGCGGGGGATAGGCCTCCCTACCGCCCCACACTCCAGCTGCAGAGAGTCCCCCACCAGCAGTCTCTGGCCCTGGGGCTGGATCACCACCTTCAGCCTGCCCTCCAACGAGTGGGACCCCAACCCTGCATGCAAAACACAAAAGTGTATTCAATGTGCAGTCACTCAGGGGGCGAGTTTAGCAAAAGCTTTGGAGGGATAAAATATTACGTTAGTGCTACAAAGATATAATAACAATTATGTCCATTAACTGATTGGGAGATAAAAGATAGTGTCTCACCACAAGATGTTGCAACATTCAGGACATCCACCTGAGCCCACTGGCTGAACTCAAAGGAGTCTCCACAATTAACCCTGCAGATGTAGAAGCCTGCGTCTGTCAGTTGGACTGGGCTAATCACCAGGTCTGGAGAAGAACTGTTGTGTACCTGGAGAAGTCATAATGTGTCAGATCAATTCATATTACATTAAAAATCATTATGAAGCCACAGCTGTCACAATGTTATCTGGTCAAGATATCAGCAATATGATTATCTGAAAACATGTTTAATAACATGTTTACAACCAATGCATAAACAGTACGGTCTACCTTCAATACACACCCTAGTCGACTACCCACCTCCTCCTTAGTTTTGAACCACTGGAATTGAACACCAGCCTTTCCCACAGCACAACAGCTGAGTCGCAGGTTGTGTCCCACTATTATAGCCACAGATTGGGGCTGAATGAGGATCTGGATACCTAAACACAACCATTATGGGAAGATATTCACAATAATGATTAAAATATATTCACAATAAATAATCAATACATTTACATACAGGGACTAAATCAAGAGTCGAGATTAACTTGTCCCCAAAACCATTTATAATCATGAGCCTTCCCTCCAAGTACCAACCAGATAATAGTCAGAGAACACATCTTCTAAAGATGCTCTGTATACCTGGTTGTTTGACACACTGTAGGGCCTCTGTATGGCCCATGGTTTGTAGTAAGTCTACCAGATGGCCCAGTGTGCACCCTCTGTCTCCCATGAGCCTGAGCAGCACACGGCTGGGGCTGCCCTCCAGCTCCAACACCTTCAGAGAGCACATCTCCATCTCATCTGAACTGCACAGTGACAGAAAAGGCATCATTTATGCACACAGTAATGCACACACTGTCTATGAAATTATTTAATAATAACAAATTATATGAACAGCAGAAGAGGCACATAGCTCACAAGTTAGTTCACACTTAGGAAGTGAAAAATGCACAGGAATACTGATAACATGTATTATTGTGTTATAAAAGATAAAAGAGGGAGGTGTACTACAGTATGTTGACGATAGGGATAACATTTCTACTGTAAAATCAAACAAGTAAACTAGCATGTTTAAAGATTAACCCTTCAGACTAGCCCAACCGGCCGCAAAATGGTGCTATTATTCCTTTTAGGTCGTTAGGTAATACGGCATCAGGAAGAACTATGCCCTCTAGGGATCTCCGCGACCGTCAGACTGGCCGTCCGACTGCTTTATTGCTTACCTCACCCTAAAACGCCGGTCACTGCCGACCATCTCCCCGAGTTTACGCCACCCTTTACTGTTGGTTTTATCCAGAACCTCACACAGTTTCTTCAAGACAGGTTCTTTCAGAAAATGTAAGTTTAAAGACCGGTCAGATGAATCCGACATCTCAACGAGTTACTGTAGTTCAGTTCAGTAAATTTGAAAAAGTTACTTGCAAAAAAATCTGAACATTTGTGAAATGAAAAATATGTCGCAGTTTGAAATCAGGTGTTCTAAACATAAGAGGTAGATACATGGCCATGGTCGCGGCAGAAGTTTGGGAGATTTCCGAAGATCATTCTGGAGATGCCAAAAAGACACAAATCTTCAGACGAGTTGGTGTTACTTCCTGAAACAGCTTACAAATAGTGATATACACTCCTACCACTGGGTGGGACTTTCGGTTTAGTTATGGGTCTTCCGTTTTTGCCACAATACTCTAAACTTGCATCCTTCCTTACCCCCTTGATCACAATATCATCTGAAGGAAAGGACGAATGACAGAGGAAGGGTGCATTATTAAGGGAAAGGGGAATACCTAGTCAGTTGTACAACTGAATGCATTCAACTGAAATGTGTCTTCCGCATTTAAACACTAATTGGGTTTAATTCCGAATTTAAACTGTATTATTATTACTTATAAACTGCGTAAACAGTTCCCACATCTGAAATAAATTATTTGTATTAATCTGTTTGGTTCAACTTTCATTATTTCTAGTCATAGATCATCTCACTTTTTTCAATGGTTAGTAATACCAAATATGTTCAATTATATTGACAAGATAGTCGAGTGACCACTCTAACAATGAAAATGCATGTTCTCAAAGATGGAGAGCATGAGGGTGTTGGCGAGATCAGGTGGGTCCATTCTAGCCAATGAGAGGGCAGATACGCCTGTGAACAACAGGCACAACTCCGATATATAGTCATATTTTTATGTTGCCGAAAAGCCACGTGGTCCACTTATATCAGTGCAATCAAAAAAACCTACCCATTTTGCATTCATAAAAACCTAACCTTACAAAACTTATATTGCATCAAATAAACCTCAGGTAGCAAATTAGCAATTACATTTTTTGTTGACCAAATTCGACATGCTCATTGTCCAATAACATCTACGGGCTGTAGTGGAGCAGGTCGAGAGTTTCAGGTTCCTTGGTGTCCACATCACCAACAACCTATCATGGTCCAAACACACCAAGACAGTCGTGAAGAGGGCATGACAACACATTTGTAAGGTCTCTGTTGTATTCGGCGTAAATAACATTCGATTTTTTTTTACCTCCATTACAGATTCTCTATTATATTGACAAGATAATAGAGTGACCGCTCTAACAACATAAATACATGTCCTCAAAGATGCAAGGCAGGCAGGAGGAGGCGAGATCAGGTGCGACCATTATAGCTAATGAGGGCAGATACGCGTGTGATAAACGGGCCATAGAAATTGATAGAGGATTCATATTTGAATCTGTGCCATTATAGCGTCTGCGAGAACATGGGTAGCGCCATTGAGGCTATCTCCATTTGAAAGTAGTTCATTTTTTTATTCTTCATTGGCTGATTTCTCCCAACTAATAGGAATCCCCAACTAGTTGACTACTTTAAAATGGTGGAAGCCCTCAATGGCAATGTCCATGCTAAAATATATAAGTAGATATCCATATATAAAGTCGTTTTTTCAAAGTTGGCAAAATGCCACGTGTGTCCACTTATATCCGTGCATTCATAACAACCTCACCATTACGAAATGTATATTCAATCAAATAAGCTCCATGTAGCAAATTTGCAATAACATTTTTTGTTGACCAAATTCGACACTCTCTCTTTGACCTCCATATTTATTTCGTGGGTTTATTTTCGTGGACAGATTTGGGGTGGAGCAAAACCTCTTCCTCTCTGACTAGACTGACTTTACAGGTAGCGATGTGAATTGTACCAACGGAGCAGAGGCTTCGACAACTGTAGGCTACAAAATAAGATGTGATATTTGTTGAGATAAGAAATAGTAATGCAATTCAAGAACCCACCTCTTGTGGCAGCACTTTAACCACGAGTCCAGTGGATGCGTGCTTTACCTAAGTGAGTACTATACCTTTCTCATTGTAACTCATTTGACTTTTTTACTCAAATGTACATGTTTTTTCAAATACATCATTATGTAAGTTAAAACATATTGCGTATATTACATACTTCATGTAAATTACCTTTTATAGACTTACCTTTATAGACTAAAGTAATGTGACGTGACGATTTGGGTTATGTTGGCTACAGTAGATAGTCCAGGAACAGTCTTGGGGCTCGTAAGCAAAGGCAACGTGAACTTGGCCTGAAATAGCCCTATAAATAACTAGTATGCCAAACTCACGATATTACTAATAAACATTTACCCTTGGATACTGTCATTTTATTTATGTTAAGATAAATAAAAACAATGTCTAAATGTAAATGTTTATTATTAATATCAAATGTTTTCTCACAACGATATTTTATATTGAACAACACCAAAAGCAAATTCAGTAACTTTCTATGAGGTCATACACCAGCTCTCCACAATCCACCTAAGCGTTGCCCTGAGCAACTACCATCACATAACCTTGTAGATGATCTGGTTTAGTCATACCTGTATTGACCTGTATTACCTGTATTTATTTTTATTTTGAATGACCCACAGTGTCATAGCCAATGTTTGTGGTGACGGGTCACGGGTGCAGCAATAACATTCTTAGGCACATCTCTTTTCTATCGACTGTTTTGGGTCGTTAGTCTTTCAGTTGTTTATATCAGGGCAGAGACTCAGAAAGATGGACTTACCAACAGGGTAACACGGTAAAAGTACTAAGCACTAAATATGTTTCAGTAAGTTAATTAAGCTGTTATTAATCCTAACTGTCAGAAGTGTGTTTTGAAATTAGGCCAAATGATCCCAAATTTTACAAGAATAGCCTCCCTCCTCATTCTAAATGCTCATCTTTTCCCCCCTTTATCGTGTTCAGTGGTCTCTTTAAACTCCTCTTTCATTTGACTTTGCACTCTCTTGCACTATTAGTGAAATTCTTTAGATCATATAAAGGAGAAATATAGCCTTGAAGAATATGGTTGCAAAGTTTGTGTCCAACTTATAATTTCACATACTACCACAAATTTTACTCACGTGCATCGCTAATATTTCATGCAGAGAAACATAGTATGTGTGTATGCATTGTGAGAGGGTTTACTAAATAAATGTGTAGGATTTAGAAAGCTATACTACCTATACTACTTTAAGCACCCCTTTCTGGGTCAGTGCAGTGTGTCCGACAGTACCCTTTTACCTTCCTTCCGAAAACAATCACTTAGTCAAGGGCCCTAGTGACAGGACCCTACCTCTCACAGTGCTTTAAACTGCCAACCGTCTCAAAGTCCATTACCAGATGTCTCATCTTTGATCCACTCTCTTGTGTTTACTTGTAAAATTTCAAGACTGGGGGATTTCTTAACTTTGTGGTTAATGGCATTTCATTGATGTTGCTGTTAATGAGTTAGATGTCTAATTCATTTGATGTCTAATCATTATGTATTTTCTCCTCTGTTACATTTAATTTGGGGGGCAATGGTGTATTTAAAAGGAGATATTTATTATTTATTTATGGTTTTGCTAAGTTCGCAGAATTGTACATTGCTCTCTGTTACTCTGTTTTTTGTATGGTCATTAGCATGATACATGATCCCAATTTTAGCTTCAAAATGCTGGTAATATGAAAAACCAAAAAAGTAGAATATGCTGATTTATTGGTACGTTGAACCATATCGTGGGGCATAGTTTAAAAACTCAGTGGATAGTTGTCACGAGCAGCTAGAAGTGGTGGGTGTGGAGTCAGACGCAGAGAGCACGGTGTAGGGAAAAATGTTCCTCTTTAATCCGGCGTCTGAATAAAACGCCCAACACACAGCAGGCACACAAATAACAAGGCCCTCAAACAGGACAAGGGAACAAATGACGACATGCACGAACGTCCACCAAATAAACAGAGAAACAAGCCTGCACAAAAGGAGGCGGGCTTGACCGGCTTAAATAGCCCTAGAATTACAAACACAAAACAGGTGCAAACAATAACAATCAACAGAAAGGAAAGGAGGATCGGTGGCAGCTAATAGGCCGGTGACGACGACCGCCGAACGCCGCCCGAACAGGCAGAGGAGCCACCGTCGGTGGAAGTCGTGACAGTACCCCCCTCCTGACGCGCGCCGACAGTGGCCTCGAGGACGACCCGGAGGGCGAGGCGCAGGGCGATCCGGGTGAAGGCGGTGAAACTCCGCCAGTAGTGACGGATCCAAGATATCCGTCACCGGTACCCAGCACCTCTCCTCCGGGCCGTACTCTCCCAGTCCACGAGGTACTGCAGGCCCCTCACCCGGCGCCTAGAGTCCAGAATGGAGCGGACTGTGTATGCCGGGAACCCCTCGATGGGGGGGGGCGGCTCCGGCACCTCACCTTCCTGCAGGGGACCAGTTACCACCGGCCTGAGGAGAGACACATGAAACGAGGGGTTAATGTGGTAGTAAGATGGAAGCTGTAGCCTATAACACACCTCGTTTATCCTCCTCAGGACTTTAAATGGCCCCACATACTGCGGCCCCAGCTTCCGGCAGGGCAAGCGGAGAGGCAGGTTCCGGGTCGAGAGCCAGACTGCCTCACTGCGGTGACTGTCAGCGCTCCTCTTCTGTAGCCCACCAGCCTGTTTTAATGATTCCTGGACGGCTCTCCAGGTCTCCTTTGAGCGCTGCACCCACTCCTCCACCGCAGGAGCTTCAGTCTGGCTCTGATGGAATGGTGCCAGGACCGGCTGGTAGCCTAACACGCACTGGAATGGTGACATGTTGGTAGAGGAGAGTTCTGCGCCACCTCCACCCATGGGACGTACCTCGCCCACTCGCCGGTCCTGGCAATACGACCGCAGAAACCTACCCACCTCCTGGTTCACTCTCTCCACCTGCCCATTACTCTCAGGGTGAAAACCTGAGGTCAGGCTGATCGAGACCCCCAGACGCTCCATAAACGCCCTCCACACTCTGGACGTGAACTGGGGGCCCCGATCAGAAACGATGTCCTCAGGCACCCCGTAGTGCCGGAAAACGTGGGTAAACAGGGCCTCCGCAGTCTGTAGGGCCGTAGGGAGACCGGGCAACGGGATAAGACGACAGGACTTAGAGAACCGATCCACAACGACCAGGATCGTGGTGTTCCCCTGGGACGGAGGAAGGTCAGTGAGGAAATCCACCGACAGGTGAGACCACGGCGGTTGTGGAACGGGGAGGGGCTGTAACTTCCCTCTAGGCAGGTGTCTAGGAGCCTTACTCTGAGCGCACACCGAACAGGAGGAGACATAAAACCTCACGTCCTTAGCTAACGTGGGCCACCAGTATTTACCCCTAAGACCCCGCACTGTCCTCTCTATTCCCGGATGACCCGAAGAGGGTAGCGTATGAGCCCACCAAATAATTGGTCACGAACACCAAGGGGCACGTACTGGCGACCTGCAGGACACTGAGGAGGCACAGGTTCCAACCGCAGTGCCCGCTCAATGTCCGCGTCAACCTCCCATACCACCGGTGCTACCAGACATGACGCAGGAAGGATGGGTGTAGGCTCAACGACCCGCTCCTCGGTGTCATAGAGACGGGACAGCGCGTCGGCCTTAGTATTCTGGGAACCTGGCCTATAGGAGATCTTGAACTGAAAGCGGGTAAAAAAACATAGCCCACCTAGCCTGCCGCGGGTTCAGTCTCCTCGCTGCCCGGATATACTCCAGATTACGGTGGTCAGTCCAGATGAGAAAAGGATGCTCAGCCCCCTCAAGCCAATGTCTCCACACCTTCAGAGCTCTGACCACAGCTAACAACTCCCAGTCCCCCACGTCATAGTTACGCTCCGCCGGACCGAGCTTCCTTGAAAAAAAAGCGCAGGGACGGAGTCTCGGTGGCTTGCCCGAGCGCTGGGATAGCACGGCTCCAACACCAGCCTCAGACGCGTCCACCTCCACTATGAACACCAAAGAGGGGTCCGGATGAGCCAGCAAGGGAGCGTTAGTGAACAGCTCTTTCAAACGACCGAAAGCTCTATCCGCCTCCACCGACCATCGCAAACGAGCCGGCCCCCCTTCAGCAGTGAGGTAATGGGAGCAGCCACCTGGCCAAAACCCCGGATAAACCTCCGGTAGTAATTGGCAAACCCTAAAAACCGCTGCACCTCCTTTACCGTGGTCGGAGTTGGCCAATTACGCACGGCTCTAATGCGGTCACACTCCATCACCACCCCAGAAGTGGAAATGCAATACCCCAGGAAGGAAACGGCTTGTTTGGAAAACACACATTTCTCCGCCTTGACGTACAGGTCATGCTCCAGCAGTCGCCCAAGTACCTTGCGCACCAGAGACACATGCGCTGCGCGTGTGGCGGAATAGATCAATATATCATCTATATACACCACCACACCCTGCCCGTGCAGGTCCCTGAGAATCTCGTCCACGAAAGATTGAAAGACGGCTGGAGCATTCTTCAACCCATACGGCATGACGACGTACTCATAATGGCCAGATGTAGTACTAAAAGCTGTCAACCACTCATCTCCCTCCCGGATACACCAGATTATATGCGCTCCTGAGGTCCAGTTTTGTGAAGAAACGCGCACCGTGAAATGATTCAACCGCCGTAGCAATGAGAGGTAGCGGGTAACTAAATCCCACTGTGATGGCATTTAGACCTCTATAATCAATGCACGGCCGCAGACCTCCCTCCTTCTTCACAAAAAAGAAACTTGAGGAGACGGGTGATATGGAGGGCCGAATGTACCCCTGTCGCAGAGATTCAGTGATATAGGTCTCCATAGCCACTGTCTCCTCCTGTGACAACGGGTACACGTGACTCCTGGGAAGTGTAGCGTTTACCTGGAGGTTTATCGCGCAGTCCCCTCGTCGATGAGGTGGTAATTTGGTCGCCCTCTTTTTACAGAAGGCGATAGCCAAATCGGCATATTCAGAGGGAATGCACACAGTGGAAACCTGGTCTGGACTCTCCACCGTTGTGGCACCAATGGAAACTCCTTCACACCTACCTGAACACTCCTCTGACCATCCCTGGAGAGCCCCCTGTTTCCAAGAAATCAGAGGGTTGTGCTTGGCCAGCCAGGGAATCCCCAGCAGCACTGGAAACGCAGGTGCATCAATGAGGTATAGACTAATCCACTCCCCATGACCCCCCTGCGTTACCATGTCCAGTGGAACCGTGGCCTCCCTGACCAGCCCTGACCCTAATGGTTGACTATCTAGGGAGTGCACGGGGAAGGGTTGCTCTATCGTCACTAGCGGAATACCTAGTCTCGAGGCGAGTCCGCGATCAATAAAGTTCCCAGCTGCGCCTGAATCGACTAGCACCTTATGCTGGAGAGAGGGAAAAAACTCAGGGAAAGAGATTAATACAAACATGTGACCAACAGGGAGCTCTGGGTGAGTCTGGTGCCGACTCACCTGGGGTGACCGAGCAGTGCGCTGCCTGCCCTCTCGATTCCCAGAGGAGCTCCTCCAGCACCGATCGGCAGTGTGTCCTCTCCGACCACAACTGGTGCAGGAGGAGCCTCCTCCTCCGGTTCCCCTCGATGCCGCCCCACCTAACTCCATGGGGATAGGACCGGAAGGACCGGGAGGTGGAACGAACAGGGCCCTTCCCGACCGCCCGCGAGCCGCCAGCAGGTTGTCCAGACGTATTGACATGTCGATCAGCTCATTGAGGGAGAGGGTAGCGTCTCAACACGCCAACTCCCTGCGGACGTCCTCCCGGAGACTACAACGGTAGTGGTTGATCAAGGCCCTGTCGTTCCACCCCGCTCCAGCAGCCAGGGTCCGAAACTCCAGTGCGTAGTCCTGTGCACTCCTCGTCTCCTGTCTCAGGTGAAACAGCCGTTCACCCGCCGCCCGGCCCTCTGGTGGGTGGTCGAACACTGCCCGGAAACGGCGGGCGAACTCCGGGTAGTGGTCCCTGGCGGAGTCTGGGCCATCCCACACTGCGTTGGCCCACTCCAGGGCTCTACCTGTCAGACAGGAGACGAGGGTGCTTACGCTCTCCTCCCCAGAGGGAGTCGTGCGGACGGTGGCCAGGTATAACTCCAACTGGAGCAAGAACCCCTTACACCCTAGGGGGGGCGAGACGGAGCGAGCTGGATCCGGACGCCGCCGGAGGAGTCTGTTGAGGCGGGGAAGGTTCGGGGGGCGAGGGAAGGAGACCACTCCTCTCCCATCGATCCATTCTCTCCATCATCTGATCCATAGCCGCCCCCGATCCGGTGGAGGACGGTGGTGTGGTGGAGGATACACTCCTCCATAGATGGGAGGGGGGGAGTCGCTGCTCCTGCTGACTCCATGGAAAGGTGCGGGCTTCTGTCACGAGCAGCTAGAAGTGGTGGGTGTGGAGTCAGACGCAGAGAGCACGGTGTAGGGAAAAATGTTCCTCTTTAATCCGGCGTCTGAATAAAACGCCCAACACACAGCAGGCGCACAAATAACAAGGCGCTCAAACAGGACGAGGGAACAAATGACGACATGCACGAACGTCCACCAAATAAACAGAGAAACAAGCCCGCACAAAAGGAGGCGGGCTTGACCGGCTTAAATAGCCCTAGAATTACAAACACAAAACAGGTGCAAACAATAACAATCAACAGAAAGGAAAGGAGGATCGGTGGCAGCTAATAGGCCGGTGACGACGACCGCCGAACGCCGCCCCGAACAGGCAGAGGAGCCACCGTCGGTGACAATAGTGCTAAAACAATGACATCATATCTGAATTCTGCCATCTTTATGCATGTTTGCCATTGTTTACCCTTTATATGTTTTTTATCAAGTAAAAACAAGACTTTTGTAGCACTTCATTAACTTTAGCCATGTGATGTCACATCCCTTTCCAGGGCCCAACATCACTGTCTGTGAGGTTAGGGGCAAGATGTGGGGAGAAGTTGGAGTGGCATTGGTGTTGTTGTTGCTGCTTTCTGAAGTCTTGGACTGCATTGGTAAGTTATAATAAAGGCATAGATGTAACTGTTGCTGCATCGCAAACAACATATTAGTCTTGGGAATTCATTTTTTTTTATTGGGATCACATTGTATTAATCTAAGTTGGCATTGTACACTAAGTGTACAAAACATTAGGAACATCTTCCTACTGTTGAGTTGCACCCCCTTTTGAATTCAGACCAGCCTCAATTTGTTGGGACATGGACTCTACAAGGTGTCAAAAGCATTCCACAGGGATGCTGGCCCATGTTGACTCCAATGCTTCCCCACGGTTGTGTCAAATTGGCTGGTAGTAGATCTCTACTCCGAATAGCTTGCTACATCTCATCCCACAGATGCTCAATTGGATTGAGATCTAGTGACAGGGCAGGCCACTGCAGGAAGCAGAATTCACTGTCATGTTTGTGGAACCATTACTAGATAATCATAGCCTTGTGGCATGGGGCATTATCGTGCTGAAATGAATTTACAAATGGATACACTGCTACCATGAGGATGCATATACTCATGCGGTTTTCTCCATACCCTAGTCCTCCCATCAGAGTGAAACTGCAGAAACCAGGCAATGTTTTTCCAATTCTCCAGTGGCCCATGTTTTTGTTCCTTTGCCTACTGCAACCACAGTTTCTTGTTTTTTGCTGAAAGAAGTGGAACTCTGTAAAGTTATTGGCAGCCATACCCCATTTGTGTCAAGCTACGATGAGTTGTGCATTCTTTTATGGGCCTTTTATGGACACCAATGTTATACTGGACTGTCAATTAACTAACCGTAGCCTGTCTGTTGCTCTTCACAATTTGTGTCAGCCTCCTTTGTCCTCTTTCATCAATGACCCGTTTTCGACTACTGGCCTGCCGTTGGCTGGATGTTCTTTGAGTGGTGGACCATTTTTTGATACACTAGGGAAACTGTTGAGCATGAAAAACCCAGCAGCATTGCAGTTCTTGACACTCAAACCGGTGCGCCTGGCACCGAATACCATAACCCATTCAAAGGCACTTAAATCTTTTGTTTTGCCCATTCACCCTCTGAATGGCACATATACACGATCCATGTCTCAATTCTCAATTTTTTTTCTTAAAAATCATTCTTTAACCTGTCTCTTTCCCTTCATCAACACTGATTGAAGTGGATTTTTTACATCAATAAGGGATCATAGCTTTCACCTGGATTCACCTGCTCAATCTATATCATGGAAAGAGCTAATGTTCCTAATGTTTTGTACACTCAGTGTATATGGTGTGTTTATATACTACCGTTCAAATGTTTGGGGTCACTTAGAAATGTCCATGTTTTTGAAAGAAAAGCAACATTTTCCCCCATTAAAATAACATCAAATTGATGAGAAATACAGTGTAGACATTGTTAATGTTGTAAATGACTATTGTAGCTGGAAACGGCTGATTTTTTTATGGAATATCTACATAGGCGTAGAGGCCCATTATCAGAAACCATCACTCCTGTGTTCCAATGGCACATTGTGTTAGCTAATCTAAGTTTGTAATTTTAAAAGGCTATTTGATCATTAGAAAACCCTTTTGCAATTATGTTAGCACAGCTGAAAACTGTTGTTCTGATTTAAAGAAGCAATAAAACTGACCTTTTTTAGACTAGTTGAGTATCTGGAGCATCAGCATTTGGGGGTTCGATTACAGGCTCAAAATGACCAAAAACGAAGAGTCTTTCTTCTGAAACTTGTCAGTCTATTCTGAGAAATGAAGGCTATTCCATGCGAGAAATTGCCAAGAAACGGAAGATCTCGTACAACGCTGTGTACTACTCCCTTCACAGAACAGCGCATACTGGCTCTAACCAGAATAGAAAGAGGAGTGGGAGGCCCCGGTGCACAACTGAGCAAGAGGACAAGTACATTAGAGTGTCTAGTTTGAGAAACAGACCTCTCACAAGTCCTCAACTGGCAGCTTCATTAAATAGTACCCGCAAAACACCAGTCTCAACGTCAACAGTGAAGAGGCGACTCCATGATGCTGGGCTTCTAGGCAGAGTTCCTCTGTCCAGTGTCTGTGTTATTTTGCCCATCTTAATTTTATTTTTATTGGCCAGTCTGAGATATGGCTTTTTCTTTGCAACTCTGCCTAGAAGGCCAGCATCCCGGCAGCCCGGAGTCGCCTCTTCACTGTTGAAGTTGAGACTGGTGTTTGCCCATCCTTGCTCTACTGCATCTCCCATTCCTCTCAAGCTTTGGTGTCCAGGTGTATCATTCGAACAAACCAATTAGCCAGCTAGCTAGCTAGAGCTCAGAGCACTGGAATGACATAACTACTTGAATGGCCATGACAGTCATTCTGACGTTGATATTTCAATTGTGTAAATATTCCATAATAAATAATGCATGCGTTATGTTAACAATGGTCATAAGAAACCTCGGGACACCAAATGTTAATCGGAATCAGACAGAAAAAAGACTGTAAATACTAAAATAATATGAGTGTATTTTCTGACTGTAAGACAGTTGCCTGCCCAGCTAGCCCGGACAAAATACACCTTAACTATATTGAAACTTATTTCACACATATAATAGTAGATGTGGCCTAAAGACAAGATTAACTTGACAATAGTCTGATGGGTGACAATATTATTAATTGTCAAATAGAGAATGAAGAGACTGATGACCAGGGCAGCGTGCGTTGACAAAGAAGGGAATAGAGCATACCAAATAGCACTTCTTCCATATCATCCTACAGAGGTCCATGCAGGCCAGATGTTTTGATTGCTATACCCTATCAGAAAGAGCAGATTCCAAGGTGTCTAATTCATCTATTTTTGGCAAACAACTATACAAATTGCGCACATGGTCTCTGTTTCAAAATATACGTTTTTCCTAGAATAACTGTGGCTCCATGCATGTTCCTCATGTAAGTAGGCTACTGTCGACAATCAGCAATAGTCATTTTGGAAAAATATCCTTTAATATTCTTCTGTGATGTTTAATTACCATTTTTAAAGTCATGTCCCCCTTGTCCTTGACTTTTCTTAAATAAGTCTATATAAACACACTGTCATTGTTAGAATCTTAATATCACAAACAGAACCAGTTTTAGGAGTTTTAGCAGTTTTTTCCCCGTTACCCCACCTCTCGACAGTCAGGCCTGCTCTGTAGTGATGGGCATTTACAGTCCTTTCTTTGAGACGGCTCATTTGGCTCCCAATTCGCTCTTTGTTCAAAATGTGTAAAGCCCAAAAGGCTGCCATTATGTCAGATCGTGAAATGCATGTTCAAATACATTTTTACCTGGCAAAATTATTTGATGGCCTTTTCTTTACCCACTGAAAAAATCAGCTTGGAGCAGATTGAGGCTTTCTCCCCACTGCTCTAAAGAGTATTCACCATCTTGTGAGCATGGCTCTCCAACCCTATTCCTGGAGAGCTACCCTCCTGTAGGTTTTCACTCCAACCCTATTCCTGGAGAGCTACCCTCCTGTAGGTTTTCACTCCAACCCTATTCCTGGAGAGCTACCATCCTGTAGGTTTTCACTCCAACCCTATTCCTGGAGAGCTACCCTCCTGTAGGTTTTCACTCCAAGTAATAATTGTAAACAGTATGGCTCCCGAGTGGTGCAGCGGTCTAAGGCACTGCATCTCAGTGCGTCACTGTGATGCAACCTGGTTCGAATCCAGGTTGCATCACATCCGGCTGTAATTGGGAGTCCCACAGGGCGGCACACAATTGGTCCAGCGTCGTCTGGGTTTGGCCGGGGTAGGCTGTCATTGTAAATAAGAATTTGTTCTTAACTGTTTAATTTGTTCTTAGTTAAATAAAGGTTAAATAAAAAAATACATTAAAAAGCATAAGTAGTGTGTGTGTGTCAGTGTAGGCATGATAGGCAGATATACACAGAGTATACCAAACATTAGGAACACCTTCCTAATATTGAGTTTCACCCCTTTTGCCCTCAGAACAACCTCAATTTGTCAGGGCATGGACTCTACAAGGTGTTGAAAGCATTCCACAGGGATGCTGGTCCATGTTTCCAATGCTACCCACAGTTGTGTCAAGTTGTCTGGATGTCCTTTGGGTGGTGGACCATTCTTGATACACACAGGAAACTGTTGAGCGTGAAAAACCCAGCAGTGTTGCAGTTATTCGACCTGCCACCCACTACCATACCCTGTTCAAAGGCACAACTCTTTTGTCTTGCCAATTCACCCTTTGAATGGCACACATACAAAATCCATGTCTTAATTGTCTCAAGGATTAAAAATCCTTCTTTAACCTGTCTCTTCCCCTTCATCTACACTGATTGAAGTGGATTTAACCAGTGACATCAATAAGGGATCATATCTTTCAACTGGTCAGTCTATGTCATGGAAAGAGCCGGTGTTCTTAATGTTTTATAAACTCAGTGTACTTGTAAACAGGGCTAAAAAGTGACTCGTAGCAGGAATATATAAATACTTATGGTAATATACTAATGGCAATATTAAATGTGAACAGGAGTAATAGTCACTAGTAGCAGGATAAATAGATTGAAACGAATGGTAATTGCAGTCAATAATCAATTAACAGTATTGTAGTGGTAGTAATACATCTAAACAAAAATAATTTTAGCAGTAGTTGTTAACCATTTAACAGTCTTATGGCCAGGGGATAGAAGCAAGCTGTTTAGGGGTCTGTTGGTCTGAGCCTTGATACCCCGGTACCGCCTGCCGGACAGGAGCACGGAGAACAGTCCATGTCTCGGGTGGCTGGAGACTTTGTACATTTTTCGGGAATATAAATATAGATGTTCCACAACATGTTATGTGCAGGTACAGGTAGATTGTCATGAGCTAATGTTCAGCTGTGACCTGTGTGTGCACCCAGGTATCTCTCCCCCAGGGAAACCTGTGCTCATCAACTGTAGATCCCCTGAGAAGGAGACCTTTACATGCCGGTGGGACCCTGGTTTTGATGGAGGACTACCCACAACCCACCACCTCTACTACCAGAAAGAAGAGTTCGTAGCACTCATTTTAAAATGTATATTTTTGTTGTGTCCACTGTTGATTTGTAGGTCTAGAGTCAAGACCACTCTTATTATGATTATATGGTGGGAGTTCTAGTTACCCAGCTTCAACATTATTGATATGTGTACTGAAGCTGTCCTGTGTCAGCACTGAACACCGTTGAAATCCACTGACTGTAGAAAAGTACTAGCTCAGTCTCCATACTTAACACGTGCAAGATCAGTCAACTGAGTACACAACTTTATTGGTGAGTTACCTCTGACTTATCAATTTCACCAGAGCAGCCAACCAGCCCTACATTGCAAAACAGCCTTGAGTGCTCACGTGTTGTATTTATCTACATTGATCTAATGCAAGTTTACTGTGAGGCCCACACCAGCACACATCACCAGCATTTACCCCTATGAATGTCAGAAAAGGTCTTGTTTGTCTTTGTGCAGCTCCGATGGAATGTACGAGTGCCCAGATTACCAAGCTGCAGGGAGCAACTCGTGCTTCTTCAACAAGAGCCACACCTCTATATGGGTCAACTACAACATCACAGTGGTGGCCATCAACTCTCTGGGCAGCACTGTCTCTGACCCACTGGAGGTGGATGTCATGTATATCGGTAAGCTACTCTCCTGATGTTAGAAATAATAAACCGATCATTCATGCATAATTTTTTTTTTTTAATTAATTGACACTTTAGGTAGCAGAGCTTGCAGCGCACAAACCTACAGTAGAATATTCATCAGTCACCATATGTCAATTTACTGTAAAGCAGTATCCCTGAGATTAACTTGGGAGAATAGAAAACTACTCACTGACTGGTTTGGACACAGGAACCACCTGAATTTACTGGACTAGAATGAGGATGAACTGGTTTGTGTCCTGTGCATAACTTAGATCATGTTTCATATCTTGAGGTATGTGATTACATGCTCTCGACCCGACTGTGTAGACTCTGGCTTACTTGTTGTTTGTTTTGGCATTGGATAAATGCAAAGAAAACAAATTGGGATATTGATGTGATACTTTATTGACAAGTGGCTGGAATTGTATATTATGTTGATCTACTCCATTATGACCAAAAAAACAAACAAATCATTGAAAAACATTTATAAAACCTAATTTGATTTTTGTGTGTTTGAGCGAACATCCATTCTTATGTCTATATAGAGCAGGGATGGGCAATTGAGTGACTGTCAGTGACTGGCAAAACAAGAGAAAAGCCGCTGATGCACAACCACATTTCGAAATTGCACCTAAGTTGAGACCCCGACTGAGGTCTCACAATCTACGGGTCTACGAAAGGGGGGGTGGGCCTTCAGTTTCCCATCCCTGATATAGAATATACAGAATATGGATCAAGCCTATTGGAGCCCTACAGAAATGAGTTGTGTTCTAACTGTGCTTCATGCAGTCCAGCCCAATGCCCCAGAGAATGTGACCGTGTCTGTGGTGGAGACTGAGGAGAGTCCACACCTCCTGGTGAAATGGGAGCCCCCCCTCACGAGGCCGACACACGCTCTGGCTGGATCACTCTCACCTACCAACTACGGGTGAAACGACAGAATAAGAAGGAGGGCGAGTGGGAGGTGTGTGTGTGTGGATGGGTTACTCTATAGAGTAGACAGACAAGGCAAAAAGAGATTTGATAAATTCCCTGTTATTTATTTTACACTCATTGTAGTTTACTCAGTGAGGGTCAATATGTAGGAATGTGTATAAAGTTAGAGTTAAAGAAATGTTAACGTTGCCTTATTTATTAACTGTTTAGTATTCATTTAGTTGATGTTATATATACACAGTTGGTCAGGTCCAGGCTCTTCTTAGTTTCCTTGTATTTGTCTTTACAGGAGTATGCCTCAGGGAAGCAGACCCAGTTGATCATCTACAGTCTGCATCCAGGAGACGTCTACATGGTCCAGCTTCGCTGTAAACTAGACCATAGCCTCTGGAGCGAGTGGAGCACCACTACACACACAGAGGTCCCTGACTGTAAGATTTTTTATGATTATTTTATTTCCCTCAATAAGTTGCAGAGCTCAATGGTTCTATGCTATCTTTGTCCTTACTGTACCACTTTGTGGCATCCAAGGTGGTTGGGATCAAGGTTAAGTGTCCACCAGTAAGAGAATTTCAGATAAGCAGAAAGTGCATAGTGAACATACTTGGACATACAATACTTACTGTTGATATACAGCGGGGTTGTGCTCAATTCAAAATTTTGGAACTGACTCTTATTCAACTCGAGTTGAAATTGGGAGAGGCTATACGGACACGTCTGCAGGGTTGGGGAGTAACGGATCACATTTGAACTGTAACTGTAATCCGTTACGTTACCAGCAAAAATATTGTATTCAGATTGCAGCTACTTTTGAAAAACTACATGATTACTTCTAAGAATACTTTAAAATTCAGAAAGGATGTTTGCAAAAATAATACGTGACACCGTTGTATTTTCTCAATGACATTCAAATCATAATTGAAAAAAGGCACAAGTTTAAGTTTGTTCCGCCTGAGCGAGTCTGACCACAAGTCAGAGACCACTATGATGACACACCAAATGCGTTTGATGGATTGCGAGAAAAGAGCAGGAATAGGCTAACGTCCAAGCTATGTCTTCCAATGGTGCGACTGCTGTCAGCATCAAAAGAATATCTAAGTTGAATAAACACTTGGAGGTTAAGGACGGCAGCAGTCGTGTAGCCTACAGGAGATACGGATAGCATTTATTAATATCTAGGCTACTTAGGGCATTGGTGTGAATCACACTGCTGCTCTCATTTGTCAATTTGATCTTTACGGAGAATGATTGCTGTGGATGGCTGTTCACAAATGTACGTATATGTGTATTTTAACCTAATAATGGTTGAATTTAAGAAGTTTAAACTGCCTATCAATCATTGTTTTTGTGACCAGGGGTTTATTCATTACGGAAACCGTTTATCGTTTAAGCAAAACAAGAGTTTCTATTGGACAAATTCAGGTAGGTCATTCCCCGTTTTCGTTCCCTTTGCTTCCGTTTAAGAAAGGTTTTGCAACAGCTGCAGTGATCCCACCCAGCCTATCAAGTAAAAGTTTGAGATCCTCCCTTCTAAACTGCCCCGTGTTATTGTGCTCCATATTGTCATAAACAAGTTTCATTTAAGAACACCACAAGGGGGGCTTTTATTGCTCAATCTAATTTGTGCTGATTCAAAAATACAATGTCCATAGGCCTAACGGACACATGCTCAAACTGGTGCACTTTTGATCAACTTAAACAGCTGCAAATTATCGAGATATCAAAGTGTCAGCAACAGAAACATAAACAATAGGCCTGTAGCAAATGCAGCATATGGCATTCATTTTTCACATGCAAATAGCACTTTTCGGTAGTGCTCAAAACATGCCATTCTTAGAGCAGCATTCCTTTTTCAACTGGAATCGATGAGCCAAATCAGTCCTCGATGACAACAAAATCATTAACAACAGAGTAGGCTAATTAGTCATTCGTTTTGGGGTTATGCTTAGGTAAAACAATTTGGTTAATCTGTATTTCCATATTTCCAAGTCCTAATCTTGAAGATCAAGGGGTATTAAATTAATTGGAATGACTGGAAATCTGACAGACTTTGGTTTTTAATGTAAAGATATAACCTAATCATATTATTATCTGTAGTAGAAAGCAATGGGTTAGAAGAAGCCTACATAACCAACCCATAAAGTAAAATGCAACATCCATTTATGGCCAGCTGTGTAAACTCTAACATTGATTTATCCTACAATAGATGTAGTTCAATTGGTAATATAACTTTTCTGTCTTCTTCTAATGCCTCGTAAGCAGGTAGGTTGACGTTATTGGGATGAGTCTTGTCCTTGAGGCAGAACTGAGCGATTTCTGCTAGATGGGCCAGCTGCAAAGTCAAAATTGGCTATATTGTTAAAAAAAAAAAAAAGACATTTGATTTGTGGTCTCAATTTAAAGTTAGGGTTAGGCATTAAGGTTAGCAGTGTGGTTAGAGTTAGGTTTAAAATTGTATGTCTGTGGCTGTGCCAGATAGTAAGCTGTGCCTCTTACAGGCTTCCCAGCTGAAACAGTTTGGAAGATTTCTTGCATATATTATGACAATATTTTGTGATTTATTTTTTCTCGTTTTGGCCACACAATATTTTCTCTGGAGGCAAGCCGAAGTTCGAAGCCGAAGTCTACGCCCCTTTCTTCGGTGATTGGTCAATAGTGGGGATTCTTCAATAAAGTCTTTGTTCTCTTTCAATGCGAGACGACTTGTTTTCATGCAAATTGAGGAATACTGCACCAACCATTTTAGTAAGATTTCTTTAGATATCTCAGATTAATTCTGACAACTTTGAGTAGGTGTATACTGGCTACGGCGATTCAAAATGGACAAACAGTACACTCGTTCAGTGCTGTAACGATGTACGCTGAAAGTTGGGAACAAGTTCAGTGAGTGAATACATTTAATAAATAAATGAGCAAAACAAGAAACACAAACAGCGGATGCGGCAACAGGAACAATGACGACTGGGAAAGAAACCAAAGGGTGTGACATATAAAGGGCAGGTAATCAAGGAGGTGATGGAGTCCGGGTGAGTGTCATTATGCGCGAAACGCTGGTGACCGGTCTGCGCCATAACGAGCAGCCTGGGGAGGGAGCACATGTGAAAAGGGCTGCATATAGGGAAAGTAATATAAAAGTAATCGGATTACGTTACTGAGTTAGGGTAATCCAAAAGTTACATTACTGCTTACAATATTGGACTGATAACTAATAACTGTAAGTGAGGACTGTATATTCCTTAGGTTAGGTTTTACTTTATGTGTTCGCTACCGTGTGCTGGTAAGGGTAGGGACAGGTAGGATTCCAGTTGAGGTTGTTTAATAACGCTGACGGTGCACAGGCACGGAACAGCACCACACAGTGTATGTAGTATGGATGGGCTAAGGCACTTAGTGGTCTGACAACTTGCTTCCACCAAAGTGTATGTGTTTGTTTGGCCTGCAAGTAAAGTGAGAAATAAGATACAATAGTGAATGAAAGAATTCACATCTCTTATAAACATGGCTATAACATAACTATGATGACTTAATACTATACAGGACCATACAGCGCAATACAACAGTGTCTGTAACTGCACTCATTTGAGATCAAAGTGGTGCCGCCGCACATGTACTATAAAGCATAGCACCAAAGTACATAACATGGGCTAAAAACAGAGAACACATTAAAAACAACACATACAAAAACATTAGAACAGCACATGTCATCGTCACTACACACTCTGGCCTGTACAGTGTCCTTGGGGATGATGTTTCTATGACCCCAAGCTGGTGCAGCTTCTTTATCTTCAAGCCAAAGTGTTCATGCGTTTTGCAAGCACATGTTTCTCTGTCTGTGACTTCGCTGGCCAATCCAAAATGGCTTAAGTTTAAAGAATTGAGCCTTGGAAAGGTTGTGCCTTGCATTCTCAGACAGAAATCGTATATAAAGATTTGCCATAGTGTCTGTTTAGGCTCTCTTACGGAATATCTGGCCCTTTTTCCGAATTTCTCCCGATTTCACATTTATTACAGTGGAGACTTCATCTTGATGAAGGGAGCGGCTAACAAGTTTGCGCATTAGTCTTCTCTGGCTGTTATTGGGTAATGTTCTCTGATGACTTCTCTTTGTAGTTTTCTGGACCTCTCTACCTTCCATGTTGACAATTACCTGCTTCCTCTTGGCCATCATCTCAAGTCTTTTCAGTCTTTTCTTTAGGTTGACCATCTCTTTGGTCCTCTCCAGCAGCTTCTCTTCTGTGTAGCGCAACTTTGACTTCAATTTTGATAGTGTTTTCTTTCTTCTGTTTCTCTTTTTGGGTGATTCCTTTGGGGTAGATGTCTTCATTGGTCCTGGTGCCTGTAGAGATGTCTCTCTTCTTTTAGGAGTTGAGTTGATGGCAGGGACATTTACCTGCTGAGGTGAGAATGGCTGGTCTCTTGGGGAGGCTGTGTCTTCTTGAAGGTTTCGAATAACTTCTTAATTTGCTTCTTGAACATGTTGAAGTGTATCATCTTCCTCGCTTGATGGTGTTATGTCCAATACAGCTTTTAGCTGTTTCTTTCTTCTGTAATACCTTTTTGAGTTTTCCTGCCACTGTTTTTTCTTTTTTTCATGTTTCTTCTTTGTCAGATCTTGAGTTGAGTTTTCTTGATTTTACAATTTTCTTTCGTTTTTGATGTCTGGAAATGGAAAGGAAGCATGACATGAAATGAGCATGTCTCAAAACATGGGAAAAATCTTACTGTTATGGACACGTCATCATATAGTAGAGACTGAATGGCTTACAGACTGTGTGTGTGTGTGTGTGTGTGTGTGTGTGTGTGTGTGTGTGTGTGTGTGTGTGTGTGTGTGAACACATCCTATAGTAGGGACTGAAAGGTTTACTGTGTGTGTGAACACATCCTATAGTAGGGACTGAATGGTTTACTGTGTGTGTGTGTGTGTGTGTGTGTGTGTGGGTGTGTACACATCCTATAGTAGGGACTGAATGGCTTACTGATTGTGTGTGTGCGCACGCATGTGTAGACTTCCTAACACTGTAGGGTATTGACTTCCTATAGACCCTGTATGAGGACATAGGCTTCTTATAGACTATATATATGCCAATTACTCTTGCTCCAACCCCTAACCTCTCTCTTTCCTTCCTTCTGTACTCTTCCAGCAGTTCTGGGTTGGTGTAAACTTCTTTTCAAAAACGTTTATTTTTGTCACTTGCTGACTGTCTGCAATTAAATAGGACATAAAGCAAAATATCAACAGTTAGTAATTAATATTTAAATTAATAGTTCATTATATATATAATACAAAAATATAGTCTGTATGATTAAATACTCATTACCATAACAGAAGTTCTCTCTACCGTAACTGGCCTTAAATTGCAGCAGTAAGTGAGAATGGTGAGAATGGAGAAATGTTTAGAATGGTGAGAATGGAGAAAGAGGAACCTTAGCATGTTTAGAGAAGCCATGATGACTAAGCACATTTTTACTCAATGTACATAATTAGACATTAAGTATATTTTCAAAGAAAATTTTAAATCTAACGTTTTTCTAAATGTGGAAAACTACCTGTATCGGTAATGATAATCAATACTGTCGTGTACGCAGTCTGACAAGATAATGTTTAACTTTTAACTGGAGAAATATAAATAGATATGCTTACCTGGTAGCCATTTTGAAGATACTGGCAGGTACTGTTGCTTCATTCTAAATCAAACTTTATTAAAAATTCTGTGTGTGTGTGTATAAACAGTCCTTCAAAAATGTTGCGGAGGATGAGAACATCAGTCATGGACACTTCATTTTTCCACAATTTTTTCATTATTATTATACATGAATATTCAGTTAATAATTTCTCTGTCATTTGAAAACATCTAGAAGAACATCCATTAATTTTTTTCAGAATATTTTCATTTTACTCTGTTTAAATTACAACATAACATACATTCAGACAGAGCTGAACGCGTTGCGGTAATGAAAATTTCAGCAGAAAATGCTATAAAATACAAAAATAAGTTATTCCTATGTTGAAATTACTCTTTGTGCAAGGTAGAAAACACTTATCTTTATTATGATATTTTGTTGTATTACTAAATTACATGTTTTATATTTAAAATCATTACTGCCATGGTGTTTTAATGGTTTAATGAGAATGACCCCCTCAGAGACACCAATACTCCTTAGCCAGCCCACAAGAATGGAACGGTCTATGGTATCAAAAGCTTTGGCCAAGTCAAAAAAAATAGCAGCACAACATTGCTTAGAATCAAGAGCAATGGTGACATAATTTAGGACCTTTAAGGTTGCAGTGACACATCCATAACTTGAGCGGAAACCAGATTGCATACCAGAGAGAATACTATAGACATAAAAAAAGCCAGTCAGTTGATTATTGACAAGTTTTTCCAGCACTTTTGATGAACAGGGCAAAATAGAAATAGGCCTATAACAGTTAGGATCAGCTTGATCTCTCCCTTTAAATAAAGAATGCACCATGGCTGCCTTCCAAGCAATGGGAGCCTCCCCAGAGAGGAGAGACAGGTTAAACATGTTAGATACAGGCTTGGTGATGATAGGGGCTGCAACCTTAAAGAAGAAACGATCCAAACCATCTGGCCCAGATGTTTTTTTGTGGTCAAGTTTAGCACCTCAGACTCAGTGAATGCCTGCAGGGAGAAACTTTGTAGTGGGGCAGGGGAGGGAGGAGCATCAGGGCTAGTCGCATTAGAAGGGGTGGGAGATGAGGAAATGTTGGATGGGCAATGGCTGAGTCAAATAGGAATCCTGACTTAATGAAGTGGTGATTAAAGAGCTCAACCATGTGCTCCTTGTCAGTAACAACCACATCATCAACATTAAGGGACATGGGCAGCTGTGAGGAGGAGGGTTTATTGTCCAGGTCTTTAACTGTTTTCCAGATAGCCTGAGTGCACTTATTTCTCATTTACCTGAACGAGAGCCAGTCAGCCTGAGTATGCGTGGGCCTCCCGAGTGGCGCGGTGGTCTAAAGCTGCATCGCAGTGCTAGCTGTACCACTAGAGATTCTGGGTTCGAGTCGCAGCCAGCCGCGACCGGGAGACCCACGGGGCGGCGCACAAATGGCCCATTGTCGTCCAGGTTTGGGGAGGGTTTGGCCGGCAGGGATGTCCTTTTCCCATTGCGCATTAGCGACTCCTGTGGCGGCCCGGGCGCAGTGCACGCTGACACAGTCACCAGGTGTACGGTGTTTCCTCTGACACATTGGTGCAGTTGGCTTACGGGTTAAGTGGGTATTGTGTCAAAAAGCAGTGCGGCTTGGTTCGTTTGTGTTTTGGAGGACGCACGGCTCTCGACCTTCGACTCTCCCGAGTCCATACTGGAGTTGCAGCAATGAGACAAGAATGTAACTACCAATTGGATACCATGAAATTGGGGAGAAAAAGGGGTAAAAATAAATAAATAATTATAACATTTCAATTACAACATTTTATAAAAATGGTGAAAAAACTATTGGAACTGCTTCTGTGTTTTACCACAAGGTTTTAAGTCAGTCGTCCTGAAAGTTGTCCTGAAAGATATGAAATATGTACTTGCGTATCAATAAGGACGCACACTGTCCTTGGCTAACAATGAAAACTAACTGGTGGGAAAACACAAGGATGGCTAGAACTTTCTTTCCCTTGACTTCTCTCGAGCTGATCTTCTTCTCTGAGCTGGTGATCACCCAGCATGCTCTGCTCCACTTCACCGGTGGCCGGAGCTACAGCTCTTATATGATGAACTAACGTTACTAATATGATGAAATACAAATAGTTCACAGCCTTTCGTACAGTGACTGTAACAGATTACATTTAGAAAGTAACGTAAATGTAATCCGTTACAGCTGGCCTGCACGCCTGGTGCCCAAATTGTATGTTGCGCAGCTGAGAATCAAGTGGAGACTAATGGATTTGGTTCAGCCAGTCGTCCTGATGAGCTCCTCCCAGAAAGATATACTGAACAGAAATCTAAACGCAACATGCAACAATTTCAAGATTTTACTGAGTTACAGTTCATATAAGGAAATCAGTCAATTGAAATAAATTAGGCTCTATGAATTTCTCATGACTGGGCAGGGTCACAGACATGGGTGGGCCTGGGATAGCATAGGTCCACCCACTGGGGAGCCAGGCCCAGCCAATCAGAATGTGTTTTTCCCCACTTAAGGGGTTTATTACAGACAGAAATACTCTTCAGTTTCATCATCTGTCCCAGTGGCTGGACTCGATCCCGCAGGTGAAGAAGCCAGATGTGGAGGTCCTGGGCTGGCGTGTTTACAAGTGGGCTGCGGTTTTTAATCCAGTTGGACATACTGCCAGATTGTCTAAAACGACATTGGCGGCGGCTTATGGAAGCAACAGCTCTGGTGGACATTCCTGCAGTCAGCATGCCAATTGCACACTCCCTAAAAACTTGAGACATCTGTGGCATTGTGTTGTGACAAAACTGCACTTTTTAGAGTGGCCTTTTATTGTCCCCAGCACAAGGTGCACCTGTGTAATGATCATGCTGTATAATCAGCTTCTTGGTATGGTACAAGGACAAATAAGCTTTTTGTGCATATGGTACATTTCTGGGATCCTTTATTTCTGCTTATGAAACATGGGACCAACACTTTACATGTTGCGTTTATATTTTGTTCCGTATAGTTTATTCTGGCTAGCTGGAAACAACAGCAGCAGCAATGCGCTAGTTAAAACCTGTAAAAAAAAAAAGTGGTTAATTTCGATGGGTGAGGGAGAAATAAATTGTAGTATTGGTCACCATCTGGATGTCCCCATGACATGCCAATTCGTTAACAAAAGGACAAGCCGTTGCGAATGACCAGTGCAAGGGTGTTGTATCACTGTGCTTGCTAGCTTGTTTGCTTCAGGTGACAGAAGAGGCTAGTACTTGCCGACGTGAGTTGCTTCCCACTGGGAAGCTGTATCACATGTCGGCGGTGTTAGCTAAAGTAGCCATTTTTTCTATCCCATTTGATTTCATTTCGAGAAGGATAACAGCCTTCACAAGAAATAACTTGTAGTATTGGTATTGGGTACTAGTAACAGTCTGGATGTCACCGTGATATAGTTTACTGCTCAATGGGGAGAGTATGCGCTGCAAGCCGGTAACACAACAGTGTCCTTCGCTCCCGCAGTAAGGAGGGAAGTAGTTGGATAGTGTAGCCAATATCAGGCTAGGGTGACAGCTAAAGCATATGTATTGTAGTGATATTCACCGTAAATGTAGAACTATGGCATTAACCATTTTTGTAAAAAAAAGAAAGAACAATTACTGCCGATAAAGACGGAATGATTCTGAACAAGCTCGCAAGTCCCAACTTCGGCAGACAAGTTTTTAATTATCCCTGAAGTTTCGAGCCATATCTATAAACTAGCTAGATGGGAAGGCCTCATCAGGACGACTGACTGAACGAAATCCGTTCGTCAACTCTTGCTGAGCGACATATGTCATCAATTAGAGCACCAGGTGTGTACGTAAAGCCTCTCCAGTTCAATTCGAATTTAATTGGCCACACCCCACAGGATGTCACATTTTTATTTGAGTTTGAGTGACAGGATAAAATGTAATTCAGTGCAATTCAAAGAAATTCCACAAAGTCATAGAACATGTGTTTCATTGAATCTGACAGGTCACACTTCCAGATACCAAAGAATATATAATTTTTCTCTGGAAACAATGTTCATATACTCTTTTAACCTTAGTGCTTAGAGTAGCCACTTATATTTCCACCAACTGTTTTTTTTTGTTTGGCTTCTTTTTGAAGGCTTTAGGGTCAACTTGAGGGTTAAACTAATGCATTCTGGGAGGATTTAAATATAATATTTGTATACAGGTTTTGTTATTCTTAATCATTAAATGTAACAGTTATACCTGAAAATCAATTGTTTCAACAATATTTTTATGCATATACAGTACCAGTCAAAAGTTTGGACACACTTACTCATTCAAGGGTTTTTCTTTATTTTTACTATTTTCTACATTGTAGAATAATAGTGAAGACATCAAAACTATGAAATGACACATAATGAAGTCATGTAGTAACCAAAAAAAGTGTTAAACAAATCAAAATATATTTTATATTCTTCAAAGTAGCCACCTTTGCCTTGATGGCAGCTTTGCACTCTTGGCATTCTCTCAACCAGCTTCACCTGGAATCCTTTTCCAACAGTCTTGAAGGAGTTCCCACATATGCTGAGCACTTGTTGGCTGCTTTTTCTTCACTCTGCGGTCCAACTCATCCCAAACCATCTCAATTGGGTTGAGGTTGGGTGATTGTGGAGGCCAGGTCATCTGATGCAGCACTCCATCGCTCTCCTTCTTAGTCAAATAGCCCTTACACAGCCTTAAGGTATGTTGGGTCTTTGATCTTTTGAAAAAACAAATGCTGAATGCTGTGGTAGCCATGCTGGTTAAGTGTGCCTTGAATTCTAAATAAATCCCTGACAGTGTCACCAGAAAAGCACCCCCACACCATCACACCTCCTTCTCCATGCTTCACAGTGGAAACCATACATGCAGAGATCATCCGTTCACTTATTCTGCGTCTCACAAAGACATAGAGGTTGGAACCAAAAATCTCACATTTGGACTCAGACCAAAGGACAGATTTCTAGCGGTCTAATGTCCATTGTTTGTGTTTCTTGGCCCAAGCAAGTCTCTTGCAATTTCTGAGGCTGGTAACTCAAATGAACTTATCCTCTTCCGCAGAGGTAACTCTGGGTTTTGGTGAGAGACAGTTTCATCATAGCACATTAAGAAGGAAAGAAATTCCACAAATTAACTTTTATCAAGGCACACATGTTAATTGAAATGCATTCGAGGTGACTACCTCATGAAGCTGGTTGAGAGAATGCCAAGAGGTAGGCCACTTGATTTCAATTTCTAAACAAAGGAAACAGGCTATGTTTGTTTAACACTTTCTTGGTTACTACATGATTCCATATATATTATTTCATAGTTTTGATGTCTTCACTATTATTCTACAATGTAGAAAATAGTAAAAATAAAGAAAAACCCTTGAATGAGTAGGTGTGTTCAAACTTTTGACTGGTACTGTATATAACATGTTTGATGTTTTATGTACAAGATGTATATTTGTGTAGATTTCACCTTATATAGAATATGCATTGGAATTGCACTGAATTAAATTCTAGTTCCTTTCATT
Organism: Brachymystax lenok tsinlingensis; assembly: GCA_030435695.1. Classification (NCBI taxonomy): domain Eukaryota; kingdom Metazoa; phylum Chordata; class Actinopteri; order Salmoniformes; family Salmonidae; genus Brachymystax; species Brachymystax lenok. The sequence goes on along the minus strand of CM059819.1, from coordinate 71,350,608 downwards.
AAAATTTGAATTGCAATTCTGTATCCTGTTTACTACTTCAATTCAAACTCAATAATTGAATTGGAATTCATGAGGCATTCTCAATTACATTTGAAGTGAACACAACCCTGATATACAGTATGCATTTGAAATTCAGGTTGAAGCAGTTCTCTCCCATGTGTGTGTTTTGTAGACATTCTGAAGGAGCGATCGATCTGGATTGTGGTCATCGTCTTTTCTGCTTTTATACTCCTGCTTGTTACCTTCACCCTGGCCATGAAGAGAAAATAGTATATATTTTCCTTAAACATAATATTTTAAAAGTATTATTTTCAAATGACCTATAAAATTGTGAGTACAATAAAAACGTTTTTTTACATCTTTTTTTTGTCCCAGTGTGAAGCATTGTCTTCTGCCTCCTGTTCCTGGTCCAAAGATATCAGGACTAGATACACAACTCCTCAAGGTAAAGTGCAATATACTTGTCCATCTTATACTAAATTCTTCTTTTGCTCTTCTCCCAACCCCCAGACAGCACAAACACACACACAAATTATTTAGAGCATGAATTTAGACATGCAGGTCAACATGTTAAGATATTTCCCTCTTCCAATATTGTTCATCTTATGCAACTTTCTTCCAGAGTGGGCGGTCCGAGGACATTTTAAGCTCTATCAACCAGGGCTTTCCTCCCACCATAGCCACTATGGACCAGCAGGTCGACTATCTGCTGGTGTTTGATAGTGAACAGGTGACACCAGATCTTCAGAATGGACAAACAAGGACAAAGAACATAGATCATGGTCACTATGACCACAGCCTTTTGATGGAGGTTAATAATAAGGAAGTAAAAGTTGGAGGCAGAAAGACAGTGGAACAGGGTTATTCTGAGGGGCTTGAATCTATGTTTTGGAAGACCAAGAGCCTGTCTCACCCATGTCCTCAGAAGAAGCCATTCAACAATGTTACTGAAATGCCAAAGCAAGCGCCTGTTTCTAGCAAGTATCGATCCTTAAGCCATCATAAAGATCTCTTGGACAGCTTAGCCAGACATCTAGACTACAGGGAAACAGTGGTCAAGAGCCAATCAAACTGTGATGACAAACATTTGTCATCACAGAATATTGTGACTCCGGTACCCGAGATGGATAAGAGGCAGGAGGACTATAGCACAGTGAGTGTGGTGGAGAATGAGAATGTAGTGCTGCTCAAGAGAGAAACAGTCCCCCTCAATTGCACTTCCTGTAAGTTAAGAGGCAATCAATCAGAGAAATGTCTTCAACAGAAGCCATGTAAACCTCATATGACAGTGCCTGCAAAAGAGGGAGTGTATATAGGATCTAATGGTTATGTGAAGCCTGTCACTATATCACACACTTTGTAAAATGTAATTTTGTCTGAAATGACATTGTAATGTAACAATTTTATTTTATTTTTTACTCAGGATTGTGACATTTTCACTGACAGGAGAATAGACTCATGTTCCTCAGGATATTGTTTTTGTATGCACTGTATAAAGTGACTGGATAAATATGGTGTTTTCTGATTATTGTATTTCTTGATTAAAACACTCACCACAGGTTACACACAAGACAGCGTAACAAGCAAACTCACTTAACCAAAACTATCCATATTCAAGAGTTAAGACAATTGATGAATGTTGAATAAGATTTTGATTGTAATTTTCTCAAAACAAGAATAACTGATTTGTTGTACAGCTTTGATCATTTTGATTTGGGGGCGGTTTTACTGCATTGACACTAGTTGCATCATTTCGAATGTGACTAACGTCATCAGAAGGAATACAATTTAAAAACAATGAACGTAGAAAATACAATGTACATTACTTAAGATCATTATTGATCACCGAACCATAATTCATTTAATATCTGTTATAAAATGCTGCACATGAATGTCTTTATTACAAGAATGTAACAAAGACAAGTAAATTGACTAAATTAGATCAGCGTCATTAGGTATTGACAATTATTTAAAGACAAAATAACAAAACATGGTCTCTGTTAGGAGTAAAATTATAATTGTTGTTTGGCTAATGTCAAAGACCGATAGTTCATATCAGTGTAAATGACAGCAGACATTTGTTGACTGGTGTAGCCTCAAAGAAACATTAATCACTGAATCTCAACCTTATACAGTAAGTACACACATGATTGACAAAGGAAAGAATATGCCTAATTTGAACACAGGCAAACAAAACATAGCATCTTCGTTTTGGTGCCATTTCCATTGGTTCAGAAAAGAAAAAAAAACTACTGTGGACCTCTGCAGGTCATGTCTCTCATCTAACATCCTTCACAGATAAAAGTATACTTTGATTATATTTTATATAGGCACATTAGGTAAATAAACCTATCTCAAATTGTTCTGCATACTCAGTCATCATGAAGCAGTGTAAATACATGCTGAAGGGTCACTTCTAGTGATTGGTTTGGTCCCAGGAAATATATCAATTTTGATCTCTGTCAGCATCTAAAATGGCACAATATTCCCTAACCTAGCACTCATAGGGCTCTGGCAAAGAAAATAGAGCACTATATAAGGAATAGGGTGCCATTTGGGAAGCAACATCGGGGGGTTAATTGTGCCATCAAGTAGTTCCTTCAGGACTGATAGTCAGCGCTGGCATCAAGGGGGTTTTTAGGCAGTCTCCATCATCAACTCTTCTCATCCATCTGTTCTTCACAGTCACTGGCCCTGGGGACGGAGCAAAACTGCTCCTCGAAGTTTAAAAACTTGTGATTGCATTCCTTCTCCAGCATTTTCTTCCACAGTTTTACTAAAAAAAAGGGATTTAGAGAAAATAAACAAAATCATTGAGCAGTCATTCATTCAGTTAGTACCTCACCTTACATAAACTAAGCGGAGAAACAGGCTTGGTAAATACTTGTTTTTCTTATCAGCTAAGACTCAATTTACACTAACTGTTCTAAGCCCAGATCATGCCACCCATGCATCATCAAGGAATGTAGCTAAATGGAAATGAACCTAGGGAAATGTTTGAAGGAGATTCCAGTCATGGCAGATTCCACACGAGTATTTAGCATAATGTAAATTGCTTTTGACAGTCAGTGAATAGAATTTGTTCACTTACTGTACTCTGGCTCCTGGGTTTCTGAGCAGGCTGGGGGAGATTGCAGTGGCCCAGTGCTCAGCTGATCTGCTTGGTTTTCTTGTTCTCCTTGTGATGTCAACTCCAAGTTTTCTATCATCACCTCATACGCTCTCCTCGCCTCTGACGACAGCTCAATCATTTTGTGGTAATGGTCCTGTAGAATCAAAGACAACCCGTAACCACATCCATGCATGCACCACTTAACAGTTTCAAGAGAACTGTGAGCTTCTTAGTCTCTGGTTTGTATCATGCAATGTATCACTCAAGTCTCCAACATTGTATCATTAAGACTAAACAAAAAATGTCCCAGCAGCACTTACTAAGCCTCCAGTTTTATTGAATGCCCATACCTGCGCTCCGTCGTAGTTGAAGATGCCCACCAGGCTGACAGGCACAGCTTTGTTGACACACCGGCCCAGGGCCTTCCTGGAGAGGGCAAACACAAAGGGAACGCCCTGCTCCCGACAGGTATCAATGATTGTGTGGAGAGCTTCATCCAGACCGCCTGTGGAAGAGGGAATACATGATCCTTAGCATTGTAAACACTGAAAAAAGGGCAAAACATGAGAAAAGATTATTTAACCTACTTTGGATAAACATTCCATTTTTTATTTTTTAGAAGGACTGGGTATTGTAATTTTGCATGTACAACATAAACACAATGAAAAACAACAATTCTAAGAGCCAATGGTGAGATAATGCCCCTGGAATCTCAGTCAACACAGGAAGCCCAGGTTGTAGAAGTCTAATCAGTATACTGTACCTTTAGACTGGATGCGTTCACAGTTGGGGGAGATGACAACACACTTGACCTTCCTGAGTTTGAGATGTTTGAGGACTTCCCGGAGGCCCATGACCAGACGCCTCTTCATGCGTGCCTTCATAGGGTCTTTCTGGTACAGCCGGTCCTGGAAGCGCACCAGCTCTTTCAGCAGGTTGGTCACACACTCATCCACATCTTTACTCAGCACCTGGCTGCAGTAACTGGGAGAAAATATTTAAAATGGTGTGTGTGTGTGTCATCCAGTATGGTTAAAAGTATATGTTTAGAATCATGTATTGTCAGTGTAAGAAATGGAAACCATGATGGCTTACTCTCTGAATTTCCTGCTGTGGATTTTGGGTCGAATGGGAGGGCAGGGCTGTGGCTGAGACTGGTTGGTTGGCTCTTCAGTCTCCTCCGTCTCCCCCTCCTTCTCAGCCTCCTCCGTCTCCCCCTCCTTCTCAGCCTCCTCCGTCTCCCCCTCCTTCTCAGCCTCCTCCGTCTCCCCCTCCTTCTCAGCCTCCTCCGTCTCCCCTCCGTCTCCTTCTGCCTCAGTCTCCCCTCCGTCTCCCCCTTCTCTGTCTCCCCCTCCGTCTCCCCCTCCCCATGTACTTCTGACTGCTCCTCCTCAAGCACAGAGGGGCTAGTAGGGCTGCTGCTTACATCTGAAGTATCAGACACACATTACCTCTTACGCTTAGTCAGAAATACTTACACTATGTACATTTCCTACTCTAAAAATTATGAAATTAAGTTGTGTCTGACCTGTAGAGTCACGCTGGTCCTGGTCTATGCCGATGGCATCACACAGCTCCTCCGTTTTGTCGCCGGCCATCTTGGATTCTTCACTTGAAGGGGGCAGTGCCCGCTCCTCCAACAAACGGTTCTGTTTCCTGTCTTCCCTCTCCTTGAGAATCACCTGCAGATTGAACAGACAAAACGATACTGGTAAAGGGCGGCAGCAGAGTACGGGACTATAAAAACATTTAAAGACAGACGGTCTAAAATGCATGCTAAAGTAAGGCTTATCAAGCATGATCTCGTCCAATAGCAGTGCACCATTCAGCAAAGCATTCAATAGGGTAAAAACATTTAATCATCACAGAAAATGTTTGTGGAAGTAAAGAAAGTCAGAGTAAATCCAAGCTAGGGAATGATAACACAGTCCATACACATTTCCAGATAGCTAGGGTCTGAGAGACTCACCCTTTTCAGTGGTGTGGGTTTCTTAGCTTTGGGAACCTCTCTCTGCTTGCCCTTCTTTACCAGAGGGCTGGTCGAGTCCAAGGGGTTGTGGGCTCTCTTATCCTGTATCCATGGTTTCTTCTGGATTAGTGCGTTCTTATGGCCAACAGGTAGCGACCCACCAACTACATAGTAACAAGTGTCAAACGTGTTAGAATAGCATGATGCAAAATGTAGGTAGCAATGTGTATGCATTTTATCATCATCATCAGTGCTATTTTTCCAAGACCTTTTCATTTAAAAGTTCCATGAGTAAATAAAAAAAACTAATTACAGATCTGAAGTTTTTTTCTGCTGTAATATAACCTGAGAGGATGACCCCTTTGGTGTCCTGCTTGTCTTTCTGAGTTTGCTGTTTCTTCTCCAGAGCCGCCAGCATGTTCCCAATATCCAGCTGCACAGGGACTTTGCTCTTCTTCCCACTGGTCTTCTCAGCTTTCTGATGAGAAGGTTTCATCATTTACAAGAATAACCATTTGGACAAAGTTATACAACAACAGAAGTTGACTTTTAGGCTATATTACTCAGTTTTAGCCCATTTGCTCTTCTAACATCATGAACAGCGTCTGTACAGAATAAGCCAGCCTGAATCAGATTTCAATATTTTCTTATAAATCATGAGTAAAGTTCAGTGCAGCTGGACCTGTCCCTTCTTTGTCTCTGAAGGGAGAGCTTTTCCTGCCGTGGCATTGTCCTTGTTTTGGTCACCTGGCTGGAGTCCTGTTCCTTCTCTGTGACCCTCCTGTAACAGAAGTAAAAAAAAAAAAAAAAAAAAACATGATTATGTATTGATTATTGATTCAATTAAGTTGTAATTTTATTTATAATGCTTCTGGTTTGTATAGTAATGTTAATTCCATACCTCCTTGTTGACTAGTTTTGCCATGTTGCTGAATACTACTGAGGTGTGGCCTTGCACTCTGGCTAAACCAGCGAAGGCCAGAGACAAGTTTGGAAACTCTTCTTCATCCTAGGAGGAAAATAAACAGTCAACAAATAAATTCAATTGATTTGATACTAAATATCATCAGCGTGGGGTTTTAGGCTCAGTTTCTGTATAAACACTTGGTAACAACTGCTGTTGTAAAAGGGGCTCTATTAATAAATACATTTTATTTATTAAATATAGGGCAGCGCACCATTGGCCCAGCGTCGTCCAGGTTAGGGGAGGGTTTGGCCGGGGTAGGCCGTCATTGTAAATAAGAATTTGTGCTCAACTTACTTGCCTAGGTAGGTTAAATAAATACAAAAATATGAACAAGGGAGGTCTCCTGAAGTGTTTTAAAATATCCCCCTTTACAATGGAAAGCACTTGGAGCATATTATTAAAACATATCTATACAACTCAGCGGACAGTTTAATAGGTACACCACCCCGGTCACAAAAATAGTTTGCACCAACAGACAGTGAGTCACGCACGTGACCAGCTATATAAAGCAAGCAGACAGAGGCATTCAGTTACTGTTCGATTGAACGTTATAATGAGCAAAACAAGTGACCTAAGCGACTTTGAGCGTCGTATGATCATCGGAGCCAGGCGCACCGGTTCCAGTATCTCAGAACGACAATTTCTAGGGTGTACCGAGAATGGTGTGACAGACAAAATTCAGTCAGCGGCAGTCCTGTGGTCGAAAACAGCTTGTTGACGAGGTAGAAGAATGCTAACACGCTAACAGGCGGTGTGCAGAACAGCATCTCGAAGCACACAACTTGCCGGTCTTTGCCACGGATGGGCTATTGCGGCAGACGACCACACAGATTCAACTCCTATCAGCTAAAATCAAGAAGAAGCGGCTCCAGTGGGCACACGATCACCAACACTGGAGGACTGGAAAAACAATCCTAGTATCCCATTGTGTGGAATCCTGGTTCCTGAGTCATGATTTGGCTTAAACAGCATGAATTTATGGCCCCATCCTGCCTGGTGTCAATGGTACAGGCTGGTGACGGTCGTGTAATGGTGTGGGGATTTTTTTCCTGGCACAGGTTAGGTCCCTTGATACCAATTGAGCTACGTTTGAACTCCACAGAATCCATGCCTCTGAAGAATTCAGGCCGTTCTGGAGGCAAAGGATGGACCAACATGGTACTAGATGGGTGTACCTAATAAACTGTACGTGTACATGAGCACTGTGACTTATTGCACCTCAAACTTGGGTGGCTCCTGATAACTGACCAGGTCCTCAGACTCCTCTAACGCTCCACCTTCACCCAGCATTTTGGATTTCTTCTTCTTCCTCCTTTTCTTCTTCTCAGAGGCTTGTTCTTCTTGCTGCACAGATGTTTCCTGCTAATTAAGGACAAGACAAAAGGTCAAATTCTCTTCAAAAGTGAAAATGTTGGTCGACTTAATTTCTACCTCAGCAAATCTTCCAAGCTTAAACATAGCAGTTTGAGAGCAAGGGGGCACTTTAGCTAGATCGAGATGTACAGTAGGATTAGCATCAAGCACACACAGTACCTGGGAGGGAGTGCTATTATTGACCATTTTCTTGGGGATTACTTTCTTTGGAGGCTGGGAGGCCACATTGGCCCAGGAGGTCACTGCTAGGCCACTGCTCTGTGAAACTGCCTCCACAGGCTGACCTGATTGGGTCAAGTACATTGGTTATTTTCTTGATGGCGTACAGCACAAAAAATTACATTACTTTTGAATGCTAAATGCAAAAGGTCCAGTACCTTGTGTGATAGTCAAGGATGCATCACTATTTTCACTGGAAGGGGTGCTTTGACTGGGGTCCTGTCTTTGTCCTTTTCTTACTGGTGTAGTCTACAGATATAAAAATCACATGGCATTTCTTAAGATAATTTCATAAATTAGACATGACATTTATGACAGCATGCTATAGCTCCGTAGACCTACCTTACTAGTGGATACTGAGCTCTGATGATGGGGGGTGAGGGATAGTGAGGCTGATCCCCAGCAGGTTCCAGGTTTCTGTGGGGCAGGAAGTGCAGGACTGCCGGGTTCCACACCACCCAGCTCTGGGAATTCAACCATTTTCACCTCAAACGTGATAAGATCCACCTGGGCAGGTTTGGATCTCTCTGATGACTTTGGGGCAGATCTGGTCCCTCTAAAACCCCCTTCAGACAAAGCAAATAAAACACCACATTAAAGACAAAAAAATAATAATAATCTTGCAAATGTAAGAGTATATACAGCGCATTCGGAAATCATTCAGACCCTTTCACTTTTTCCACAATTTGTTATGTTACAGCCTTATTCTAAAATGGATTAAATAGTCCCCCCCCCTCAATCTACAGACAATACCCCATAACAAAGCAAAAACGTTTTTTTTTTTTTTTTTTTTTATGTTTGCAAATGTATTAAAAATATAAATAAAAATGGAAAAATAACATTTACATAAGTACTCAGACCCTTTACTCAGTACCTGGTTGAAGGAACTTTGGCAGTAGTTAGAGCATTGAGTCTTCTTGGGTACGACGCACCTGTATTTTGGGAGTGTCTCCCATTCTTCTCTGTAGATCCTCTCAAGCTCTGTCAGGTTGGATGGGGAGTGTCGCTACACAGCTATTTTCAGGTCTCTCCTGAGATCTTCGATCGGGTTCAAGTCTGGGCTCTGGCTGGGCCACTCAAGGACATTGAGACTTGTCTTGAAGCCACTCCTGCCTTGTCATGGCTGGGTGCTTAGGGTCGTTGCCCTGTTGGAAGGTGAACCTTCGCCCTAGTCTGAGGTACTGACTGCTCTGGAGCAGGTTTTCATCAAGGATCTCGCTGACCTTTGCGCCACTCATCTTTCCCCTCGATCCTGACTAGTCTCCCAGTCCCTGTAGCGAAAACAACATCCCCACAGCATGATGCTGCCCCCACCATACTTCACCATAGGGATGGTGCCAGGTTTCCTCCAGACGTGGAACTTGGAATTCTGCCCAAAAGGTTAATTCTTGGTTTCATTAGACCAGAAAATCTTGTCTCTCATAGTCTGAGTCTTTAGGTGCCTTTTGGCAAACTCCAAGCAGACTATCATGTGCCTTTTACTGAGGAGTGGCTTCTGTCTGGCCACTCTACCATAAAGGCCTGATTGGTGGAGAGCTGCAGATATGGTTGTCCTTCTGGAAGTTTTTCCCATCTCTACAGAGGAACTGTGGAGCTCTGTAAGAGTGACTATTGGGTTCTTGGTCATCTCCCTGACCAAGGCCCTTCTCCCCCAATTGCTCAGTTTGGCCTGGCGGCCAGCTCTAGGAAGAGTCTATGTGGTTCCAAACTTCGTCCATTTAAGAATGATGGAGGCCACAGTGTTCTTGGGGACCTTCAATGCTGCAGACATTGTATAAATACCATTATGGGGTATTGTGTGTAGATTTGATTGGATAAAAAAAATCTCATTGTAGAATAAGGCTGTAACATAACAAAATGTGGAAAAAGTCAAGGGGTCTGAATACTTTCCAAATGCACTGTACCTAGTGAGTGTTTCCTCTAAGCTGCAAGCGTGGTCTCCCTGGGACTGCCGGGCATAAGAAATATCAGCCTGTGCAGAGAAGCACAAGATTGAAGTTCACTCAACTTTCCAGAGTTTTCCCCCTTAGTTAACACCATCAACGTTTTCCTTTACTGTGTGAATTGTGATCGAATCAAATACAATTGTCACATACACATGATTAGAAGATGTTAATGCGAGTGTAGCAAAATGCTTGTGCTTCTAGTTCCGACAGTGCGGTAATATCTAGCAATTCCCCAACCACCACCTAATACACACAAATCTAAAGGGGTGTATGAGAATATGTACATGTAAGTATATGGATGAGCGATGGCCGAGCGGCATAGGCAAGATGCAATAGATTGTATAAAATACAGTATATACCTGTGATATGAGTAATGTAAGATATGTAAACATTATTAAAGTCCAATTTTTTAGAGTGACATTGTATAAAGTGACTAGTGATCCATTTATTACTGTGGCCAGTGATTGGGTCTCAATGTAGGCAGTAGTGCCTGAGTTAGTGATTGCTGTTTAGCAGTCCGATGGCCTTGAAATAGAAGCTGTTCTTCAGTCTCTCGGTCCCAGCTTTGCTGCACCTGTACTGACTTCGCCTTCTGGATGGTAGTGGTGTGAACAGGCAGTGGCTTGGGTGGTTGATGACACGGGAAGACCAAAAAGGACATTGGGTGCTGTAGGTGTCATGGAGGGCAGCTAGTTAGCGCCCGGTGATGCGTTGTGCAGACCGCACCACCCTCTGGAGAGCCCTGCGGTTGAGGGCGGTGCATTTGCTGTACCAGGCTGTGATACAGCCCAACAGGATGCTCTCAATTGTGCATCTGTAAAAGTTTGTCAGGGTTTTGGGTGACAAGCCAAATTTCTTCAGCCTCCTGAGGTTGAAATGGTTCACCACACTGTCTGTGTGAGTGGACCATTTCAGCTTGTCTGTGATGTGTACGCAGAGGAACTTAAAACTTTCCACTTTCTCCACTGCTGTCCCGTTCATGTGAATAGGGGGGTGCTCCCTCTGCTTTTTCCTGAAGTCCCCGATCATCTCCTTTGTTTTGTTGACGTTGAGTGTGAGGTTATTTTCCTGACACCACACTCCAAGGGCCCTCACCTCCTCCCTGTAGGCTGTCTCGTCGTTGTTGGTAATCAAGCCCACTACTGTTGTGTTGTCTGCAAACTTGATGATTGAGTAGTAGGCGTGCATGGCCACACAGTCATGGGTGAACAGGGAGTATAGGAGGGGGCTGAGCATTCACCCTTGTGGGGCCCCAGTGTTGAGGGTGAGCGAAGATGTTGTTTCCTACCTTCACCACCACCCGCCAGAAAGTCCAGGACCCAATTGCACAGGGTGGGCTTGAGACCCAGGGCCTCCAGCTTGATGATGAGCTTAGAGGGTATTATGGTGTTAAATGCTGAGCTATAGTCAATGAACAGCATTCTTACATAGGTATTCCTTTTGTCCAGATGGGAAAGGGCAGTGTGCAGTGTGATGGCGATTGCGTCATCTGTGGACCCGTTGGGGCGGTATGCAAACTTAAGTGGGTCTCGGGTGGCCGGTAAGGTGATATGATCCTTGACTAGTCTCTCAAAGCACTTCATGATGACCGAAGTGAGTGCTACGGGGCAGTAGTCATTTAGTTCAGTTACCTTTGCATTCTTGGGTACAGGAACAATGGTGGCCATCTTGAAGCATGTGGGGAGGACAGACTGGGATAGGGAGCGATTTAATATGTTCATAAACACACCAGCCAGCTAGTCTGCGCACGCTCTGAAGACACGGCTAGGGATGCCGTCCGGGCCAGCAGCCTTGCGAGGGTTAACACATTTAACTAACTCACGTCAGCCACGGGGGAGGTGGCAGTCCTTGTTAGCGGGCGACGACGGTGGCACTGTATTATCCTCAAAGCGGGCAAAGGTGTTTAGTTTGTCTGGAAGCGTGACGTGGGCGTCCATTACGTGGCTGCTGCTCTTTTTGTAGTCCGTGATTTACTGTAGACCCTGCCACATACGTCTCGTGTCTGGGCTGTTGAATTTTGCTTGTTTGTTTGCCATGCGGAGAGAATAACTACACTGTTTATATTCAGTCATATTTCCAGACCTCTTTCCATGGTTAAATACAGTGGATCGCGCGAATGCCGCCCGCCCGCCCGCCATCCATCCATCCATCCATGGTTTTTGGTTAGCCACTTTCAATGCAACATACAGAAACAAAACGAACTATGCAAGATATTTTGTTGTAGGCCGAATGCATTGGAGTAGGATTCTATTGCATTGACATGCACAATTCATCCCGTACTCTACACAGACCAGTGCGGCATGACCAAATCAGAGCTGCAGTAGGCCTACATGCAAACAAACCATTGCCATAATGGATCTTCTTTCACTTTGATCTGGACTGCGTTTACAGCATGAGAGGTTGTGTGTAGATGCGCTTGTTTTGAGATCAAAGCGAGAGCTGCATGTAGCCACGTGAGCACATCCTTTGCTAGTTAGTGAGAGTTATTAGCCCAGTTATAGATCACTTGTAGTCAGCAATGGGGGAGTGATTGTTTACTACAAGAGCACAAAACAAGTACATTTCTACATATCTTTGAAAAGCGAGTCAGGTAAAGAGCTTTTTTTGTCTTCAAGGGGCAGTATTTTGAGACGGTCTTGAATAAACGAAGTAGTCAATAGGCAGAGGAAATCATAATTTGTCTTATTTTCTGTAATAGTAGTATAGGAATAATAATGCATTTTATTTTGTAAAGTGGTTTATTGCATCAAACAACATTTTCAGTCACCTCCTTGTCAAGCCCTGCATGATTTTTTTCTCCAAAAGTCTAATGGAATGTAGGACTACATTGAACACCACACATTGGTTGCTACTGTATGGATGGATGATAGAACAGCTATTTCCATGTTAAAATGTTATGGGATACATTTTCTCCATTCGTTTTGATGGTAGGCCACTCTGGAAGGCCTAAATTAAAATCAAAAGGCACAGTAGCCTACTTGACCACTGTCTGAAACTAACTTATCGCGGATACAGCCTCAGTGTTCACAGTAAACGCGCGCTGGAAGTTGAGGGAACATTGATACCTACTATTAACAAAACACTATGAATATCTGTGCGTTATATGCAATGTGTGTGATTACCTCTTCTTTGTGCATCCAATGATGTCCTGATCATGTTATTGTCCTGAGAACCAAACTCTGAACTAGATTTCGATGCCTGTGAAGTTGGGGGAATCAGTTGAGGTATATGAATACACAATGAAAATGGTTTGTATTAAGCTATATTCTAGTTTGGTTTCAATATGGTCGGTATAATTAAACAGACCTTTGTCTGCTGATCACGTATGAGTCGTTCTCCAGCTGTGTATGCACTGGTTTCAGTTGTCCCTTTGGTATGACGGCTGCTGATGTAGCCATGCTTGCGCTGTGAGTCTCCTCGCATACCATCAGTGGTTGATGGCCTCTGCCTGGGGCTCTTTCTCAAGTCATCACCTGAAGTAGACTTACCAGCCTGATGCCTGGATGGAGATCTAGAAATTAATAAGGGTTCACTTCACAATCATGTTAGCTACGCAATCTGCAATAAACTAAAGACAAATGGAAAAATAGCTATGTTTTTGCTCTATGACAGAATATACTAAATAGTTGAGTATAATGTATAATTTAAAAACACACTACCTGACACCAGCTCCGGCAAGTACTTGGTTTAGAGGAATGTATGGAAACAATTAAAGCTAAATAAATGAATTATTCCTACCTTCTAGAATCTTGATCCAACAGATAAGGGTTTGGTGGTGTCAGGGGCAGTGATGAAGTAGTCAGTTGTTTAGGGGCCTCCAATCTCCCTTCCTGCTGGACCTTTGGAACAAAGGGCTGGACTGCAGGTGACAATTTGCTCTGCTGCAATATACCAAAGCAAATAAGAAATGACCCAATAATATTACATTGAAATGTAACTAACAAGGAAAGATATCTCTAAGTTAGCGACAAGTACACGTGAACACCAGTAGGTAAGGGAAGTACTTTCAAAGACAACACAAGTGCAATGACCAAGGACATTGGGTCTGCAACGTCACGAATACACATGTTAGTTAGTCGCATAGCGTTAGTTTTAACTGACTTGTTAAGCTATCTCAGCTTCCAATTGCTAGTGGCGCCCGTCGGGGATACAGTAGTGCGCCAATGCCTACCTAGCCCATCCACTCAAGCTCAATTTGTTTGTTATGGTTAGCCTAGCTCGTGCAGATGTAACGGTACTAGGTAGTATCAATCTTAGCTAGCTAGCTACATAACGTTTATCCGACGGCGTGAAATAAAATCGTCAAAGTCGAATTTCATGATAGTGGTATGATATGTCCAATCAAACAAACTGACAACGGGCTGGCATATGGCAGTTTAGTATTACACAACAGTTGCTATCTATCGACCTGGTTTTAGCAAGCGAATGTAGCTAGCTAGCTACTTCGCTTGGCTAGCTATAGGCATTTCTCAATAACAAACCGCAACCTTACCTTGTCCATCTCCTGTTTCGTGTTTGCCAGTTGAAGTCAGATAGTCATGTTTCTGTCTGAGAGATATATATACACACAGTTAGCTGACTACACAGTTACTGTACAAACATAGCATGACAACTCTAAGGCAAGTCAGCTGTGGAAAATTTGAGCACCCAGAGTGCACATGATGTAGCACCAAGCTTCAATCGTGTGCAACTGCAGCCCGCAATTCGGGGCGTTCATGCATCTGGGCGTTCATGCATCTGGGCATTCCCCATTCTGACCATTCTACTCGCCCTAGTAGAGCTGGTAGGCTGTTTCCATGTTACCCAGAGCGCTGCTGACAACAATTTAATGATGCTTCTTTGCGGACGTTTACGGACACCTGCCATATTGAACGTTCGTAAATTAATCAGTTATTCTGAGGTCTGGCACGCTCAGACAATAGTGCTCTGAAATCGGAGTAGACAGCCAGAATTAACAATGTCCATTGAGAACGCAAACCGACTATACATACCATTTATCTAAGAATGGCGTGAATAATCAAATCAATAAACGTTGGGTAGTTAGTAAGATAGCATAAAGTTAATATACTGCCTAGCAAGTTCGATGTATTAGTAGCCAACTAACCTTGTAACAGTAGCTAACATACCGTTACATACTGCTGTAATGCAAACTAAAACAATTATTATTAATAATAATAATACAAAAATATAAATAAAATACTGCTGTAATTCTATGCGGTTCGTAAGGATAGCGTAGCTAACATAACGTGGAACGTATTTGAAAAGTCATGACTTTATTACATTGATCAACATTTTATTAACATTTGTCATAATTAGTTAAAACAATTGTGTATCCGCTCTCGTAGGACTTGCATATTTTCCGTAATTTACTTCAAAATCTGAATGTGGTGAAGCCACGCCCATTTTGTGAAGAATAGCATTATAGTCCATAAAAGCACGGAAATAGTGTCCACTGCCTGTATTTTTATTAAAAACAAATCAATACAGGAAGTACATGTGGGAACACAAGTATATATAAATAATATACAAAGGACAACTGGGCAAGGGGGTACAATATCACATTACACAAGGACCTTAAGGACATATACATACACTTATAACAGCTTTTTTTTGTTAGCAGAGTATTTAATTGTCTTAAAATATAGTTCAATACATTTTTGTAAGGTAAGAAAATGTGGTGTTTTGTTTGTAAATTTACATTTGTGAATATGAAATTTGGCCAAAAGAGTAATGAAATTAAATTACATAAAATAGTTTCAGCTTATTTCTATCGTAGGTAAAGAATCCAAGCAGTACATCTCTCCACAATAAAATCTTCATGAATGTGTTCAATTATACATCTACTGATGTGTCAGCTGCTTGTATACTTCGTATTTTTGGGGAATTTAGTACGACATTCGGGAACTTTTGGTATACTAACTATACACATACTATGACCAATAAGGATACTATATACTCAATTTACGTCACAAATTGTACGGTTAGTATGACTATTCGAACACAGCTACAGTCTACCGGTATCGCCCACGCATTCTTCTTCTGTGAGGTTTAACGGCTGCTGGAATCCAACGTTTTTGTGTATAAACGCCACCTACTGTACTGGAGCGCCCTCTCCTCCCACCTGTCCTAGTTTAAAAATTGAAGTATAAAGAGGAGTTCCTGCAGATGCAGGAACGCCCCGAATTACAGGCAGCAATTGCACCCTTCTCCCAAGCTACTTCTTCATTGTATTGGCGAATCGCAACCAACTGAAAGGTGAATACACCGCCGCCTACTGTACTGGAGTGTCAGCCCGGCTTCCCTATTAGTCGATTTATTTTATCTAGCCCTGTGTTTCTACCTACTGTTCTGGAGTGTGAATTCATTACACTTTGTGACAAGAAATGTGAAGAAGAATTTCCATACCAACTAACCCTACACCCATGAATTAAAACCTCACCACTATTCCACTACTTGGCCCTCTCGTACCATACACCAGGCCGGCAGCCTGGGAGGACGGGACACGATTGTTCAACGCACCTTGTAACTCTTGTCAGTAAAATCTCGTACACCCAAGTACTCTGCAGCTGCCACCACAACATCTATTTTCTGTGATTTACATTCCATTTCTGCGGTACAGTTCATAACCGTTGCTATGAACACTAAGAAACCAACCTTACTGAAACACATTCTTCTTCGATGAGATTTAACAGTGGTTGGCATCCAATAAATGTTGCATTTCTGCCACCTACTAGACTGGAGTACAACTCCCTTATACTTTACTTGAAAAAATAAACAAATACCCTACGATGTAACACAACACTCTCAAAGAAATGCAAATAAATAAAATCATAAAAAATATCACCACCCTACTCCACTATTTAAATCTATTTAGTCCTACCTCAGGCCAACAACCTGAAAGGATGGGACACCACCACTTAACACACCCTGTAACTCTTCTGATGTCAAGTCTCCCACACCCAAATAACTCTGCAGTTGCCACCACAACCTACATTTTCTGTGACTTACGCTCCATCCCTGCAGTACAGTTGAAAACCATTGCTATAAATGCTAAAAATCCAATCTTATTGAAATATATAACTTGTAGGACTCCCTCTAACACACTGCTGCCACATGCCCATAAGCTTGACACCTGTAACAATGTAATGTATTCAGCACAAAAGCTCGTACAGGATAACTTATATATCCTAACATCACTTTGTCAGGCAAAGACTCAACATCAAAACTCCAAAGAACAGACAACGGGCTTCTATTTCACCACTCATGCCACCCTGTCCTGCGTCACACCAAACGACAAGCATCACAAACACTGAGAATCTTCAACTTTTACATTTACTGCTACCCCAATGGCAACCCTTTCTTGAGAGCAAAACAATTCACATTTCTTGCCATTCGTTTAACGTAGAGAGCCATCTCACTCTGACCAGCAGAAACACAAACAATTATCACAAGACCACTTCTGGTTACCCTCACCGATTCCACAGTACCCAACTCTGTTTTCACCCACCCTGAAACCATAAATGGATCAGCCAAAAGGCAAGCGTCCACTTTTTCCAAAAACTTAATTCCTACTGTCAGAGACTCATCTTTATCCTGACCCTCGATGTAAGCCTTGGGCTCCGAAAACCTCACCACACCTACCACCTCTGATACTCCGACACCACACCTACCACCTCAATTCCATTTCTCCTCCTGTCTTCAGCTCACTTTCTACCATTCTTCTTTAACAAACAATCTCCCTTTTTCCCGCCATTTTTAACCAAATCAAGCTCACCCTCTTAGACCTCCTCTGCCTCTCTTTTTCCCCTCCATTCTTCCTCCGTATTCCAAGTATATGTCTCCTTATGATAATACTGCACTTCTCCTGACATACATCTTGTTCTTGCCTTCTCAAGGGATGCCTTTTAACCAGCTATCACAATCACTGCTGGTTAAAAGGCACAAACCCCTCGGGACCACTGAAGCACATTATTCCTATCACACCCTATTAGCCTCGGCCTACACACAGGGATCCTCTTAGGATCCCATACTACTACTCTCTAGAAGAGCCCCACAGTGGAGGTGACATAATACCCATAAAACCTACTGTAGAGGTCAAACATGGAAATGGTTCCAATCGTTTTTCCACCATTTATTTTTCCCATAGGGAATTTTAGAAACACTTAAAATAAGGGCTGGGTTTCGTGTAGGCTTACCCTGGTGTTTTGATAACCATATAAATCTCTCTCGGACAAGGTGAATTTTATCAATATAGTCGGCTCTATTTACTCTCAAATTCGAAAAATGCTGATTAGCATCAAAGTAGACATCATGCAAGACTACAAATCCCTGCAAGCTCCTGCACGTTATCTCTAGCTGACACATTGGCTAACTTGTATAGTGTCAATTTAAAACTTGCACAAGACAAGTTCTCAGAATTGTCAATTTAAAGAAATGTAGGCAACTTTAGATAGTTAATCCAGAGATACTTACCTTTGTCTCGATTAGGCAGTCTCGTCCAGATCATCATGACATTTGGAGTTCTTTATGAGTCACATTAGCAGCTAATTAGCATTTCATTTTTGTGGCGTAAATACAGGCAAATATATTGACAAAAGTCACCTTGTCCTAGAGAGATTTACACAGTTCTCAAAATGTCACGCCATGGTAAGCCTACACGAAACACAGCCCTTATTTTAAGTGTTTCTAAAATCCCCTATGGAAAAAAATAAATGGTGGAAAAACAACTAATTACTGTATTTCCTTGTTTGACCGCTAGGTTTTATGGGTAATCTTCTCATACTGTGGTACTCTCTGCCTCAGAAGCTAGTTTATATGTAATGTTTACATTATATGACCTACCAACCGGTACAACATCGCCCTCACCTGCACGGTTATCATTAGTTACTACAGCCACAGTCATAAACCCTGCCTATTTCTACAATTGGTATTCCTAAAATGTTAATTTAACCCTAAAACACACTGCTAACCCTAACCATCAATTACGAGCAAGTGTTTTAAGTGTGAATGAGGATGTTGCATGGCCATTGTGTGGTAAATAGAGTATATTGCATACAGGGCAAGGCAACACAATATCTCACAAACTCAGAACTTTTTTTATTTATATATCTAAATAGTAGAAAAGAGATAAAGATATTTTGAATAATCTAAATACTGATACTACATTCAATTGATTTAAAAATACAATTAAATCATGACATTATTTTAACAGCTCATCGATTTACTTTTCTTAAGTAATATACAAATAGTACCTCAAATATACTCCCATAGTGTTACTCAACAATATTATGCATAGTATTATAACAAATAATGTCTGATTATATAGAGTTCTATTACAGAAATCTATAACATAAACATTAGCATATGCAACGGTATAACATCAGAAACCAAAATACAAAGCCAATTTTACATGGCAAGGCTTGTTTACACTGAGCTGCACTGAGGTCGGAACGCAATCATGGTTACATTAAGACACCGTGAAGCCGGCGCAAGATATGGTCGGAAAACGTACCTCAATGCAGGGATGGGATATGTGACTGTATTCCAAATCGTACCTTTATCAACACTGCCCCATCGAGAAGATTGAAATACTGCTAGTTTTACCATAATGGCTGTGGTGGCTACTGCTAGCCAGTATAAGGAGGAAAAGGGTGATTGCAATCCGACCTCAGTGCTGCTCAGTGTAGACAAGCATAACGGTATCTTCTGCCAAGGCTTTGTGGTGAGAGAGAAGAAAATACATGGACAACTTGTAATAAAAAATTTACAAATATTACCACAATGTCAATGAAATGTGCTTATTTTCTCATAGCTTGCATTCCAAGCA
This sequence comes from Brachymystax lenok tsinlingensis, assembly GCA_030435695.1. Classification (NCBI taxonomy): domain Eukaryota; kingdom Metazoa; phylum Chordata; class Actinopteri; order Salmoniformes; family Salmonidae; genus Brachymystax; species Brachymystax lenok. Next base: position 71,331,195 of record CM059819.1, on the reverse strand, counting down.
ATGTAAACAAATGAAATAGAACAAAACAATATCAAAGCGGTCTAGAATATCTCTGAAACAGTCTGTCGTGGTAGAACCCTTTAACACTCCTGTGTTAAGGCTTGTTTAGCACCCTCTTCACTCTTGTTTGAGCCCTCCCAGTTTTCTCAGTAAAACCAGAGGTATGATGAAAGAAGTTGAGCTGATAATGAAGCAGGTCTCTGCTCCAGCAATCCAGTAAACTGCAAAGCAAAAAAATATAAACATTCAGCAGAAATGTTATGAAATTAGAGTTATTTACAAATAACAGCCTTTGACAACTGACATCATACTTCTGCCCTCTTACAAAATGTGACATTAAATGCAGAAAGTCACCTGAGGATGCCACTATGGGCCCCAGTGCTCGAGCCAGGGCTCCTAAACTACGTAGGATTCCCATCACTGTGCCCTTCTGATTGACCGAACCTAAAAAAGGAGTTTCATGTTACACAATGACACAATGATTAGATATGTGTGTGTGTGTGTGTGTATCTAAGAGAGAGTGAGTGCATCATGTTTATGATAGTACAGTTAGAAATCTTACCATGATCTGAAACCAGCGTTGTCAAACAAGGGACAACAATGGCAGCAGCTGTGACAAAGAAGATGTTTGAGTAAAGAAAATATCACCTCAGAGATATACTTTGTTTATTTGTTAAATGACCTTTGAAGATATGAAAACTTACCAAATGAGTATAAGATCAAACCTATGTAAACCATCTTCAAATTCCATGCCAGTCCAATGATAGCAAATGCTGGAATCAGTAATAGGATTGCCTAAAATACATAAAAAATACTGACTTTGGCAACATTTTCTATACCAGAGCTAATCTTGACAATTTTAAAGATTGTTGATGCTGATTTCTTAGCCATGTAGTAATGAGTACGATATTTACCAGACGAACAGTCCTGATGTGATGCCCTGGTTTGATCCTACGGGCATATCCTCCTTGGATCAGTGCCATGGTGATACCCATGAAGAAGAACATCTTTCCCTGCTGCATGCTGCAAAAAGTGAAGAGTATCGTAACACAGTTGAAGGAGTTAAGGTAGCCTCTTTTTTGGTTGAACAGATTCAAACAAATTGGAGTGTAGGGAGCTAAATAGACTGAGGATTGACCTTCCTTGTCCCTAACCCCATACCTTGTAAACTGGAACCGTTGATGAGTGAGGAAACTCAATGTAAACTCAAGACCAGAGAAGAGGAAGAGATATGTGAAGTAAACGAGGCCCAACACTTTGAGGTTCTGCATTTCTGTTGTCCAAGAGAAAATAGAAAGGGACAATTAAAAAAGCCTTTGTGGTACATTTCAACACAATATTTTGGTTATTATGAAGTACCTTCCATAGATTCTTGTCCATCTTACTAAGCATAAATCTTGACAAGATACACATTATTACAGACTAGCGGGTCTTTATATATTACTGTATATTCATAGATATTTTGACAAATATACTGAACAAAAATATAAACACAACATGTAGTGTTGATCCCATGTTTCATGAGCTGAAATAAAAGATCCCAGAAATGTTGCATATGAACAAAAATCTTATTTCTCTCAAATGTTGTGCACAAATTTGTTTACATCCCTGTTAGTGAGCATTTCTCCATTGCCAAGATAAACCATCAACCTGACAGGTGTGGAAATCAAGAAGCTGATTAAACAGCATGATCATTACACAGGTGCATATTGTGCTGGGGACAATAAAAGGCCATTCTAAAATGTGCAGTTGTCACACAACACAATGCCACAGATGTCTCAAGTTGAGGGAGCAGGCAATTGGCATGCTGACTGCAGGAATGTCCACCAGAGCTGTTGCAAGAGAATTTAATGTTAATTTCTCTACTATAAGTCGCCTCCAACATTGTTTTAGAGAATTTGGCAGTACATCCAACCGGCCTCACAACTGCAGACCACTTGTAACCACTGCAGTTTGGCTTCGTAACTGAGCGGTTTGCCGACGTCAGCGTTGTGAACAGAGTGCCTCATGTTGGCTGTAGGGTTATGGTAGGGGCAGACATAAGCTACAGACAACAAACACAGTTGCATTTTATTAATGGTGATTTGAATTGACAGAGATACCATGACGAGATCCTGGAGGCCCATTGTCGTGCCATTCATCTGCCGCCATCACCTCATGTTTCAGCATGATAATGCACAGCCCATGTCGCAAGAATCTGTACACAATTCCTCAAAGCTGAAAATGTCCCAGTTCTTCCATGGCCTGCATACTCAGCAGACATGTCACCCATTGAGCATATTTGGGATGCTCTGGATTGACGTGTACGATAGCGTGTTCCAGTTCCCAACCAATATCCAGTAGCTTCGCACAGCCATTGAAGAGGAGTGAGACAACATTCCACAGGCTACAATCAATAGCCTAATCTAGTGCATTAGGCAAATGGTGGTCACACTAGATACTGACTGGTTTTCTGATCCACGGCCCTAGCTTTTGTTTTTGGTATGTAAGCAACAGATGCATATCTGTATTTCGTCAGATGAACTCCATAGATTAGGGCCTAATGAATGTATTTCAATTGACGGATTTCCTTATATGAACTGTAACTCACTCAAATCTATGAAATTATTGTATGTTGCGTTTATTTTTGTTGTATATGGATTGTCAATTATTTCATACTGTACAAATATCACATAAATCAATGTGTACTCACTCTCTTTAGAGGGTGGGTCCTCTGTCCTTGTGAGGGCAGAGAAATGGAACAGAGCCACTGGGTTGAGAAGATCTCCTGATTCCTGGATCCCAGAGGTCACTGAGGAAACCTGGGTCTGAGCAGATACTAGTCAGAAACGCTTACTAATATGGATTTAACACTGTGTATAGTATCATTGCAATAAAACATGGGAGAAGATAATAGTGAGTGACCAAGGCTTTTACTTTCTGTGCAATGAAGCACACTGCCCAACCCGTGATGAGTTTCGAGTGTGCCGTTTTCAGTTTCTCCTAAGAAGTATACCAATGAAATCGCACCTTGTTCTGCTTTGGCAGCGTCTCTGGCAACATAACAATGATGAAGAGTAGGTCAGCAGCACTGAAGACCAGGGCCAGTACAGCTGGGCCATGGTAGAATACCTCCTCCTTACTGGAGTTCATGGCAAAGTAGGCCCCCATCAGTGGGCCTACCGTGAATCCCAACGAGAAGGCAATTCCAACCATCATCTAACAACAACAAAATATGCATTGCCAAATGAAAATAATGCATACACTTAAATTATCAGTCTCCTTTCAATTAACATCTTTCAATCCTGAATGGCATATACTGTACTGTATGTCTTAAAAAAAAAAAATCATAGCATGAGCTTGATGCACAGTTCTTACCATTCCCTTGTTTCGTGCCTTGGGGCAAGGAAGGTCAGCAATCATGGCAGTGCAGAGGCTCACATTACCCTTACAAATACCCCCAATCACCCGAGACAAAAGGAACATGCTGAAACTACGGGAAACTGCCCAGACTGCATAGGAAGACATCAATCCCAACTGGAACACAAAAAAATACCAATTAAAACCATATTAAATCAGGCTGGCAAACTGGGCAAATAACACACCAAATGGACAGAGAGAGTTGCCCAAGATAAGTACTGATATGTTAACCAGTTTCATAGCCATGGCAAAGCAATAGAAATATCCTTAAATGGCAAGTCACTTATTTAAATCAACTACATTTCTATAACATTGCACAAACTGTGGTAAGAATTAGTAGCGGTTTTCTGCCGTAATGATCCGATGCAGCCCCAGTTAAAGGGGACGACAGGAACTGCAGCAGAGAGAAGAGTGATCCAATCAGACCTGAGGAATGGAATGTAGAGAGCATAATCTGTGATTATGGTCCTTTCTGGTTGAGCGTTCTGACAAATTTTAAGACATCACAATATCTGGCAAATTTTAAGTCACACATTTTAATACACAGACACCACACTATTTCTGGCATTCACAAGACAAGCTAGTATTTTGAACAATGCCATGTGTCTAAATATAGACATCAAAATATCTTGCTCAACAACCACATGTAGTTAAATAAAGTGTGTTGTGTTACTGTACCTCCAAAGAGGACACTGTTGTATTTTGTTTCCATCGGAACTCCGACAGCTTCCCTGAACCAGTCCACAATGCTCTGTAGTGACTGATAGACACTGTCCTGTTAGGGGAAAACGTGAAAATATTTTTTCAAAATGAGTGCAAGATCTGAATCTGATAAATTTCACACACACGATCAGCTGACAAGTTTGTCATTTTGTTACGGTGTCTCATGAAAACGTTTAATCACACAAAGCATGCCTTGTCCTCCCTAGAGTGAGGCCCCAAATTCTGTGCACAAAGAAACCAATCAAATGTCAGATTCTGGATTTGGCATATTACCAAAATGGGAAATTGCATTGATAACCCAACATTATTGCAAATATAATGCTTGTCTTTCACAACATAGTACAATGACATATAAAGTATTTAACTAATGATGGGGAGGAAAACTTAAGATTTTAAGAGGGGAGCTCACATTTGGCCATGTTCCAGCTAATTAAAAACGGTGATGTTTTTATATATAAAAAAATATTTTACCTTTATTTAACTAGGCAAGTCAGTAAAGAACAAATACTTATTTTCAATGACTGCCTAGGAACAGTGGGTTAACTGCCTTGTTCAACCTCTCTTTCATATCGTCTGAGATTCCCAAAGATTGGTAAGGGGCATCCCCCTCTTCAAAAGAGGGCGACACTCTAGACCCAAACTGCTCCAGACCTACAGTTGAAGTCAATAGTTTTCCAACAATTGTTTACAGACAGATTATTTCACTGTATCACAATTCCAGTGGGTCAGAAGTTTACATACACTAAGTTGACTGTGCCTTTAAACAGCTTGGAAAATTCAAAAAAATTATGTCATCCCTTTAGAAGCTTCGTATAGGCTAATTGACATAATTTGTGTCAATTTGAGGTGTACCTGCGGATGTATTTCAATGCCTACCTTCAAACGCAGTGCCTCTTTGCTTGACATCATGGGAAAATCAAAAGAAATCAACTAAGACCTCAGAAAAAAATGTAGACCTCCACAAGTCTGGTTCAACCGCCATAAAAAAAGCCAGACTACGGTTTGCAACTGTACATGGGGACAAAGATTATACTTTTTGGAGAAATGTCCTCTGGTCTGATGAAACAAAAATAGAACTGTTTGGCCATAATGACCATTGTTATGTTTGGAGGAAAAATGGGGAGGCTTGCAAGCCAAAGAACATCATCCCAACCTTGAAGCACGGGGAGGCAGCATCATGTTGTGGGGGTGCTTTGCTGCAAGAAGGGACTGGTGCACTTCACAAAATAGATGGCATCATGAGGGAGGAAAATTATGTGGATAAATTGAAGCAACATCTCAAGACATCAGTCAGGAAGTTAAAGCTTGGTCGCAAATGGGTCTTCCAAATGGACAATGACCCCAAGCATACTTCCAAAGTTGAGGCAAAATGGCTTAAGGACAACAAAGTCAAGGTATTGGAGTGGCCATCACCACCGTACCTTCTCCGCTATGCAATCTGGTTTCAGAGCTGGTCATGGGTGCACCTCAGCCACGCTCAAGGTCCTAAACGATATCATAACTGCCATCGATAAGAGACATTACTGTGCAGCCGTATTCATCGACCTGACCAAGGCTTTCGACTCTGTCAATCACCACATTCTTATTGGCAGACTCAACAGCCTTGGTCTCTCAAATGATTGCCTCGCCTGGTTCACCAACTACTTCTCTGATAGAGTTCAGTGTGTCAAATTGGAGGGCCTGTTGTCCAGACCTCTGGCAGTCTCTATGGGGGTGCCACAGGGTTCAATTCTTGGGCCGACTCTCTTCTCTGTATACATCAATGATGTTGCTCTTGCTGCAGGTGAGTCTCTGATCCACCTCTACGCAGATGACACCATTCTGTATACTTCTGGCCCCTCTTTGGACACTGTGTTAACTACCCTCCAGACGAGCTTCAATGCCATACAACTTTCCTTCCGTGGCCTACAACTGCTCTTAAACGCAAGTAAAACTAAATGCATGCTCTTCAACCGATCGCTGCCGCACCTGTCCCCCCGTCCAGCATCACTACTCTGGACGGTTCTGTCTTAGAATATGTGGACAACTACAAATACCTAGGTGTCTGGTTAGACTGTAAACTCTCCTTCCAGACTCACATTAAGCATCTCCAATCCAAAATTAAATCTAGAATCGGCTTCCTATTTCTCAATAAAGCATCCTTCACTCATGCTGCCAAACATACCCTGGTAAAACTGACCATCCTACCGATCCTTGACTTCGGCGATATCATATACAAAATAGCCTCCAACACTCTACTCAACAAATTGGATGCAGTCTATCACAGTGCCATCCGTTTTGTCACCAAAGCCCCATATACTACCCACCACTGCGACCCGTACGCTCTCGTTGGCTGGCCCTCGCTTCATACTCGTCGCCAAACCCACTGGCTCCAGGTCATCTACATGTCTTTGCTAGGTAAAGCCCCGCCTTATCTCAGCTCACTGTTACCATAGCAGCACCCACCCGTAGCACGCGCTCCAGCAGGTATATCTCACTGGTCACCTCCAAAGCCGATTCCTCCTTTGGCCACCTTTCCTTCCAGTTCTCTGCTGCCAATGACTGGAAAGAACTGCAAAAATCACTGAAGCTGGAGACTCATATCTCCCTCACTAGCTTTAAGCACCAGCTGTCATAGCAGCTCACAGATCACTGTAAATGAGAACTTGTTCTCAACTAGCCTATCTAGTTAAATAAAGGTGAAATAAAATAAAAAATAAAATGGCAGAATGACATATTTTTACCTTGTCAGCTCAGGGATTCGATCTTGAAACCTTTTGGTTACAAGTCCAACGCTCTAACCACTAGGCTACCTGCCGCCCCGGTGTATCATGGGTAAATAATATTGGGTGTGATTTGTAGATCAGTCAGTCTCGACTGACTCGATCAGTCAGTCTCGACTTTTGTAGATCAGTCAGTCTGATTTGTAGATCAGTCAGTCTCGACAGCCTTTAAAGTTGGCTGAAATGTTAAACTGTAATAAAAAGGACAGCTCACTGAGCTCAGACAAAATTGAGCACTTACCTCTGTTTGGCCATAGTGGTCCAGTATAGATGGGAGGAGAGGTAGGATCAGGGTGAATCCCAGTAAGTCCAGGAGGAGGGCAAAGAAAACACTCTTGATGACTCTCGAGGAGCCAACGGCCTCTTCAGATTCTCTTTCACTTGACATTCCTCTTTTCTGATTAAACTCCTTCCTTAAACAAAAACACAGGATTTTTTTTAATTATATGCATCCCATACATGGGTGTCAGCACCTAATGTAGATGCTAATAGGGAACGTTTTGAATCAAGTTTTGAAGACGAAATGGCACTACTACCCGGCTAGAGGCCAGTCCTCAAAAAGGGATATAGTTTGAGATACCCCAACCGTAGTAGAACAAAACACAATCATGTCTCTGTCTACCATTTATGAAATGGATGGTTGTGCAAAAATATTTTACTGCAAAAGTGGTTAAATTGATAGATCGTGACACCCATTAAACTAAAAAAGTGCAGAATAATGCCTGGCTGGAGGGAGGATGGGCCGCATGTAACCGAATATTGCAAGCTCTGATATTGCAAATATTTGAAATTCAAGTAGTCAGTTCAGTTGTCTGCACTACATAAACAAACAGCATTAGATCTGAATTCATCTTGGAAAGATAGACCCGTAAATACAGTAGGCGGAAATATCAAGTATGCATATTTATGATGAATGTAAGCTTTACTTTTTGGTATCTGATTAATATACAAAATACATACAGTTACACATCTTTTGATGTTGTGGCTATTGTAATCTAAATCAGCTCTAAGACATTGAAAATCGTCTTTTTTTAGTTTTTTGTTCAGTCCAAGGTTCCTCTGTGGATTTTATTTGTTCAGCCCATACTCTTGCAATTACATTAGGGACCCCCCCCTAGATTTCACTCCAAATCCAATATGGCTGCCTCAATACCATTAAATGGTGGTTTAATCACCTGTACAGTGGGGAAAAAAAGTATTTAGTCAGCCACCAATTGTGCAAGTTCTCTCACTTAAAAAGATGAGAGAGGCCTGTAATTTTCATCATAGGTACACTTCAACTATGACAGACAAAATGAGGAAAAAAAAATCCAGAGAATCACATTGTAGGATTTTTAATGAATTTATTTGCAAATTATGGTGGAAAATAAGTATTTGGTCACATACAAACAAGCAAGATTTCTGGCTCTCACAGACCTGTAACTTCTTCTTTAAGAGGCTCCTCTGTCCTCCACTCATTACCTGTATTAATGGCACCTGTTTGAACTTGTTATCAGTATAAAAGACACCTGTCCACAACCTCAAACAGTCACACTCCAAACTCCACTATGGCCAAGACCAAAGAGCTGTCAAAGGACACCAGAAACAAAATTGTAGACCTGCACCAGGTTGGGAAGACTGAATCTGCAATAGGTAAGCAGCTTGGTTTGAAGAAATCAACTGTGGGAGCAATTATTAGGAAATGGAAGACATACAAGACCACTGATAATCTTCCTCGATCTGGGGCTCCACGCAGCTCTCACCCCGTGGGGTCAAAATGATCACAAGAACGGTGAGCAAAAATCCCAGAACCACACGGGGACCTAGTGAATGACCTGCAGAGAGCTGGGACCAAAGTAACAAAGCCTACCATCAGTAACACACTCGCCGCCAGGGACTCAAATCCTGCAGTGCTAGACGTGTCCCCCTGCTTAAGCCAGTACATGTTCAGGCCCGTCTGAAGTTTGCTAGAGAGCATTTGGATGATCCAGATGAGGATTGGGAGAATGTCATATGGTCAGATGAAACCAAAATATAACTTTTTGGTAAAAACTCAACTCGTCGTGTTTGGAGGACAAAGAATGCTGAGTTGCATCCAAAGAACACCATACCTACTGTGAAGCATGGGGGTGGAAACATCATGCTTTGGGGCTGTTTTCTGCAAAGGGACCAGGACTGACTGATCCGTGTAAAGGAAAGAATGAATGGGGCCATGTATCGTGAGATTTTGAGTGAAAACCTCCTTCCATCAGCAAGGGCATTGAAGATGAAACGTGGCTGGGTCTTTCAGCATGACAATGATCCCAAACACACCGCCCGGGCAATCTAAGGAGTGGCTTGTGAAGAAGCATTTCAAGGTCCTGGAGTGGCCTAGCCAGTCTCCAGATCTCAACCCCATAGAAAATCTTTGAAAGTCCGTGTTGCCCAGCGACAGGCCCAAAACATCACTGCTCTAGAGGAGATCTGCATGGAGGAATGGGCCAAAATACCAGCAACAGTGTGTGAAAACCTTGTGAAGACTTACAGAAAACGTTTGACCTCTGTCATTGCCAACAAAGGGTATATAACAAAGTATTGAGATAAACTTTTGTTATTGACCAAATACTTATTTTCCACCATAATTTGCAAATAAATTCATAAAAAATCCTACAATGTGATTTTCTGGATTTTTTTTCCTCATTTTGTCTGTCATAGTTGAAGTGTACCTATAATGAAAATTACAGGCCTCTCTCATTTTTTTAAGTGAGAGAACTTGCACAATTGGTGGCTGACTAAATACTTTTTTTCCCCACTGTATATATGCTTTAAATTAGACATCTTTCAGATGTATGTACTGTTATGACCTGTAATCTAGACTATTTTTCAACTGTTGGGAATCCAATATACCTACACTCTATCTCCTTTGTCTGGATATAGAAAAGACAGCAGACAGCTTGGCATGGCAACACCAAGTATTCCAGTCACAAGCCTCTGAAGATCAAAGAGGCAACTCGGAGGCTTCAACGAAAGGAAAGATAATCCAACCCAGGACTCCGACACCCTCTCCCTAGCTCTACAATTTGCCCCCACTGTGTACCTCCAGGATTGGGCTCTAAAGTCACCTGTTCATTTAGAAGTGAGCTTTGATTCATGGCTAGTCCGATATGAGTGACTGAATCTAACATGACCTTCTGCTGGCTCACTGCATTCATGATGCACATTGGGATGATCTGGTGCACTCTTATGTTCTTCAGGTTACGCAATGCACTCTTATGTTCTTCAGGTTACGCTGGCACATTGCTTTTTCCAGAAAATCATGTCCACCATCCTGACTGTCTGCCCTGGAGTTGCTGTATATGTTGACATTATGGTGTATGTGGAGGATGCAACCACACACGATGACAAGCGCATAAGACAGGTAGGTAGGTGTTCACTACAATGAACCAACACAACTGGACAAGAAATGCCAGCAACTTAGTGGGCCTTCACATGTCATAGGAATTGCAGCTCTCCAATGTCAATGACATCGTACATCTCCCAGTCTTCCCTGAAGGGTATACTATGATTTAAGCTAGATTTATTAAACTTTTATTTAAGCAGGGAGTCCTGCTAAGACCCAGTCTCTTTCGCTGATGAGCCCTGCATGACCACTTCAATAAACAATTACACTATACATACACTGAACAAAAATATAAACGCAACACGTAAAGTGTTGGTTCCATGTTTCATTAGCGGAAATACAAAAATCCCAGACATTTTCCATACGCACAAATTTGCTTACATCCCTGTTTGAGCATTTCTTCTTTGCCAAGATAATCCATCCACCAGAGAGGTGTGGCATATCAAGAAGCTAATTAAACAGCATGATCATTACACAGGTGCACCTTGTGCTGAGGACAATAAAAGGCCACTCTAAAATATGCACTTTTTTTGTGGGGAAACTCATTCTGATTGGCTGGGCCTGGCTCCCCAGTGGGTGGGCCTATGCCCTCCAAGGCCCACCCATGGCTGAACCCCTGCCCAGTAATGTGAAATCCATAGATTAGGGCATTATTTATTTCAATTGATTGATTTCCTTATATGAATTGCAACTCCATAAAATCGTTGCGTTTATTTTTTTGTTCAGTACATATACACAATACATGAAAAGCAAACAAAACAACAAAAGCAAAATACAATCACATCAAACATTCAGAGATGAATTTATCAACAAAGTCGTGTGTAATTGCGGGCTATTCTTTGGGTGCTGAAATTGTAGTTTTTGATAAAGACGTCGGAGCTCCAGTCTGGCAACGCTAGTCGCGGCTCAGCTCCACGGTAAATCGTTGTTAATTTTAATCGGTTATGGAAATGCTTGTTTACATCCTTATTCAATCGTCCTCACAGGGCGGTGGATGTGCCAGTCTCTTCACAGAGAATGAGTTAACGACAAAACAAGGTGGTGAGGCAAGACAATGTTCGAGGAAGTAGGAAATAATTCCATTCATGACCGAATAAGCTCAAAACCTGACTACATTTGAAAAGAGATTATATGGATATTGTTACATGTGACAGACACAAATTTAGGCAGATAGGCTAAGCCTACAAAATTGGTTAACACTTATGGGATAAAATGCGTTTTAATAAAGTACAACTCAAAAGGTTACAATGTATCGCAAATGGAAACAGAGGATACATTGCATCCTAAAGTAGTGAGCAAATTAATTCAGTTATTGTAATCATAGTTTGTTATGGCTGAATAAACTCAATGATAAAATCCTTGACTAGGGAAAGAAGTGCAATAGTTTCTGATGAACTCCACCAACGGTTCATCAGAAACTTCCTTCACAATGGAGGTGAGTTTAGTTGTTACAATGTGATCAGCCATGCATGGAGATTCCCCATACAATTTTCATATGTATTTTACTTACCCTAAATCCAGGGGCAAATCAATTTGCGAGGAGCTTGCTTTAGGGTTGTGAACTCATCTGATTCTCGAAGTCTCCAACTGACTAGACCAGGAAGCGGTGTCTTGTTTCATTTATCATTTGCGATGACAAGAATGTGACGTATGCGCACAGAAGCAAGGCCTCCACTGATGCATGCATGGGTCAGTTCTATGCCGAATCATTTCGACGTCATACCCTACCCTAATCCTTACCATTTTACATTTAAACTTCAAATGGGATAGGGACGTCCCAATGAGCCGCTTAGCACGGACCACCGCGTATGTTTAAAACGCCCTGCGCCGTTTCCCAAAGGCATACATTTCGTTAGAACCATCGAGCTCAATGGTTCTAACGATTAACTTAGCCTCAATATGCCTTTGGGAAACTGGGCCCAGCTATGAATACAAACTGTGGCTACGAAAAATAATACGTATAAATTTGTGAAGTCAATGCAGATTCACAGGAGCTGTTGCCACTATCCACCATCCATTGTACATATTTACAAAAACTATTGCACTTCTTTCCCTAGTCAATGATTTTATCATTGCTTTGTCCTCCTTTAAAAATATTTTGTCTTGATTGGTTCAGGAACAGTTCATATCCTTAAAACGAGGAAAATTGTTTTCACAAATGAAATATCTATGGAATAGAATAGTTCTAGGATAAAGTCATTTATTACAGAAATGTTAAAAGACAAGATCAACATATTTACAAAGCATCAAAACAGCCAATATGTTGGAAATGTTAACGGTCATTCTGGCATGACATAATATACAATAATGAAAGTGTCCTTTACAATAGCTGCAGTGTCTCCAGTCAAGAATGGTTAGTTACAGGTGGAAACAGTATGCAACAAGTGACAATAAAACATTAAATTCAATTGAACTTCACATAATCACCTTGCTGTTAAAAGCAGCCCTGTTATGACATGTCTCCCATTTCTAAGCAGCAACACCCTCAGTTGTCAATACATCCTCATTGCACCGACACAGACAGAGTTACAGGCCATGGAGCATCACATGCCGTTCCAGGTCAGTGCTGTTCATGAGAGTTCGGCCACAGAGCTCGCAGGAAAGTGCTTTCTCATTTCTGGTCACTGGAATTATCTTCAGGGTAGTGGAGGCATCTACAGGAATGATAACAGAATAAGAAGCAGAGTTAAACACCTGACAGGGAACCAGAAACAGTTTGATTAATTGGATGTCAATAGTTTCATGTCAAAATTGACTTACCTTTTGGTGAAGATATGTTGCCCTTTTCCTTGTTGTTTTCCTCTACCTCATGATCTTGCTTCTCGCCACTCTTTGGGTTTTCTTCATATTTTTCATCCTGCACAGACCCTTGCTCCGGTTTCTTATTGCACTCAGGTTTTAGTAGGTCAGTCTTCACTGCCTCCTCCTCATGTTCCTGTGTCTCACCATGATTACTGTGAGTTTCCTCTTTGCCCTCTTCATTTTCAAGCACTGGCATCTCGTGATAGTTGCAGGCTTCATCTTTAAGCACTGGCATCTTATGATATTGGTTGTTTTGTTCTTCTATGTCCATCTCTCTATGTTCTTGGTTCTCCTCCTCCTCACAGTCCATTAATTGTTCCTCTACCTTCTCCTTGTCCTCATTCTCTAGCTTCTCATGGCATTGCTTATATTGTCCCTCTTGGTTCTCGTCATTACTAAAATCATGCAATTCACTGTTTTGGGCTGTGTTCTCTGCCACCTCGTTATCGCCATCTTTGTTCACCTCATCTTGTTGCCCTTGGGTCTCCTCACAGTCCATGAATTGTTCTCCCTCCTCATTGACTCTGCTCAGTCTTGTTTCCAGTTCCTCCAGATGGACCTGTCCCACCAGCTCATGGTTCCGCACAACCTACCGGAGAGAACACCACAAGGCAGATTACATATTTACATCAGATACAGAGGACAAATGACTCAACAGAGAAGACTTGACACAATATAGCGTGTCAGAATTAACATTAGCAAACTAATGTGTGACAATACCCATTTTACTAGTTGTGACCTTTGATGGGCTATTAATTTGTCAACAGAACCACACTTTCTTGGGACTGCAAGTGTAATATATACAATAATATTGGCAGGTAGCCTAGTGGTTAGAGCGTTGGACTTGTAACCGGAGCGTTGGACTTGAATCCCCGAGCTGACAAGGTAAAAATCTGTCGTTCTGCCCCTGAACAAGGCAGTTAACCCACTGTTCCCCGGCCGCCGAAGACGTGGATGTCGATTAAGACAGACCCCCGCACCTCTCTGATTCAGAGTGGTTGGGTTAAATGCGGAAGACACATTTCAGTTGAAGGCATTCGGTTGTACAACTGACTAATAATGGTGACTTTGATTTTGGTTAAACCTATGCAAGTCCTCTGTGCCTTAGGAGCTGTTTCTGGAAAGAGCCACAGTCTAGTTAGCATGGGAGTCATGATTGAGGGGGTATAAGGAGAGTGTAGGTAGAACACTAACCTGGTGCTTATCGCACAGGTGTGCCTCCAACTCGCTCAGCTGTGTGCAGTCAAAGTAGCACAGTCTGCATTTGTAGGGCTTGATATCGTTGTGCTTGAGCATGTGCAGTAGCAGTTTCTTGTCACTGGAACTGGTGAAGGTGCACTTGTGGCAGCGGAACACGATGCCCTGGAGATATCGCGACAGCTTCGGACGACGCACCTCTATCGGGGCCACTGGCTGCTCTGTTTAAAAAAATAAACAGACCAGGATCAGCAGTGTAAAGTCTGGGTATGATACTGACAAGTATAAGACAGAATAAATGGTAGACAGCCACAAAAGGTGTCTAATGAGTGTCATGATGTATAAAGCATGGATTTATTTGAACAATACCACAAGAACACCTACCACGATGGAGGACGATGTGGTCGATCATGTGGTTTTTGTTTTTGGTGTGGTAAAGACAGAGAGGGCAGCGTAACTCCTTAGGAGCTTCTGTTGGGCTACTGGCATGTGCAGTCTCTATGTGCATATCCAACTTCTTCCTAATGTAAGCATTCAGAGAAAAAAATGTTAGCAACAATTTGGCAATATAGCATACTGAGGCTTAATAGATGGCAACACTTGTGACCAAGAAGCATTTGTACGTCATTTAAAGAGTCAGTTAATGTAGCAATACTAGGGGTCACAGGTGCTTCTTGTTCAATCACTATTCTTTAGATATAGCAAGAACATGTATACTAAGAAACAAATATGACACAGCAAAGGCAAGCATTGGCATTTGAGCAGATTCTTCTGAAAATAATATATTACCTGAAGCCTGTGAAAAAGGAGCAATCCTTGCACCTCACAAGCCTTTTCCCATTGTGGCGATTTATGTAGTGTCGACGCATACTCTTGATGTGTGTTGAGGTGTAGATACAAAACTCACAGACGAATAAGCCATCTTGAGTGGTCCTGGTGGTCTGTGGGCTTGGAGCGCTGCTGGAGGCCTTGGCCTGAGCCACCTGCCTGTAGTGGTTGAGCTGCCGCTGGACATCTGGGGGCTCCGAGTACACTGGTTCTGTAACGGAAAATACACTGGATATTAGTACCACATTACATTCAGTCACTCAGCAGATGACTTCTCTGATTTACAGAAAGGTAGGGGAGGTGCTAATGGCAAAATACTCTTGAGGAGTGTACAGTGAGGGAAAAAAGTATTTGATCCCCTGATGATTTTGTACGTTTGCCCACTGACAAAGAAATGATCAGTCTATAATTTTAATGGTAGGTGTATTTGAACAGTGAGAGACAGAATAACAACAAAAAAATCCAGAAAAACGCATGTGAAAAATGTTATAAATTGATTTGCATTTTAATGAGGGAAATAAGTATTTGAACCGCTCTCAATCAGAAAGATGTCTGGCTCCCAGGTGTCTTTTATACAAGTAACGAGCTGAGATTAGGAGCACACTCTTAAAGGGAGTGCTCCTAATCTCAGCTTGATACCTGTATAAAAGACACCTGTCCACAGAAGCAATCAATCAGATTCCAAACTCTCCACCATGGCCAAGACCAAAGAGCTCTCCAAGGATGTCAGGGACAAGATTGTAGACCTACACAAGGCTGGAATGGGCTACAAGTCCATCGTCAAGCAGCTTGGTGAGAAGGTGACAACAGTTGGTGCGATTATTTGCAAATGTAAGAAACACAAAATAACTGTCAATCTCCCTTGGCCTGGGGCTCCATGCAAGATCTCACCTCGTGGAGTTGCAATGATCATGAGAACGGTGAGGAATCAGCCCAGAACTACACGGGAGGATCTTGTCAATGATCTCAAGGCAGCTGGGACCATAGTCACCAAGAAAACAATTGGTAACACACTACGCCGTGAAGGACTGAAATCCTGCAGCGCCCGCAAGGTCCCCCTGCTCAAGAAAGCACATGTACATGCCCATCTGAAGTTTGCCAATGAACATCTGAATGATTCAGAGGACAACTGGGTGAAAGTATTGTGGTCAGATGAGACCAAAATGGAGCTCTTTGGCATCAACTCAACTCGCCGTGTTTGGAGGAGGAGTGCTGCCTATGACCTCAAGAACACCATCCCCACCGTCAAACATGGAAGTGGAGGCATTATGCTTTGGGGGAGTTTTTCTGCTAAGGGGACAGGACAACTTCACCGCATCAAAGGGACGATGGACGGGGCCATGTACCGTCAAATCTTGGGCGAGAACCTCCTTCCCTCAGCCAGGGCATTGAAAATGGGTCGTGGATGGGTATTCCAGCATGACAATGACCCAAAACACACAACCAAGGCAACAAAGGAGTGGCTCAAGAAGAAGCACATTAAGGTCCTGGAGAGGCCTAGCCAGTCTTCAGACCTTAATCCCATGGAAAATATGTGGAGGGAGCTGAAGGTTCGAGTTGCCAAACGTCAGCCTCGAAACCTTAATGACTTGGAGAAGATCTGCAAAGAGGAGTGGGACAAAATCCCTCCTGAGATGTGTGCAAACCTGGTGGCCAACTACAAGAAACGTCTGACCTCTGTGATTGCCAACAAGGGTTTTGCCACCAAGTACTAAGTCATGTTTTGCAGAGGGATCAAATACTTTTTTCCCCTCATTAAAATGCAAATCAATTCATAACATTTTTCCACATGCGTTTTTCTGGATTTTTGTGTTGTTATTCTGTCTCTCGCTGTTCAAATAAACCTACCATTAAAATTATAGACTGATAATTTCTTTGTCAGTGGGCAAACGTACAAAATCAGCAGGGGATCAAATACTTTTTCCCCCACACTGTATATGCAAGACATTATGCATTTAAAAAAAATATGGTTTTGTATAGCTATATTGATTGTCTTGTCTGTATGCTGCATAACAAATTTGCTTATTTTAGAGGAAGTGTTCTAATCATGAAGTTTAATAATTCAAATCCTAAACAATGAACGTAAAGGGGAGCACTTGCTTTCAGTGAGGTCTGATTTCTCAGAATCATCAGTCATTTGGTTGCCTTCCTGAGGTCCTGGCAGGTTCTGGGTCTCTTCAGCGGCCCTCAGGGTGTGCTCCTTGTTCTCGCTACCGGTCACGGAGGAAGGGAGGTTCTTGGATGGGTACTGAGCTACTCCAGCAAGACGGATTAAAAAGCAAACAGGTTTAAGATGTTTTCCACAGCTTTTGTCATTTCGATTAACATTTCATACAGTATCAGATTCTGTCAATTTGACAGAGATACATTTAATTTATTTTGAATTTTTTTAAGCCTTTGAAAAGTTGTGACAATAACAGTGTGCTGTAGCAGTCAGGTTGTCTCGGTGCTGCAGCAGTCAGGTTGTCTCGGTGCTGCAGCAGTCAGGTTGTCTCGGTGCTGCAGCAGTCAGGTTGTCTCACCGCCATGGACTTTAAGCAGATGATTCTTCAAGAGGCTCAAGATGGTAGTTCTGTAACGACAGAGCCCACAGTGGAAGGGTCTGATGGTCCCTGGTCGATGTCTAATATGGCGGTCAAACCTTAAGAGACATTAGCAGACATTTCACAAATTGATTTATCCAGATGGTTAAGCAAATTGTCATGGTTCATATACAAACAAGAATGTTGTATGGTGGTACCTAAGGTAACATTACAAGATAGAATCAATCACATAATATAAATACTCCCCTCTGAGTGGTTCAAGCTCTGAATGCGGATATATCAGACCGTATACCACGATTATAACAAATCCTATTTTTACTGCTCTAATTACATTGGTAACCAGTTCATAATAGCAATAAGGCACCTCAGGGGTTTGTGGTATATGGCCAATATACCACAGCTAAGGGCCGTATCCAGGCACACCGCGTTGGGTCGTGCTTAAGAACAGCCCTTAGCTGTGGTATATTGGCCTTATATCACACCCCCTTAGGCCTTATTGCTTAAATATACAGTAGAAATCTCTTCCCCTCACATCTGCTTCTGTTGATGAGGTACATTGTCCAGCCGTTTGAGCGCTGCTGTAGCTGCATGGCTCCGCTCGTGTGAGCGTAAACCTTTCAAAGACATGAAAGTTCGCCCGCAGTGGTTGCACTCCTCTCCTACTGACCCCCCCACTGGTTCTGTTGTCGATGGGACAGGGGAAGGGGACACCAGTGGACCCATCCCTGTTGTAACAGATTCCACCTGTGTCACAATCCAATGACTGTCCGATTCCTCTGCTTTCAGAACTTTGGGCAGTTCTTGTCTTTCATGCTGAAAGACAGAAAAAAATGATTAAGGTTGAGGATCACATAGGCTACATAAAGGGCAAACACAGATTTCTTTTTCCAATGTTGCACAGTCCTACCATCTGTCAAACAATCACGAACGCACAGGGTTATACTTTATTGCATTATGTGCCACTTACCTTAACAGGCTTGGTCTTTGGCAGTGGCTCACTGAGGCGTTGTTTCCTCTTCTGTCCATTTGCCAGCTTCTGAAACTCCTCATTATGATGGTCGAGATGGGAGCAGAGGTCCGCACTGCCCTGGATTTGGAGGTTACAGTATCCACATCTGTAGAACTCTGTGCCATCCTCTGAAGTCTTTGAAAGTATACTGAAGTCTTGTGTGAAATCTTCGTTGTGGAAATTGGTGTAGTGGATACTTAGCAGCAGATTTGAGTTGAAAGATAACTTCACGCATTTCTTGCATTTAACTGGACGCAATGCTTTGCCTTTCTCACATTGTGGATCAAATAATTTGCATACAGGTTTCTGTTGCAGGGGACGACTTCTGGGCTTGGGGGGAGAGTGCAGTGTGTTATTCGGGCTAAGTTTGCTAGATTCGTGCTTGCTGGGAGAGACTCCTGGGTGGCAAATCACATAATGGGAGACCAGGCCTTTTTCACTAAGACATTGGAAAAAACAGCGAGAACAGTTTATCTTCTCACCAGGTGATTTGGTTTCCTGACTTAAAGAAGCCTTATGGTCCGGTGAGTTTGGAGGAATGCGGTGAGGTCTGAATGCTGGAACAAAGTGGTTGGTGAAAGCAGCATTGCCATGTCGCCTCCTATAGTGGGCTGCAAGGTATTTACAAATCGAAGTTGTATACGAGCACAGTGCACACTTGTAGGAAAACTCTTTGTCCTCAATTGGAGCCACTGCACTGTGGTTAATGCGAAGATGACAGGCAAGGCCCTTTTTAGTGGTGCAAAGGTACTTGCAAAGGTGGCACTTGACTATGATGGATTTACCATTTTTTAAAATGGCAGCCTGGGCAATTGAGGTCTGGGAGCCTCTGTATTTGGAGAGCAATTGCTTTTTAATGGCAGCGGATTGTTTCAAAGCCGGTTTGAATATATTTGCGGCAGATCGTTTGTGATCCATCTCATAGTGAGCCTTCAACTTCTTGAATTTTGCATGGATGACTGGACACATATTGCACCTGAAGCCTGCCAATCCCATCCTCTTACCCGATCGAACTTTCAGGCATTCATTTGGGTCAGTGAAGTGTACAATTTCTTGTTCAAGTCTCTCAGTTCTGGCTTTGACGGCTGGATGCCTCATCTGGCAGTGAGTGAGAACACCATGAGCGTGAGAGTTCACATACGGACAGATTGAACACTTGAATACCAGAGTCCCCTCACTTGTACTAGGTTCCTCTTCAGGTTCCCTTTCATAAGTTGATGTATCATATTCCGGATGTTTCTTTCCACAATGAGTTAACATACCATGGAGGTTGTTGAACTCTCCGGAACAGACAGGGCACCTATATCGCTGGCTTGGCTTTGAAGTTTCATGAACATCAAGCTGTTCATGGACTTTCATATCATATTCCGGATGTTTCTTTCCACAATGAGTAGACATACCATGGAGGGTGTTGAACTCTCCGGAACAGACAGGGCACCTATATGTCGTGTCGCTTGAACTCAAGGTTTCATGAACATCAAGCTGTTCATGGACCTCTGGTTCTTGGGTCTGCCTACTACTGATGACATCTAACACAGACCCATCTTCCTTGACAGACCATGGATGAACTGCACGGTAGTGGCTGCTTATACCCCCCATGGAAGTAGCCTTAAAGGGACACGCTCGGCATGGATAGACTTTTGTGTCACCTCCTCCGGTCTGAAAAGATGGAGAGGTCTTTGGAACATCCCCAAACCTGAGGGTAATCTGATCATGTTTTTCATTGTGTTCTGGGTTAGGCTTCGTTTTTTTAGATTGAGAAGTTTTAGGGCCGGCATGTAACCTCAGGATGATGGATTCAAGTCCAGTATTTTTATCTGGATGACGTTGCCGGTAGTGCCGGAGGAGTCCCTTCGCTTCAGTATGTGAACAAACACACCACTCACAGTGATAACCTTCCTGTAAATGGCCATCTTGGTAAGCCCAATGTATAATCGTAGTGATCGGGGCTTTCTCTTGGTGGTTATTCCTCAGATGTCTTTTCAAAAGATATATATGGGGAGTTGTATAAGAGCATTTGCGGCACTTTAAGGACCTGAGCAGTGCAGCTTTCTGCTTGTGAGATTGTGAGGCTTTCATGGAGGACATGTTAGGCTGTTGCATTGTTGATTTTTTATTTGGGCCGGAAACAATTGCAGTATACCTGACAACCTGATCCGCAGTTGCCTTCAGATCACTATGTCTTAATTTCTGATGATTCAAAACCCCCCTAACTGTCAGATTGTCATAGTCACAATGCTGGCAGTAATATAACTTCCTCTCTTCTTCTTGGGATGAGTTAAGCGAGTTTCTTCGTACTGGCTGGGATTTGCCCATTTGGCCCAAAACAGTAGCAGTATATTCAAGGATTTGCTTAGCAGTTGGCTTCATATCAAGGTGTCTTTTCCTTTTATGATTCAAAACCCCCATCACTGTTGGATTGCTATAGTTGCAAAGCTGACAGAAAAACATGTGTTCAACCTCGTCCTTCAAAAGAGGATGAGACAAGAGGTGAGGAGAGTTAGGCGAGTTCACTGCTTTTGGCTGAGATTTTTTGGTTTGCTCTCGGACTACAACAGTATGCCTTAAGATCTGTGCAGCGTTTGTTTCGAGATCACAATGCATTTTACTTTGATGATTAAAAATCCCCCTCACTGTGGGATTGTTATAGTCACAATATTGGCAGAAAAACTTTTCTAACTCTTCTTGGACAACATCAGATGTTAAAAAGGATGAGTTAGGCGATTTGCTAGTTTGGGACAAAATCATAGCAGTATATTCAAGGATTTGTTTAGCAGTTGCCTTAAGATCTGGGTGTCTTTTCCTTTGATGTTCCACAACCACCCTCATGGTTCGATTGCTATAGTTGCAAAGCTGACAGAATAACACAGCCTCTTCTGTCACAAGAGGAAGAGGTAAGATGTGAGAAGACTTAGTCATGTTGACTCTCTTAGACCTTTTGGATTTTTCGGTTTGCCCTCCAACCTCAGCAGTATGCTTGAAGATGTCGCCAGGTGTTGTTTGGAGTTCACTGTGTGTTCTCTTTTGATGATTTAAAATTCCTTTAATTGAGGGATGCCCATAGTTGCAAAACAAGTTACCTGCCTCATTTCCAATTTCAGATGTGAGGAGAGAGGAGTCACATCCATCAGACTGAGATGTATCTTTCTGACTACGAAGCTCAGATGTATATTGAAGGATCTGACTAGTTGATGTCTGAAGATAACGATGTCTTAATTTCTGATGATTCAAAACCCCTATAACTCTGGGGTTGCCATAGTTGCAGTACTGGCAAAAAAACAAGTCAGCTATCTCATTCTCAACAGTGGATTTGAGAGAGGAGTTTGATGAGTCAAATCCAGTAGACTGAAGCTTTTCACTTTGACCATGGGCCTCAGCAGTGTGCTTGATGACCTTATCAGCAGTCACCTTGAGATGACTGTGTCTTAACTTCTGATGATTCATAACCCCTCTCACTTTGGGGTTGCTACGAATCGCAGCAGTATGTTTAATGATCCGTTTAGCAGTTGACTTACGAGTACTGTGTCTTAACTTCTGATGATTCAAAACCCCTCTCACTTTGGGGTTGCTACGAATTGCAGCAGTATGTTTAATGATCCGTTCAGCAGTTGACTTACGAGTACTGTGTCTCAACTTCTGATGATTCATAACACCTCTCACTGTGGGGTTGCAATAGCCACAAAACTGGCAGAAATACAAACGCTCATCATCTGCCTGCAAAACATTGGATATGGGAGGGGATGTGTTAGGAGACTTAACTTCTGGGAGTTTGAATGGCTTTAAAACATGTTCCTGCGCTAAATAATTTTGGAGGGGAGTGCTATGTGAGACTATTCCTATGCCCTGTGACATTTTGCTTTGACTATGAACCTCAGCAGTATGAAAATGGATCTGTTCAACAGAAGCATTAAGATCACTGTGTCTTGACCTTTGGTGATTCAACACCCCCCTCACTGTGAGGTCGCCATAGTTGCAACGCTGGCAGAAAAACATGTTCTCCACATCGTCCTGTGCAACATCGGGTTTGAAGGACTTTACTTCAACATCGGCTTTAGGGGACTTTACTTCTGTGAGTTTGAATGGTTCCAAAACCATATTTTGAGGAGACGCCTGTGTTTCGTCCTTATCTTTCCTGGAAGTGGCAAGAGATGCTTGTTTTATGTCGTCAATTGTCAATCCTGCCTTCGGATGGCTTTTTTGGTAGTGGACAAGCATGACAACCATTGACTTATTGCTGAAGGCACAATGTTTGCAGTGGTACAGTTCCTCATCTACTCCCATGGAAGCAGAACATTCTTTTGGGGGTGTAGAGTTGATATTAACAGTTTCTTTCAATGGGGTCAAAGACCTCTCAGGAGAGACAACCTCTGCATTCTTTAGGCTGGAGGTTTGCCTTAAATGTGATTTAGAGGGTTCGTCTTTAGAAGGCTTGGCAGTAAAACTGCAGTACATTAAAGGACTGCTCATTTTCAGTTTTGGGTGTTTGTTTTTGTAATGGGGTTTCAAGTATTTGCCATTAGAAATGGTGAATGGGCAGGCAAAGCACTTGTACACCAAATCAAGCTGATCTGATCGCATCATGAACACATCTGGAGCTTCTGGATGATGATCCTTATAGTGCTTCTTGAGGTCATCAGGGGTGGCAAACTCAACAGGACACTCCAAGCAACGGAAGGTGGCAGTCCAATCATCTGGATTCATGACGTACTGAAAGTCATACCTGATGTAAGGGTGCATTCTCTGGTAATGGGTGCTCAAACTGCGAGATGACTTGTGACTGTAGTCACAATGTTTGCAATGATAAAGTATTTTTTGTTTGTCCCTGCTTTCTCTATTTTCCAATTGATCGTGCTCATCTTTTTCAGTTCCTGAGGCATCTAGTTCAGTTCTCCAGGCATTCCCCTCCTCTTCATCCTCGCTAACCTCAAAGGTGAAAGCAGTGCCCCCTGACAGCTTGCTTTGGATGACTGTACTTTCAGGGCTTGTTTTGATCTTTTTCTTAGCAGGACTCAAAGCGGTGTCATCATGCATCCTCTTCTTGGTGGCATTAGCCAATGGCTCTGTTAGTGACATTTCATTATACATTTCAGGTTTGGGATCCCGCTGTTCTGTCGCTGTTCCGTCCAGCAGACTTAGCCCCATGCTGTAAAAAAGATAACTGTGCTCACTTCGCTGGTGAGTGTGAAGATCTTCTAGCCAAGTCGCAGAAAAGTTGCAGAGTGAGCAGCAGTGAGAGCCCTTCTGTTCACTTTCTGTATGAGATCTCTCTTCAGTTACTTTAGAGACACCTTTACCACCGTCTTGGTCATAGCTAAGGAAAGGCGCACGTGACATGAGGGTCATATCACGTGATGGCCTTGAGAGGTTGGGCAACTTCAGTTGTGAGGAATTTAAAGATGACCCATGCGCAATTTTGAATTTAGAAATATTTCCTGAGGATCCCACTTGAGTTTGCAGGTTCTCCAGCAATAGACTAGAGCTAGGAATGTTTATGGTTTTTGAGGTAGACTTGGATTTCGGGAAATTCAATCTCCCCACTTCCCCTTGTTTGTGTTGGAGTCTTGACACATTGTGTTGGTTCATCTTCCCTGGCAGTGGCACTTTGGCATTAAGCAGCTTGCCCCTTAAATACCGTTTCTGTTTTTTCAGGGTCCTGCCCTTACCAGGACCCTTTACCAAAACCTTGTGATTTGTTCTTTCATGTTTGATAATAACAGGCCAACTGGAAGATGTAAACATACAATGCCGGCAAGAGAAACTCTCCTCTGAATTGTTGTAGAGAGTGCTACTGTGAGGTTGTGTGGAACTCTTTGAGGGATTAGAACTCTCATCACTTTGTGAAGGATCCACATCAACGCCATGCACCTTCTTCATGTGTTCAAGGAGGAAATATTTTGATTTGAATAGGAGGACACAATGGTTACACTGGAATGACAGACTTGGAGACATGGATTGTTGAGAAGCTGGTTGACCGTGGGTCATTTGATCAGACTTGTCGAGGCGCCCGGAATCTGTGGGTGTATAAAAGAGCTTAATCTATACAACTGCAGAGTAATACGTGTATCAGATATGAATTATTACATGTGCTATGTATCTAAGTATTACCAGACCAACCAAGCAGCTAAAGGCAGGTGATAAAGTTCACCATTCTCCTGTTAACAACTTGTATTATGGGGTAGGCTTTTGGCAGAATTTTTTTATAGTATACAAGTCAAAAATTTGAAGAACAACAAGTCATACCTTCCTCCATCTCCCCTGGCTCTGCGAGTTTCTTGATCCCAGAACTTTACTGACAAACGGGAGAGATACCTATGGGGGAGAATAGTAATTTGATGACATTGTCTCACATAACACATTAGCAAAACCAGACTAAACATGCAAAATGCAAACATACTGATAAAACGAGAGACATTTACCAACTTCTCCACAACTGAGCGACTCTACAACCGATCCAAAAGACTTTGGCCAAATAACTGAATAAGACAATAGCTGTGATTTATCTGAATAGGATTTAGGCCTATAGCTGATCTGAAGATAACATTTTTGCAGCAAGTCCCACAAGTTCACTGTCATGTATACATTTAATAACTTGTAAGTACAGTTAATCACACTGAAAAATGCTGCTAAACAGGTACAGTCACAAGACGAGACTTAAAACGTATGGTTTGCTAGTGATATTCTTATAGTTCTGTCTCTGTGCACAATATCACATTCTCAATACTGAAAAAGTAGTGGCTTTTAGCTTATCAACACACAAGAATGGTGTCATTATAGCCATAATCAACTGCATCTTAAGATGACAAGCTCTGAATGTCCTCTTGGAAAAGCATAGAACTATTTTAATAGCCTAACTTTAAGTCCTGAACAAACAAGACATAAGGTGACTCTTGAAAGGCAAGTGTAATGTAGGCAAAACACACTACATAGCCTAAGCCATGATATTTTACCATAGGCATACATTAATCCAACCAACTATAATTGAGTCCATGCATTCATAAACAAACACAAAATTAGAAGAGGACATTAACTGAAGTTGGTTTGGTGTCTCTAGCTTGAACGGTTCAAGAGTTACTGTTGGTGGGTTATTTTATGCTAATTTTACTACATTTGTATAGTTATAGTTGATAAAAGTTAAGAATTTGAAATTAGGATAGCCTGAACATGATAAAGTTGGTTTGGTGTCTCTAGCTTGAACGGTTACTCTAGCTTGAACGGTTACTGTTGGAGAGTTATTTTATGCTCATTTATGCTAAATGTATATAGTTGATAAAGACTAAAGAATTTGAAGTTATGATAGCCTGAATGTTTTAAAATTGGTCTTGTAGCTTAATTGGAGCAAGACCATTTAAATAGCTACCACGATTACTGTGATTCTAATTCAAACCCATGTTAATTTTAGCAAATTTAAAACGGTTATAGTTTTTTTTTTAAGTATAAATAGTATAAAGAATCTAAATGCAAGCAATCTAATTTGGGTTAGTCTGAACATCTCAACGTTGGTTTGGTGTTGATAGCTTAAACGTGTAAGTGGAGATGCGTGCCAAAATGTTCCCCATGTAAGTCTATGGCCCTTTTATTTCCATTGAAATGCATTGGGAGTGCATTTAAATATTGTTATAGTACAAAAAGTATGGATGCTATCAAAAATTATAAAGTTGGTTTTGTGTTGGTTTTGTGTTTATAGCTTATAGGGTTACAGAGTTGGCATTTGTTCTAATATGCAAATTAACATTTGAAAGCTGGTTTATCTACATTTGTATAGTTATAGTTGATAAAGGTTTAAGTCATGACAGCCTGAAAATTAGAAAGTTGGTTTGGTATCTTTAGCTTGAACAGTTCCAAGAGTTACTACTGGTTATTTTATGCTAATTTATGCACATTTGTATAGTTGTAGTTGATAAAAGTTTAGAATTTAGTTGGGTCAGTCTGAACATCTCAATGTTAGTCTGGCATTGATAGCTGAAATGGTGTATTTGGCAATTCCAAATACTCTCCATTCAAGCCTAGTTCAAAAAGTAAAAATGTTATCAACATTCTGGATGCAAACAATCTAAATTGGGTGTCTGAACATCTCAACGTTGATAGTTTAAATGGTGTAGGAGGAGATACATCGGAACATTTAGGAAATGCGGGTGTAAATCTATGGCACTTGTATTGCCATTGAAATGTATTGGGAACTCATTTACATTTTGTTGTAGTTCAAAAAGTATTCATGCTATCAAACATATTTTGGGCAGTCTGCACAAGGGCTAGAGCGAGCAGAATAAATCAAATAATATGAGTGTGTAAGAAATCTATAGTCATCAGACATTGCATGTTTATAAGCCTAGTCCTCAGATCGAGCAGGACCACAAAATGATTAACCACAAAATGTCAGTTGATCTTTCATTTTAAATCATCAACCCAGCAATAGATCAAAGGATTAGGACACTTCAGCGCACACTTCCTTAGTATCTAGGCTTCGTCACATGCGAGACAAAACCTATTGTGAAACTGTGAACAAGAATATCTGGACATTTGCAGCCTTTTACTAGAATGGGTAATTTGCTTTTAACACAACAGTATTAGCTAGGTAGCCAGAGCTTGAGCTGAGCTCTCTGGCTGCATTGACATAATATCTAGATTGTATCTTAAATGCAACCCCTGATAACATATTGCAAATTCTGATAACTGCACCGATTTACCAAATACCACTTGCTGCATTTGTTATTAGAATCAAACTTGTGAACAATCAAGTTTACACCATTTCGGTCCCAGCTCTGCCACTTGTCGAACAGGAACTAAAATTGCAAGGGGAGTTGAATCGGAACCCCCTTTGCCTTTCTATTGATCCAGTTCCGAAATATGAAAAATTTTACGATGCAAACACCTACAAAACGTTGCCCGCAAAGAACATTTACCAAGACGTTAATGGAATAGATTGAATAGCTTACTCACACGTTTCCACAGAGAAATGGTGAAACTCAGACAATTTTTCGACTCCTCAATGTGTTAGCTCCGTAGTCGATGTTCGTCGCCATTTTTTCCCGCTCCTACAACAACCTCATGTGTCTTCTTCCGTCTGAGAACCAGCAACGCCGGGGTCGAGGGGCTACACACAAAACAATTTAGCAGTCACGATATTACCAGGGGGTGGCGTGCAAAGCAAATAAATCTGTAAATCAACGGTAAAGCCAAAGACAGTACAATCATGAAGATAGGCAGAAACTGCTTCTCCAATAGAAATCCCCGATAACGCTTGTAGGCGATGTCATGGCGACGTTGTCTAGCTAAGCGCATGCGTAAAAACGGCCTCTCGCGCGGAACTGCGCAGGGGCATGCCGTCAAATCAGAGACACACCTTCGAAAGAAAGTTGTTTTTGGAGAAAATGAAAACGTATCAGTTTGCCACTTTCACTTGGTTGGAGTAATAATATGTTCAACTACTTAAAACATTGGCTCAAATCTAGGTTGTGCCTTTAGATTTTGAGAAAATTAACAACTAAGGAAACTTCTCTCATTGGGCACATTGGAGTGGATCACTTTTGTCAAGTTGTTGACAATCATTGGTCACAGCCTTTCAAAGTGTGTTGCATTATGGTTATAAACATTTTCTGACATGTCAACTACATGAACTTTACTAAAATAATTTGATCAAAGGTCATGCAGTTTTTGATGAAGTCGCCTTCATGTAGCTGCAGTTGCTTCTCACCAACTGCACCATCCCAGGTAGCACAAAGGTCTAGCCCACATCTGGCCTGATTCTGGCATGCCAGATTTAAAACTGCTGGCCCGGGTCTGGCAGCCAGAGTCCGAAATCAATGACGGTACAGACTAGGCCAGAGTCAATTGGCCCAGATCTGGCAGCCTGAACTGAGCCAAAGCTGCCATTTTGGGGCCAGAATCGACCACAAACTGGGAAATCTCAGACTTCAGTGAATTCAAGACAACTGGGAACTCTAAAACAAACAAGCAACGACTGGGAAAATGCGTTTTGAACGGTCATCCAACTCAGAATTCCAAGGCCTCTTTCTAGAGCTCCGACCTGAAGATCACTGACGTCATGATTCAACCTTGTGTTGAAAAGTTCCCAGTTGTCTTGAAAGCACCATAAATCAAGAGAATGCCAGACTTTGATGACAAAGTGTGATGACAAAATTTGCCCACAAGGACCACCGCACCACCTTCCTGTTCAAGTGAGCACAGCACAACAAGGTGAGTTCATAAATGAGTATTGTGTGCTGCTGCATAAATTATGTAATATGCCAGGGAGATATGTATACTGTAGCTAAGAAAGTAATGTGTGTGTTATGAAATAAGCTGTTAGTAGCCCATGTTCCTTAACCTAATAATTTGGTCCCTTTCCCCCCTTATAACTTAGCCTACTGTTCTGAGTTGGTGGTGCACATGTAGTCTATAGCCTGTTTTAGAGAAATGTCATCATCGAATATTGTAAGAGCTTTCATTGTCTGCTTATATGACCCCTTTATTTATCCTACGGTTCTGACTTGGTGTACAGGGAGAATACTGTAAGAACGGCCCATGTTCTGAATTCTGTCGCTGTACATTTCAAAAGTGTTGAACAAATAGTTTTATTGACTACGTCCGTCCTAGCTCGCTCATTAATGTCTTAATCGGAATTACGGATTGCCTCTTAACCGCTCGTTGTTCCCTTATGCCATAGTTTATACATATCAATTGTCAGTAGAAACCACATTTGTTTAAGCAAGTCAGCCATATCAGCTGTTTTTTTTTAAAAGGCAGTAAATGAGGCTGATTGAACTGTTTCGCTGCCAGATATGGCTCCACTGATAGCCAGGTGTAGCAGTGTTAAGGATTCACTCCATGGTAATGAAAAGAAAGCTCTGCTGTTGGGACAGCTTTACCTAAGCCCTATCAGTTTGTGGGCACCGTTTGTCACCGTTATAGTGCAATTCATGTATTGTTTAGTGTTGTGTTGTGTAGTGGCTTTGCTGGCATGCATAAGAAAATATATATGGGAGTTTGCCCCACCAAGATTTACATGCTAAAATGCCACTGAACCTATAGAATGTTGTTTTACATTATACTTTACATTATATATTTGCTTTTCAATGAAAGAAGACTGCAGCTCATTGACCCATTGACTGTATAGCGTCAACCGAATAGTTCCGCAAACTATTTGTTGTTTTGTGGTCGACCACAAGCTACATCCAAATAATTCATGTAGCTACCATTTAAAAATATAAACTACTGTTCAAAAGTTTGGGGTCACTTAGAAATGTCCTTGTTTTTGCAAAGAAAAGCATTTTTTTTGTCAATTTAAATAACATCAAATTGACCAGAAATACAGTGTAGACATTGTTAACGTTGTAAATGACTATTGTAGCTGGAAACGGCAGATTATTTATGTAATATCTACAAAGGCGTACAGAGGCCCATTATCAGCAACCATCACTCCTGTGTTCCAATGGCACGTTGTGTTAGCTAATCCAAGTTTATAATTTTAAAAGGCTAATTGTTCATTAGAAAACCTTTTTGCAATTATGTTAGCACAGCCGAAAACTGTTGTTCTGATTAAAGAAGCAATAAAACTGGCCTTCTTTAGACTAGTTGAGTATCTGGAGCATCAGCATTTGTGGGTTCGATTACAAGCTCAAAATGGCCAGAAAAAAAGAACTTTCTTCTGAAACTCGTCAGTCTATTCTTGTTCTGAGAAATGAAGGCTATTCCATGTGAGAAATTGCCAAGAAATTGCCATATAACGCAGAGACGAGATCGAGTGGTTTGCTTCCATAAAGTGGGCCTCAAGTGGGTAAGTAGAGTTTTTGCACCTAATGCTCTGAGATACATACTTTTAATTCGCGCTTTGTTTTACCCACATAATTTTTTACCACAAAAGACAAGTTATAAGATAAATAACTGCCTTAGTGGAGCACGTAATAACACCTTTGATTGGGATCTGTTTCCCTGTTTGGGGGTGTTTGAAGGATCTACATTTATAAGTGCCATTGCATTGAGCACAGCCATTACACTTCTAATTTCCATCCAGTAGGGGCGCTAATAGACGTTGTTCAGGAATGTCTTGGGGTGGTAAATCAGAGTTTACCAATTGGTCTCTGAGATTTCTACCCCGCTAGAATACGACCAAGGGAGAGTCTCGGTAATGTGTTTTTGGACCATCATTGGATTTTAGTGTGCCAATGTTTGTGAACGATTCCCTTAATTTGTTCAGAGCACTTTGAATAGCAGGTAGTTAGAACGCAAGAATTCTTCTTTTTGCGAGACTGACCTTGAAAAAGGTCATATCTCGTTTTGTTTTGAATTTTCTCAATGGCAATATTAATCTGATCATTTTTGTACCCCCTCTCCTTTAATTTTCTTTGCGTCTCAGCCATATTTCTGTCGAAATCTGATTGTTTTTTGCAAATTCTTTTGATTCGACAGAATTGGCTGTAGGGCAAAAATTTTTCAAGGGAAGTGAGTGACAACTGTCAGCCCTCAACAAACTGTTACGATCAGTAGGTTCCCTGTAAAGATCAGTGCATAGAACATTATTTTCACACAAGATCAGAAGATCAAGAAAACTGATTTGACCTGTATCAGATTGCATAGTAAATCTCAAATGTTCAGAGCAGGAGTTAAGAAAAGCATAAAACGCCTGGAGCTGTTTTGCATCACCCCTCCATAGAACAAAATTATCATCAATATACCGTTTACAAATAATGATAGGCAAGAAAACATTTTTGAGAGGATTGAAAATAGAATGTTTCTCCATGTAACCCACATACAAATTAGCATAGTTAGGAGCCATGGGGGATCCTATAGCAGTACCCTTCCTCTGAATAAAGAAATCATTTAGAAACGAAGTAGTTATGTGTGAGTACTGTTTCAGACAATGTTATATTGCAGGCACTGGAAGGTAGTTCATTAGGGTCACGTTTAGCAGCAGAAAATGTTCCATAGCTTCAATACCGCCCTCGTGTGGAATGTTTGTGTATAACGACTCAACATCAAAAGTAACTAACAAGGTCTTTTTTCAGGGAGAGGATCAAGAGATTCAATAATAGAGATCATACTGCTGGTGTCCTTTAAAAAGGAGGGGAGCTGTTCTGCGAGTGGTCTAATAAAAAAGTCAACAAAAGTCGATAGAGGGGCTGTTACTGCAGCAATGCCCGCTACAATAGGGCGCCCTGGAGGTTTTGTAACATTCTTGTGTAATTTCGGCAAAGTATATAAAGTGGCAATTTTAGGGTGTTGAATAATTTGACCAGAATTTAAATACCCATCTAGGACAGTAAAGATAGTGTGTGTTCTGAAATTGGGAAGTGGGATCACTTCTGAGTTTCTTGTAAAAGGTGTTGTCAAGCAGTTGTCTATGACACTAATTTAAACTGAACAACCTACCCACCCTTATCAGCAGGTAAGGGTAAGGACTGACGTATCGGATTGTAAATCAAGCAAAGCTTGTTTTTCATCCTTAGGTAAATTATGGAAAGATTTGGACTCCTGTTTGTTTGGAAATGAGCAACACATTTTTCACAAGTCTGCAATATGTCTCGATAGAGTGATTGCGATAGGCTGGAGGTATAAAATAACTCTTGCTTCTAAAAGGAGGAGTACGTGCAGGTGAGCAACCTACTGGTTCAATAGAAATGTCAGGATTAGGGGAGCTAAAGTATTCCCTTAAACGGATGTTTCTAAAAAACCTAAACATGTCTACCTTAACATCAAAATCGTTGCACTGGGTTGTAGGCACAACATATAACCCTTTATTAAGCAAAGAGACATGGGCAGGGCTCAATATCTTGCCTGATAAATTAAAGACACTCAGTCCCGTGGATTCTGGGACCGGGTGAACGGTCCCCTCTGCCTCTGATAGTCGTTTCTTCTTAGCCCGTCGGGTGCCGCATCTCGTCGGTGCGCGTGCCTGCGGCCACCTCCGCCCTTCCGTCCGCCCAGTCTCTCGTTGAATAAAACACTGATGCGTTGTGAAAAAGTGTTGTTTGATGAAGGCATTGTCTGTACATTTTTTGGGCCTTTTCCCCCAGCATTGTCCCAGCCATATCCGCGGCAGCAGGAAGAATTAAGGCCTCCACAATAGTATGGGGCTTGCCTGTCCTAGCCACTCGGTAGCTCACCCTATAAGACTCTTCTAGCCCCTTCTTATTAATGGTATCTGTTGCTTTAATAAATGTCTTACTACTCAAAAGTTGTCTTTATTCTCGCTCAAAAAACTGCTGTGGCTTATTTTAAAAAATGTTTTGTTTCTAAATGTCTGCACAAGAGCAACATTTCCTTCGAGAGAGTAACGGTTAATGTGATTGGATGTTAATTATTTGACTATGCTACCTGTATTTTACATTGCGATATTTCGCTGAACAGTAGATGGTTTAATTTTATTTTTGGCAGTGAAATG
This sequence comes from Brachymystax lenok tsinlingensis, assembly GCA_030435695.1. NCBI lineage: Eukaryota > Metazoa > Chordata > Actinopteri > Salmoniformes > Salmonidae > Brachymystax > Brachymystax lenok. Next base: position 71,298,197 of record CM059819.1, on the reverse strand, counting down.
AGGCTACTCAGGCGAGACAAAAACCTCAGCCAAATGCCCCGTTGGAAAATATAAACGTGCTGTTTGAAAATGAGAATCACGTTTTTATTTGGGGTACCCCCGACGGCATTGCACGTACCCTTGGGGTTTTACGTGTCCTTGTGATTGTCTCCACCCCCCTCCAGGTGTCGCTTATCTTCCCCATTATCCCCTGTGTATTTATACCTGTGTTCTCTGTTTGTCCGGTGCGAGTTCGTCTTGTTTGTCAAGTCAACCAGCGTTTTGTCTCAGCTCCTGCTTTTCCCTAGTCTCTATTTTTCTCGGCCTCCTGGTTGACCCTTGCCCGTCTCTGAGCCCGCCTGCCTGACCATTCTGCCTGCCCCTGACCCTGAGCCTGCCTGCCATCCTCTTCCTTTTCCCCACTATTCTGGATTATCGACCCCTGCCTGCCTTAACCTTTGCCTGCCCCTAGTGCTGTAATAAACATTGTAACTTCAACACAGTCTGCATCTGGGTCTTAACTTCAAACCTGATAGTACGAACTGGCCCAGACTGACCCAGCAGACCCAGATCTCCACTCAGGGAACCACCATCGGTAGGCAAGAGGAATTGCTTCGTGGCCTTGTGGAGGGGGGTCCAAACGTTGGCTGAACGCCATGACCGGGCGTTGGACAGTTTGCTGGAGCAATTCCACGGGTTGTCTGGGAGGCCGCCTACCACGCTGGTCACCCCACTGCTCCTCAGCGACTCAGCTGTTAGCAGCGCCGTCTCATCGGTCACTCCACCTTCTCGGGAGCCACGCTTACCTCCTTCAGAATGCTTCAATGGAGAGCCGAGCACCTGTCGTGCGTTCCTAGCTCAGTGTGTCCTTGTCTTCGAGCTTCACCCCTCCTCCTTCCCCTCGGATCGCTCCAAGATAGCCTACCTCATCACGCTGATGTCCGGGAGGGCTCTCACCTGGGCTACTGCCGTGTGGGAACAACAGCCGGCCATATGCGCCAGTCTGGAGGGGTTCGTGGGAGAAGTGAGGAAGGTTTTTGATGCCCTGTTCTTTAGGCGAGAGACCGCCCAGAAGCTAATCCAGCTTCGGCAGGACTCCCGCAGTGTAGCTGATTATGCAGTGGATTTCCACAAGTTGGCAGTGGAGAGTGCTTGGAATCAAGAGGCACTGTTCGATATGTTCCTGCACGGCATCTTGGAGGAGGTCAAGGACGCGCTTGCAGCCCAGGAGTAACCTACTGAGCTCGATTCCCTCATCTCTTTGACCATCCGTAACGACGGAGGGAGAGGAAATTGGATTTCGCTCGCTCGCCCAGGGATCCCACCTTTCCTCAGAGTCATCTCCCAACGGTCTCGTGGCCGAGAGAACCCGCAGCTTCCCGACCTGCCCCCGAGGGCTGCCGAAGACGGCCGAGTCACCGCTTCCTGAGCCTATGCAGAGCCAGCGGAAGGGCAATGCAGGATCAACACGAAGAGTTGTCTGTATTGCGGGACTCTTGGTCATTTCGTGTCCTCTTGTCCTTCAAAAAAAACAGGCTCACCGGTAGGAGCGAGTACTCTGGTGGGCCATATGGAGAATGTTCCTGCTTCCCCTGCTCACACCCCTTTTCATACCATTCTGTTGTGGGAAGACCAGTCCATATCTCTCCGGGTTCTCATTGACTCTGGGGCGGACGAGAGCTTTTTGGACACTACCCTAGCATCCGAGCTGAACATCCCCACTCTGCCCCTCTCCATTCCCATGGATGTTAGAGCGCTGGACGGGGCGCTCTAAAGGCCGAGTCACCCACAACACCACCCATTAACCTACGTGTGTCAGGGAACCACAGCGAGGCTATCCAGTTCCTGCTCATCATGTCCCCTCAGATTCCTGTGGTATTGGGATTCTCCTGGCTCCAGCGACTCAATCCCCTCAAAACTGCAGCCCGTTCTGCCTAGCCCATTGCCTGAAGTCAGCACAACCTGCCCCGGGACGTCTTCCTGGGGGCTCGGAAGGTGCCCCGGACCTCTCCACCATTCCCGCGGAATACCAGGACCATGGGAGATGTTCAGTAAGGCCCGGTTCACTTTGCTCATGCCGCACTGACCTTATGACTGCGGGATTGACCATCTCCCCTAGCATGACTCCAGCAGGATTCATCCGTCCTTCTTCTGCGCCCATGCATCGACTACCGGGGTCTTAACGACATAACGGTGAAGGACCACTACACGTTACCACTCATCTCCTCGGCCTTCGAGCCACTCCAGGGGCCACCGTATTTTCCAAGCTGGATCTACAGAACACCTACCACCTGGTCCAGATACAGGAATGGGATGAATGGAAGACCGCCTTCATAATGGCCAGCGGTCACTACAAGTATCTGGTCATGCCATTTGGCCTTACCAACGCCCCTGCTGTGTTCCAGGCTCTGGTAAATGATGTTCTCCGCGACATGTTGAACTGGTTCGTCTTTGTCTACCTAGATGACATCCTCATCTTCTCCCATTCCACCCAAGAACAGGTGCTCCACGTCCGACCGGTTCTCCAACGCCTCCTGAAGAACCAGCTGTTTGTAAAAGCAGAGAAGTGCGAGTTCCATCGTTCCACCATCCATTTTCTGTGTTTCATCATCACCGCAGGGAGTGTTCAAATGGATCCCGGGATGGTGAGAGCGGCGGTGGATTGGCCCCAGCCTACTTCCAGGGTGCAGCTGCAACGCTTCCTGGGGTTTGCCAACTTCTATTGCCGTTTTATCTGGGGTTACAGCACCCTGGCTTCCCCCCTGTCTGCACTCACCTCTTCCAAGGTTCTGTTCACGTGGTCTCCAGCTGCTGACCGGGCATTCGCTTCACCACAGCACCCATCTTGGTTCATCCGGACCCTTCCTGTCAGTTCGTGGTGGAGCCCGATGCTTCTGATGTTGGAGTGGGGGCGGTCCTGTCCCAGCGTTCTGCCCTGGCCCTCAAGCTACATCCCTGCACCTTCTTCTCCCACCTCCTCAACGCCATGGAAAAAAACTATGATTTGGGGAATTGTGAGCTTCTCGCGGTGAAGATGGCTTTGGAGGAATGGAGGCACTGGCTGGAGGGTACGGAACACCCATTCATCGTGTGGACCGATCACAAGAACCTGGAGTATCTCTGCACCGCCAAGTGCCTCATCTCCAGGCAAGCCAGATGGGCCCTGCTGTTCACACATTTCAACTTCTCCCTTTCGTACTGGCCGGGATCCAAGAATGTCAAGCCGGATGCACTGTCCCTCCGCTATAGCCCCACGAGGCTGAGAATCGGATGTTTGTGCCTGATACTGCCTGCTCTGTGGTCCTGGAGTGGGCCCATTCTTCCAGGTTTGCCTGCCACCCGGGCTCCCGTCGCCCCTGCCTGCCTTGACCTGTCATTTGCCTGCCCCTAGTGCTGTAATAAACATTGTTACTTCGACACAGTCTGCATCTGGGTCTTACCTTCAAACCTGATACATATTCCTATGTATCAGCATAGCTTCCACATGTATGTACAATAAGTTCACTCTCTTTGTCTCTCCCGCTCTTTCTTTCCTCACCCCCTTTCCATTGTGTAACAAGCTGTCATATCGGGTTAGTCCACTAGGGACTTTTCGTTGCATTATGTTAGTAATCAATATAACCTATACCGTGTGTGTGTTTTATGTAATCCTGTGTGATTATTTAGTTAGTTAGTAAATAAATAATTAAGCCAATTTGTGTATCGCTGATTCATCACTTAGGCTAGGGTTCGTGCAGATTTACGAGGTCAACGACATTCAGAATGAGACTGATATGAGGAAATTATTAATTGATGACTGGTATGATATCAATATATTCTTGAGTTAATTTGCGATATGGTAACTCATTAAAAACACTTTTCCCATGGTGCCCAGGATTCCTAATGAGTTAATTGTTACATGATTAATTTAATTGGGTAATAATTAAACGAAGGAGGTAACTATTTGATGAATAGCAGTCATCACATTAATGGTAGTCACGTCACGACAAAGGACAAAGATAATCCAATATTTTTGGTAAGAAGCAGCAAGCAAGCAGACAATGCCACACTTGCTAAGTGTTTTTTGACATTTGCAATCCACAATGAATGTCCTTTCCTGAATCAATGGCCCTTTTGGGGGCCCTAAGCAAGAATTGGTCGTCCCGCTACTAATTTTGCCATGAGGTAGAGAGAAACTTTTTCAATTTTAAAGCAAATTTCCTGAAATTCTATACATTTTGCATTTACTTATGCCTTGTTCATATGATATCTGTGTGAGAGTGACTAATAAAATCAATGTGGGCCCCATGTAGGTCAGGGACCCTGGGAACATGCCTTGTGTGCCTGGTCGGCAGTGGTGTAGTGGGGGCATACGCTGTATCAATTATGTAGTACAATAGAGAAATCATGAACAAAGTAGCCTACACTATCAGTGAAATATATTCACGTGAGCCACACGCAAAGACTAGTTTCAACAGAATAGCATCTGCAGGCAGCAAAAGCAGGCAGCTCTCAACTGGTTGTCGCATGGAGCAGCTCACAGAACAACATCAGTAGCCAGTAGGGTAGGTAGGAAAGCAACCTTTTCTCAGAGCATTTATGTACAGTGCATTCGGAAAGTATTCAGACCCCTTCCATTTTTCCACATTTTGTAAAATGTTTTTCCTCCATCTGCACACAATACCCCATAATGACAAAGCGAAAACAGGTTTAAAGAACATTTTGCTAATTTATTACAAATAAAAACAGATACCTTATTTACATAAGTATTCAGACTCTTTGCTATGAGACTCAAAATTGAGCTCAGGTGCATCCTGTTTCCATTGATCATCCTTGAGATGTTTCTACAACTTGATTGGAGTCCACCTGTGGTAAACTCAATTGATTGGCCATGATTTGGAAAGGCACACACCTGTCCAAATAAGGTCCCACAGTTGACAGTGCATGTCAGAGCAAAAACCAAGCCATGAGGTCGAAGGACTTGTCCGTAGAGTTCAGAGACAGGATTGTGTCGAGGCACAGATCTGTGGAAGGGTACCAAAACATTTCTGCAGCATTGAAGGTCTCCAAGAACACAGTGGCCTCCATCATTCTAAAATTGAAGAAGTTTAGAACCACATAGACTCTTTCTAGAGCTGGCCGCCTGGCCAAACTGAGCAGTCGGGGGAGAAGGGCCTTGGTCAGGGAGGTGACCAAGAACCCGATGGTCACTCTGACAGAGTTCCAGAGTTCCACTGTGGAGATGGGAGAACCTTCTAGAAGAACAACCATCTCTGCAGCACTCCACCAATCAGGCCTTTATGGTAGAGTGGCCAGACGGAAGCCAATCCTCAGTAAAAGGCACATGACAGCCTGCTTGGAGTTTGCCAAAAGCCACCTAAAGGACTCTCTGACCATGAGAAACAAGATCCTCTGGTCTAATGAAACCTAGATTGAAGTCTTTGGCTTGAATGCCAAACATCACGTCTGAAGGAAACCTGCCACCATCCCTACGGTGAAGCATGGTGGTAGCATCATGCTGTGGGGATGTTTTTCAGCGGAGACTAGTCAGGATCGAGGCAAAGGAAAGTACAGCGAGATCCTTGATGAAAACTTGCTCCAGAGCGCACAGACTTGGGCGAAGGTTCACCTTCCAACAGGACAATGACCCTAAGCACACAGCCAAGACAACGCAGGAGTGGCTTCAGGACAAGTCTCTGAATGTCCTTGAGTGGCCCAGCCAGAGCCCGGACCTGAACATGATCTAACATCTCTGGAGAGACCTGAAAATAGCTGCGCGGCAATGCTCCCCATCCAACCTGATCTGCAGAGAAGAATGGGTGAGTCTTCCCAAATACAGATGTGCAAATCTTGTAGCGTCACACCCAAGAAGACTCGAGGCTGCAATCGCTGCCAAAGGTTCTTTAACAAAGTATTGCGTAAAGGGTCTGAATACTTATGTAAGTGTAATATTTCCAGTTTTCTTTTCCATATACATTTGCATTTCTAAAAACCTGTTTTTGCTTTGCCATTATGGGGTATTGGGCTCCCGAGTGGCACAGCGCTCTAACGTACTGTATCTCAGTCCTAGAGGCGTCACCACAGACCCTGGTTCGATTCCAGGCCGTATCACAACCGGCCATGATGGGTCGGAGGGTAGGGCTGCCGTCTTATCGGCTCTTAACCAACCATGCTATTTTGTTTGTTTTTTCGTGTTGTTCGTAACTTGTTTTGTACATCATTTTGCTGCCACAGTCTCTTATGACCGAAAAGAGCTTCTGGACATCAGAACTGGGATTACTCACCTCAAATTTGACGAGGAGTTATTCTTCAATGAGTCAGATGCGAGGGATATACTACAGACACCCGACCAGGCCCAGATCCCCGTGATTCACAGGAAAAGGAAACGTACGTTTCGCGGAAAGGATCAGGTGCAGAGTGGCTAATCTGCCCTTGCCTTCCGTTCTGCTAGCTAACCTTTAATCGCTGGAAAATAAATGGGACGAACTGAAAGCACGTTTATCATACCAACGGGACATTAAAAACGAATATCTTATGTTTCACCGAGTCGTGGCTGAATGACGACATTAAGAACATACAGCTGGCGAGTTATACACTCTATCGGCAGGAGAGAACAGCAGCCTCTGGTAAGACACGGGGCAGGGGCCTATGCATATTTGTAAACAATAGCTGGTGCATGATATCTAAGGAAGTCTCAGGGTTTTGCTCGCCTGAGGTAGAGTATCTCATGATAAGCTGTCTAGAGCGTTTATCTGTATTTTTCGTAGCTGTCTACATACCACCACAGACCGAGGCTGGCACTAAAACTGCACTCAATGAGCTGTATACCGCCATAAGCAAACAGGAAAACGCTCATCCAGAGGCGGCGCTCCTAGTGGCCGGAGACTTTAATGCAGGGGAAACTTAAATCAGTTTTACCTCATTTCTATCAGCATGTTAAATGTGCAACCAGAGGGAAAAAAATTCTAGACCACCTTTACTCCGTACAAAACTCTCCCTCGCCCTCCATTGGGAAATCTGACCATAACTCTATCCTCCTGCTTACAAGCAAAAATTTAAGCAGGAAGTACCAGTGACTCGGTCTATAAAAAAGTGGTCAGATGAAGCAGATAATAAACTACAAGACTGTTTTGCTAGCACAGACCGGAATATGTTCTGGGATTCTTCCGATGGCTTTGAGGAGCACACCACATCAGTCACTGGCTTTATCAATAAGTGCATCGAGGACGTCGTCCCCACAGTGACTGTCCGTACATGGATTACAGGCAGCATTCGCACTGAGCTAAAGGGTAGAGCTGCCGCTTTCAAGGAGCGGGACTTTAACCCGGAAGCTTATAAGAAATCCTGCTATGCCCTCCGACGATCCATCAAACAGGCAAAGCATCAATACAGGACTAAGATCGAATCATACAACACCGTCTCCGACGCTCGTCGGATGTGGCAGGACTTGCAAACTATTACAGATTATAAAGGGAAGCACAGCCGAGAGCTGCCCAGTGACACAAGCCTACCAGACGAGCTAAATCACTTCAATGCTCGCTTCGAGGCAAGTAACACTGAAACATGCATGAGAGCATCAGCTGTTCCGGACAACTGTGTGATCACGCTCTCCGCAGCCGATGTGAGTAAGACCTTTAAACAGGTCAACATTCACAAGGCCGCTGGTCCAGATGGATTACCAGGATGTGTACTCCGAGCATGTGCTGACCAACTGGCAAGTGTCTTCACTGACATTTTCAACCTCTCCCTGTCAGAGTCTGTAATACCAACATGTTTCAAGCAGACCACCATAGTCCCTGTGCCCAAGAACACTAAGGTAACCTGTCTAAATGACTACCGACCTGTAGCACTTTGAAAGGCTGGTCATGGCTCACGTCAACACCATTATCCCAGAAACCCTAGACCCACTCCAATTTGTATACCGCACCAACAGATCCACAGATGATGCAATCTCTATTGCACTCCATACTGCCCTTTCCCACCTGGACAAAATGAACACCTATGTGAGAATGCTATTCATTGACTACAGCTCAGCGTTCAACACAATAGTGCCCTCAAAGGTCATCACTAAGCTAAGGACCCTGGGACTAAACACCTCCCTCTGCAATTGGATCCTGGACTTCCTGACAGGCCGCCTCCAGGTGGTAAGGGTAGGTAACAACACATCCGCCACGCTGATCCTCAATACGGGGCCCCCTCAGGTGTGCGTGCTCAGTCCCCTCCTGTATTCCCTGTTCACTCATGACTGCACGGCCAGGCACGACTCCAACACCGTCATTAAGTTTGCTGATGACACAACAGTGGTAGGCCTGATCACCGACAACGATGAGACAGCCTATAGGGAGGAGGTCAGAGACCTGACCATGTGGTACAAGGACAACAACCTCTCCCTCAACGTGATCAAGACAAAGGAGATGATTGTGGACTACAGGAAAAGGAGGACCGAGCACACCCTCATTCTCATCGACAGGGCTGTAGAGAGAGCTTAAAGTTCGTTGGCGTCCACATCACCAGTAAACTAAGATGATCCAACCACACCAAGACAGTTGTGAAGAGGGCACGACAAAACCTATTCCCCCTCAGGAGACTGAAAAGATTTGGCATGGGTACTCAGATCCTCAAAAGGTTTTACAGCTGCACCATCAGAAGCCCCCATTACTGGTTGCATCACTGCCTGGCATGGCAACAGCTCGGCCTCCAATCGCAAGGCACTCCAGAGGGTAGTGCGTACGGCCCAGTACATCCCCGGGGCCAAGCTTCCTGCCATCTAGGAAGGCACAAAAATGTTCAAAGACTCCAGCCACCCTAGTCATAAACTGTTCTCTCTGCTACCGCACAGCAAGCGGTACCGGAGCGTCAAGTCTAAGTCCAAGAAGCTTCTAAAAAAGCTTCTAACCCAAGCCATAAGACTCCTGAACAGCTCATCAAATGGCTACCCAGACTATTTGCATTGCCAAAACATATCATTCAGTTGAAGTCGGAGGTTTACATACACTTAGGTTGGAGTCATAAAACTCGTTTTTCAACCACTCCACAAATTTCTTGTTAACAAACTATAGTTTTGGCAAGTCGGTTAGGACATCTACTTCGTGCATGACACAAGTAACTTTTCCAACAATTGTTTACAGACAGATTATTTCACTGTATCACAATTCCAGTGGGTCACAAGTTTACATACACTAAGTTGACTGTGCATGTAAACAGCTTGGAAAATTCCAGAAAATGATGTCATGCTTTAGAAGCTTCTGATAGGCTAATTTACATCATTTGAGTCAATTGGAGGTGTATCTGTGGATGTATTTCAAGGCCTACCTTCAAACTCAGTGCCTCTTTGCTTGACATCATGGGAAAATCAAAAGAAATCAGCCAAGACCTCAGAAAAACATTTGAGACCTCCACAAGTCTGGTTCATCCTTGGGAGCAATTTCCAAACGCCTGAAGGTATCACGTTCATCTGTACAAGCAATAGTACGCAAGTATAAACACCATGAGACCACGCAGCCGTCATACCGCTCAGGAAGGAGACGCGTTCTGTCTCCTAGAGATGAACCTACTTTGGTGCGAAAAGTGCAAATCAATCCCAGAATAACAGCAAAGGACCTTGTGAAGATGCTGGAGGAAACAGGTACAAAATAATCTATATCCACAGTAAAATGAGTCCTATATCGACATTACCTGAAAAGGCGCTCAGCAAGGAAGAAGCCACTGCTCCAAAACCGCCATAAAAAAGCCAGACTACGATTTGCAACTGCACATGGGGACAAAGATCGTTCTTTTTGGAGAAATGTCCTCTGGTCTGATGAAACAAAAATATAATTGTTTGGCCATAATGACCATCGTTATGTTTGGAGGAAAAAGGGGGAGGCTTGCAAGCCGAAGAACAGCATCCCAACCGTGAAGCATGGGGGTGCTTTGCTGCAGGAGGGACTGGTGCACTTCACAAAATAGATGGCATCATGAGTTAGGAAAATTATGTGAATATATTGAAGCAACATCTCAAGACATCAGTCAGGAAGTTAAAGCTTGGTCGCAAATAGGTCTTCCAAATGGACAATGACCCCAAGAATACTTCCAAAATTGCGGCAAATTGGCTTAAGGACAACAAATCCCTGACCTCAATCCCATAGAAAATTTGAGGGCAGAACTGAAAAGGCGTGTGCGAGCAAGGAGGCCTACAAACCTGACTCAGTTACACCAGCTCTGTCAGGAGGAATGGGCCAAAATTTACCCAACTTATTGTGGGAAGCTTGTGGAAGGCTACCCGAAACGTTTGACCCAAGTTAAACAATTTAAAGGCAGTGCTACCAAATACTAATTGAGTGTATGTAAACGTCTGACTCACTGGGAATGTGATGAAAGAAATCAAAGCTGAAATAAATCATTCTCTCTACTATTATTCTGACATTTCACATTCTTATAATAAAGTGGTGATCCTAACTGACCTAGGACAGGGAATATTTACTAGGATTAAGTGTCAGGAATTGTGAAAAACTGAGTTTAAATGTATTTGGATAAGGTGTATGTAAACTTCCGACTTTAACTGTATGTTAGGAATTCTAGCTAGGTGGCTAATGTTAGCTAGGCTAGGGGTTATGGTTAAGATTAGGAGTAAGGTTAAAGGGTTAAGGTTAGGGGAAGGGTTAACTAAAAGGGTTAAAGTTAGGGTTAGGGGAAGGGTTATCTAACATGCTAAGTAGTTGCTAAGTAGTTGCTAAGTAGCTAAAAAGTAGTAAGTAGTTGAATATTGCTAATTGCTAAAGTTGTCCACAATGAGATTCGAACTTGCAACATTTTGGTTGCTAGACGTTCACGTGATACGCCTACCCATCCACCCCGACCAACCACCCTGCTTTCATTTTTGCCTTAAGTAACGATCTGTCTTATGTAACCATACCAAACGTAACCTATCATACTAATTTTAATGTCCCAGATTTACATGTACTGTGTTACGTCTAGTCTATGAGACCAGGTTGTTTGATTGGGTGGACATGTCAGTTCATGCTTCAAGAGCTCTGTTAGGTTGGAGGACGTCCTCTGTCATAATTACTGTGTATGTCTATAGAGGGGGTGAGAACCATGAGGCTCCTAGGTTTTGTATTGAAGTCAATGTACCCAGAGGAGGACGGAAACTAGGCGTCTTCCGGGTACACCATGATGCTAGTCAGTAAATATTCAACCCTTTGGTCCAGAGATCTCCATCAGACAGGCCGCTCCAGTTTGTGCTGTCCTCCCTGGCCACCCCCCTGAACTCAAGCCCAGCAGCATTATTTAGACTGATCCTCCAGTGGGAGTAATATCTGATCCTCAACACCACAGCAACTTAAATGAAATTTTGGGGAAAAAAGCCAACTCGGCTCCTTCATTCATTGAATCAGATGGCTCATTCAACACACAGCCCACTAATATTGAAAACTACTTTAATGACTTTTTCATTGGCAAGATAAGCAATCTTAAGGATGACATGCCAGCAACAAACGCTAACACTACACATCCAAGCATGTCGGACCAAATTATGAAAGACAAGAATTGTACTTTTGAATTCCGTAAAGTCAGTGTGGAGGAGGTGAAACAATTATTGTGGTCTATCAATAATGACAAGCCACTGGGGTCTGACAATCTGGATGGAAAATTACTGAGGATAATAGCAGACTATATTGCCACTCCTATTTGCCACATCTTCAATTTAAGCCTACTAGAAAGTGTCTGCCCTCAGGCCTGGAGGGAAGCTAAAGTCATTCCGCTAACCAAGAATAAAGCCCCCTTTACTGTCTCAAATAGCCGGCCAATCAGCCTTTTACCAACCCTTAGTAAACTTCTGGAAAAAATGGTTTTTGACCAGATACAATGCTATTTCACAGTAAACAAATTGACAACAGAATTTCAGCATGCATGCTTATAGGGAAGGACACTCAACAAGCACAGCACATACACAAATGACTGATGATTGGCTGAGAGAAATTGATGATAAAATGATTGTGGGGGCTGTCTTGTTAGACTTCAGTGCAGCTTTTGACATTATTGATCATAGTCTGCTGCTGGAAAAACATATGTGTTATGGCTTTACACCGCCTACTATAATGTGGATAAAGAGTTACTTGTCTAACAGAACACAGAGGGTGTTCTTTAATGGAAGCCTCTCAAATATAATCCAGTTAGAATCAGGAATTCCCCAGGGTAGCTGTTGGGGAGAAGTCTGTCTATAATAAAGCAATTCTCTGCCTTCTTAACACTATCAACAAGGCAGGTCCTACAGGCCCTAGTTTTGTCGCACCTTGACTATTGTTCAGTCATGTGGTCAGGTGCCACAAAAAAGGACTTAGGAAAATTGAAATCGGCTCAGAACAAGGCAGCACAGCTGGTCCTTGGATGTACACAGAGAGCTAATATTAATAATATGCATGTCAATCTCTCCTGGCTGAAAGTGGAAGAGAGATTGACTTCATCACTACTTTTATTTATGAGAGGTATTGACATGTTGAATGCACCGAGCTGTCTGTCTAAACTACTGGCACACAGCTTGGACACCCATCCATACCCCACAAGACATGCCACAAGAGGTCTCTTCACAGTCCCCAAGTCCAGAACAGACTACGGGAGGCACGCAGTACTACATAGAGCCATGACTACATGGAACTCTATTCCACATCAAGTAAAACACACACACATGATAACATACACATTATACATACACATGGATTTAGTACTGTAGATATGTGGTAATGGTGGAGTAGGGGCCTGAGGGCACACAGTGTGTTGTGAAATCTGTGAATGTATTGTAATGTTTTAAAAATTGTATAAACTGCCTTCATTTTGCTGGACCCCAGGAAGAGTAGCTGCTGCTTTGTCAGCAGCTAATTGGGATCCATAATAAATACAAAATACAGCAAGGCCCCAAATCCATAGGACATCAGTGAGGACAGTTGGAGACGGACAAACTGTAGGCATTGTCTCTCAGGAGACGAGTGAGATAGTTCCTAGCCCACTCCAGATATAACACCTGAAAAACCTTGTATTAGATAACGCCCATAGGCTGGGGAGGGGGGCTGATGGTTATCTGCTCTACAAAATATACAAATTGGTCAAATGAGGACAGGGGTCTGCCGAGCAAGGCAGTGAAGTTGAGGGCATAGCTCATAAGTGGTAGAAAGACCCAGGCCCAGCATTGTGATTGAGTCATTAATGTCACTCTGCCTGTAGGTCCTGTAGGTCCATTGACACAGAGGTTACTCTCTGGGTGAGCAGAATCAAGAAAGACACTGATAGGAGAAGCCTGACAGAAAATCAAAGTAAAACAGTTTGAGATTGTTTCCACATGTACAGTGCCTTGCAAAAGTACTCATCCCCCTTGGCATGTTTCCTATTTTGTTGCATTACAACCTGTAATTTAAATAGATTTTTATTTGGATTTCATGTAATGGACATACACAAAATAGTCAAAATTGATGAAGTGAAATTAAAAATAATTACTTGTTTAAATTATTGTTTTTTTTATTCCAAACTGAAAAGTGGTGCGTGCATATGGATTCCCCCCTTTTGCTATGAAGCCCCTAAATAAGATCTGGTGCAAACAATTACCTTCATAAGTCACAATTAGTTAAACAAAGTCTACCTGTGTGCAATCTAAGTGTCACATAACCTGTCACATGATCTCAGTATATTTACACCTGTTCTGAAAGGCCCCAGAGTCTGCAACACCACTAAGCAAGGGGCACGATCAAGCAAGCTGCACCATGAAGACCAAGGAGCTCTCCAAACATGTCAGGGACAAGGTTGTGGTGAAGTACAGATCAGGGTTCGGTTATAAAAAAATATCTGAAACTTTGAACATCCCACGGAGCAAAATGGAAAGAATAATGCCAAGAGAGGGCCGCCCACCAAAACTCACGGACCAGGCAAGGAGAGCATTAATCAGAGGCAACAACGAGACCAAAGATAACCCTAAAGGAGCTGCAAAGCTCCATAGTGGAGATTGGAGTATCTGTCCATAGGACCACTTTAATCCATACACTCCACAGAGCTGGGCTTTACGGATGAGTGGCCAGAAAAAAGCCATTGCTTTGAGAAAAAATGTGCAAACACAAGACTCCCCAAACATATGGAAGAAGGTACTCTGGTCAGATGAGACAAAACTGTTGCTTTTTGGACATCAAGGAAAACGCTATGTCTGGCGCAAACCCAACACCTCTCATCACCCCCAGAACATCATCCCCACAGTGAAGCATGGTGGTGGCAGCATCGTGTTGTGGGGATGTTTTTCATCGGCAGGGACTGGGAAACTGGTCAGAATTTAAGGAAAAATGGATGGCGCTAAATACAGGGAAATTCTTGAGAGAAACCTGTTTCAGTCTTCCAGAGATTTGAGACTGGGACGGGGACGGGGGGGTGAATAGATATGCACGCTCAAGTTCTGTTTTTTTTTGTCTTATTTCGTGTTTGTTCACAACAACAAAACATATTTTGTATCTTCAAAGTGGTAGGCATGTTGTATAAATCAAATGATACAAACCCACCAAAAATCTATTTTAATTCCAGGTTGTAAGGCAACAAAATAGGAAAAATGACAAGGGGGGTGAATACTTTTGAGGGACCATATATATGGTTCCTTGGGTTGACTATCTCTTGATGGACATTCTACCTGTGTCTGGCATGAAAATAATTCTCATTGTTTACTGATAAGCAAGCAGTATATTTGAGCCAAGGGCTCCCGAGTGGCACAGTGGTCTAAGGCACTGCATCTCAGTGCAAGAGGTGTCACTACAGTCCTTGGTTCAAATCCAGGCTGTATCAGGCCAGCATTCCGGAGTTGCCTCTTCACTGTTGACATTGAGACTGGTGTTTTGCGGGTACTATTTAATGAAGCTGCTAGTTGAGGACTTGTGAGGTGTCTGTTTCTCAAACTAGACACTCTAATGTACTTGTCCTCTTGCTCAGTTGTGCACCGGGGCCTCCCACTCCTCTTTCTATTCTGGTTAGAGCCAGTTTGCGCTGTTCTTTGAAGGCAGTAGTACACACCGTTGTATGAGATCTTCAGTTTCTTGGCAATTTCTCGCATGGAATAGCCTTAATTTCTCAGAACAATAATAGACTGACAAGTTTCAGGAGAAAGTTATTTGTTTCTGGCCATTTTGAGCCTGTAACCGAACCCACAAATGCTGATGCTCCAGATACTCAACTAGTCTAAAGAAGGCCAGTTTTAATGCTTCTTTAAATCAGAACAACAGTTTTCGGCTGTGCTAACATAATTGCAAATGATCTAATGATCAATTAGCCTTTTTAAAATGATAAACTTTGATTAGCTAACACAAAGTGCCATTGGAACACAGGAGTGATGGTTGCTGATAATGGGCCTCTGTACGCCTATGTAGACATTCCATAAAAAGATCTGCAGTTTCCAGCTACAATAGTCATTTACAACATTAACAATGTCTACACTGTACTTCTGATCAATTTGATGTCATTTAATTGGACAAAAAAATGTGCTTTTCTTTCAAAAACAAAGACATTTCTAAGTGACCCCAAACTTTTGAACGGTAGTGTATATTTTAGGCTGTTTATATCGAAAATTGGTATAAACCTGTATTATACCTGTAAGTATAATTATATGATAATATTTTAGGCTGACTATAATTCCCTTACATAATTGCTGATACATCACATGACATACTTTTATTTTCCTGCATAAGTACAAGCAGGAAAGGCATCACCTATGGCTCTAATGCCATTGATTCCAATTAGATTGGTTTTGGATTTCTCCCTGACCAAGATTTTCACCCCATTCGGGAACTTTGAGGGTTCATGATATAACCCCTCTAGTAATTTGAAAGGATCTATATGGTGCAAACTGCCTCCATTCTCAGTTAATCTGTGCTCAACGTATTTTATAATTGTTTAATTCAGAAACATTAATGCAAAGAAGTCAACAATACTGAATATGGTCCAGATTGCCAAAAAGGCAATAAGAGGCTTCAATGTGACCTCCGTTCTAAAACAACATTCTATGTTACCTTTCTTACCCCTTCACAATTTCTGTCATAGCATGGCAGGCACTATCCATCAGGCAAGATAGTTCCATCTTTATATTGCTTTCAACAAATATAAAAACTAACTGGATAATTTAGGTACCCTACATCACCAGCATAATAAAACATGCCTCCTGGTGGCCCTGTGAATATTACCCAAGGAGGGCATAATACAAAATAATACAAATAAAATAATTGAGATAAATATTTAAAACACACATTTTGTACCTAATGGGATTGCACTGTTTACTTACTTAGACGATTCCCATACACATGCACAAGCATACTGCATTGGCATGTCGTTTCGAGCGCTCTTGCTATGGTCGTAAACATGTAATACATTATAATTCATACAAAACACAGTATCTTCGCTCCCACTGACAGCTAACTGGCGGGAGATGATGGTCGCCCGATACAAAGCAGCGGATTAGTTTTATTTACAGTGGGCGGGCATGTGAGAAAGTTCACTGCAGCTGTTTGACTGGGGCTCGTCAGCGCGTCAGTGACCTTTCTCTTATCGATTGGTTAGTTATTTTTTAAGGGGCAGGCGTATAAACTAAGCAGTTTCAAGTAGATTGCAGAGACTTTGGGAGAAATCACATGTCTGAGGGATTCAGTTGAGGTCGGCACTGAGAAGGATTTCTTTGAATAGCTTTTTGTTTTAGTGATATAAAAATGCAAAGCTGTGCAAAGTCTTGGGGGATCCTATTCGCCAAATCGGTGAATTCACATGCACCTTGCAGACATATATCTGGTAAAAGCCGAATCTTTGGGAAACTACAGACTAGAATCCAAAACAGCAATGCTTTTGTAACTGCCCGCGGTCTTCGGACGTCTGCAGTCTATGCTTCTTCCAGACAGATAGATAGGATACTGCCGAGACACGATGATTTTGCAGAGAGGCATATTGGTCCTGGCGAAAGGGAGAAAAGGGAGATGCTGGATGTTCTTGGACTTGAGGTAAGATTTACAAACATTTGGCTAAATAGAGAATTGATAGGACAGAAAGTAGGCTAATGTGTCGATCTAATGCATTGCAGGCGCTCTTGCATGTTTCTTGTCATAAACAGCTGAACTTTCAACAATGTATACCGTTTTAGTGCGTTTTTTGTGATATATACATTGTTTGTTCAGTCAATCGCCCAGTTGATAGAAGATACAGTTCCAGAATCCATCCGTATTCAAAGAAGTATGAAAATGGATGATCCTCTCTGTAAGTTTATCTTCTTCCCATCTTTAACAGCACGTGTTATTGTTGATGTGTGTTCTCAATATATATACCTATTGCCTCATCGTGTTAGAAAATTCTGCTTCTGGTATGATTTTGTTTTTCAATTGCGTTTCAATATTGCTGTTGATTTCCCCGTCAAATTTAATCTTGATTTGTTTATTTATTTGCATTTATGTTTTGTCAGCCTATTTTTCTGGTCTGAGTTTTCTTTTAACATTGTAACTCAAGCCAAGCAAGCGACTGGCGGAAATGTAGGTTGCACTCCTATTGTGAAGCCCTCTTCACCGTTAAGTCTTCCTTTGAACATATTTGGAGTTGTTTTTGCGGAACTCAACGAGCAGCACCAATCTCCTGTTGGGAAGCCGATGCTAATAGGATGGCAATTGGAGTGTAAAGTTCAGCCTTGAGCTCCTGTCCCAAGTCCAGTTCAATCTGGTTATAGCGTTAACATTACATCACAGACGAATGACATGTGCAAACGAGCTTCATGGAATTCCTAATATGGTTAATTTGATGGGTTTTGGTATTCTTACTTTAATACATATTTTTTTTACATTTAATAATAGATAATCGACTGAAAATCCGTCTAAGAGAATTAGGAGACCTTTTAAATGTCTTAATATCAATAATAGTTTATTGTCTACAAAACACTTACGAGGCGTATTTCCCTGGCAAACCCCTGCATAATTCCACCAGAGACGGAAGTCTCATACTGTTATCAATTGAGATTTACAAGGCTATAAACATACTATTCTGGACAAGTACAGTACATTGTATTACTAATTTACCTTGTTCTGTGTAATGGATTACATTTATTAAAATCATTGTTCTAAAGCAACTGACAATATGGGCATAATATACAATAATTAATTAAGCAAAGTAATTTGAAAACAGACAAAAGCATTACAAGCAAAGGATTGTTGATGACAATTTTCATCGAAGGTACATCAAAGATGATTCTTATTTTGCCAATATTCTCACCAGGCCACATTGATGCACTCTTACCAGTGACCCATCTCTACAATAATCAATGTAATACAAACTACTCGTTTTGGGGTGTCAATGTCATGTTTTGAAACTCTCAGCTGGCAAAATTCCTTGTATTATGTTTTGCATCAGTTACATTAGTCATTGTTTTCACTATCCTGATATTCTAGCAGTGCTCAACATGGTGAGAGGAATAAGTAATTCAATTGGTAATGAAGGCTTGGCCTAGTGTACTCAAATACCACTGTACTACTTACTGATCAGATGCTATAAAATAACACTTATCTGCTATTTGTGGAGTTTCCAACATTTATTATGCAAAATGATTGACTTAATATTCACAATGCTTGGACCTTATTCTGGGTTGGGTAATAAGAAGGTCGAGGGGGGTTCTAAGACCACCCTCGGTCACTCCTTTCTGTCTTGTTCCATTATGTAGCAAGCCATGCTGAAGGAACAAACTGGAGGCCATACTGGTTTTTGCTTGTTCAGCTTTGGGGGGGGCTTGGTTTGCAAAGCCAGCAAGGGATTCTCTTGACAACAATAGATGTGCTGGATGGTTCTGAATCAGGCTTTTCTGATGCTTTGAGGAACTTTGGGACCATGGGAAAACTGTCCTCTCTAATGAAATGTGCAGCTCCACAGTGCCCCCCCCACACTAAACCACTGGCCTCCACTACTGATAATGCTTTCACTTGTTTTGTTATTAGTTGTGACATGTTAGATTTCCAAACACCATTCTCTTGTGCTGCTGAGTCATAAAGCAGTACATTTTTGAATGGATTTACAGTTAAATTCTTTGTGCCACCTAAACTCAAACTGTAAATGTTCACCGTTTTATGATCGTATGGTGGTATACCCCATTAGAAATCACCAGAGAAATGCTCATCCTGAATATGAGAGTACTTTGGGCACTCGATTCAGAGGGGTAGTATTGTCCATTCCTTGCTGAAGGCGTTGCTAAGCAGCGATGGAATGCCTGAGGAATTCCAGTGTCTAGGTGTGTATTGGCTGATCTCCCCTACAGCACTGGAGAATTAGGCTAGATTACTAACCTTTGGGAAAGGGCCCATATGTTGCACATAATTGTCCCCTACAATAGATAGAAATATGATGCACAAATGGAAGTGCATTCTACACGCACATAAATGTTGTATACAGTTCACACAGAACACGACACAGTGACGTGGAGTACACAAAACTGTTAAGTTTAATTTCCTTTCCACTCCATTTTGACAGTGAATCTGATGCTATATGATGTTACTGCCCATTTGTTTGGGTGGTTTGTTCAGAAAATGTATGGGTATAATTGTGTAATGCATTTTTGCCTCAAATATATGTGATGCCAATTGTGATCTCTCTTTCTGCAGGTGAGAATGAAGTCTTGGAGCATCTCCAAAAGATTGCATCAAAGAACATGGTGTGGAGGTCTTATATCGGAATGGGCTACTACAACTGCTCAGTGCCTCCAGTTATACAGAGAAACCTTCTGGAGAATTCAGGATGGTAATGGTCACTTTGGTACAAACACACACAAACAAAAGAGTTGTGATGTGTTCTGCAGCTAGCCAAGTTGTCTCCATCAGTAGGGCAAGATACTGTATATTTGATTGTGCACTCAAGGTGCATATATGTATGGGCTTCTGCTTGTCATTAAAGCACTAATTGCTACATTGCAGAAAAACGTTCCCCTAATCAGATACATATTTTGACTAAGGTTAAAGTTCCCAGTTTAGGTTTGCACTGCATTAAATTACATCCTCACATGTGGGATCTGTTTTTTGTCCAACTTAAAACAAGACAGCACTGACTTTATTTTCATTAACTTCCACCCACTTCACCCTAGTATCTTGAATCCTTGAAAAACAGTTTGTTTTTCTGTGTATTGTAATACATTCTTACATTTAAAAAATATATATTTTAGTCATTTACCCAGAGCGATTAGTGCATTAATCTTAAGATGGCTAGGTGAGACAACCACATATCACAGTCGTAGCAAGTACATGTAATCTGTAATAATTTCTGTGTCTCCTGTTCTCAGGGTGACACAGTACACCCCTTATCAGCCTGAGGTGGCTCAGGGTCGCCTGGAGAGTCTGCTCAACTACCAGACCATGATCTGTGACATCACGGGCATGGCTGTGGCCAACGCCTCTCTGCTGGATGAGGCGACAGCCGCCGCTGAGGCCATGCAGCTCTGCCATAGGTGAGGGGAGAATAAACATAAGAGAAATAGTGGCTGACCATTAAAGGGTAGTTAATTTAGTATAGTTCATGTATAGGGTCTAGTTATAGTCTATAAATAAGGCCCAGAGTTTCTCCTAGTAAGGTCACTTTTTCAGGAAAAACTCCTGGCCCTACACATGTTAAAGGTGCACTATGCAGAAATGCTCAGCCATTTCCTGGTTCCTAAAATTGTAATCGTTTGCAGAATTTGTGACAAAAAAAGCAAGTATAGTGTAGAGAATCATTGTACCATCAACTGCTGTGAAATGTTTTCCATAACCAAAAAGATTGTTTGAAACGGGTGTACAAAACTTAAAGTTAAAGACGCTAAAACAAAACGTAAGAACGGTAAGCATAGAAATAATGCACATAGAACAGATCTACCGCTTCTTAGACTTGCTTTCATTGAGAATGAGAGATCTATAACTCAATTTATATGTGGATTTGGTCAGGCTGCCCAAAACGTGACATATTGCGTCTTTAATTGTTTGTTGTTGTGTTCCCTACAGACAGAACAAGAGAAGGACATTCTACATCGACTCACGATGCCACCCTCAGACAATTGCTGTGGTGCAGACCAGAGCCAAGTACGGACATCCTTCAAAGCTTCACTCAGACCAAGGTTAGAACTGTGTACTAAAAGCAGCATCCTCACTATGGGTGCTCTGATTGTTGACCAACAGCTACATTGGGGTCAAGACGGTGCTGAAGCTGCCTCATGAGATGGACTTCAGTGGGAAGGATGTGAGCGGTGTGCTGTTCCAGTACCCAGACACTGACGGCAGAGTGGAGGATTTCACTGCGCTGGTGGACCGTGCTCACAAAGGAGGGGTAAGAGAGCTGCCACGTCTGATATTGGTAGTAATGGTTTATTAACCTAGGATGCTATCTTAAAGTAAATGTGGGTTGGGGTTTGGTAGTGTTATTTTGGATTTGTTGCTCCTCGTTTGGTAGGAAAAGACCCCTCATTATGTGGCGATTTCCAGTTTGGTACCTCAGTGACTTGTTTGAAGACTCCCCGTCTCTCATCCCTGTAGGCTCTGGCTTGCTGTGCCACTGACCTGCTGGCCCTGTGTGTGCTGCGCCCCCCTGGAGAGTTTGGGGTGGACATCGCCCTGGGGAGCTCCCAGAGGTTTGGAGTACCACTCTGCTATGGTGGTCCCCACGCTGCCTTCTTCTCTGTCAAAGAAAACCTGGTCAGGATGATGCCTGGCAGGATGGTGGGAGTGACCAGGTGAGAGCCCTTAAGATTCACATTGGCCCTGTTCAGAATGGACGTCAGATCTCTTGAGATTGTTCAATGTTGGGCTTTATAAACAGCATGTTGAGATTGACTTTATATAATTCTTGCTCGCAGTGGAAAAGACTGAATTATACAGAATGCACATATACATAAAGACTATCTTGATGCACATTTGTTTGAAATGTCCCTTGTTCCTCTGCAGGGATGCAGCTGGTAAGGAGGTGTACCGTCTGGCTCTGCAGACCAGAGAGCAGCACATACGTAGAGACAAGGCCACCAGCAACATCTGTACTGCACAGGTACTGTATACCGACACTACTGTACACCCAATACCGACACGCTGTGCTGTACACCCCCAATACCGACACGCTGTACACCCCCAATATCGACACTCTGAACACCCCCAATACCGACACGCTGTGCTGTACACCCCCAATACCGACACGCTGTACCCGCCAAATACTGACACGCTGTGCCCCAGAACAGGATTGTTGCCTTACTGTATTCAACTCTTATGAAAGTTTGTTTGTGTAAAAAATCTCAATGTAGTGGTTGTCTTTATTTATAAATTATTATTTAATTTTTAAAGGAAAGTTTCTCACCTTCAAATGTATCTGTCTTTCAGGCTCTGCTGGCCAACATGGCAGCCATGTTTGGGGTGTATCATGGACCCCAGGGCTTAAGGCACATTGCTGAGAGGACACACAATGCTGCACTGATACTGGCTGAAGGTATGTCCTCCGAAACCCTGACTGCACAGATCCATTTTTACGTCACAACTTTTACGATCGATCAATGGTTAGCAAATTTCGACCAAAGGCGTGCATTGAGAAAGACAATGGTAACATTGCTTATTTTTAGATTTACAAAATGTTCTTTGAGTTTTTAGAAATGCCTCTCTCCCTCCTTTGGTATCAGGTCTGAAGCGGGCCGGACACAGGCTGCACAGTGAGATGTTCTTCGACACGCTGAAGGTTGGCTGCAGTGTGGCAGCCAAGGACATCCTGGAGAGGGCTGTCCAAAGGGAGATCAATCTGCGCGTCTACAGTGAGGGAGTGGTGAGTAGTAACAGATAGTTTGGGAACAAATGACATACACATACACCCAGTGTTCCCATGTGCTTTATTGACAACTTTTGACCCTTAGAATACATTGTCATTAAAGCACACAGAAGCATAGATACTCATGTTAAGACCCCCTCCATAAAGCCCCACTGTGGCGGTGTCATAAAACCTAGCAGTCAAACAGGGAAATGGTTCCAATTGTTTTTGTAACACTCATTTTTCCCATAGGGGATTTTAGAAAGACTTAAAATAAGGGCTGTGTTTCATTTAGGCTTACCCTGGCATGATGTTTTTATAACCATGTAAATCTCTCAGACAAGGTGACTTTTGGTTGAAATGATTTATTTGTTTACCTAGTTAGGTGTGTCTCTGGATGAGACCGTGACGGAGAGAGACTTGGACGATCTGCTCTGGGTCTTTGGATGTGAATCCTCAGCAGTATGTTTGCTTTCAATGGAATAAGATTATGCATATATTCAGCATTGATTTCTTTAAGAGAGTGCAAAGGTCCATCTTGAAGCCATAGGACAAATATAAAATTTCATTTAAATCTCAATATACAGGAGCTGATTGCTGAGAAGATGGGTGAAAGGGTGAAAGGCATTATGGGTAGTCCTTTCAAGAGGACCAGCAAGTACCTCGTTCACACAGTCTTCAACAGGTTGGTCTGTTTGTAGCTGCCACATATTACAATATTTGCCGTAATAAGGATGAGCTTGTTATGCCATAACTGTTGATGGCTTGTGTTCTCAGTGATGATGGTATTATCAGTATAATGACACCAGACTGGTGAGACATTAGCTGACGTTCCGTGATTTATTAATTGTCTTTGTTGTCCCAAACTCCAATTGATGCTTGGTAGAATAATTCCTTACACTGATAGCATAAGGTTGTTACACATACAGTACCAGTAGAAAGTTTGGACGCCTACTCATTCATGGGTTTTTCTTTATTTGGACTATTTCCTACATTGTAGAATAATAGTGAAGACATCAAAACTATGAAATAACACACATGGAATCATGTAGTAAACAAAACTGTTAAACAAAAATATATTTTAGATTCTTCAAAGTAGCCACCCTTTGCTTTGACAGCTTTGCACACTCTTGGCATTCTCTCAACCAGCTTCACCTGGAATGCTTTCCCAACAGTTCCCACATATGCTGAGCACTTGTTGGTTACTTTACCTTCAGTCTGCGGTCCAACTCACTCTCCTTCTTGGTCAAATAGCCCTTAAACAGCCTGGATGTGTGTTGGGTCATTTTCCTGTTGGCGAAACAAATGATAGTCCCACTAAGCGCAAACCAGATGGGATGGCGTATCACTGCAGAATGCTGTGGTAGCCATGCTGGTTAAGTGTGCCTTGAATTCTAAATAAATCACTGACAGTGTCACCAGCAATGCACCCCCCACACCATCACACCTCCTCCATGCAGAGATCATCCATTCACTTACTCTGCATCTCACAAAGACACAGCGGTTGAAACCAAGAATTGCAAATTTGGACTCATCAGACCAAAGGACAGTTTTCCACCGGTCTAATGTCCATTGCTCATGTTTCTTGGCCCAAGCAAGACTCTTCTTCTTATTGGTGTCCTTTAGTAGTGGTTTCTTTGCAGCAGTTTGGCCATGAAGGCCTGATTTCACGCAGTCTCCTCTGAACAATTGATGTTGATGTCTGTTACCTGAACTCTGTGAAGCATTTATTTGGGCAGCAATTTCTGAGGCTCGTAACTCTAATGAACTTATCCTCTGCAGCAGAGGTAACGCTGGGTCTTCTTTTCCTGTGGCGGTCCTCATGAGAGCCAGCTTCATCATAGTGCTTGATGGTTTTTGCAACTTCACTTGAAGAAACTGTCAAAGTTCTTGACATTTTCTAAAATTTGACTGACCGTTTCTTAAAGTAATGATTTACTGTCTTTTTTTCTCTTTGCTTATTTGAGCTGTTCTTGCCATAATATGGACTTGGTCTTTTACCAAATAGGGCTATCTGTATACCACCCCTACCTTGTCACAACTCCAACTGATTGGCTCAAATGCATTAAGAAGGAAATGCATTCCAGGTGACTACCTCATGAAGCTGGTTGAGAGAATTTCAAGAGTGTGCAAAGCTGTCATCAAGACAAAGGGTGGCTACTTTGAGATTTTTGGTTACTACATGATTCCATATGTGTTATTTCATAGTTTTGATATCTTCACTTTAATTCTACAATGTAGAAAATAGTAAAAATAAAGAAACTCTGGATTGAGTAGGTGCTAACGTTTGACTGGTACTGTATAAGGGATAATACAGGGTTTAAACACTAAGGTTTTCTAAGTAAAATAACACATTAAATCTAAAACATATCTTTATAATCTTGATTCACTCCTATTCTTCGTCCCGTGCAGTTACCACTCGGAGACCAACATTGTGCGTTACATGAAACGCTTGGAGAACAAGGACATCTCTCTGGTTCACAGCATGATCCCACTGGTGAGTTCTGAGAAAGCAAAGAAGATGTTTTTATTTTGGAGCTTTTTTTACATGGTCTGAATACTAAAAACCTATGAACTACTGAAAAGATTACTCGGCCATCGCCATTTGTAATATCCATTTTGTTTTCCATGTCAGGGTTCCTGCACAATGAAGCTGAACAGTTCTTCAGAGCTCATGGTGAGTTCATATCAGGGTTGGGGTCAATTCGGTTAGAAGGCAGTCAATTCAGGAAGTACTGAGATTAATTATTGGTGCAAAGGGCTTTAGCTTGCAGTGATTTCCCAATAACCTTTAGAATAAAATAAAAGTTTAACATTTTTAAATTCTCATCAGTTCCTGAATTGACTCTGATTTGAATTGACCCCCAACCCTGATTTTAATTAATATTTTCTTTCGCCTCCTTATGGTGGTGTGAAAAACACTAGCTTACCCTATGACTTGTACACTATTTTGTCATAAGGACATCGCTGACTGTAATTTCCCATATTTCTCCCTTTTGTTCTCTCTTTCCCACTGTTTTTAGCCCATCACTTGGAAGGAGTTTGCCAACCTTCACCCCTTCTGTCCCCTGGACCAGGCTGAGGGTTATCAGCAGCTCTTCAGGCAGCTGGAGAAGGATCTCTGTGAGGTGACTGGCTATGACAAGATCTCCTTCCAACCCAACAGGTAAGCCCCTCACTGACAGCAATATTCAGTCTGGGGTATTCATGACCAACTGGGATTTCAGTTTCCCAGACTCATCATCCGAGTGTGATTTGCCTGTCGCCCTCTGTTACACATACCCCATTGTCCAATTTATACATTTTACTTGATCATATAACTGTCAGTTTGTGGCTGATAACTATGGTTCCAAGTCCCCCACTTATCAGTATAAATGGGGCTGATGAATAGCACATCGTGCTACATTGGCCTGGAAAGATAGCGGCCTGGTTGTTCAACTCTTATTCCTTTACAGTTACTATGAAGCTCATATAGACTAACCTTTGAACTCAGCACGTTTGATTATCCTGAGACTTCACTGGGAGCATGTGTCTGGGAGCGTGTCTGGTACATTAAGACTGTATAACCTCGTCTTTCAGTGGTGCTCAGGGAGAATACGCTGGCCTCGCGGCCATCAAAGCCTACCTGAACTCTAAAGGAGAGGCCCATAGAACAGTAAGTATGGTTCTGATGAAACTAAACATCTTTGCTAGCACACAAGCTAGGCCCTGTAGAGTCCAAATAACCCACCCTTGATTAATTGTTATAACATATCAAAGTACATGTTGGGGTTTGTGTACTACAAATGACCTTAATTCAGTCTGAATGTTTGCTGCCGTCACCCATTTCCCTGTGAACAACCTGTATGTAATACATTATACTTAGACCCACCTACAATCATTTATCACATGTAAAGCCATAAAGGGACTCGTTTTAAGTACAATCACTTGTTTGTCGACAGACATTCTATTGGAAAAGCTCTATCTGAAGAAGAGGGTTGTTTGGATACTTCTACAGTAACTTTGAAAGGCCCAAGTGTCACAATGTGCTGGGTTGCAGTGGCTTGAGTATATCCGGTGATGGGAATATGATAGAACAGTGACCGAAGATAAGACTGCTTGTTCAAGTAGCTTTCCAGTTTTATAATTTGGCCTTTTATTTTTGTAACTATTATAAGCACATCTTTGATAGTGGAGTGAGTTATTGAAACAGTCAAGGTCCACAGTTGTACAAGTAAGGGACAGAAAATACCACACTGTCTGGAAGTTACTTGATTCCATATTTGGTGTGTTATTTGGTGGGGGGGGGACTTTGGGAACCGCAAGTCATGGGCAAAATAGATTGAGCTCAGTTTGTTTTTCCTGTTAGGGGGGGAAATGTAAACTTTACCCAACAAACACACAGGTCTTGGTGACCTTGTGTGACAATATTGCAAAATGTAAAAGGTCTCCTTTTATAAGGGATAAAAATCAATTGAAGACCAATTTTTAATTTTTTATTTTTTAATTTTTTATCATGTTTGATGTGAATTGGAGATTTGCGCTTCAAAATCTTAAGACTGTGATTGCATATCTAATGATTGACTTGTTTTAGGCCTAATTTTCTCTTTTTTACTTTGATGGTCTGAGTAACTGTTTCTGATATTTTCCTTTTGCTCAGGTTTGTCTGATTCCCAAGTCAGCCCATGGTACCAACCCGGCCAGTGCCCAGATGGCTGGCATGAAGGTGCAGGTGGTGGAGGTGGACAAGGATGGCAACATTGACATGGCAAATCTCAAGGCACTGGTAAGAGCTGCTTGGAGTGATTCTGCTAAGCTCACTGTTAGAGTAGCCTTTCAATCTAACCAATTATCTTGAGTATCCCGTTATGCTTTGTAAATCTATGCACTAAAAAAATCATTGCGGAATATGATGGCCCGACAGTCAGGTCACTCACTATGTACTGGTAGTGTAATTGGCAGTCAATTACCCCCCTTAAAAGTGGAGTCACAGGCTAACTCATTATTCCCCGATCAGGTGGACAAACACAAGGCTAACCTGGCAGCCATGATGATCACGTACCCCTCCACCTTTGGTGTGTTTGAGGAGAGCATTGATGATGTCTGCAATCTCATCCACCAGAATGGAGGACAGGTCTACCTGGACGGTGCTAATATGAACGCACAGGTGAGAGAAGAGTATAAGCGTGTCACCTTGCTGATTTTAAGTAAAATATTTTGTGGACATGATACTGCAAAGGTAATTTAAATGTTAACTCTGTGTACTAAAACTGTTAATACCTTTTTTGGTAAAAAAACGTTGGGTTGCTTATCCAGGTGTTAATTGAATCATGGACCCATTTATTTTAATATTGAGTCATATTACAGAAGTGTATTTGAAAGTATATATATTTTTTTTACAAGTGTCTCAGGGATTGCACTATTCCTCAGCGTTCGGTTGAATATTTTCAGTATTTTACAAATGTTCCATCCTGAGAATAAATCACTTCTCTCCGGGTAACCCAGTATTTCCCGCCAAAACAGGAAGTGCCATTCTAAAGCATAAATACACTACATGGCCAAAAGTATGTGTATATTCAAATGAGGGGATTTGGCTATTTCAGCCACACCCGTTGCTGACTGGTGTATAAAATTGTACACAGCCATAGACAAACATTGGCAGTAGAATGGCCCATACTGAAGAGCTAAGTGACTTTTCAATGTGGCACTGTCATAGAATGCCACCTTTCCAACAAGTCAGTTTGTAAAATATCTGCCCTGCTAGAGCTGCTCCGGTCAACTGTAAGTGCTGTTTTTGTGAAGTGGAAACGTCTAGGAGCAACAACATCTCAGCCGCGAACTGGTAGGCCACACAAGCTCACAAAACGGGACCACCGAGTGCATGTAGTGTAAAAAACGTATGTCCTCGGTTGCAACACTCAGTACTTAGTTACAAACTGCCTCTGGAAGTAATGTGAGCAGAAGAACTGTTGCTTCATGGAATGGGCTTCCATGGCCGAGCAGCCACACAAGCCTAAGATCACCATGCGCAATTCCAAGAGTCGGCTGGAATGGTGTAAAGCTCGCTGCCGTTGGACTCTGGTTTGGTGGATGCCAGGAGAACGCTACGTGCCCGACTGTATAGTGCCAACTGTAAAGTTTGGAGGAATAATGGTCTGGGGCTGTTTTTCATGGTTCGGGCTAGGCCCCTTAGTTCCAGTGAAGGGAAATATTAACGCTACATTATACAATGTCATTCTAGTGAATTCTGTGCTTCCAACTTTGTGGCAACAGTTTGGGGTAGGATGTTTCAGCATGACAATGCCCACGTGCACAAAGTGAGGTCCATACAGAAATGGTTTGTCAATCGGTGTGGAAGAACTTGACTGGCCTGCACAGAGCCCTGACCTCAACCCCTTTGAACATCTTTGGGATGAATTGGAGTACTGACTGCGAGCCAGGCTTAATCACCTAACATCAGTGCCTGACCTCAAATGCTCTTGTGGCTGAATGAAAGCAAGTCCCTGCATGTTCCAACATCTTGGGGAAAGCCTTCCCAGAAGAGTGGAGGCTGTTATAGCAGCAAAGGTGGGACCAACTCTATATTAATGCCCATGATTTTGGAATGAGATGTTCCATGAGCAGGTGTCAACATACTTTTGGTCATGTAGTGTATTTAAGCTATTCAATTTGATTATTTTTTAACTCCGGTCTAATAAATTTTACCCCCAGAGTACAGTAGCACCCCCTTCTGCAGATGAGTAACTTTGGAGATTTGCCTTTCTACCACATTGTCATCACCGCTCTCTCCTGCCTGCTCTGCTCTCTACTCTACAGGTGGGCCTGTGTCGTCCTGGTGACTACGGATCTGACGTCTCGCACTTGAACCTCCACAAGACTTTCTGTATCCCCCACGGAGGCGGAGGACCAGGGATGGGACCTATTGGAGTGTAAGTGACAAACTGGATAGTTTCCCTCAAATGCACATTGATGGGCTAAGCACAAACTCAAACTGCCCAAAGTAAATGTATAACTGGCCAAATCCATTATAAATGTGGAGGTTTTTTTCCTGGTCAGGAAACACTACTCACTAAGTATTAGTGCAAAAAAACACAATTTAAAAAGTGGATAAGTATTTACTTTTGACTTTAAATCGAGTTGTGTATGTTATACAGGAAGGAGCACCTTGCTCCGTTCCTGCCTAGCCACCCAGTGGTCTTAATGTCAGCAGGCAACATGTCCAGCTCCCTGGGCACCATCAGTGCTGCCCCCTGGGGCTCCAGTGCCATCCTGCCCATCTCCTGGGCTTACATCAAGGTCAGTACTACATCTATCCTATGAGCAGGTTGATGTTTGTCATGAATCTTGCCTTGGGAGGAAGAACTGAGTGGTATCCGCTAGATGGGCCAGATGCATAGTCAATATTGGCTATATCATGAAAATATAATGGAAACCAAAATGTGGTTTTTGGTCTTAAGGTTAGGCATCAGGATTAGCAGTGTGGTTAATTTTAGGTTTAAAATCAGATTCTATGACTTCGTGGCTATGCCAGCTTGTGACCACTGCAGAGCTGCCTCCAGTACACAAGTCATGACATTACATGCCAACAGGCATCCTATGGTTCAGTGCCATGGAATTTCAATAATGATATATTTGTTAGAATAGTGTTATTCAGGATACTCATTGTCTTTCTAGGCAAATGCAGAAAGAAAGCATGCAACTAAAGCAGCGATATCAGTTGAGTTCATGTCTATAGACCTTGACCTTGTATCCTACTGTGTAGATGATGGGAGCCAAGGGGCTGGTTCACGCCACAGAGGTGGCTATCCTGAATGCCAACTATATGGCCAAGAGACTGGAAAGCCACTACAAAATCCTCTTCAAAGGCAGGAAAGGTGAGTGGTAGTTCCTATTCACCCCGTATGGCAGCGTTTTGCAAACTAGGGGTCATGACCTTGTCAGATTTCCTGATTTGAAAATGGGGTCGCAAGAGAAACTAATGTACCATTTAGTTCATAGAACCGCGGGTACGTGAGTAACCTTTTGATATCCGCTAAAAGCGGACAGGAAAAACAGCGCTATCTGTTTTACTTCCTACAAATCTGGCTCAAATTTTTTGAACAGTTACAAGCTATTACGACCTCATTCCTGAAAGCGAAGACTCGCAGGAACACGTACAT
This sequence comes from Brachymystax lenok tsinlingensis, assembly GCA_030435695.1. Lineage (NCBI taxonomy): Eukaryota > Metazoa > Chordata > Actinopteri > Salmoniformes > Salmonidae > Brachymystax > Brachymystax lenok. Next base: position 71,267,355 of record CM059819.1, on the reverse strand, counting down.
GTCTTTTTCCCTCTACGATGCGCACAAGCTGCACAGAACTTAAAACGGAGTGGACAGGACCAGTCACCAAATCTGACTGGAGGGGAAAAAGAACACCATCACTGAAAGCAATCATCTTTTTTCTACACAGAAAATAATCTTCTTAGATTTTGTTCCTAAACTTCAATACCTTTTCATCTGTCACTTGGAACCATATTCCTTCAGATTAGAATACTGTCAGACTGATTTGTAATGGACGGGCACACTCCCAAATAAAAAACATTTGCTGTTGATTACATCACTTTATAAAGTCCTTCAGTAATTAGCCGACACTAGCAAAAGCAACATTTAACACTGATTTGTTTTGGTCCACAGGCTTTTGTGCTCATGAATTTATTTTGGATGTGAGGCCATTCAAGAAGTCCGCAAACATTGAAGCGGTGGATGTGGCAAAAAGGCTACAGGATTACGGTGAGCTGGAACACACTGCATTAACGGATAGTTAGGCACTGCTGAAAAGTCAACATGGTCCACTTGTCTCTCTTACTCTAAGTAAAACAATTATTAGGAAGTTTTATTATTGAATTTACCTGTGAGCCCCCTCATCCCCCTGTGTGTCTGACCTTGGTCAGGTTTCCATGCTCCCACCATGTCGTGGCCCGTGGCAGGAACCCTGATGATCGAGCCGACTGAGTCGGAGGACAAGGCAGAGATGGACCGCTTCTGTGACTCACTGATGGGAATCAGACAGGAAATAGCCGATATTGAGGAAGGCAGGATGGATGCCCGCATTAACCCATTGAAGGTACGTCACTGGCCTGACTTAGACAACTAACAAATTGTGTGTCAAGCCATGCAATGGTCATTAAACTCAAAGCAATTTTACTAAGTCAAATCGGTTAGTTTCAACATAACTGTTTTGTGTTGTTGACATCCTCTGAGGAAATGGCAATAATTTTTGAAACTGTCTATATGAGATGGGATTTCTGAAGTGTAAAAATTTTTGAAAATGTATGCTTTGGCCACATACGAGAATAGGACGAGTTGAGTATGAACTTTAAAAACAAGATTTTCACTAGACTAGACCACTGTGATATGGACAACCTTTTTATAGTGTTATTGAGCATAAATCTGTGCCTTAGTGGTAGCACCTAAAATGTAGCACGAGTTGCTGTATGTCACCAGAACAGCTAAAATAGGTGTTCACTGGGGTCTGTGTCCACAGATGGCACCTCACTCCCTGGCGAGCATCACCTCCACTACCTGGGACAGGCCCTACTCCAGGGAGTATGCTGCTTTCCCCCTCGTGAGTCTTCCCTCTGGAAAACACATGGCTGTTTTTATGATTCATGTGAATGTCAACATGTTTACATCAGCGTTAGCAAAATCTTTACACATTACCTTGCTTACAATTTGTTATTAGAAAGAGTAAACTCACTTTCCCCATTTCCAGCCATTCGTGAGGCCCGAGACCAAATTCTGGCCATCCATCTCCAGGATTGACGACATCTACGGTGACCAGCACCTGGTTTGCACCTGCCCCCCCATGGATGTGTATGAGTCACCATATGAGGAGAAGAGAGCTTCCTCATGACAAACGCCTCTGTTATACCAGTCGTCATCATTCCTCACACTTCCAAATTCTGAAAATCAAATTGAGTTGTATCGTACACTGTAGTTTCTGTATTTCAATGATGTGCCTCGATTCTTTTCTGTTGTACAAATAGTTGTCTTGACTCTCCCTTTGACGTTTTTATGCTCTAAAGTACCGGATCGGACTGCCACGTAGATCAACTTGTGTAGGGTTTTGTTAATATTTGCTGTGTTCTGTGCATGAAAATGTGTATTTTGACATCTTTGCCTAATCACTTATACTAGTCTTGATAAGAATTATGGATAGTTTTAATGATCTGTTTAAGGAAAATAGTTGTATTGAACATTGTCAATCTTTTCTTGTTCAGTTAAGTAGACTAGTCATTTCTTTTTCACAGAAGGAAATACTGCCATCTAGATTTGAATGTTAAACACCAATAACTTTCTCACATGATTTGTTCTGAGACACTTGATACTTATTTCCAAAACACACTAAGATGACATTGAAAAGGTGATTGCTGTCCTCATCTTGAACTAAGTATTAGTTCAAACAATGACTGTCCAGTTCTCTGCCTATGGACATGGCATGAGAACCCCAAGGAAGTTCCTTCCTTTTGTTAATCCTATTGGGTGATCATCTTTGCTTAGCTTCAACATTGACTTACTGTACAACTGGGAACAGTTGTGGGTGCATGACTTCAAAGTGCTGTGGTGAGTATCAACGTAAAGATTGTTAGATCTACAGCCTGTATGTATGATTAAATTACACATTGACTTGTGATTGCAACTCCACTATGTAGGAATACAATTTAAGAATCTTGCAAACTTGAGCATCAGTTCCGTTCTCACATGACTAGCATATGCCTGGTTAGTGTGTAAGTGAAATTATGGTAGCAAATCAATTTAAAGAGCAGGGGAGAGCGATTGTTCCCTAGACAATTGCCTCGTGCCCATTGGGATAAAAAGTGCAGGTTTGTGCCATTGTACAGCCACCACACATTCAATGCCTTTACATTTTTTATTAATTCAATATTGCTAAAATAACCAAGTAATGTACTTTGATGGGTATAAAATACAAGTTTTAAAAAAAATAACTTTAGTGCAAAAGTATCCTATTTTTGTCGGGTGTTTAGTCGAGGCGTAGACAATATCACGCATTCAAGTGTTTTAATTTAACGCGGCTGTATGGGATTTGTTGGATTATTAATCGGGTGGTTTCATTGCATACAGTGTCCGTGATAGCTCCTCACCTCAAAAAATACAGAGGGTGTCAGCTAGCACAGATCTAGACCCTAGTTGTGCTACTCACGTAGAAAGACAATGGTGCCTGAGAGCAGGGCTTGAGTACTGCCATCACGGAGTTTTAAACAAAAATGCTGGGCCAGTAGCCTCACTGATTATGTGCCATCTTCAGCAGAAGAGGAGCTATAGGAGGACAGGCTCATTGTAATGGAATAATGGAACAGTATCAAACATGGTAACCTTGTGACTGTTCATTTTATGCCGTTCCAATGAGCCTGTCCTCTAGCTCCTCCCACCAGCCGCCTCTGCTCGTCCGTTGACCCATTTTGGTGAAGAAAGACTTAAAATCTACAGAAGACATTCAGATTTTGAAACAGACTGACCATTATTTCAGAAACATCATCAGGGGAGGACTAAATGGTGTGGCAACAGTTGACAACGTGTGATGTGGATGGAAGGAATTTGCACAACATAACCATTAAGCTTGATATATTATTTGAATAGAGTCTGTATTGGAAAGAATCAATGGTAATACAGATAATGATAACAAGAAGGCACTGGTGACATGTAAAGTGCTGAGACAGCTCCAGTACTAGATTGCCATGGGCAATATTCTATTGTGTAAAAGGGGGATGATTTATCATTAACCCTATAGCACATGACATTCGAGTTAACGTAGATAAAGCGGCACATTGAAAGTGCTTAACTTACATTATGTGCCTAAGCATAGGGGTTGTTAGCAGCAGGTCTGACCAATCACCATTTAAAATAGGCAAAATACATGCATTGCACCAGAGATTAAAACAAATACTTGAAATAAATTTCTAGATGTTCATACAGGTATGCTGTATGCCAATTATATAACTGACAATTTCAAGACAATCAGTGAACATTCAAATACATCATGGTAGGCATTAAAAGTGATAAAACTACTGTACAACCTGGTAAAACATATGTAAACCAAGAACTTTACAAATGGTGAATGACCAGGTATAATATCAACACCCTCCATTATTTACTCCTGTGACGCAGCTTAGAGATAAAACCCTGACTAGGCGCTACAAGCTCAGACTTTAGCCATCCCAAGAGCTCATGAACTGCAAACATTTACTGCCATATCCCCTGAAACAGATTATCATTTGCAGTTGCTCTCACTAACAACCAGCTTCACTCCCATCTTGTAGGCAAAGACCTGAGTGGCCTCTAGCTCCGTTTCACTGGGAGAGGCCTTCTTCCGCTCGACAAACCGGTCCACCAGCACCACAAACACACCAGATATGATGAGAACCAATCCAGACAGGTAGAAGCATGCACCAAAGTCTTTGTCCAGGTCAACCAGCCAACCTGTGCAAAGAGAAGAAATTTGAGCCACACAAACTGCTGCCCTGGATGAATAAACCAGTAGCGTCACTGAATAAATGCTTAGTTCATTCAAAGTGAAAATGGGTGCAAATCTTGTTAGTGCATGTCAACATCGTAATTTCGCTCCATCTCACCTGCAGCAGGTGGACCAATGAAGCCCCCGATACTTCTAAAAAGCATGAAGAGTCCCAGGCCGCTGTCAAACCCCTCCAGGCCCACTATGTCCACAATAGACGTCACATGGATGGCTACCACGCAGCCAAACAGAAAACCGTAGAGCGAGGAAAAGACCAGAAGGACTGAGTAGTCCTTGCCAATGGGCAGCAGCAGTAGCACTACCCCCAACATGGTGACCACCATTGTCAGCAACTGTAGGTTCCTCACCAGCCTCAGGTTGGCCAGCCAACCACAGGCCAGACGACCAAGCAGGTCAGCCAATGCCAGCACAGACAAAATGGACGCCGCCCAGTAGTTCTTCAATCCCAGGCTGGTGGCATAGGGAACCACGAAGAGAGGTGGGATGAAAAATCCTGCAGCAGCAAAAATGGCAAACAGGATGTAGAGCAGCAATTCTGGTTTCCTTAGCAACGTCCACTGGAAGCTTAGCTTCTTTGGTGTCGGGTCATCAGCAGCTTTGGAGTCCTGGTGGTTGTCCTTATTTGGCTTGGTGGGATTATGGGTTTTGGATTCAAGAGGTCTCATGAGGGCTCCACAGACACAGAGGTTGAGCTGAAGGCTCCCTATGACGAGCAGAGCTCCCTGCCAGGTGTAGACCTCGATGAGCCACTGGAAGAAAGGACTGAACACCATTGCGAAAACACACTCCCCGGAGCTGGCTATGGCGTACGCTATGGGACGCCACTTCAGGAAGTAGTGGCTCACTATGCTGTTGGCTGGTAACCAGGAAAATGAAAGTCCCAAACCTAAAAATAAAGCGAAGATAAATCTGTGTATGTGCTCAAATTTAATGAGCCAATATAGCTAATCAATAACTACACCAAGTTGTTTAGTTACAATGTGTTCTGGTTGGGGTCACAAGTCAAAACTCATCAGGATTGTTTACCCTCAGGGATGACCATTTCAGTTCTATTTTCTCAAATTCCTAAAATCAAAAATCACTTGAGGTAATGCCTTAGGTGTTCCTGTAACTGATGATGTTAACTGTACTGGTACAGTAGGTTTTATGGGCTGGTGTGGTGGTATGGTGATCGTTGTCTCCTGTGATTGGTCATTGACAAAAAAAGTTGTAACTTTGTCACCAAGGTAAATTGTTTAAAATATGACGTTTTTTTACTTTTTTTTTTTCCCTCACTTGGGGAGCCCCCCCCAACCCTACCTTGCAGTACGCCGATGCTGAGGTACAGCCATGGAAGACTGAGGTCGAGAGAAGCTAGGATCATCCCTGAAGCAGTGAGGAGCCCTCCCATCATGATGACTGCCCTCTGGGTACAGTGCATGCTCAGGACACTGGCGACTGGGGCTGAGGTGAGGAGACCAATCATTACAGGAACCAGAGTGGATTGTTCTAGTGGTTACTGCAACAAAATGTCAACCTTGTCTCTAGTTGCTTGAGCATGAAACCCATGTTTGTTTCTTTGGCCAACTTATAACGCTCTATAACCATACAACACATTTCAGTTGAATAATGAAATAGAATTTAAACTGCAATGCAAACAAGACAAGTTGCCCTTACCATCACTTACCTCCCAAGTGAAACATGACTATCATAGTGGAGGTGACCCATGAAGTTGTGCTGGTGAGGACTCCAAAGTGGTTCTGGATCTCTAGAAAGAATAGGCCGAAGTTCTTAAGGACACCTGTAGTGAGGCCCATGATAAAGAAGGCGGAGGTGACCACCACCCATCCATAGCCCCCATCAGGGGGGCCACCGGCCTTCATACTGGGGCTCTGCATCACAGCTCTACAGCCTTTGAAGAACATACATGTACAGTAGGCATATGTTCACTGCTGCAATGCGGTCAGTAAATGGGTGGTTCCACCACTTTATATTATTTCGACATTGTCATAAAGAGCACATGTTCAACTTAATAAAAAACGAATATTGCCCCCCCAAAAAAACAGTAGATATTAAAAAAAGCACTTCATTTAATATAACAGGCTTTCAAAATTGAATATTTGTGCACAATTTCTACTTAAAATGTCAAATGGAACTCATTTCGTGGACCCAAATACATCAAATTGGCCAAATACAGGTACAGTTGCAACCTGGTCTCAGAGCATTTTGTATGTAAATCCAAGATGCTCCATTTAGTATGATATGTTACATTTGGTATGGTTACATAAGACAGATGGTTACTTAAGGCAAAAACAAAAGGAGGGTTTTTGGTCAGATTGGGTTGCTAGACTTTTTCGTATGTCCAAAGGTTGATAGTTCAAAGCTCATCACATACAACTTTAGCATTTGAGCAAATTAGCAACTTTTCAACTACTTAGCATGTTAGCTAACCCGTCCCCTAACTTTAACCCTTTTAGCTAAACCATCATCTAATTCTTAAACTTAAACCCAAATCCTAGCCTAGCAAACATTAGGGAGCTAGCTAACGTTAGCCACCTAGCTAGAATTAGTAACATATATGTTTAGCAAATTCCTAACATTGACTGTCTCGGATTTACGTACATAATAATACGAAATGCTCCGAGACCAGGTTGACAGCGAGTATGAAACACTTTCTTAGAGCTTCAGCTTGTCTGCCTGAATGTATTTCTCAGAATGATGACAGTTTCTGAATTTCTGACTAGATAGTAGTGTCCACCGGCGCTCTAAACTCAGATTGTCTGTCTTTCAAGAGAATGACCGCACGCTTTTTTCCTCGCAATGAGATAACAGCAGTTACTGCACTTGCATGATGTCTAGTCATTCTGCTTTTTCTATGTCTAAATTTACAGTATTTCTCCCGCTAACCGTTCTGAGAACTCAACGCAAGGATGGAATTAAGAAATGGAGTATCACTCACGACTGGATCGTAGCCTCCTCACTTCGTGCTCTTCTCCTCCTTCTGGTTTATTGGGGGATATTGCTGTTCTTCTCTTCTACCCGCCATATCGTAATTTCTATTTCAGCACGGGGAGGTCTTCTATATATACATGTCGGAGTTGGCCACTCCCCCTGCGAGCTCAACTGCCCCCAGTTGAAATGGTCTAAAACCGCCACTGATTGGCCAATGAGAGGCTTTGGTCACAACTCATTTATTTTATTTTTATTTGACATTTATTTAACTAAGCAAGTCAGTTAACCTCTACAGGCACCGGGGAAGTATTCGGAAGTTTGAAGAGTCTGGCGTGCCCAAAGTAGGATATGCACATAATTAGTACTATTGGATAGGAAACACTCTGAAGTTTCTACAACTGTTAAAATAATGTCTGTGAGTATAACAGAACTGATATGGCAGGCGAAAACCAGAGGAATTTCTGTCCGGATTTTTTTTTGTGTGACATGCCCTCACTTTCAATGGCTGTCTATGGGATTCTCAGCAAAATAGGACCCAGATTGCAGTACCTATGGCTTCCACTAGATGTCAAGTCTTTAGACAATGTTTCATGCCTTTATCATGGAAGACAACCGAACAGAAGAAGAATTTGTACGTGGATAGAGGAAGTCACTTTAGTTTTTTGTGCGCGAGACCGTGTGCTCGTTCCTCTGTATTTTCCTTTTCTATTATTTAGGATATTATCTGTGTGAAATATAATCGTTAATATACATAAAAGTGTACCTAAGGATACATTATAAATGATGTTTGATTTGTTTGGGCAAAGTTGATAGGTATAATTTGAACGCTTTCTCTTCCCTGTACAATGGGCGAGTCGACGGGGGATTTTCTGAACATAACGTGCCAACCAAATGGAGATTTATGGATATAAACAATGACTTTTTCTAACAAAAGAAACATGGATTGTCTTGCTTGGATACTTCGGATTGCCCTCAGCAGAAGATCATCAAAAGGTAAGCGATTTATTTTAGCTCTTTTATATGTTTTGTGAGACCCGCGCTGGTTATGATTTTATGCTAATGCAGAAAATATGTGAGGTGCTATCCTCAAACAATCAAATGTTGTGCTTTCGCCGTAAAGCCTTTTTGAAATCTGACAAACAACGCTGTGATATTGCCAAGAGTCTAAGCTTTTGAAGACTATGCAACACTTGTATATTGATGAATGTTTTATAATTCAACTTTTGGATTTGGCGCCTTACATTTCCCCGGGTAGTGTCCCAATGATCCGTATAAGGCTTTTAAGAACAAATTCTTATTTTACAGCCTACCCTGGCCAAACCCTCCCCTAACCTGAATGACGCTGGGACAATTGTGCTCTGCCCTATGGGACTCCCAATCATGGCTGGTTGAGATACAGCCCAGGATCGAACCAAGGTCTGTAATGACACCTCTAGCACAGAGATGCAGTGTCTTAGACTGCTGCGCCACTCAAGAGCTCATACAGCAAAGGGAGTTGTGGTTGTATCTATTCTATGGTTGTATTATGTTGGTTGTATCCTGCAACATAACCAAGGTAGACCACTAAAATGTGCAGTCAAAATTAAGCATGCCTGTCATTACTGGAATGGAATGGAAAGGACCAACACCCCCAACCTCATAATTGATTAAATCACGTGTGTATGCTTAGAGTCAATGGTGTATGCCAACATGGAGAGAACCCCATCATTAATGGTGTAATACGCCCTTGCCTTGAGAATCGGGCATGTTCATCATTACATAATTGTCTGAAGGAAATTAATGATGAATATTAGGGCAAACTAGTCCATTTACAACATCTGACAGCCCTACAGTCGTGGCCAAAAGTTTTGAGAATGACACAAATATACATTTTCACAAAGTCTGCTGCCTCAGTTTGTATGATGGCAATTTGCATATACTCCAGAATGTCACATGTGTGAGTGTTGACGAGGACAAGGCTGGAGATCACTCTGTCATGCTGATTGAGTTCGAATAACACTGGAAGCTTCAAAAGGAGGGTGGTGCTTGGAATCATTGTTCTTCCTCTGTCAACCATGGTTACCTGCAAGGAAACACGTTCCGTCATCATTGCTTTGCACAAAAAGTGCTTCACAGGCAAGGATATTGCTGCCAATAAGATTGCACCTAAATCAACCATTTATCGGATCATCAAGAACTTCAAGGAGAGCGGTTCAATTATTGTGAAGAAGGCTTCAGGGCACCCAAGAAAGTCCAGCAAGCGCCAGGACCATCTCCTAAAGTTGATTAAGCTGCGGGATCGGGGCACCACCAGTACAGAGCTTGCTCAGGAATGTCAGCAGGCAGGTGTGAGTGCATCTGCAAGCACAGTGAGATTAAGACTTTTGGAGGATGGCCTGGTGTCATGAACGGCAGCAAAGAAGCCACTTCTCCACCAGGAAAAACATCAGGGACAGACTGATATTCTGCGAAAGGTACAGGGATTGGACTGCTGAGGACTGGGGTAAAGTCTTTTTCTCTGATGAATCCCCTTTCCGATTGTTTGGGGAATCCGGAAAAAAGCTTGTCCGGAGAAGACAAGGTGAGCGCTACCACCAGTCCTGTGTCATGCCAACAGTAAAGCATCCTGAGACCATTCATGTGTGGGGTTGCTTCTCAGCCAAGGGAGTGAGCTCACTCACAATCTTACCTAAGAACACAGCCATGAATAAAGAATGGTACCAACACATACTCAGAGAGCAACTTCTCCCAACCATCCAGGAACAGTTTGGTGACGAACAATGCCTTTTACAGCATGATGGAGCACCTCCAAGCATTGATTATGCAAGAATGGGCTGCCATCAGTCAGGATGTGTCCCAGAAGTTAATTAACAGCATGCCAGGGCGGATTGCAGAGGTCTTGAAAAAGAAGGGTCAACACTGCAAATATTGACTCTTTGCATCAACTTCATGTAATTGTCAATAAAAGCCTTTGACACATATGAAATGCTTGTAATTATACTTCAGTATTCCATAGTAACATCTAACAAAAATATCTAAAGACACTGAAGCAGCAAACCTTGTGGAAATTAATATTTGCGTCATTCTCAAAACGTTTGGCCACGACTATACAGTAGTCAGCCACCAATTGTGCAAGTTCTCTCACTTAAAAAGATGAGAGAGGCCTGTAATTTTCATCATAGGTACACTTCAACTATGACAGACAAAATGAGGAAAAAAAATCCAGAGAATCACATTGTAGGATTTTTAATGAATTTATTTGCAAATTATGGTGGAAAATAAGTATTTGGTCACATACAAACAAGCAAGATTTCTGGCTCTCACAGACCTGTAACTTCTTCTTTAAGAGGCTCCTCTGTCCTCCACTCGTTACCTGTATTAATGGCACCTGTTTGAACTTGTTATCAGTATAAAAGACACCTGTCCACAACCTCAAACAGTCACACTCCAAACTCCACTATGGCCAAGACCAAAGAGCTGTCAAAGGACACCAGAAACAAAATTGTAGACCTGCACCAGGTTGGGAAGACTGAATCTGCAATAGGTAAGCAGCTTGGTTTGAAGAAATCAACTGTGGGAGCAATTATTAGGAAATGGAAGACATACAAGACCACTGATAATCTTCCTCGATCTGGGGCTCCATGCAAGATCTCACCCCGTGGGTCAAAATGATCACAAGAACGGTGAGCAAAAATCCCAGAACCACACGGGGACCTAGTGAATGACCTGCAGAGAGCTGGGACCAAAGTAACAAAGCCTACCATCAGTAACACACTACGCCGCCAGGGACTCAAATCCTGCAGTGCCAGACGTGTCCCCCTGCTTAAGCCAGTACATGTTCAGGCCCGTCTGAAGTTTGCTAGAGAGCATTTGGATGATCCAGATGAGGATTGGGAGAATGTCATATGGTCAGATGAAACCAAAATAGAACTTTTTGGTAAAAACTCAACTCGTTGTGTTTGGAGGACAAAGAATGCTGAGTTGCATCCAAAGAACACCATACCTACTGTGAAGCATGGGGGTGGAAACATCATGCTTTGGGGCTGTTTTTCTGCAAAGGGACCAGGACGACTGATCCGTGTAAAGGAAAGAATGAATGGGGCCATGTATCGTGAGATTTTGAGTGAAAACCTCCTTCCATCAGCAAGGGCATTGAAGATGAAACGTGGCTGGGTCTTTCAGCATAACAATGATCCCAAACACACCGCCTGGGCAACGAAGGAGTGGCTTCAGAAGAAGCATTTCAAGGTCCTGGAGTGGCCTAGCCAGTCTCCAGATCTCAACCCCATAGAAAATCTTTGGAGGGAGTTGAAAGTCCGTGTTGCCCAGCGACAGCCCCAACACATCACTGCTCTAGAGGAGATCTGCATGGAGGAATGGGCCAAAATACCAGCAACAGTGTGTGAAAACCTTGTGAAGACTTACAGAAAACGTTTGACCTCTGTCATTGCCAACAAAGGGTATATAACAAAGTATTGAGATAAACTTTTGTTATTGACCAAATACTTATTTTCCACCATAATTTGCAAATAAATTCATAAAAAATCCTACAATGTGATTTTCTGGATTTCTTTTTCTCATTTCATCTGTCATAGTTGAAGTGTACCTATGATGAAAATTACAGGCCTCTCTCATCTTAAGTTGGAGAACTTGCACAATTGGTGGCTGACTAAATACTTTTTTGCCCCACTGTACATAGTAATGCTTGATTCACTGTTTTCACAACGTATGCCAACTCCCACCTCTCCCTCTCACTAGGGTGCATGTGCTCTGAAAGGGATTGGTTTTCCCCTGAGCTGAACCTTTAAAAACAGAGAACATGGTTGAGTGTGAGAATGCAAGTTGGATAGTAATGAAATGCATTTCAACAGCATAAGCCAATACACTCCCCTCCATACATATTTGGACAGTGAGCACCTCAAATAAAATGTGGCTCTATACTCCAGCATTTTGTATTTGAGATAGAATGTTTCATATAGGCAACAGTTCAGAATGTCAGGTTTTATTTGAGAGTACTTTGAGACATACAGTGGGTATAGAAAGTCAGAATGTTCACCTTTCGTTGCCTTACAGCCTGAAATGAAAACACATAAAATCTGACTTTTTCCAGCTTTATTTTCACACATTAAGTAACCCACAATATCCAAGTGAGAAAAAAAAATAGTAAAATAGTAAAATACCCTATTTGGATAAGTGAACACCCCACTGAGTTAATACTTGGAGGAACCACCTTTTGCTTGAATTACAGCCATGAGTCTCTTTGAACACGTCTCTAACTTTGCACAGCTTGACTGTGCAATATTTGCCAATTCTTCCTTGCAAAATTGTTCAAGCTCAGTCAAATTGCATGTTGACCACTCATGGACTGCACCCAAGTCATTCCACAGATTCAATGGGATTTAAGTCGGTGCTCTGACTAGGCCACTCAAGGACATTCACCTTCTTGTCCTTCAGCCACTGTACAGTTGCTTTGGGTCATCTTCCCATTTTCAACTTCCTGGCAGAGGGCTGCAGGTTCTCCTCAAGAATCTGTCAGTATTTTGCACTGTCCATTTTCCCTTCTATCCTGACAATTGCTCCAGTCCCTGCTAAAGAGAAACACCCCCACAACAGGATGCTGCCACCGCCGGGCTTTACTGTAGGCATGGTGTTCTTTACTGTAGGCATGGTGTTCTTTGGGTGGAAAGATGTATTGGGTTTTCGCCAGACATATAGTTTTGCATTCAGGCCAAAAAGTTCAATTTTGGTCTCATCTGACCACAGCACCTTTTGCCACGGCCTCGGAATCTACAATGCGCTTTTTGGCAGAGCTCAAACGAGACTTTGTGGCTTTTTTTGAGGAGTGTTTTTTTTCTTGCCACGCTCCCATAGAGGCCAGATTTGTGGAGCTTGTGATATTGTGGTCACATGCACACATTGACCAGTGTTTGCCATAAAGGCCTGAAGCTCCTTCAAAGTCACCATTGGCTTCTTGGTAGCCTCTCTGATCAGTTTCCTCCTTGCCCAGTCATCCAGTTTGGAGGGATGGCCTGATCTATGCAGGGTCTGGGTGGTGCCATACGCCTTCCACTTCTTAATAATGGTCTTAACTGTGCTCCGAGGGATAGACAAAGCCTTCGAAATCTTTTCATATCCATTCCGACTCGTGCCTTTCCAGAACTTTATCTCGTAGATCTTTTTAAAAAGTACCTTTCCGCCCATAGTGGATTCTTTGCTTTGAAATGCACTACTAAGCAATGGAGTCCTCTATGAACAACTGCTTTTATTCTGAACTAATCAAAGTCACTACAATTGGTCACAAATGGAAGCCAATTAGCTTGATTTGTGATTTGGAAGGTGGTTGGTTATACCTCAGCAAGTTTGCACTTACAATTCAAAGAGGGGGGTTCACTTATCCAAAAACAGTATTTCACTGTTTTACTTTGAATTAATTTTCAGTTTTTTAGAAATAAAAATGTACTTGGATATTGTGGGTTACTGTCTGTAAATTATTGTATGTGTTTTCATTTCAGGCTGTAAGGCAACAGAAGGTGAACATTTTGAAAGGGGGTGGTGACTTTCTATTGTATTTGTTTTACTGTTTAGAAATGAAAACACTATGTATCAAGTCCCCCCATTTGGACAGATTCACTTAGTGTATTAAAGTAGTCAAAAGTGTAGTATTTTTTGCATGCAAGGACTACATCAAGCTTGTGACTCTACACAGTTTTTGGATGAATTTGCTGTTTGTTTTGGATTATGTTTTTCCCAACAGGAACTGAATGGTGAATAATGTCTTGTGCCATTTTGGAGTCTACATTCATCCTAATAAGAAAAATCATTAATGAATCATTATTCAGTCATATCCTTGAAGTAACATTAAGTGGATGCTACCATGATTATGGATAATCATGAATGAATCGTGAATGTATGAGTGAGAAGGTTACAGAGGCACAAAGATCACACTCCCCCAAAAATGCTTATCCCCCGTTATTGGTAATTGTGAGAGGTTAGCATTTTGTTGTAGCCTCTGAATGGCATCATTATTCATGATTCATACATTTTTTCATATCAGGATTAATCTACTCAATTAGAAATAAAATTACTCTAGTCATCATTCAGTTACTATTGGGCAAAACATAATAAAAAAAAACTGCTTGATTAGATAAGCGCTCAACCCCGAGTAAATACATGTTAGAATCACCTTGGGAAGAGATTACAGCTGTGAGTCGAAGTCTCTAAGAGCTTTGCACACATGGATTGTACAATATTTTGCCCATTTAATTTTTTTAAAATACTTCAAGCACTGTCAAGTTGGTTGTTGATCATTGCTAGACAGCCATTTTCAAGTCTTACCATAGATTTTCAAGCCAATTTAAGTCAAAACTGTAACTAGGCCACTCAGGAACATTCAACATCGTCTTGCTAAGCAACTCCAGTGTATATTTGGCCTTGTGTTTTAGGTTATTTTCCTGCTGAAAGTTGAATGTCTCCCAGTGTCTGTTGGAAAGCAGACTGAACCAGTTTTCATCTAGGATTTAGCCTATGCTTAGCTCAATTTCATTTTTTTTTATATCCAAAACAACCTACCTAGGCCTTTCAAATGACAAGCATACCCATAACATGATACGGCCATCGTCATGTTTGGAAATACTAAGTGGTACTCAGTGATGTGTTGTATTTGCCCCAAAATAATGCTTTTTATTCAAGAACAAAAGTGTATTTCTTTGCCACATTTTTTGCAGTATTACTTTAGTGCCTTATTGAAAACAGGATGCATGTTTTGACATTTTTTATTCTGTACATGCTTTCTTTTCACCCTGTCATTTAAATTAGTATTGTGGAGTAACTACAATGTTGTTGATCCATCTTAAGTTTTATATCACAGCCATTGAAGTCTAACTGTTTCAAAATCACCATTGGCCTCATGGTGAAATCCCTGAGTGGTTTCCTTCCTCTCCGGCAACTGCGTTAGGAAGGACGCTTGTATCTTTGTAGTGACTGGGTGTATTGATACACCATGCAAAGTGTAATTAATAACTTCCCCATGATCAAATGGGTATTCAATGTCTGCTTTTTATTTTAACCGATCTACCAATAGGTGACCTTCTTTGTAAGGCATTGGAAAAGCTCCCTGGTCTTCTTGGTTGAATGTGTGCTTGGGACCAACAGATAATTGTATGTGTGGGATAGTGAGATGGGGTAGTCATTCAAAAATCATGTTAAACACTATTATTGCACACAGCACGAGTCCACGCAACTTATGTGACTTGCTATGTACATTTTTATTCCTGAACTTATGTAGGCTTGCCATAACAAAGAGGTTGAATACTAACTGACTCAAGACATTCCAGCTTTTCATTTTTAATTAATTTGTAAAAATGTCTAAACATGATTCCACTTTGACATTATGGGGTATTGTGTGTAGATCAGTGACACACAATCTCAATGTAATACATTTTAAATTATTACAACACAAAATGTTGAAAAAGTCAAGGGGTGTGAATACTTTCTAAAGCCACTGTATGTATGAAAATGCCCTCAAATAAGATCTGACATTCTGTACTGTTGCCTCATTTGATCTCAAATCCAAAGTAAAAGTATAGAGTATAAAGCCCCCCCAAAAAAGTGATTCAATGTCCAAATACATAGGGAGGGGAATGCATGTAGACACATTTTAACAAATAGAAGAATCTGTCATAATCTTGTACCTGGGTTTATTCACTGACCAGTTGTGACCCCTGGATTTGATACACTAGTTTGTAACACTCCCATTTGGTGATGACGTGGGGAGAAAATGCATGAGATGTTGCAATAATAAAGTAGCTCTAGGAAAAATAAAGTATCTCTAGGAACTTAAAGGCAAGTAGTGTTAAGTATTTTTGAAAGGGATTGTGTAGGACTATGCATCATAATGTCTTGACAAACCTAACTAGTGAAATTGAAGAGCTAATGTCACAGATTATACTGATAGTGTGACCATATACAAATGAAAGAGATTAGTCTTGTGATTTGAGGAGTGATATGATGAGTGGCCTGTTCGGTTGAAGGGATATTTTTAGAATGGACATTTGATATGAAAGGAATGAGTGTCACATACTCTCAACTACTGTTGAACTATCCTCAAGCAGAGTTCTGCCTGTGTACACAGTATCAGAAGAGTCCTATAATCTGTACTGACCTTGAACATAATATTATTGACTGTAAGGCCAGCAGAAAAAGTTACTGACCCCACTAATGGGTTTTTGAAAGACATTCTACAACCCTTTTTCATATGGCATTGATATATTTTAATCTTACACCACCTGCTTCACAATGGAATTTTAAATCAATGGATTTTTAAATCTCTAAATGTACTTCATTTACACTGACTTCTTGTCTAACATGTCAAATACAGACTGCAGTGTATTCATTTCATTTTATAAAATTATAAAATCCTCTTGACATATGTACACAAATATATGTATATACATACATAAAACTACACAAATAAAAAGAAGAAACATTCCGTTCCATCAGTCCAGCATACTTTCATTTTTCAGATGGGGGGACAGAAAGGTGAAGGCTAGCCCTGCTAGCTTAGAAAACAAAGGTCTGGAGAAGAAAAAAAAACACACACAAGAAAAATGAGACCTTGTTTGATACAAGTGTCTCTATAGTGACCTGGTAGAAGATCTTGTTCTCAGTCCAATCTATTGCCACACTGCAAAAGGACAGGGCCGGGGGGCGGTCGGTCACACACACACACACACACACACACACACACACACACACACGGCAACCAAGTGAATGCAGAAAAACAGTCTCTTAGAAGAGGGGCACTTAGGGTGTTTGTCTACGTATCCTTGCTGTCACGGAACAGGTCGACACGCAGGGCCAGCTCCTTGAAGGAGGGCCGCAAGCATGGGTCTTTGTCCCAGCATTCCTGCATTATCTCATGCATCTGAGAGAACGAGAGAGAGAGAACCAAAAACATGTTTATTTGGGATGGTCACAACTGGTAGCCTTCCTATGGTATATATTCATTGAAATCTGATGATAACATAAACATGTTACCATCCACTCACATTGCTCAGTTAAGGTACTACGTTAACTGTGGAAACCGCAACCCGTCTTTTATACATGTTATGACACTGCATCATTAAGGAAGGCGAACGCACTATAAAGACTGAACAATGCAATACAAAATGGACATAATGACTAGAACCCAGTCCTTACCTCCATGGGACAGCCCACAGGTTGAGGCAGCCTGCTGCCTGACTTGAGGAGCTCAATGAGATGATAGACAATCAGCTGGCCCTTCTTGTCATTACCCATCATGCCCATGAACATCTGAGGATGTGGAGAAAGGATGGTTGGTCAGGTGTGAACTACAAATGATCAAACAAGTATACGTAAACTAGGTCAGTGTAATGCAAGGAGTGCAGGGATGTATGCAGTTTTTTTTAGGTCTCTATTGCACACATACAGTATACAAGTAGACTCAAGTAGAGTCTATGACTATGTGTCTTAACATACAGTGCCTTCAAAGTATTCACATTCTTTCAATTTTTTCTTATTTGGTGTGTTACAAATGAGGATTAAAATGGATTTCATTGTCATTGTTGGTCAACGATCTACACAAAATACTCTAATGCCAAAATAAATAAATAAATGCTAATATTTATAAAAATGTATGAAAAATAAAATGATACACCCACTGAGACAATACAGTTGAAGTTGGAAGTTTACACACACCTTAGCCAAATACATTTAAACTCAGTTTTTCACAATTCCTGACATTTAATCCTAGTAAGAATTCCCTGTCTAAGGTCAGTTAGGATCACCACTTTACTTTAAGAATGTGAAATGTCAGAATAATAGTATAATTATTTATTTCAGCTTTTATTTCTTTCACATTCCCAGTGGGTCAGAAGTTTACATACACTCAATTAAGTATTTGGTAGCATTGCCTTTAAATTGTTTAACTTGGGTCAAATGTTTCAGGTAGCCTTCTACAAGCTTCCCACAATAAGTTGGGTGAATTTTGGCCCATTCCTCCTGACAGAGCTGGTGTAACTGAGTCAGGTTTGTAGGCCTCCTTGCTCGCTCACGCCTTTTCAGTTCTGCCCACAAAACTTCAACCTAAGTGTAAGTAAACTTCCGACTTCAACTGTACATGTTAGAAACACCTTTGGCAGCAATTACAGCTGCGAGTCTTTTTGGCTAAATCTAAGAGCTTTGCACACCTGGATTGTACAATATTAAAATTCTTTAAGCTCTGTCAAGTTGGTTGTTAATCATTGCTTGACAGCCATTTTCAAGTATTGCTATAGATTTTCAAGACGATTTAAGTCAAAACTGTAACTAGGCCACTCAGGAACATTCAATGTCGTCTCGGTAAGCAACCAGTGTAGATTTGGACTTGCGTTTTAGGTTATTGTCCTGCTGAAAGGTGCAATTTTCTCCAAATGTGTTGGAATTAATTAGACTGAACCAGGTTTTCCTCTAGGATTTTGCCCGTGCTTAGCTGTATTCTGTTTCTTTTTTATTCTAAACAACTCCCTAGTGCTTGCCATGACAAGCATACCCATAACATAATGCAGCCACCACCATGCTTGAAAATATGAAGACTGGCACTCAGTGATGTGTTGAACATGCCCCAAACATAACGCTTTGTATTCAGGACCAAAAAAATATTTTGTTACCACATTTTTTGCAGTATAACTTAAATGCCTTGTTGCAAACAGGATGTATGTTTTGGAATTTTTGTATTCGGTGCATGCTTGTTTCTCTTCACTCTGTCATTTAAGTTAGTATTGTGAAGTAACAATGTTGTTGATACATCATTTTTCTTTTGTGGATCAGCTTTAATATTGCAGATAGATTGTTGCTTCCATCAATGTAATTGTCTGCATCATTTCCAATCCCCAATATATTTTTGGGGTAAATAAATACATAACATACAGTTGAAGTCGGAAGTTTACATACACTTAGGTTGGAGTCATTAAAAGTAGTTTTTCAACCACTCCACACATTTCTTGTTAACAAACTATAGGTTTTGGCAAGTTGGTTAGGATATCTACTTTGTGCATGACAAGTAATATTTCCAACAATTGTTTACAGACAGATTATTTCACTTATAATTCACTGTATCACAATTGCAGTGGGTCAGAAGTTTACATACACTAAGTTGACTGTGCCTTTAAACAGCTTGGAAAATTCCAGAAAAGTATAAAAGTATAAACACCATGGGACCACGCAGCCATCATTCCGCTCAGGAAGGAGACGCGTTCTGTCTCCTAGAGATAAACGTACTTCGGTGTGAAAAGTGCCAATCAATCCCAGAACAACAGCAAAGGACCTTGTGAAGATGCTGGAGAAAACAGGTACAAAATAATCTATATCCACAGTAAAACAAGTCCTATATCGACATAACCTGAAAGGCCGCTCAGCAAGGAAGAAGCCACTGCTCCAAAACCACCATAAAAAAGCCAGACTATGGTTTGCAACTGCACATGGGGACAAAGATTGTACTTTTTGGAGAAATGTCCTCTGGTCTGATGAAACAAAAATATAATTGTTTGGCCATAATGACCATTGTTATGTTTGGAGAAAAAAGGGGGAGGCTTGCAAGCCGAAGAACACCATCTCAACCGTGAAGCACGGGGGGTGGCAGCATCATGTTGTGGGGGTGTTTTGCTGCAGGAGGGACTGGTGTACTTCACAAAATAGATGGCATCATGAGTTAGGAAAATTATGTGGATATATTGAAGCAACATCAAGACATCAGTCAGGAAGTTAAAGCTTGGTCGCAAATGGGTCTTCCAAATGGACAATGACCCCAAGCATACTTCCAAAGTTGTGGCAAAACGGCTTGAGGACAACAAAGTCATTGGAGTGGCCATCACAAAGCCCTGACCTTAATCCTATAGAACATTTGTTGGCAGAACTGAAAAAGCGTGTGCGAGCAAGGAGGCCTACAAACCTGACTCAGTTACACCAGCTCTGTCAGGAAGAATGGGCCAAAATTCACACAACTTATTGTGGGAAGCTTGTGGAAGGCTACCCGAAACATTTGGCCCAAGTTAAACAATTTAAAGGCAATGCTACCAAATACTAATTGAGTGTATGTAAACTTCTGACCCACTGGGAATGTGATGAAAGAAATAAAAGCTGAAGTTTTGAATCCGGCGTCGTTTTGCGTGTCAATTCATAAACCATGTGCCATGGAATTGGTACATCGAAAATCTCTTCCCCACTATTTTGCAATTTATATGGCACAGCTGTAAATTTTTTGGTCCTTAAATGAAACTGGTATATATTTTTTGTCATCACAATTTTCTTTAACCATTTTTGGTCTTTAATGCATGGCCGACAGACAAGTTCCTTACTTTTTCCCCCTTCCACTTGCCTCTTCCATTTTTATGGTAATGCTGCAAATAGTTGGTTGTAATTTTGAGTAGAGCAGACATTTCTGCTGCATTTGTGACATAACACCACCAGTTGTATTTATGATATCATTAACCACAATATTTGTTATATTATTTGTTCTGTATTTTCAGGTGGATTAAACTGAAATTTCAAACAACTTTCTAAGGCTTGTTTAAAAAATAACGGTATTTTTGATATTATTTTGTTTTCAAATAACCGAAAGTGAGCAGCTCTATTCTGAATAAAGTGAAAAAGGCCATTCTTGAACATGTGGTGAGACGTTCTTACTAATTTACTAGAGAACCATTTCAGATTTAAGTATAACTTTTGAATGACTGATGCCTTTAGTTAGATGTCTAATGCTTTAATATTTAATGATTTCTGCCCTCCGAATTCATATTCATTATATAAATAGGCCCTTTTAATTTTGTCTGGCTTGCCATTCCAAATAAAATGGATTTTGTTTTGTTCATATAATTTAAAAAGCAGGTCACTGGGTGTAAGCAAAACCATAAGGAAATAGGTCAACTCTGATATGACTAGAGAGCTAATCAGGATGATTTTTCCACAAATAGACAGGTATTTTCCTTTCCATGGTAGCAAGATCTTATCTATAAAAATGTATTGGAGTGAGATGCATCACAACACTGAAGTGTAAGAGGCCTCCAATTTTTTAAATGGACTGGATCTTTATATATACACAACTTGGATCCTGTTTCAGTAATAATGAAATCAGACCTTGTTGCATGTCCGATAATCTACCGTTTATATAGGAGTGGTTAAAACATGCTAATAATGGTCCTCTGAGTATATCAAAAAAAGTTTGGTATACTTTCACTGGTATGCCATCCAGCCCGGGAGTTTTCCCAGACTTTGAAGGCTTTAACTGCATCAAGAAGTTCCTCCTCTGTAATTTGGCCTTCACATGAGTATTTCTGTACAGATGTTAATTTTACATTATTAATAGGGAAAAAAGACATACAATTAGCATTGGTTATTGGAGATGGAGGAGACAAACATAAACATATTCTTAAAGTACTTTACTTCCTCTTTCAAAATATAGTCTGGTGAATCATCCTACTTTTTCTCATATCACCATCATTAAACTCTAACTGTTTTAAAATCACCATTGGCCTCATGGTAAAATCCCTGAGCAGTTTCCTTCCTCTCCGGCAACTGAGGTAGGAAGGATGCCTGTGTCTTTGTAGTGACTGGGTGTATTATACACCACCCAAAACCCATTTAACAACTTCACAATGCTCAAAGGGATATTCAGCGTCTGCTTTTTTTTTTTTTTTACACATCTACCAATCGGTCCCCTTCTTTGCAAGGCATTGAAAAACCTCCCTGGTCTTTCTGGTTTAATTTGTGCTTGAAATTCACAACTCGATTGAGGGACTTTACAGATAATTGCATGTGTGGGGTACAAAGATGGGTTAGTCATTCAAAAATCCTGTTAAACACTATTACTGAACAGAGTGAGTCCATGCAACATATGTGATTTGTTAAGCACATTTCTACTCCTGAACTTGCCATAAAGGGGTTGAATACTTATTGACTCAAGACATTTCAGCTTTTAATTTTTTATGAATTTCTAAAACGTTATACAAACAAAATTCAAATTTGACATTATAGGGTATTGTGTGTAGAACAGTGGCACAAATCTCAATTTAATACATTTTAATTCAGGCTGTAACAACAAAATATGGAAAAAGTAAAAGGGTGTGAATACTTTCTGAAGGCACTATAGCTCCAACCTTGATCCATAGCATGTTTATATTGTGTGAGCAACTTATTATTTTTCTGTCCCTTTCTAGCTTTTGGGCATCATAGACTAGTGTAGAATCTGGGGAATGTTCCAAAATACTGCTTGTTTTAACAGGCTATGTGATCTTAATGTAGCCTGTTAAAATGACCCTGATGTTCCCCTTGACACCATGGGGCCCTATGCTGTAACATATACCATCTTTGCCTGAGGTCAATATGCTTTGCGTATACAAGTAGCAAGTATTTAATGAGACAACATATTAGCTGTATTAGAATTTTTTTTAAATAAATCTGAGAAGGGAGAGAGAGAGATGAACTCACAGCAGGAGGGCTGCAGTTCTTGTCGCTGTGGGTGAACAGTTCATAGAGCACTACGCCAAAGCTCCAGATGTCAGAAGCCACAGAGAACTTGCTTTCCGTCAGAGACTCTGGGGCATACCTGCACAACACAAAAAAAAGTGTCCCAAATCTCTTATTTTTCTCTCAAAAAAAGGATGACTAGGAATTACAGTTACACCGCATAGGAAACCAAGGAAATGGGTGAAAACAAACAGCTTAAGCACAAATCTAACACAGGAACTAACAATAAAGTCAGGAACAAGATTGCACAGTTCATAGAACTCTAAACTAGGGCTGGACGATATGGCCAAAATACAGTATAATTTCACAATATTATCCACATTTTTGACAGTTGTTTTTATGTTTTTGAATAATAAAAGTTCAAAATAAGCTTTGAGTAGTGGCAACACAAATTCTAAGTGCTTTTAAATGGGGCTTTCTCTATTCTGACTATTTTAAAACAGGGGTGTCAAACTCATTCCATGGCCAAGTATCTGCTGGTTTTTGGTTTCTCCTTTCAATTTGTGTCCAATTAAGACCTAGACAACCAGGTGAGGGGAGTTCCTAACTAATCAGTGATCCTAATTAATCTATCGCGTACAAGGGAGGAGCGAAAACCTGCAGACACTCGGCTCTCCATAGAATGAGTTTTGACACGTTTTAAACTGTTTACTCAACTTCAACCCAAAATAATTTTCAGCATTTTCATAAATTTGTGCATTTACTGCACTCGTTTGCTATCATTTCCACACTGTGGCTTGTTTGTTTTGTCTTTATCATCAAAAAGTAACTTTTCCCTTATTTTTCTCTGTAACCATGTTTCCATGCGAGTAAAGGCATACTGTATAAATAATCATCACGACAGCTTTGATAGAAACAGGAAGTTTCGGTACAATTTTATAAATGCTGGCAGATAATTCTTCATTCGACATGGTGCGATCCTTTTGTGTCTGTAAAATCGTGCAAGAAATGGTGGTGAAAATGCCTCAATACCAGTATGTAGTAAATAGAAGTAAACCGCCTAGTCCTACTTTAAACGATTATGTTGGTTGACTTAAAGAAATATTATCGGTCACTACGAAAATAAAAACTGTTCTTTCTGCCAGTGAACGACAAATTGTCCCTCCAGGATTTGCAGCGTTTCTTTAATGGATTTTGACATTTTGCAATATGCAATGATTTCCATCCAATTTATCACTAAAATGCACTAGCGGGGAAAAAGGTGCTTGACTTGTGGCTTGATTTGGGGCGGCAGGGTAGCCTAGTGGTTAGAGCGTTGGACTAGTAACCGAAAGGTTGCAAGTTCAATTCCCCGAGCTGACAAGGTACAAATCTGTCGTTCTGCCCCTGAACAGTTAACCCACTGTTCCTAGGCCGTAGTTGAAAATAAGAATTTGTTAATAATCGTTCTTAACTGACTTGCCTAGTAAAATAAAGGTAAAAAAATTGAACCACTTCATGCAGTAAACTGCTGTGATTACGTACAATTGCAAGCCCTATTATTGTAATGCGGTGATCAGACAGTTTTGTGCTATAACATTGCAGGGATTTGACTGTTTTATGCAGAAACAGGGCAGTGATTGATACAATTTGCAAGCCCTCGGATAATAAGCGGGGAATTGTTAATTTAGCTAAAAAAGATAGCAGAATCCTGGAGGGACTGCTAAAGGTGTCTAACCAGAAGATAGGGCTCTCTCCGGGCTCCTTGACCATATAGTACTCCTTGTCCTGGGGCAGGACCTTGCTCAGGCCAAAGTCCCCTATCTTCACCCTCAGCTCACTCTCTACCAGGATGTTCCGGGTTGCCAGATCTCTGTGGATGTAGCGCTTGGTTGCCAGGTACTCCATACCCTGCACACACAAAAGAACAAAGACAAAAACATTCAGACCTCATACATGCTTTACCTTTACTTCCCACTAGGTTGCAGTCTGTATTAGTGTGTATTAGAATGTTATGAACTATCACCATATGGTATCAACATCAGGCATCAGCTAAGGGTAGATATCTGGATATGGACGAGTAAAACCATTATAATCAAAAGGTTAATGTTACTTTCATATCTGGTCACTATCAGTACCTTGCATATCTGAGCGGTATAATGCACCAGTTTCATGTGGTCTATTCTCTGCTTATTCTTGATGAGGTAATCTCTCAGACTCCCATAGGGCAGGTATTCCATGATCAGTCGCAGGTTTCTCCGGCCTGCAGACAACAAACAAATAGAGAAACATTCACCTCTGCACTGACTTAGATTCTATGAATAACTCGCTGAACTTGTCTTGTCTTCTGACTGATATGTTGGAGTTACAAGGCAACTACTATTTACCTTCTGTGACATCCAGAGAACATAAACAATGCCAACTTTCCTGCTGACTCAGAGTTCACACGTCAATAGTGTATTCTAGACTTATCTTTTTATAAGCAAAAAGGTTACTAATGATCGGATCCTGAACTTAAGCTAACAGGATCTTCGACTTCCTGACGGGCCGAGCCCAGGTGGTGAGGGTAGGCAACAACACCTCCACCACGCTGACCCTTAACACAGGGGCCCCACAGGGGGGTGCGCTTAGTCCCCTCCTGTAGTCCTTGTTCACCCACGACTGTGTGGCCACGCACGACTCTTAACACCATTATCAAGTTGGCTGACGACACAACAGTGGTAGGCCTGATCACAGGCAACGATGAGTCAGCCTACAGGGAGGTCAGTGACCTGGCAGCGCGGTGCCGGAGCAACAACCTCTCCCTCAACGTCAGCGAAACGATTGTTGTTGGGTTTTGAGTTTGTAAGAAAGGCATTTTACTGTGCATGTGACATTAAAACTTGAAACTTGAGCCTTAAATGGGATACTTCAGAGTTTTGGCAATGAAGCGTTAGCGCAATGGCTGGAAGTATATGGGTATCTGCTAGCATGCTAGTACATTGAACAAAAATATAAACGCAACATGTAAAGTGTTGGTCCCATGTTTCATGAGCTGAAATAAATGATCCCAGGAATGTTCTGTACGCATAAGCTTCTTTGGCTCAAATTTTGTGAACAAATATGTTTACATCCCTGTTAGTGAGCATTTCTCCTTTGACAAGATAATCCATCCACCTGACAGGTGTGGCATATCAAGAAGCTGATTAAACTGCATGATCATTACACAGGTGCACCTTGTGCTGGGGACAATAAAAGGACACTCTAAAATGTGCAGTTTTGTCACACAACCCAATGCTACAGATGTCTCAAGTTTTGAGGGAGCGTGAAATTGGCATGCTGACTGCAGAAATGTCCACCAGCTGTTGCCAGAGAATTGAATGTTCATTTCTCAACCATACCTCCAACTTCGTTTTAGAGAATTTGGCAGTACGTCCAACCGGCCTCACAACCGCAGACCACGTGTAACCACCCGGCCTCTCCACCTGCGGGATCATCTGAAAACAGCCACCAGGACAGCCGATTAAACTGAGTATTTCTGTCTGTAATGAAGCCCTTTTGTGGGGAAAAAATGATTCTGATTGACTGGGGCTGGCCCCCCAGTGGGTGGGCCTATGCCCTCCCAGGCCCAACCATTGCTGCGCCCCTGCCAGTCATGTAAATTCCATAGATTAGGACCTAATTAATTTATTTCAATTGATTGATTTACTCAGTAATATTGTTGAAATTGTTGCATGTTGAGTTAATAGTTTTGTTCAGTATAAATACCCATAGACTTCCAGTCATTGCGTTAATGCTAGTTAGCATTGGCTCGCACAACTACTGTACCTCTAACTTCCTTCATACTGGACACAGTGACACAAGTTGTTGCCATATGTAGGACAGTGATTTGTAAAGTGAACTGAGGAGTTTGCTCCTTTCCTCGATTGCCTCCTCCGGCCAAAGATACTCAGGTGTATCCTATTGCGGAAGTGTTTTGAAATCCGCCGCCCCCCCTTTGAATCACCTGTTGTTTTCTCGGAGGAGAAAATCATGCACATGTAAAATGGTATGCTACTTATCCATGTATAGATCTATTTTGAGATTCCTCCTCTGTAAACGTAATTTGCCTGCTGACGAGCTAGTGGAGAGTAATTTCAAATTTGACCTTTTTCGAAAGGAGAGGACGCGAGGAATCAAGCCAATCCCACACGTCACACTGTACCTGCGCTGTAACACACTCCTTTGTATTTGACGATATTCTCATGCTGAAGAGACTTGAGGATCTCGATCTCCCGCTCAAAGTCCCGCATGTGCTCTGCCGTGCTGTGCTGAAGCTTCTTCACAGCCACGACCTCCCCCGTGTTGTCCTGGAGTGGGTCGTACCGGCACATCTCCACACTGCCAAAGTTACCCTGATGGAAGAAACCAACATGATTAAGTAGGGCGGAAGAGATTACATTAAATCAGCTGATTACTTGATGAAACGCTTTGAGACGGAATCAGAAACATCCACAAACGAGAACACTGTGTGGTGTTCAAAGACCATGAATGATCATCTGTGGTCATCATTGTTCATGACAATGAGTGTGATTCCTTAGCTTGTGGCCATCATTGGCTGTGATACTGTGGTTCCTTACCTTGCCTAACTGCTGTAGGAAGATGAGGTGTCTCTCCTCAAACTGGACTGGCTCCTGGTTCTCAAACGCCCCAGTGACCCACGCTGACGCTGCTGTTCTGTTTGGCAGGAGGTCACTCTCCACAATCAGCTCATATTCTGTGGGCAAAAACAGCACAATGTTAAACGCACTGACATGTTCAAGAATTACAGTATTTTTTTGCAGAGACTTGTACTTGTTCCATGTCTGCTTGGATTCTCCCCATCTCTTTTAAGCCCCTAGCAGCACTTGGTCCACCTAAAGCACAAACACCGGTAACAGCCTGGATATAATATAGGCTGGTAATATTACACCCATCGTTTCCTCTTCCTATAACAACATGATGTGTGACAATTATAATAATCATGACCTCCTTGAGAGAATCAACTCAATAAAGAGACCCTAGGACCCATCAGTATGACCCAGTTTTACTCTGCAATGACTGTAGCAATGCACTGACCAGGCGTGAACAGGCTGTTGAGGTCCCTGATGATGACCCTGAAAGAAGGTCTGAACGTGGGCTCGTAGTCCATGCAGCTGGTGATCAGGTTAGCAAGCTCAGTCCACTTAGGAGCAGGCAGCTGGTGGCGGTCCTCGTAAAATAGGTTTTTCTGAACCAAAGAATCATTAGAGGTATGTTAGTTTGAGACTCTTTGTAGTAGGACTGCATATCAAATTGCATTAGTGTAAACATACTGCTACATATTTCTAAAACATAACCTACTGGTATAGCTGATGTGATCCTCACCTTAGAGTTGTCCAGTGTTGCCAGTGGTTTCTCCCCTCCACTGCAGATCTCCCACAGCGTTGTGCCAAAGCTCCACTTGTCTGCTGCAAGGCTCAGGTTGATAGAATCCTCAATACATTCAGGAGGTACCCAGGGGATTCGCTCAACTAAAACTGGGCCAGACCACAATATGTAATTAATAATTAATTGATAATCAATTCACACAGCATTTCTTGTTCAATAATCATAACTCTGAAATAGTACAATATGTTTGAATATATTATCTAGATTGTAATATTTTAAGGTTGTAAAAACTGAGGTATTCAATGATTCAGGTCATAGCTGGGGTAACTTTGTGCACACAACTGAGTTTTGATGGATAAACGTTGCCCCCTTCTGGCAGCCTAGTGGTAACACCGGTGTATCAGAGGAAGAGAGAGGAGAACTCACTATCTTTGGGCAGGACAGTGATGCTAACACCAGGGTCACTCAGCTTGATGAAGGGGGGATTCCCAGTTTTCCGGTCCTCTTCCCGGATCAGCAGGACGTTCTTGGCACAGACGTTCCCATGAGCAAGGTTCTTTTCCTCCTGCGGGATTGAGGGGAGGGGACAGTCAGGAGGGGGAGGGGACAGTCAGGAGGGGAGGGGACAGTCAGGAGGGGAGGGGACAGTCAGGAGGGGGAGTGGACAGTCAGGAGGGGGAGTGGACAATCAGGAGGGGGAGGGGACAGTCAGGAGGAAACAGTCAGGAGGGGACGGGACAGTCAGGAGGGGACGGGACAGTCAGGAGGGGACGGGACAGTCAGGAGGGGACGGGATAGTGAGGAGCAGAGGTGCATCACACCAACTAACAAAGCATTCACAAACTTCCTGTAGGCACTGATGGACTGATGCGGTCTGTGGCTTGTAATGCTGAGAATGTATAATTATCGAAAGAGTCCCTTTATCGATGAGCAACCATGTCTGTAGCATAGGTTGGGTTCAGCCTTACCAGGAAGTGCATGGCCCATGCAAGCTGCTTGGCCACTTCAAGCTTCCACAAGATGTTGACTGAGTTTTTGTTCTTCTTCAGGTATGTGTCCAGGGAGCCAAACTTCACATACTCCTGCACCATGATATCTGTAAGAGTTAACAGCATTTTTACAGGAGTCAAAACACAACCTATTGTCCCAAAGGATTAATCAAATGCCACTATTATTTAACCTTTTTGCAATAAAGCATAAATATCGCTATATCAGCTTTCATCGAATCCAGCCCTCCAGTCATATGCAGCAGTACATTACATACCAGAGACAACAAGGGCCAATCTAAAGGCAGCAGAGGAACACTCATAGGGCACAGAGGCTGGAAGATTAAGAATGGTCAGGTAAGAGGGTTTTGACGAAACAGCTCGGTATTGTAATCCCGCTAAGAATAGCCCACCTTGACTCTGCTGTGGTCTCTTCTTTAGGTTACACAGATTATTACAACGGGTCAGAGGATCAGCAGTCACAGTAGAGTAGTGGACATTAAAGGATAATAACCTAAGCTTAAAACGCAGGCAGGTAGTATGGATGGAGGGACACAGTCATTCACTTGCTTTATCTGTAATATACATTTCCCAACTGGGACAGATTGATTGACTCACTCTCCTCCCCGCACACACACACGCCGTAGTTCAGCACCAGGTGCTTGTGGGATAGCTGGCTCATCATGCTGGCCGCCTCAAAGAAAGACTGTAGAGAAGGAGAGAGATAATCATCATTAATAAACACCGTCATCATTCATTATAGCCCACCATAGACAATGGCTGATTTAAGACAGTTATGCCAATAGACATGACAGGCAATTAGTCACCTGCTCTTACTTTCTTTGTAGAAAGATTAAGTACTATATTTTTTGCCACTCAACTCAGGAAAACTGTTAATGTCTGATATGTGTATATAATCTTAGTTTCTTACCTCTGAGTAGTTCCTGTGGGCCTTGTCCAGGACTTTCATGATGACGTCTGTTTGGTGCATCTCCCCGTAGTCTCCCAGCTCCTTGCGGACCCCTTTGAAGATCTTTGTGAATGTCCCTTGGCCTTGACTCTCAGTCTAAACAAACACACAAACAAGACAATGTTTACAATAAAAGGATGTATTCCTGAATCTTCCATTGATAAGAAACAGACACTGCATGCTGGTTATCCAAAACCGTACTAAACAGTGAGATGATGACATCCACAATTTTGCTGTATGAATGAAAATAAGACTGTGTGTCTGTGTTGAACGTGAAATGCTTACATATTCCAGGTCCTCTTTCCTGATCTTGTGGAACACCATTTGGCTGATGTTGCGTCTCTGTAGGGAGGGAGAGAGCGGCGCGTCTGAGCCCTTGTTACTCCTGCATACCAGTAAACTGGACTTGTCTGTCAAAAAAAACAAGATGACCATATAATTAACCGTAACCATTGACAGTATATTGAGTTTAAGTGGAGGAATGCCTCAACATGTCAAATAACTTCTCTGCATATTTAAAGGCAATGAATCAAGATTTAAGGTGGCACTCCGGTCTCCTTTTCACCTCATTTATCCCCTGATTTACTTAACATAAGGCAATAGCTGGTCTTGGTATGACATCTCAATAGCTGGTCTTGGTATGACATCTCAATAGCTGGTCTTGGTATGACATGACATGGCACAAGTGGGCAAGCAAGGGGGAGGCCGGTGACATCACATCAGACGAACCCCTTGAATGGCCTACTCCTTGAAGTTCCCAGTTTTTTATTTTTATTTAATCTTTAACTAGGCAAGTCAGTTAAGAACAAATTCTTATTTACAATGACTGCCTAGGAACAGTGGGTTAACTGCCTTGTTCAGGGGCAGAACGACAGATTTTTACCTTGTCAGCTCAGGGATTCGATCTAGCAACCTTTCGGTTACTGGCCCAAAGCTCTAACCACTAGGCTACCTGCCACCCCAGTTGTGTCTAGAAAAATGATATTTTGCTCAAAACATATATTTTTACTATTAAGTGTGTGTACATTACTGTATTTATTCTTGGGATATTGTTTTTGTTTTTCAACAGGAAAAATTCCAAAATAGCTGGAGTGAGTCTTTAAACTCAGTTACCTTTGGATTTGGGTGGGCAACACTTGCTGAACTGGAAAATTATGCCATCAGAGCGCACAGTCTCCTTCTGGTAGCAGCTCAGCAATTCCTGGAGGTTGCTGAAGTTCTTTTTGGTTCCACTCAGATTGAACTCTCCATTAGCAGCCTTAGTGATCTGGCAGTGCTTGTACTCAATGCCATCGTATACCTAAACGAAAGCACAAGAGCAAGAAATTATAATCAAATCAGTGTTCCTGTGACGTGATAGTTAAATATGTTCCAAACTGCTTATATTCTACAAAGATTTTCCAATATGGCAAAATACATTCAATTATTTTTTTATCTGTCATGTACTAAAATTATCACTTAAATACAGTACATACCCCCACGGTGAAGGTCAAAAAGTATTTGTTAAAGTCCTTAGGGCTGGATCGCAGGATGTACAGACCCCGCTTGTTCCCAGATTTTTGCAGTTTATTAATTGCAAAATCCATTCTGTGGAGAAGAACAGAGTATGTATGCATCTCTGCAAGTTATTGATTCACAATCAGATGATGCACAGTGCTCTGTAAGGGTAGGATTCCAAACATCACTTACGAAATGGGACCATGACAGTGGCTGGTAATGGCCTCCACCAGTGCAGGGGGTGCCACTTCTTTACAGAGGTAGTGATGTGCATCTGTCGTCAAACGATAGTAGCCATCGATCAGCGATATAAAGGACAGAGCCTCAGAGAGGCAATTGAACTCCAGCTCCTGAGACAGTGCAAAAAGGATGAGAATACAATTGTCAAGATATTTATCCAATCCAAGAACAACTGGAGTTGATAGAATGAGGTTTCTGTTTCAATGTGAATATTAAAAAAGGCTGGTGGAGGTGAGAGGCTGACGTCAGTCTTACCAGAGTCTTGCCGTCTTGTTTATTGATGGTAACCACTCGACTCTCCATCGAGCCCTCCTTATTGGCCTGTTTAATACTGATGTCAGTAACGTCTGGGAAATCACAGTAGGTCTGCAAGTCCTGCTCGGGGAAAAAGGTGGGAAAACAAGACGTCATTTGACTCAATCTAGAGGATATCATTCTTCTGAAACAAAGTCAAATGTGTTGATTGAATAACCTTTAGTGCCAAGAAGCAGAAAATTGCATGACACGATTAGTTCTAAGCCAGCAATGAGCCAAGTACAGTATTTGCTTTCGCCCATCTTCACTGGAGAAAATTAAGTCTTTGAACATTTTAAATTGTTAAACACCACAGACTGATCTAATGCAATCCATTGGCATTAGATTCCATTAGCAATGTAAGCCACTGTTGACCTACTGTAACAGCTCTTAAACCCATTAATTACTCAATTATACATTAACACCTCTAACCGTGGATTAGGAAAGAATAAAACGGCCAGGCCAAAGCTACAAAATAGCATGACATCACAACCCTAAATTCAACTTCACAGTAAAACCCTCCTGACAACAGCATGAAACCATCTAAATAATATTGGATACATTTTGTAGCTAGCTAGCTAAATCATTGTGATTACTGTATGAATTTTTTTTCATAGACTATACGAGGGAAACAAGAGTAAAACATCCTGTTCTGTCATGTTTCCACTAAGTACGTGATTCCACTCAAATTATAGTGTACTCATTTACTGTATTGATCCTTCCACTTTCAGGGAAATATAGTCAGTGATGAGTCTGATAATTATGACATTTCAGCAAATTCCCCTTAGACAAGTGAACATGAACAACCTGGACAACACTGCTGTGAGTACCTGCTCAGAGTCTTTGTGCCCGTCTCTGCACCACTGGATGCCATAATCGGCCGTCACGATGATGGTGACCTGCCCTGCTGAGGATTCCCTGACCTGGAAGCGTTCGGTGTAGAAGGCCTGCTCGAGAGACTCCATGTTGATGAGGTATTTGAGCTTCAGGTCGCGTGCCGTAGCCCGGCACTGGCTGAACTGCTGGATGAACTTCTTGAAGCGGTAGCGGATCCTCTTCCGGGTCACGAAGTTGCAGTCCTGGATGTAAGCCCTCATGTCCTTGGGCAAGAAGGACTTGTAGCTGAGGTGAGAAGAATAGGATAAGTCAAGCCATATGGAATAGGTTAGTATAATCAGGTACCTGTAGAATACCAAGATACGCAATAGACCATAAACCATTTACATTGCCAATTCAAGTCATTCTGTTGGCCATACTACTTACAGTATTGTTTTAGGTATGAGATAAAAATAATAATAATAAGAAGAAGAAAAACTGACCACCTGTTTGTCTATACCTTATGGCATTGTTGTAGATGTCCAGCGGAGACATTTGTCTTTAGCTACAACTGACCCCCAGTACTACCAGGTTAAAACCACTTAAGTGGTTGGACATGTATTTATCTTTCCTCTGCACCTTATGGAATCGTAGATATCCAGCGGAGACATTTGTCTTTCCTTGGCTGTCCTCATCATGTCCAATACAGCCATGCCAAGGCACTCTTCCTGAGTCTCATGTGTGTTGGCGATCTTCACCCAGCCATTCACAAAGTCACTCCTCCACTAAACATAGAGACAGAGGTGGGCTGGTTAATATATTGTAGTTGCCATGACTCTCCTGTGAGGATGCAAAGATAAGGTTACAATGGATCAACGTCTACAGATCCTTCTCACCCACAGAGGGGAGGAGGGATTGGTGTAGGGATTTTATGACACCTCATGCCAATCGTAAATTGTATGCAGCAGACGACTTCTTTTGGTCTCTAGTATTGGGATTGGAATGTCCCTTTGTCTCTAGAAGATTTTGCCGTCCAGAAACTCTAACGTCCAAAAGTGAACACTGGGACAATATTTCTAGCATCCGGATGTGGGGAATGATGAGATGGGAAATTAATGTCTATTTTGTGTTGTCATTAAATATGGTATAAAAATATTATAACGAAAATATTGTAACTTGAAGAGTTTTCACGTCAGGTTACATCCTTTACGTTGTGTAGGAAATATCAAGGATGAAGAGAATGTTTTTGTTAAGATAGGAATGTGATTTTAGTTTTCTAACGAGATCATAGCTTGGATGATACTTTGCCCACGCCCGAGGGAGCTCAGAGAGCGTGTCAGCATGAAGAAAACACCCCCTTTTTACCTGAGTGTATAAGAGAATTAACATATCAGACTAGGACTCAAGCTGCAGCTTAGGTCTACATTGGTCACAACCCTGAAAATCAACACGAGGTGAAGACGACAAAGTAGCCTCCCTAACAATCGATGGTACGGCTGAGTAGCTGTTCTAAGTATCTATAAAGTGAATTTAAGTAGGATCATTCTGTTACTCTCTTCGAATCATCGTCAACTACACTGCTCTAATCGACACGGCTGATTAGCTGTCTTCAGAGGACCCCCCCCCCTTCCTGGGAAGGGAAAGTAAACACCACCCTGTTAGCCTGCTTCAGACTACAGGACAAGGACATTGTAACCTCTTGTGGACAATCAGAGCCTTTCCACTTGGGAGCTTGGTAGGAGGCCCAGCGGAGCACTTTCCAAGAAGGCCTGAGGCAACCGAGAGAAACAACGAACAACGAAAGACATTCAAACACGTAAATGCATTAACTATTTCTTACCCAAACGGGTGGCCGTTCGGGGCAAAGTATTAGTATTACTGTGAGCGTAGTTACAAATGTATAAGTGTTGCCTCTCTTTGTCCCCTCTCTACTTCTCTCTCTCTTCTGATAAACAAGCAGTCATGTTGTCGTTAGTCCACTAGATCGTATTAAGTTTCTAATCAATAACCTATACCGTGTGTGTGTGTGTGTGTGTGTGTGTGTGTGTGTATCCTGTGTTATCATTTAGTTAGTAAATAAATAATTACATCAATTTGTGTGGAACGGAATGATCAGTAAGACTCGGGTTTGTGCAGATACAAGGAGTATGCGACGTTCAGAATTATGAGACTGATATGAGGTAATGATTAATAAATTACTGTTATCGATAAATATCTTGTATCCTCTAGAGTTTAATTCGGGAGATGGTAACTCGTTAACTTGTTAGGGAGCGGCAGCTAAGGGGTCGGTTTTGGAGAGTTGTGCGTGCCCAAAGTAAAATGCTTGCCACTCAGACTCAGAAAATAGGATATGCACATAATTAGTACTATTGGATAGGAAACACTGAGGTTTCCAAAAGTGTTAACATTTTGTCTGTGAGTGTAACATAACTAATTTGGCAGGCAAAAACAGAGAAAATTCCATCCCGAAATCTCATTCCTTGTGGCTTATGGCTCACTTTGAGACAGTGCCTTTAGAAAAGTCTTTATACCAGGACACTGAATGTAGTACCTATTGCTTCCACTGGATGTCAGCAGTGTATAGGTAAAGTTTAATGGAAATCGGAACCAATGTGTTCAATTGGGAGAGGTTTTAGTCAGGGGAGCTATTTTTCAGTTGCACGTTTTTGGGCGCACGTTTGGCTGAGCGGTGCACTTTATTTGACTTATATAACGTTTAGGTGACCATCCAAGTGAAAGATTATCACTTTTATTCATAAAAGATAAGCTAAGGATGCATTTTAATTGGTTTTTGTTTTGTTGAGGGAAAGTTTATAGGTATAGTTGAACGCGCTCTCGTCACATTGGATTTTCTGAACACAAGGTGCCAACCAAACGGAGATTTAAGGATATAATAAATTACTTTTTCTAACCAAATACTCATGGATTGTCTTCATTGGACACTTAGGAAGCCCTCTGCAGAAGTTCTACAAAAGGTAGGGCACAGGTTTTCCCTGTGAAATGCATTTTCTATTGACCGCGCGCTGGCTAAAGATTTCATGGTTATGGAAAATATTCAAGGTGCTACCCTCAAACAATCAAATGTAGTGCTTTCGCCGTAAAGCCTTTTTGAAATCCAACAACGCTGTGATATTGCCAAGAAGCAGAGCTTTTGATCAGTATGAAACACTTGTATATTGGTGCATGTTTAGTAATTCAACTTTTGGATTTTGTCTTGCATTTCACCTGGTAGTGTCGGGAGTGGGGCGCTAGCGCCCCAAATCACCTTGCTGCTCCCTAAGAAGTTAAACAACTTCTTCGGTGGTGCCCCAAATCCTAATGAGTTAGTTGTTACGATTCATTTTATTGAGTAACCATTAAACCTAGTTTTTAAAGTAATAATTTCCTAAATCTCGATGCAGTGAAACGATAAAGACAAGACAGATGTGTGCAGTGTTTAACTCTGAAGCCTGATTTGATTATTTTTTTTTTAAAGCAGTTGTGTGTACTGTTCGTGTGAACGGGGCATGTTGAATCCCAACGAATCAATCCTGGATGCTCGCGTTGCAAAAAGCAAAGAAGAAAAAAGAGCAGTGACAGCCATGGCTAGCGGAGGAGCTGAAGAACTGGAAAAGCCTCCCGCTTCCTTTAAGTCTCATGTATAGGAGTATTTTGGCTTCCCTGTCAAACATGATGACGGAAGAAGGGTGGTGGAGAAGACCATTACGGTGTGTAGG
Source organism: Brachymystax lenok tsinlingensis (assembly GCA_030435695.1). NCBI lineage: Eukaryota > Metazoa > Chordata > Actinopteri > Salmoniformes > Salmonidae > Brachymystax > Brachymystax lenok. The sequence continues at coordinate 71,230,908 of CM059819.1, read as the reverse complement.
CATTGTGCCACAAGAAAGCCGTATGATCATGGAAATATAATGAGAATGGCCACACAATTTAAAGCGTCATCACCCTGGTGTGTCAGTGACGGGAGCCAACTCAGCCAAGAGACAACAACTTCTCACCGCTGAATTTAAGCAACCGTTTGTTGCAGAATCAGACCGGGCTGAAGCCATCACCAAATCTATTGGGATGTTTATCGCTACAGACATGAGTCCATACTCTGTTGTGGAAAACAAAGGGTTTAAAAATATGATGAAAGTGCTTGAGCCACGCTACGAAATCCCCTCGTGCACCCACTTCAGTATGATCGTGCCAGATCTTTATGAACAGGAAAATATCAAAATTGTCGACAAATTATCCAAGGCATCCTCTGTTGCCCTAATCACAGAGGGGTGGACCTCCAGGGCAACGGAAAGCTACGTGACTGTTCACTACACTACAGAGTGGGAGATGCGAAGTCCGGTGCTACAGAAACGCCCCCTCTATGAGAGTCACACAGGCACAAATCTGGCGCCGGTACTGCTAGGAGCAGTAGCAGAGTGGAAGCTAGAGGCGCCCAATAGCAATATCCCAGTCACCATAGATAACGCCAAGAACCAAGTAAATACAATGATAGAAGCTGGACTGGGGCCACAGATTGCTTGCTTTGCAAGTGATCAATTTAGCATCCCAAAGGGGAATCTCTGTGAACCAGATGGACCGCCGCCTTGGGAGGATCAGGAAGCACAACAGCCGCTCATGTGCTTAAACCCTGTTAAGGAGCGGCATCAGTGCCCAAAGTAAAATGCCTGGTACTCAGGCCCAGAAACTAGGATGTGCACATAATTAGTAGTTTTGGATAGAAAACACTCTGAAATTTCTAAAACTGTTAGAATAATGTCTGAGTATAACAGAACTGATATGCCTGGCGAAAACCCGAGGGAAATCCATCCAAGAAAATGTCATTTTGTGAGCTTGCTCAATTTCCAATGGGTTGCTATAGGATCTGCTTAAATCCAGCTCCCAGGTTGCAGTACCTATGGCTTCCACTAGATGTCAACCATCTTTAGACAAGGTTTCATGTGTTTACCTTAAACTAGAGGAATAGAGCAAGTTTATATAAGTGGAGTGAGGAAGTGCTTTTTGGGTTTGGCACGCAGGACCGCGAGCATGCGCCTCGGTTTTTTACTTTTCTATCACTCAAGATATTAACAGTGTGAAATATAATAGTTAATATACATAATAGTGTACCTAAGGATCAATTAGAAACATGGTTTGATTTGTTTGGACAAAGTTTATAGGTATATTTTTACCGGTCTCTATGTCTTCTATATTGGGCGAGTGGACGGTGGATTTTCTGAACAGAACGCGCCAACCAAACGGAGCTTTATGGATATAAAGAGGGACTTTTTCGAACAAAAGGAACATTGATTGTTTTGCTTGGACACATCGGATTACCATCAGCAGAAGATCTTCAAAGGTAAGTGATTTATTTTAGCTCTTTTTATGTGTTTTGTGACACCCGCGCTAGTTGTATTATTATGCTAATGGTGGAAGTACACGGGGTGCTGTCCTCAGACAATCAAATGTTATGATTTCGCCGTAAAGCCTTTTAGTAATCTGACAACGCTGTGAGATTGCCAAGACTCTAAGCTTTTGAAGAGTGTGCAACACCTGTATTTTCATGAATGTTTTATAATACTACATTTGAATTTTAAATTTGGCGCTCCACATTTTTCCGGATGTTGTCAAGGATGGGGCGCAAGCGCCCCACTGCTCCCTAAGAAGCAAGAAATGCTACAGCTACCGACCCACAAGCTCATACACGATGGAACTCCACTTATGACATATTGGAGCGCTATCTTGAGCAGCAAGACTACCTTCGTAAATCTACTGCACTGGATCCAAGGTTCAAGTCCCTGTCTCACCTAGAACCCTGCACTACGCCGGAGGACATACAGGGATCTCACCAATGACATTGTGGCCAATGAAGAGATAAAAAAATAAAAACAAGAATGAATTACTTAATAAATATACTCCAGTCTAATCTTAGTTTATGCTATTGCTATAAGAATCATCCGTTTTTGATTTGGAATAATAATGGCTTTTATTAAATGTTATTGCCACAATTATAGTTCTATGAAATATGGAAATAAAGAATTTCATTTTTTTTGCAGGGTCAAGCCACAGAGCCGACAGGAGCAGACTTAGAGGCATCTCCTCCTCTAATTTGGCCATGAAGGTGCTTTTCGGGGAGACCTTTGCGGGCAAGGACACAGGCAAGGCATTTGACAACACTATCAAAGAGGAGGTGGCATCCTACAAGCCAGCAAGCGGCATTCCAGTGGATGGTGATCCACTGGCATGGTGGAAAAGCAATGAGTGTAAATACCCTCACATTGCCATGATGGCAAGATGCTACCTGGCTGAGCCTGGCACTTCAGTTCCTTGCGAGAGGGTGTTCTCCACGGCAGGGGACATAGTGACTGCAAAGAGGTCTACCCTCTCCCCAGACAATGTAGACATCCTCATCTTTTTGAAAAATAATTAAGTTATAAGCTCAGGTCTGCTTTGCTTTCTTTACTTTTTTTTGATGATGTGGACACGGGATATTGTTTCATTCACTATTGTTCTAAGGAAGAAGGTATCATGCCTCATATGGCACTTTAATTTAACATTTTATTTAAACATTGAAAAGTTCCTTGCTTTAAGTGTTCTTTAAGTAATAAATGGAAAGCAAAGTTATGTCTCCCTTTTTTGTTTTGCTGATCTGAAAGATTATCAGATTCGTGACTCAAAACCGTGATCCGATCTGAACCGAGAGTTTTGTGATCCTTTGCACCACTAAGCACCAAAATACACATGAAAATACAACAAACACATTAAACTACACATTCATACACACAATAAAATGCACAACAATACAATCATAAAAACAGACACATTCTTCAGTAGAAAAGTTCCCCTAACAACCATCTGAAATGCCCTTGAGGCACCAATTCCTCCAATTTGAAAGTGTATTGTAGATCATTCCACACATAAGGTGCAAGGAAATGAAAGGCTGATTTACCTATTTCTCTAGACACCAAAGGAGTGAACAGGTTTGATAACTGAACAGTGATGTAAGGTAAGTCAGAACCTTGTGGAGCAGGGCTTTGTAAACAAAAATAGCGTAATGATGTGATCTACGTAATTTCAAAGAGGTCCAGCCAACCTTTTGGTAAAGAATACGTATTGTAGTCATCCCTCTACAAAACAAAGCGACTGATAGGGAAGGCAACAAGTCAGTACAAGGCCACAAAGACACACAAATGGTAGAGAAGAATAAACATAAAACATTTAAATATCCCTGTATAATCTTGTCAACAAGCATGACGGTACAATTCAAGTGATAAAGAATTGTATTGGTAAAAAAATGCATTTCCTCTCTTGTAAAAGCATAAGTCTTTGTGAGACTTGACAAGTGCCAAGTCTGGGACAAAAAGGCTTCCCCCCCCGCACAACGCATCACCGGGGGTCAACTACCTGCCCTCCAGGACACGTACACCACCCAATGTCACAGGAAGGCCAAAAAGATCATCAAGGACAACAACCACCCAAGCCACTACCTGTTCACCCCCGCTATCATCCAGAAGGCGAGGTCAGTACAGGTGCATCAAAGCTGGGACCGAGAGAGTGAAAAACAGCTTCCATCTCAAGGCCATCAGACTGCTATCACTAACATTGAGTGGCTGCTGCCAACATACTGATGCAAATCTCTAGCCACTTTAATAATTAAAAATAGGATGTAATAAATGTATCACTAGCCACTTTATATAATGTTTACATATCCTACATTACTCCTCTCATATGAATATACTGTACTCTATACTATCTACTGCATCTTGCCTATGCCGTTCGGCCATCGCTCATCCATATATTTATGTACATACTCGTATTCATTCCTTTACTCTTGTGTGTATAAGGTAGTTGTTGTGAAATTGTTAGATTACTTGTTAGATACTACTGCATGGTCGGAACTAGAAGCACAAGCATTTCGCTACACTCACATTAACATCTGCTAACCATGTGTATGTGACAAATAAAATTTGATTTGACCTCAATTGGCCTGACCAACCAGTGCCCCCGCACTTTGGCTAACCGGGCTATCTGCATTGTGTCCCGCCACCCACCATCCGCCAACCCCTCTTTTACGCTACTGCTACTCTGTTCATCATATATGCTTAGTAACTTTAACCATATCTACATGTACATACTACCTCAATCAGCCCGACTAACCGGTGCCTGTATGTAGCCTCGCTACTGTTATATCCTCGCTACTGTATATAGCATTGCTACTGTTATTTTTTCACTGTTGTTTTTATTTCTTTACTTACCTGTTGTTCACATAATACATTTTTTGCACTGTTGGTTAGAGCCTGTAAGTAAGCATTTCACTGTAAAGTCTACACCTGTTGTATTCGGCGCACGTGACAAATAAACTTTGATTTGAATTAGGAGGGATACCATCTTAGAGCACTTCTATCAACTACTGTATCTACTAGCATGGTAATCTGTAAGATTGTTCAGTATCATCTGTTCGATAAGTGTCTACTTGACACAAGCTTAGCAACAAATCTAAACCTAGAGATAAAGTGCTGTTGTATGGACTGAAATAACTGTTCCCTCCTGTCCACATCCCCCTCCATGGCTATTCTTCAGTCATAGAAATAGCTTACACTACCGGTCAGAAGTTTTAGATCACTTACTCATTCAAGGGTCATTCTTTATTTTTACTATTTTCCACATTGTAGAATAGTGAAGACATCAAAACTATGAAATAACACATATGGAATGATGTAGTAAAAAAAAAAAAAAAGAAAAGTTAAATAAATCAAAATACATTTTATATTTGAGATTCTTCAAATAGCCACCCTTTGCCTTGATGACAGCTTTGCACACTCTTGGCATTCTCTCAACCAGCTTCACCTGGGATGCTTTTCTAACAGTCTTGAAGGAGTTCCCACATTTGCTAAGCACTTGTTGGCTGCTTTTCCTTCACTCTGCGGTCCAACTCATCCCAAACCATCTCAATTTGGTTGAGGTCAGGGGATTGTGCAGGCCAGGTCATCTGCTACAGTACTCCACACACAGGTGTGTTGGGTCATTGTCTTGTTGAAAAACAAATGACAGTCCCACTAAGCTGGGATGGCGTATCGCTGCAGAATGCAGTGGTATCCATGCTGGTTAAGTGTGCCTTGAATTTTAAATAAATCACTGACAGTGTCACCAGCAAAGCACCCCCACACCATAACACCTCCTCTATGCTTTACGGTGGGAAATACACATGCAGAAATCACCTGTTCACCCACACAGCATCTCACAAAGACACAGCGGTTGGAACCAAAAATATCCAATTTGGACTCATCAGACCAAAGGACACATTTCCACCTGTCAAATGTCCATTGCTCGTCTTTCTTGGCCAAAGCAAGACTCTTCTTCTTATTGGTGTCCTTTAGTAGTGGTTTCTTGGCATCAATTTAACCATGAAGGCCTGCTTAACACAGTTTCCTCTGAACAGTTGATGTTGAGATGTGTCTGTTACTTGAACTAAGGAAGCATTCATTTGGGCTGCAATTTCTGAGGCTGGTAAGTCTAATGAACTTATCCTCTGCAACAGAGTTAACTCTGGGTCTTCCATTCTTGTGGTGGTCCTCATGAGAGGCAGTTTCATCATAGCGCTTGATGGTTTTTGCGACTGCACTTTAAGAAACTTTCAACGTTCTTGAAATGTTCCGTATTGACTGACCTTCATGTCTTAAAGTAATGATAGACTGTCTTTTGTCTTTTATTATTTGAGCTGTTCTTGCCATTATGTGGACTTGGTCTTTTACCAAATAGGGCTATCTTCTGTATAACCACCCCTACCTTGTCACAACACAAATGATTGTCTCAAATGCATTTAGAAGGAAAGAAATTCCACAAATGTACTTGTTGATGTTAATTGAAATGCATTCCAGGTGACTACCTCATAAAGCTGGTTGAGAGAATGCCAAGTGTGTGCAAAGCTGTCATCAAGGCTGATGGGTTTGGATTTATGAACTTTAAATGTTATTAATTATTAGTTATAATAGAGACCTGAGGGGTGCCAAAGCCGAGGGGCTACACCAGAGGTTAAAGGTTATCTGTAGGGGGAAGGTATATGGTGGGTGCAAGTAATCTTGGAATATACTGAGTGTAGGGAAAGTGATCACGTGGCAGGCATCGATAAAGGGAGAGAGCCATGGATTAGTGATGAAGGGGGTCAAGGTCAAGTCAGGTCACGTTAAGGGAGAAAGAAAAGTGTATGGCCCGTATCACTTATTTCCCTGCCTAGCATTAAAGATACAATATTTGTTCAGATGTGTATGAGGAGACTCAGCATAGGAGAAAGGGTTAAATATCAGTGCGTGTGTGAATATGTCTTGGTCGATTCAGCTGTTCGATCCTTTGGGAAGAATAAACTTGGTTTAAGATTTTGTAGTGTCGGTCGAGTTCTTACTCTAATAATTAGAACCTAACAGTTGGCGTTGTCGACAGGATTCCCATTGATTTTGAAGAGTCACGACACTGAAGAGTCACGACACTGGTTCGGGTTCTGTTGCCAGGGAGAGCAATACACGTGGGCTAAGGCGCCGATGGGATTTACAAATAGTCCAACTTGGTATCATGCTGCACTGAAACAATTGCTAAAAGGGTATAAATTTGAAGGTTCTGTGTTTGTACAATACGTAGATGATCTGTTATTGGTGTCAAAAGACAAAGAAACTCCTATGCGAGACCTCACCACATTGGTAGACTATTTGGCAGAGCAGGGTCATGAAGCAGCATATGAGAAAGAACAAATAGCGAAGCAAGAGGTAACATATATGGGGGTGTCGATTTCTAAAGGCACTAAGCACATTACATGGGATCGGGTAGAAACAATGTGTTCTTTGGAAAAAGAACAGACAATGGATAGAGGAAGATTGGAAAAAACTGTTATGGACAGACGATTCTAAGTTTGAGGTGTTTGGATCACAAAGAAGAACATATGTGAGACGCAGAATTTTTTTTAAAGATGCTGGAGGAGTGCTTGACGTCATCTGTCAAGAATGGAGGAGGCAATGTGATGGTCTAGGGGTGCTTTGGTGGTGGTAAAGTGGGAGATTTGTACAGGGTAAAATGGATCTTGAAGAAGGCTATCACTCCATTTTGCAACGCCATGCCATACCCTGTGGACAGCGCTTAATTGGAGCCAATTTCCTCCTACAACAGGACAATGACCCAAAGCACAGCTCCAAACTATGCAATAACTATTTAGGGAAGAACCAGTCAGCTGGTATTCTGTCTATAATGGAGTGGCCAGCACAGTCACCGGATCTCAACCTTATTGAGCTTGTGAAATCTCTTCAGATTACCTCAACAAATTGACAACTAGAATGCCAAAGGTCTGCAAGGCTGTAATTGCTGCAAATGGACGATTCTTTGTCGAAAGCAATGTTTGAAGGACACAATTATTATTGCAATTAAAATTCATTATTTATAACCTTATAAACGTCTTGACTATATTTCCTATTCATTTTGCAACTCATTTCGTGTATGTTTTCATGGAAAACAAGGACATTTCTAAGTGACCCCAAACTTTTGAATAGTAGTGTATATCATAACCATTGCAGAATAAATTCCTCAGCTTTTCTATCCATGATGAGTTAATATTCCCGAAGTAGCCATACAACAAATTACCATGCGGATCTCATTTAATTGAGCCTATTAGATAGGCCATTATAATTTCAAGTTTTTGCTCTATGCATCTGACAGGGAGCATGGCTTATAACATACAGTATCGTTTAATAGGTGAACAGACAGTTGATATTTTGCAATTGTTTTTGCCTTTCAGAAACGGTCATACACAGCAAATGTCACTGCAGAAGAAAACATTCTTCCAACACCTCTAAAAGACATCTGATCAAGTTCGCCATTACTAAGCTATTTCCTTTGCTGTCTTGGCCTAATTCCAATACTTCCAAAGTATTCAGCAAATAAGGGCGTTGTCGTCACCATATAAGTTGAATGATGGGCATTTTTCAGACGGAGTTATACTGCTCCTTCATGCGCGCAGTTTTATGACAGGTCTAATTTATAGCGGGAAACATGCATATGTATGGTGTGCGCCAAATGTATGAATCTCAATATTTCTGTGAGTGTGCAGTCTTTTCAGAAATGCAGCAGGCAGATATTTAGTGTTAAATTTACCCAACGGTTATAAATGAGGCCCCAGAGCACCGTGTCACTGAAGCAGATCTCCAGGGTATAAATCCATATAATCCTGAGAGTTCAGCCCCAGACATATCGCAGTCTCAAGACACCTGGGTTCACCTCCCCTCTTTTCCATCTAGGCACATGGGAAGTTGCATTAGAGAATCTCCAATCTAATTTGATTTGACCCCAGACCTAAAATTAGCTTGGCAAATTTAAGGTGTTCGTCAGTATATCTCAATGTTATATCCTCTTAAAAATAAACTACTTATCAAATTGTGGCTTAATAGATAATTCATGTTTTACAGAATGGGTAGACAGTATGGGCGCCTCTAAATGTATTCACTGACTGGACAAATGATATCAAAGGCCTAAAGAAAAGAACAAAGATCAGGCTACATGAAGAGGTGGTAAATAAATAAAAAATAGCTTTGTGTATGTGTGATCATTTTGAAATGGTCTCTAATAAGAAAAGATACAAAGATATAGATTACAGTAAATCTGTGTCATCAGCGATTAAAATAGTCTCCCTGTCTACTTCCGTGATAAAGACAAGTTCCAATCATACACTGTAGACGTCATTCAACTGTAAACATCCCAAACAAAAATATTTATGGCCAAACACGCATTGCCCATCAGCAATGTCAGGCAGGTGTTGAAATTCTTTATTTATCATGCAACTTCCCTAATAGGGGGCCCTTATCAACGCAGTTGGAAGGAGCTCAAATTCCACGTCTGATGACTCGATATATACAGAGCATTTGGAAAGTATTCAGACCCCTTGACTTTTCCACATTTTGTTACGTTACAGCCTTATTCTAAAATGGATGAAAGAGCCCCCCCCCTCAATACCCCATAATGACAAAGAAAACACAGGTTGTACATTTGTTTTTGCAAAACAAATAAAAAAATATCACATTTACATACGTATTCAGACACTTTACTCAGCACTTTGTTTTAGCACTTTAGGCAGCAATTACAGCCTCGAGTCGTCTTGGGTATGACGCTACAAGCTTGGCACACCTCTATTTGGGGAGTTTCTCCCATTCCTCTCTGCAGATCCTCTCAAGCTCTGTCAGGTTGGATGGGGAGCGTCGCTGATCAGCTATTTTTAGGTCTCTCTAGAGATTTTCGATCCGGTTCAAGTCAGAGCTCTGGCTGGGCCATTCAAGGACATTCAGAGACTTGTCCCGAAGCCACTCCTGTGTTGTATTGGCTGTGTGCTTAGAGTCGTTGTCCTGTTGGAAGAAGAACCTGGAGCAGATTTTCATCAAGGACCTCTCTGTACTTTGCTCCGTTCATCTTTCCCTTGATCCTGACTAGTCTCCCATTCCCTGTCGTTAAAAAACATTTTCAAAGCATGATGCTGCCACCACCATGCTTCACCGTAGGGATGGTGCCAGGTTTCCTCCAGACGTGATGCATGGCATTCAGGCCAGAGTTCAATCTTGGTTTCATCAGACCAGAGAATCTTGTTTCTCATGGTCTGAGCGTCCTTTAGGTGTCTTTTAGAAAACTCCAAGCGGGCTGCCATGTGCCTTTTACTGAAGAGTGGCTTCCGTCTGGCCATTCTACCATAAAGGCCTGATTGGTGGAGTGCTGCAGAGATGGTTGTCCTTCTGGAAGGTTCCTCCATCTCCACAGAGGAACTCTGTCAGGGTGACCATTGGGTTCTTGGTCACCTCCCTGACCAAGGCCCTTCTCCCCCAATTGCTCCGTTTGGTCGGGTGGCCAGCTGTTGGAAGAGTCTATGTGGTTTCAAACTTCTTCCATTTAAGGAGGCCAGTGTGTTCTTGGGGACATTTAATGCTGCAGACATTTTTTGGTACCCTTCCCCAGATCTGTGCCTCGACACAATCCTGTCTCAGATCTCTATGGATCATTCCTTCTAACACATGGCTTGGTTTTTGCTCTGACATGCACTGTCAACTGTGGGACCTTATATAGATAGGTGTGTGCCTTTCCAAATCTTGTCCAATCAATTGAATTTACCACAGGTGGACTCCAATCAAGTTGTAGAAACATCTCAAGGATGATCAATGGAAACAGGATGCACCCGAGCTCAATTTTGAGACTCATAGCAAAGGGTCTGAATACTTATGTAAATAAGCTATTTCTGGGGTTTCTTTGTGTGCGGAGGTAAAAAAAGTATGTAATACATTTTAGAATAAGGCTGTTCAATAAAATAAAATAAAAAAAGTGTCACCTTTATTTACCAGGTAGGCCAGTTGAGAACAAGTTCTAATTTACAACTGCGACCTGGCCAAGACAAAGCAAAGCAGTGCGACACAAACAACAGAGTTACACATGGAATAAACAACCGTACAGTCAGTAACACAATAGAAAAGTCTATATACAGTGCGTGCCAATGAAGTAAGACTAAGGAGGTAAGGCAATAAATAGGCCATAGTGGCAAAACAACTACAACTTAGCAATTAAACACTGGAGTGATAGATGAGCAGAAGACGAATGTGCAAGTAGAGATACTAGGGTGCAAAGGAGCGAAAAAATAATATATATATGGGGATGAGGTAGTTGGGTGGGCTATTTACAGATGGGCTATGTACAGGTGCAACGATCTGTAAGCTGCTCTGACAGCTGATGCTTAAAGTTAGTGAGAGAGATATGAGTCTCCAGCTTCAGTGATTTTTGAGATTCGTTCCAGTCATTGGCAGCAGAGAACTGGAAGGAAAGGCGGCCAAAGGAAGAGTTGGCTTTGGGGGTGACCAGTGACCATTTTAGAAAGAGAGGGTCCAGATTGTCTAGCCCAGCTGATTTGTAGGGGTCCAGATTTTGCAGCTCTTTCAGAACATCAGCTATCTGGATTTGGGTGAAGGGGAAATGGGGGAGGCTTTGGCAAGTTGCTGTGGGGGGTGCAGAGCTGTTGACCGAGGTAGCGGTTGCCAGGTGGAAAACATTGCCAGCCATAGAAAAATGCTCATTGAAATTCTCGATTATCGTAGATTTATCGGTGGTGACAGTGTTTCCTAGCCTCAGTGCAGTTGGCAGCTGGGAGGAGGTGCTCTTATTCTCCATGGACTTTACAGTGTCCCAGAACTTTTTGGAGTTTGTGCTACAGGATGCAAATTTCGGTTTGAAAAAGCTAGCCTTTGCTTTCCTAACTGCCTGTGTATATTGGTTCCTAACTTCCTTAAAAATTAGCATATCGCGTGGGCTATTTGATGCTAATGCAGTACTCCACAGGAGGTTTTTGTGCTGGTCAAGGGCAGTCAGGTCTGGAGTGATTCAAGGGCTATATCTGTACTTAGGTCTACATTTTTTGAATGGGGCATGCTTATTTAAGATGGTGAGGAAAGCACTTTTAAAGAATAACCAGGAATCCTCTACAGACGGAATGATGGCAGGATGGTCAGGATGATATCTATGAGGGTGCCCGTGTTTATGGATTTAAGGTTGTACCTGGTAGGTTCCATGATAATTTGTGTGAGATTGAGGGCATCTATCTTAGATTGTAGGACAGCTGGGGTGTTAAGCATATCCCAGTTTAGGTCACCTAACAGTACAAACTCTGAAAATAAATGGGGTGCAACAAAATGTCTTGATGTAACAAAATGTAGAAAAAGTGAAGGGGTCTGAATACTTTCCGAATGCACGATACATACAGACAGTACAACAGTCTGACAGCGATACTGATACTTCCTCAAGGATATAGCTAGTCAATGTTCTTATCTCAGATACCGCTTGGCTACAGTAAATGTCAGCCAATCAAACACCATTGTTTTTTCACAGCATTGTTGAAGGAAGAAGGCCACATGTGCATCAATGGATAAACGTGTGCTTTAGCGATCAAATCTTAACAAACATCATCGCAGTGAAGAGTGAGACAATTTGCTAGTTTTCTAGGTTCCGCATGTTACAGACTGACTCTTACCTGGGCAAAGAGGTATGTCATGACAAAGTCATCAAGGACAGGACTCTCGCAGCCCTTGGTGACTCCATACCGATATGCCCTCGTAGCCCCACTGCTGTACCAGCCAGGGAAATAGTACCTGAGAGACAGAGACAGAGAGAGAGACAGAGAGAGAGAGAGATAAATGAATAGTGTATAATTAGAGAGAGTGAGGTCTAGTGAACAAAAATGCAGAAACCATGAGCACAGAAAACACTACACATACCTTATTCTAAAGACCATGTCCTCATTGGCATATTCATCTAGCTGGAAGACGTGGTTCGGGGAGAACCAAATGCCGTCTCTCTCTCTGAAGAGCCCAAACAGGCTGCAGTACAGAGGCGACACACCTAAAGAAGAGTGGAGACGTGATACATTATGAGATAGCATTCATTGCATAACTGTCTACATAAATACAGTGCTTATGAAGCACTTCCACTGTACACATTTTTTATTTCAATAACTAGGTTCCATCCAATTGGTGAATATTCTAAAATCCTCATTAAGAATATACGTGCATTTTCCACCAATTATTACAGAGAATCAGCAAAATTATGCTACCCTCTGCCTATTGGCTACTTAGCCTGTCTCAAAATACAACACTGCCCCTTTAAGACAAAAAAAAAAGCTCTTTACCTGTCTCCCTTTTCAAAGGTGTCTAGAAATGTACACGTTTTGTACTCTTGTAGGAAGCAATCACTCCCCTTTCGCTGACTACAAATGATCTATAACTTGGCTAATAACTCTCACTAACTAGCAAAGGATATGAACTAAATGTGCTAGTGGCTACATGCAGCTCTCGCTTTGCTCTCAAAACAAGCGAATCTACTCACAACCTCTCATGCTGTAAACACAATCCAGTTCAAAGTCAATGGCACAGATCCATATATGGCAATGGCCTATTTGCATATAAGCTTACTGCAGCTCTGATTGTTTATACCGCGCACCGGTCTGTGTAGTGTGTCAATGCAATAGAATCCTACTCCAATGCTTTCTGCCTGTATGTTGCATTGACAGTGGCTAATATTGCGTTGATTCGATCACAATTGCCACATTAAAGGGAAACGTTTATAGTGTTAACAGGGCAAACTCTAGAACTGTGGTCACCCAACTTTTCTTGAGTTGATCTTGAGTCAAAATGCAAGCAGAGATCTACCCCTCAGATTTTTTTTTAACATGACTTAAAAAACATAAGCCTTTGCAACATGAACCAATTAAAAACATTACTGTAGCAATAAGGTTAGTGCAGTAATCTATAGGCCCAACACATTAACCCTGCATATTAGCATGGCTTGAACTGCCCTGTTGTTCGGGACATTTTTTAAATTATATTTCAAAATTTGAGGTAGGCTATATGATTACACCGGTAGTAGATCTGTTGTTGTATTACTTGTGAGACACAGCTGAGTGAGCATACATTTAAATAATTAGCTTTTTATTTTACTGGTCTGAGGATCCACCTCTCAACATCCCTCCGCTCTCCCTTTCCTCCACTGAAACTGACCAAAAAGGGACACCTTCTTCCAGCTGATGGCGAAACTCGAGTCTTACTGCATTATTTCTGCCTCATGCACAAATACATGTTGCTACTCCTATGAACATAGAAAGTGAAATATTCCTCGATATTAAAAAAGACCCAAGCCGCTAAAAATTTTGTGTTGTAAGAACTTAAACATTAACTAATTCATAAAAACAGCAACACGTCGCTGTATTTGTTGACTGTCTCACTCTAGTCATGGTTTTAAATGTCTCACAGTATCAATTTTGCTGTAGCCTGTAACATTACTGCAGACACGGTAATCTGAGCCATCCAATTGGCCAAAGGTAAACCTACACTGCACTTGATTTGCTCTTTGGGACCGCCGGGAAGAAAGAGTTTGTACCTTCAGATACATGAAATGGTTAAAAATTGCAACAGTTTGCCTACCCGGCGCGCAGCAAAGCTGAATCAGGTGCACATACCTCCAACTGCCCGAGACTAATACAAAAAAATTGAAACAAAAGTCTTTATCGTTGTGTTTTTTACAGAAATGTTTGCCGATTGACTAGGAATGCATTGGATCAACCAGGCGATCGCAATCGACCGGTTGGTGACCACTGCTCTTGAAAGTTGAGTGAAATTCAATCTCAGTGCTTCTTCTCTCTGTGGGCTGATATTTCTGCATGGGCAGTCTTGGGGCACGCGCGCAGGTTAGAGGGAACATTGGTGATGACGTAGTGCACACAAAAGTTAATTCTTTGCTAAAAATCTAAAGTTAAGTGTTTCCATTGCATTTTCAACTCTACCGATAGTTTAGTCACAAAAACAGTTATGTTAAATAGAAAATGTGCCTACTCTGGTCTTGGCACGTGTATGCCAGCAAACAGCTTGTAGACACCGTGAAATCAAATTAAAGTTTATTTGTCACGTGCGCCGAATACAACAGGTGTAGACCTTACAGTGAAATGCTTACTTACAGGCTCTAACCAATAGTGCAAAAAAAGGTATATATGTGTGTGTGTGTGTGTGTGTGTGTGTGTGTGTGTGTGTGTGTGTAGGTAAGTAAACAGTAGCGAGGCTATATACAGACACCGGTTAGTCAGGCTTATTGAGGTAGTATGTACATGTAGGTATGGTTAAAGTGACTATGCATATATGATGAACAGAGAATAGCAGTAGTGTAAAAATAGGGGTTGGCGGGTGGTGGGACACAATGCAGATAGATAGCCCGGTTAGCCAATGTGCGGGAGCACTGGTTGGTCGGGCCAATTGAGGTAGTATGTACATGAATGTATAGTTAAAGTGACTATGCATATATGATAAACAGAGAGTAGCAGCAGAGTAAAAGAGGGGTTGGGGGGGCACACAATGCAATTAGTCCGGGTAACCATTTGATTACCTGTTCAGAGTCTTATGGCTTGGGGTAAAAACTGCTGAGAAGCCTTTTTGTCCTAGACTTGGCACTCCGGTACCGCTTGCCATGCGGTAGTAGAGAGAACAGTCTATGACTGGGGTGGCTGGGGTCTTTGACAATTTTTAGGGCCTTCCTCTAACACTGCCTGGTGTAGAGGTCCTGGATAGCAGGCAGCTTAGCCCCAGTGATGTACTGGGCCGTACGCACTACCCTCTGAAGTGCCACAGTGAGGGTAGGCTGTGCAGGTACTGGATAGGATGGTCTACATGATGAGATTATTATTATTGTCAAACGGCAATCAAGCATCGATCACCATGTCACCAGAATAAGACCCTTGATATTTATTGGAAAGGAGCATCACGCTAATCACCGTGAACTTTCAAAACACCCTGTGAAGTTCTTCATAATTTATATAGCCTAATAAACTGCATGGTTTCCAATTTCGAGACGTAGTGGGAGGACCACACCAGAGGTCGACCGATTATGATTTTTCAACGCCGATACCGATACCGATTATTGGAGGACCAAAAAAAGCAGATACCGATTAATTGGCCAATTTTTAAATACACTGCTCAAAAAAATAAAGGGAACACTTAAACAACACAATGTAACTCCAAGTCAATCACACTTCTGTGAAATCAAACTGTCCACTTAGGAAGCAACACTGATTGACAATAAATTTCACATGCTGTTGTGCAAATGGAATAGACAACAGGTGGAAATTATAGGCAATTAGCAAGACACCCCCAATAAAGGAGTGGTTCTGAAGGTGGTGACCACAGACCACTTCTCAGTTCCTATGCTTCCTGGCTGATGTTTTGGTCACTTTTGAATGCTGGCGGTGCTTTCACTCTAGTGGTAGCATGAGACGGAGTCTACAACCCACACAAGTGGCTCAGGTAGTGCAGCTCATCCAGGATGCCACATCAATGCGAGCTGTGGCAAGAAGGTTTGCTGTGTCTGTCAGCGTAGTGTCCAGAGCATGGAGGCGCTACCAGGAGACAGGCCAGTACATCAGGAGACGTGGAGGAGGCCGTGGGAGGGCAACAACCCAGCAGCAGGACCACTACCTCCGCCTTTGTGCAAGGAGGAGCACTGCCAGAGCCCTGCAAAATGACCTCCAGCAGGCCACAAATGTGCATGTGTCTGCTCAAATGGTCAGAAACAGACTCCATGAGGGTGGTATGAGGGCCCGACGTCCACAGGTGGGGGTTGTGCTTACAGCCCAACACCGTGCAGGACGCGTTGGCATTTGCCAGAGAACACCAAGATTGGCAAATTAGCCATTGGCGCCCTGTGCTCTTCACAGATGAAAGCAGGTTCACACTGAGCACATGTGACAGACGTGACGTGAGTCTGGAGACGCCGTGGAGAACGTTCTGCTGCCTGCAACATCCTCCAGCATGACCGGTTTGGCGGTGGGTCAGTCACGGTGTGGGGTGGCATTTCTTTGGGGGGCCGCACAGCCCTCCATGTGCTCGCCAGAGGTAGCCTGACTGCCATTAGGTACCGAGATGAGATCCTCAGACCCCTTGTGAGACCATATGCTGGTGCGGTTGGCCCTGGGTTCCTCCTAATGCAAGACAATGCTAGACCTCATGTGGCTGGAGTGTGTCAGCAGTTCCTGCAAGAGGAAGGCATTGATGCTATGGACTGGCCCGCCCGTTCCCCAGACCTGAATCCAATTGAGCACATCTGGGACATCATGTCTCGCTCCATCCACCAATGCCACGTTGCACCACAGACTGTCCAGGAGTTGGCGGATGCTTTAGTCCAGGTCTGGGAGGAGATCCCTCAGGAGACCATCCGCCACCTCATCAGGAGCATGCCCAGGCGTTGTAGGGAGGTCATTCAGGCACGTGGAGGCCACACACACTACTGAGCCTCATTTTGACTTGTTTTAAGGACATTACATCAAAGTTGGATCAGCCTGTAGTGTGGTTTTCCACTTTAATTTTGAGTGTGACTCCAAATCCAGACCTCCATGGGTTGATACACAAAAATTATCAATGGAAATCAACTGTAATTCTGTTGTCAGCACATTCAACTATGTAAAGAAAAAAGTATTGAATAAGATTATTTCATTCATTCAGATCTAGGATGTGTTATTTTAGTGTTCCCTTTATTTTTTTGAGCAGTGTATATATTTGTAATAATGACAATTACAACAATACTGAATGAACACTTTTATTTTAACTTAATATAATACATTGTTAGGTTCTTATTTTTCAGAGTAAATAACCCACAGACACTAGAGAAGCTCTAACAAAGTTGAACTCTTCCCAAAAGTTCTGTACAGCTGTAATCAGACTCAACATTTGTCCCACTTAGATATATAGATCCCACTCAAGACACTCCTTCTCACCAATCCTTCTTATGGTTTAACAGGAAAATAGTTAAAAGGGTAACAGGATGCCAAACCTTTATTACTCCTTTAAGGGGAACTGACCTCAACCCCTCCTTCACCTAATCCACAGATATCCATCTGTCTTCCCTATATCAACACATCGCTCTCCTCTCCTCCATCAAACACATTCCAAAGCCTTCTGGCTTTCTACAGAGAACCCTTAACGTTCTCCTTTGATTCTATGCTTATCATTTATTTAATATCTCAATGTTCAAAATGTCGAACCCAACAACATAAATAAAAATCTATTTAGTCTCAAATAAATAATGAAACATGTTCAATTTGGTTTAAATAATGCAAAAACACAGTGTTGGAGAAGAAAGTAAAAGTGCAATATGTGCCATATAAAAAAGCTAATGTTTAAGTTCCTTGCTCAGAACATGAGAACATATGAAAGCTGGTGGTTCCTTTTAACATGAGTCTTCAAGGTTGTAGTTATTATAGGAATTATAGGACTATTTCTCGCTATATCATTTGTATTTCATATACCTTTGACTATTGGATGTTCTTATAGGCACTATTGTATTGCCAGCCTAATCTCGGGAGTTGATAGGCTTGAAGTCATAAACAGAGCTGTGCTTCAAGCATTGCGAAGAGCTGGTGGTAAACGCAGGAAAGTGCTGTTTGAATGAATGCTTACGAGCCCGCTGCTGCCTACCACCACTCAGTCAGACTGCTCTATTAAATCATAGACTTAATTATAATATAATAAACACACAAATACGAGCCTTATGTCATTAATATGGTCAAATCCGGAAACTATCATTTCGGAAAACAAAACGTTTATTCTTTCAGTGAAATACGGAACCATTCCGTATTTTATCGAATGGGTGGCATCCATAAGTCTAAATATTGCTGTTACATTGCACAACCTTCAATGTTATGTCATAATTATGTAAAATTCTGGCCAATTAATTACTGTCTTTGTTAGGAAGAAATGGTCTTCACACAGTTCGCAACGAGCCAGACGACCCAAACTGCTACATATACCCTGACTCTGCTTGCACAGAAGGCAAGAGAAGTGACACAATTTCCCTAGTTACAATTGCCTGCTAACATTATTTTTTTTTTAAACTAAATATGCAGGTTTCAAAGAATTTGTATTTATTTTAAGAAAGGCATTGATGTTTATGATTAGGTACATTGGTGCAACGACAGTGCTTTTTTTCACGAATGCGCTTGTTAAATCATCATCTGTTTGGCGAAGTAGGCTGTGATTCGATGATAAATTAACAGGCACCGTATTGATTATTTGCAACGCAGGACAAGCTAGTTAAACTAGTAATATCATCAACCATGTGTAGTTAACTTCTTAGGGAGCGGCAGCAGAGGTGACAGTTTTGGAGAGTCTGGCGTGCCCAAAGTAAAATGCTTGCCACCCAGGCCCAGAAAATAGGATATGCACATAATTAGTACTATTGGATAGGAAACACTGAAGTTTCTAAAAGTGTTAAAATAATGTATGTATGTGAGTATAACAGAATTGATATAGCACGCGAAAACCAGAGGAAAATCTATCCGTATTTGCAGTTTTTTTTGTAAATGACCTCCAGGCTGCCTATTCATTTGTATTTTAACTTGTTAGGGAGTAGCAGCTGAGGGGTCGTTTTGGAGAGTCTGGCGTGCCTAAAGTAAAATGCTTGCCACTCAGGCTCAGAAAATAGGATATGCACATAATTAGTACTATTGGATAGGAAACACTGAGGTTTCCAAAAGTGTTAACATTTTGTCTGTGAGTGTAATAGAACTCATTTGGCAGGCAAAGACCTGAGAATTTTCCATCCGGAAATGTCATTCTGGTGGCTTATGGCTCACTTAGAGAGACTGCCTATTGAAAAGTCTTTATATCAGGACACTGAATGTAGTACCAATTTCTTCCACTGGATGTCAGCAGTGTATAGGTAAAGTTTAAAGGCAATCGGAACCATTGTGTTCAATCGGTAGAGGTTTTAGTCGGGGGAGCTATTTTACAGTTGCACGTTTTTGGGCGCACGTTTGGCTGAGCGGTGCACTTTATTTGACTTATATAACGTTTAGGTGACCATCCAAGTGAAAGATTATCACTTTTATTCATAAAAGATACGCTAAGGATGCATTTTAATTGGTTTTTGTTTTGTTGAGGGAAAGTTTATAGTTTAAATGAATGCGTTCTCTTCACATTGGATTTTCTGAACACAAGGTGCCAACCAAACGGAGATTTAAGGATATAATAAATTACTTTTTCTAACCAAATACTCATGGATTGTCTTCATTGGACACTTAGGAAGCCCTCTGCAGAAGTTCTACAAAAGGTAAGGCACAGGTTTTCCCTGTGAAATGCATTTTCTATCGACCCACGCTGGCTAAAGATTTCATCGCTATGGAAAATATTGAAGGTGCTACCCTCAAACAATCAAATGTAGTGCTTTCGCCGTAAAGCCTTTTTGAAATCCGACAACGCTTTGATATTGCCAAGAAGCAGAGCTTTTGATGAGTATGAAACACTTGTATATTGGTGCATTTTTAATAATTCAATTTTGGGATTTTGCCTTGCATTTCACCTTGTAGTGTCGGGAGTGGGGTGCTAGCGCACCAAATCACCTTGCTGCTCCCCAAGAAGTTAACTGCTTCCACTAGATATCAACAGTCTTTATACAGAGTCTGGAAGCTATAGCAATAAGCAGAACAGATAAGAAGAGGAAGTAGTCAGAGGACCACTTTTGTCAACAACGTTTGACGGGTGCGAGATTGTGAGCGCGCACTACTTTATTTTCCTTTCCTATTGTTCACGTTATCGTCCTGTTGAAATATTACAGTAAATATACATAAAAGGATACCTAAGGATACATAAAAAATTATGTTTGATTTGTTTGTAGAAAGTTGATAGGTATAATTTGAACGTGTTCTCTTCACGGTTCAATGGTGGATTTTATGATCATAACGCGCCAACCAAACGGAGATTTATGGATATAATAAATGACTTTTTCTAACAAAATAACCATTGGATGTCTTCGTTGGACAGTTGGGAAGCCCTCAGCAGAAGATCTTCGAGAGGTAAGTGATATTTTTTAGCTCTTATATGGGTTTTGTGTGACCCGTGCTGGATATGAATTTATGCTAATGTGGAAAATATATGAGGTGCTATCCTCAAACAGAACAGAAATAGCTGGTGAAAACCCGAGAAAAATCTTTCCGGAATTACTGTTTTTTGTCACATTGGCTCTGTTTGACAGTCTCCCTATTGAGTTCTATGGCAAGCAGCTCCGAGATTTCAGTACCTATGGCTTCCACTAGATGTCAACAGTCTATATATAAAGCCTCAGAGAGATTGGAGCAAGCAGGAAGAATAGGTACAGGAAATGGCCAAGGTAGCTCAGATGTCAAGTTTTCTCGTGCGCTAGTCTGGCTGCGCGCCCCACTTTATTTTACTCATATAACGTTTAGGTGACCATCCGAGTGAAATATTATCGCTCATATTCATAAAAGGATAGCTAAGGATGCATTTTAACTGGTATTTGATTTGTTTAGGAAAAGTTTATAGGTATATTTGAACGCTTTCTCTTCACGTTTCAATGGGCGATTCAAAGTTGGATTTTCTGATCATAACGCACCAACCAAACTGAGATTTATGGATATAATAAATGACTTTTTCTAACAAAAAGAACCATGGATTGTCTTCGTTGGACACTTGGGAAGCCCTCAGCAGAAGTTCTTCAAAAGGTAAGGGATTTGTTTTCGCTGTGAAATGTGTTTTGTGTGAACCGCGATGGTTTATGACTTTATGCTAATGGAAAAATATTGGAGGTGCTACCCTCAAACAATCAAATGTTGTGCTTTCACGGGAAGGATTGTTTAAATCTGACAACGCGCTAGCGCCTCACCACTCCGTAAGTAGTTAACTAGTGATTATGTTAAGATTGATTGTTTTTTATAAGATAAGTTAAATGCTAGCTAGCAACTTACCTTGGCTCCTTGCTGCACTCGCGTAACAGGTGGTCAGCCTGCCACGCAGTCTCCTCGTGGAGTGCCATGTAATCGGCCATAATCGGCGTCCAAAAATGCTGATTACCGATTGTTATGAAAACTTGAAATCAGCCTTAATTAAATCGGCCATGCTTTGATATGATTGTTATTATATGATGGTTTCCACCCCCGTATCTCGCATTATTAGTTTTACCGACACAAAAAGATCTGACCATGTCGAACGAACAAATGATCTTTCGGCATGTATATAATTGTACCGAAACGTCCTGTTTCCATCACAGCTGTCGTGATTTATTTTTATATACTGTATGACTACTCCGCATAAAAACTGTGGATGGAAACGTGATTAATTTCACAACATGAAAATATTGTATCCATCATCAACATTTAGGAGAATAGATAATGCACTGTGCTTTGAGTCTTACTAAAAAGCTTGAAAAGGATTTTAATGTTATGATAATAAAATGTTCTACCTACAGGGTCACCAAAAGGTCATTAAACACAAGAAATGTATTTGAGCCGTTGAAACTTGGGACACATTCCAACAAACGTACCTGTTGCCGTTTGCTTAAAGGGCAATTGTGAAATGTTTCAACCTCATATTCATTATCTCCGGCACCAAACCAGTGTCTACATATGTTAAAACAGCATGTTTGTATGATATGTGCTAAAACAAATATGCTTCTCTGTGACATCACAGGGTAGGATTAAAAAAAAAAATTAAACATAGAAATGTGCAGTTTTAACATACTGTATGAAGACACTTATTTCCAGAAAACTGTTATTTTGCTGGAGATATTGAAAATGAGGTTGAAAAGTGGTTAAATTGTCCTTTAAAATGTCCCTCATGTTTTGCTTTTCAATAAATCCCTTGTGGGCATTTAAAAACATGCGGGTTTAGTTTCTCCTCACTAACATTTTTTTGTTGTCTCACATTTTTATTGACCATTGGGAGTGCAGCTTATGTCAGAACGCACTCAACCTTAGTTATTATACTTTTACGTGTCCATGGCAACAGCACATAAAGGTAGACAGGCTGGAACAAAGTGTATAATAACTAATAACCAACCCAGACCATAACCTCTGTGTCTAGTCCCCTATGTCTGAGCTTGTACGGAGTACATTAACTCAATGAGCATGGAAGCTACATGGGGATCCTAATGGGGATCCTAATAAATGGGGATCCTAATAAAATACCGTACCAAAATACCATTCAAACCCAATTCCCTCTATACCTTTTCAAAGGAAATGCCATGATGCATTTTGGTGCAGAAAGGACACCTCTGTTACAAGTCTATAACTAGAGTCCAGAGGTCTTCTTGGCCAGGTCAGTGAGGACAAACTCATGACCGTTCTCATGCTGTTTTGAAAGAATTTGACTGGTACTCACTGCACTCCTTCGCTGCATTGACACACAGTTGCTCGACTACGTAGTCCCCCGGTGGGTAGCTGAGGGGGGTGGAGTCTACCCCAGCCAGGCTGCTGTGGTAGAGGTGGACCCGCAGCACCGGAGCAGCGACTGGCCTGGACCCCCGAGGCTCCCGGTGAGCAGTCCCGTTCTGGTGCACAGGGACCGGAGGGCATGAAGGCGTCTCCATGTCCAATACAGAGATACCGGCCATCCGCAATCAGCTGCCTGCATTGAATAGCAGACGGGGAAAGAAGAAGAAAAGGGGAGGTGATGAGCTGTTTTGTCAGACAATACAAGACAGGTTAGTTAGAGCATTTTGAAAGCAGTACAGCCCAGTGTTGTTCCACCATACTGCAGAGCATCTCATGTTGTGATTAGCTTAGCAGGGAAACCGTGAAACAAATGTCTGCAGAGAGCTACAATAGAGGGGCCCATTGTCAGCGCGAGCTACAACTGTCGGCAATCAAGATCCCACCATTCCTCTCAATGACAGATAGTAGTGGCAGTCAAAGAAATTGAGCATAGAAGCACAACAGGCTAGCACACAACTTTTCAACTGCCCGGCAGGCAAGAGAGGGGTTTCATAACAAACAAACATATAACTTTGAAACAAAGATGCCTTAGAGCAGAGGAGTGCCTTCATCTGTTGATGACTGGATGTTTTGGTCTATTGACTACTGTAAATCCTCCACCAGTACCACCGGAGTTCACACACACACAACCTCCTGACACTGCCTGTGGGCCCAGAGATGAGCAGCTCATGATAGGACTGCCCTACTCAATTAACACAAACACTTCAACCAAAGCAGGAGTTAAGCCTTTGGCAAAGTTTTGAGCCAAGATGAAAAACTTCTGATCGGAATAAGTAAATGACAAAAGCTGCCTCTGGGCAAAAGCGTGTAATATGATTACAGAGAGGAGCACAAGACTTTATAAATGGGGCTGAATCAAAATCCCAGAAGACTGGTGTATAACACCATCAAGAGTTAGTATAAGGCTATTACTTAGTAATTCATCAAAGAAAAACCTTTGTTAGCAGCTTTGGAGTAACTCTTGTGAAGATGCAGGCCATATCATTCCTTTACACAATATTACAACTTTCCAAAGTATATCTGTGCTAGGCTTGGAAGCAATCTGAACTGGCTACAGCCCATCACAGACACATACACAAGGAGCAAATGTTTGCCACACTGCAAAGTGAGTGCATGTAATGTGAGCTAAAGGGAGGTTGAAATAACAGTCAATCAGATTTTCAAAACATGGGCAAACCCAAATCCTTATGAGTACCTATGTTGCATGAGTACATGCAGAATAGGTCATGTAATTGACTCTTTGATCTTCATGGTCTCTTTGATCTTCATGGTAACAGGGTGGTGTATTGAGTGATTTCAGTGCCAACACAAACTTTATTTGAATTAAATATTTTCAATGTGTATAAGATATTGCACTTCATTTCAATACATCGAATTTGTAATTCATAAATGTAATCATTGAATTTAAATTTCCTGATTTGAAACTGAATTGAATGAATATTGCATTCAGTTTTAGTGAAGTGCAAATTGTGTTTGAGTGAATTGTAGGCTGTGGCAGTGTGGGTGACCAAGAGACATAACCCAGGCCGACACAGGAAAGAATGAGTGAGTGACTCAAAGTGCCCAGATATATATTAATTACCTAATGTTACACCCATTCATTACTAGATGTAAAAAAAACTAAGTGGGGCGCAAGTTACGCCCCACTTCCGGTATAAATGGGAGCAATAACCTCTACACAGCACAGAAAACAGTTTCTACACAAGTTAACAACTATACAATTCAAACAGAAAACACATTATGCATAAAACCAAATGAGACATGTGTGCCTGACAACTTGCGTTCAAGCTTATTTAGTTGGCTAATGTTAGCTAAACAATTAGCTAGCTAACATTAACTTAGATAACCTGTTGACGTCAGCTAGTTAACTACGCAAACTCTGGGCCTTGATTGCTAGCTACTAGCAAGTATGTGCTATTGTAATTACAAATCAGTTACCTTTCTTATGATATAACTAATGGAACAAATGTCGTTTTGCAATTCAACTTGAATATGGTGACAACATTCGCTTCGACTTTATCGTAACGGTAGTCCGCTAGCCTAATGTAGCTTCCTAGCTCGGGTCAACTCAATCTTATGTGCTGCAACTACAACTTCAGAAAATGCACATCCATTCCATGTAAAGTTACTGTACAGTGCGTGACATTTGTATAGCTACTAGCGTTCAAAGTGTTGCGTTAACGTAACGCGTTATAAAACTTACTCGGTTGTTGACGCCAGTCAGCTACCGTTAGCCCACTTTGCTAGCTAGCAGGACGAGTTTACAGCTTGCTTGTCAACGCCAGGTCCGATCCAATTCTTGTAACTCAATCTTTGTCCAGATGAAAATTCATGTATCAATGTATTTTAAAATAGTATCTCTCTCCATTCTTCCCCTTAACGAAACAAAAAAAACTACAGTAGCGAGGACTAACGTTAAGCTAAGATGTTAGGTTCTTGTCGTCAGGCTAACTAGCTATCGATTCCATGTAGCTACACCACAGTTTACCTGAAACGATCTATCTAGACTTAAGTTAGCTAGCGAATATAGCTATCTAGTTAACCTGCATTGTTACAGTACCGTTAGCTAGTTAGCGTAGCCAGTAACATTAGCTAGCTGACTGGTAGTAAGAGGCTAGTAAGCCAGCTGGTCAGCTCTCCGAGTCTGATCCCCAGTGCTCACCCACGGCTAGCTAAACTAGCTAACGGGCTAAGTTTTCAAAAGCAGGCAAAACTTGTTGTCAAGCTCCCACAACGCTATCAACCTCGTTTATAAAGACAACGTTGTCGAGAACAGTTTCTAACTACAATTTAGTTAATATCAGAAAAATAAGAATACGGCATAAGGTAACGTTAACCCAGCAAGTCAGCTAGCAATATTATGTCAGTTCTAGCTACCACCCTTTTGGAGATCTGCATAACAGTAACACCAGCCAATTGTAGCTTTAAACTAAACTAGCTAGAGAGGACGAGATTGACGAGCTGAGTGAACGCCATCTATGTCAGTTATTTGCCCTGCTTTGAAGACTTCTATCTCGTAAGTTTTACATTGTTTCGATTATAAGCCCTTACCATTCAATTTCAATTTAGTTTTTTTCTTAGGCTGGCCAAATGTTGGATCACATTTTGTCCAAAATGTCCATTCAATGGAACTGATACCCATGGGAAGGAACCACAATTTTTCTCAATTGACAAATATTTTATAAAACAGTTTTGTTTTCATTGGCGTTCTGTGGCCTATATTACTGTGTTATATGTGTTATCCGCTGACTAACGTTGTAATTGTTTAGTTCAGGATAGAAAGGGATAGCTAAATGGCCTAATTGAGTTACACAGTGTACAGTTACTGGTCTCTGACATCTAGCATCAACCAAGGTGTCTGGAGTCTAGACCTTTATAGTGTAAACTCACAGTCATGCTCTATAACCTCAGATGAACTGTTCAAACCCTTATCCCATTCCCAGCTGTTCCCCATAATTTGGTGGAAAGTGCAACATGTGTCATCAGTCACTCTGGCCTTGTTGGAAGCAAAACCCGTTTTGTGTTGTCATTTTCAGCATACCACCTAAAATGGGAAATAGTTGTTATAAGTGTATTAGCCAAGTACTGCACTTGGTATAACTATGGATTTATTGGTTCATGTTTCCCTTCTACGGGTCCACTCTTTTTCACACAGTGTCTATGGATCTATTATGGGAGGACATTTCTTAAAAAACACAAATAATGGGCTGTACTGACATTGAATTTACACTGACAAAATTCTTAAATGGCTTCGCTAAGACCCACTAGAGGGTGCTGAAATGGTTTGGCTAAATGTGGGGCAGATCTGCTCAAGTACAATTAGACAAATACACAAGTTCCTTTTTTTGTTTTCACCAGGCAAGAAGTTCCCTCAAGGGAAAAATAAAGTTATTCTATTCAAAATCTTGTTTATTGTTGACCTGTGTATACAGTATAAATTGTGTACCTTTGCTTACAGAAAACCTGAGATTTAAATAGAAAGGTTTAATGATGAAAAGCGATGTTGAGTGGTTCAGCAATAATGCTAAGCAGGCCTCTGTTTTCCCTCAGGTATAGGGTTATATTGATAGCTTCCAATGTCAACCTTCAAGACATTTCAACCCACTATCCAATATTAAATACAAAGTTTGTTGTATTAACAATCATAACCTCTTTTTTAAACAGATTCTTCCATGTACAACCAAAGAGACTGAAGTAGGTCAACACGTTAGGCAGTGACGTATATGAGTAATATGACTCAGACTTGTTATAGAGTATGGCAACAGTTCTCTGTGTATTCAATAGTGTTATTGTACAATACATGAATGTAAAGCAAAAAGCGAAACAGAAGACTCAGTGTAAGGGTGATGCGCTCCTATCTTGGTCCAGTATGATGGTGTGGAGTTCTTTAACCAATGTTTGCTGTTAGGTCCTTAAAAAGTGAGCAGATTGTATTATATAAAAAACAGCACATAGAAACGCTCAGAAAAACCCCGTTGCAATAGAAATGTTATTCTCATTTAATGTAATTTCTACTCACTTAATGTCCGCAGTCAGAGCAGGGATCTGTATAAGTAGTAGAATGAAAACAACAAAATGTGAAATTTTAAAGTATAACATAACACATTTAGTAATTTTTGGAAACTGGGACAAGTTTATATACAGTTCAATGGCACCAGTCCAAGTCCTACGCTACTTTCATCTGACAGTTTGTGCTGTGTTTGGTCAGTTATATTTACCTACGAACGATGGGGTCAGAATGGACTCTGCAGAGAAGCCCAGAGACAGAGAATAGTTTATAAATCTCTCCACCAATTCTTTTCTCAGCGTTGGTGAGCGACCTTAAGAAAAACAGAGTGGGAAATAGAGAAAAACACTATTTGATAATGACTAGATTAACTGTTGAAGTAAGAGGATCCACATGAACGAGACAACTCTGTATGTCAATTATCTTTACCATAAAGAGACACCTGGGAGAATTCTTTCACAATCTTCTTGTATTTCACCACCAGACCATATTCAGTGTAATTGCTCTCCACCACAGTGATGTCCTTCAATATCTGATGGCCTGTCAATTAGGTCATTTATTAGTTAGAATACTTTATGGTTTGAAATTGTTTATCTTTACAGGCTCAGGACATGAAACCATAAAGAGACAAATGAAACCACCCAGCAACAAAAATAGCACAGATAATAGTGGATCAGCAACCTTCATCATACATCGAAACACAAATGGATTATGGGAAGGGTTAGAATCTAACATACATAAGAAACAGATGTCTGTACTCCCCCTCCCACTGCAGTGTCAACATCGGCATGTCTATTTCTACATTTACCCCATGCTTTACTGTGTCTCCTCCCTCATACCATCTCCTCTAACCAGCTCGAGGCAGGAAGCATAACTTACGGTCACTAAAGTAGTTGAACTGGCCTGGGAGGTCAGTCTTCTCATAGTAGTACACACGGCACATGCAACCTTTTAACCTGACAACAGGAAATTGAGAAAGGGGTTATGGGTTTATGTGTGCTGCAAGTCTTTATAACATGTATTAATAAGTATGAATACACATTAGTGTTTTTTTATTACTTGGGTATTTAAGCATTTATAAACATAAGCATCTATTTATTAATTTTTTTTATACCTTTATTTAACTAGGCAAGTCAGCATTTATAAACATTGATAAGCATTTACAAAGTCAGAATGTTTATCCCAGTGTTTACTTATTGACTGATATGTGTAATGTTCCTAATAACTACAATGTTTTTATTTGTTGGAGTGTAGATCTCATTTAAAAGACAAAAGAGGGTAAATACCCTGTCCCCCATACGGTTAGGTTGGCATTGCCATCCATATCAGAGGTTATATTCCCATTGGAGACCTGCACATAACTTCTCCATGGCACAAATTCTGGCGAGTCATAGGCCAGGCCAACACGATACCACTGTCCTGAAAACTGAGCAAATCACTAAGAATTTTAATAAAGACAATACATTATTCCCTACGACATTATTAAATAGGGACATTAAATAGGGACATAAAATCCTTCCATCAAAATCCATCAAGGATAGTAATAACACAATTCAATAACACAATTGTGTTTTTACACATAGTGACGAGAGAACAGGATTGTTTAAAATTAAGAAATATCAATTGCTTTAAAATAATATTCCAGGGTACCTGTTACAATAAATGTTCACAAAACAGGATTCAAAACACACAAAAAAGACCAATCTTATGCAATGGTCTAAACAAACAACAAAGTTGAATTCCACTGCTGTTCTTTGACCTCGCTAATGTTTGTTTTTCAAATTCTGTAACTTTGTTTCAAACAAGGTTTTCCATATGGTTAGACACAGACATTTACCATAGATACATTTAGTTAATAAAGATTTCAGAGGATAAATAAAATGGTCTAAAGCAGGCATTTAACAAAGAGTAAAACATGTTTTTAAAAAAAGGTCAAAGAACCACAGTGCTTTTATCAGAAAAAACAGCCTACCACAGCACATTGACAAATATACCATTGTTCTCACCCTTTGTAGATCAAAGTCCTTTTGTGGATGAATATCAGCATTGAGACGCTGTGTCCATAGCATCACGCTGAAGACGGTCACCACTAAAAACAACATGATAAACAAATAGAGAGAGAAACAACACAGACCCTGCTGTGAGACCAAGCAGGTAGAATAAAATAGATAAGAGTGGGAGGTCTCCTGGATGTGGACCTTTAGATCTTCCTCTAAGTATTTGGAAATGTTCCTAATGCCGCCTTCACATTCACCTGCCACCAATTAGGGAGTTGCACATTCCTGTACCCTGTGGGTAATGCATAATCACTTTTCAACAAAGGATAAAGTAGTGATGTGAATACTGAAATACCATATTGTCCAACAAAAAACAAGATAAACCTTATCAGAATGTAACTTCCACATTGTAATGATGCATCTACAGTCTTAACAGAGGTGATAAAATATGCTTAACATAATGGAGACTCATTCCTAACATGAGGCCAGGAAACAACAAAGAAGCTGACATTTCCATTCAAAGTTGAAAGGATTTAAGACACGATAGACGACATACTGTATAATCTCTGAAAATGTTAATGACATTAAAAGTGTAGAAGTCAACAAAAGCTCTTAGAAGTTTATACAAATGTAAAATAAGGCAGATAATTGCAGGTGTAGGCAATCAAAAGATAAGACCCACCACAAGGTTGAAAAATCTCAAGATTTAGTCACGCACACTCCTCGTGTCATTGCAATAGCAACTTCATGTAGTCTTATTCAAATATAAAAATCACTTTATTCAATTATACACAAGGTCCAACCAAAAGTTGACTTCTGCTTTTATCCCAACCCCTCCGACAGACATACAGGTTGGAGGGGGCTGCACACAGTGCCCATGGAGCAGTTGTTGTGCTCAAGAGCACAACAGCAGGCAATGGCATCTTGGATTTGATACCAGCAAATCTCCCGTTGCCAGCTCACTTCCTGACAAATCTGGGTTTTAAACTGGAAACCCTCCGGTTGCAGGCTTGCTTATCTAACTGCTAGGCTTCCATACAGTTGAGTGCCTACTGAACAGACCCCATAACCACTAGAACCTTTCAGAATAAATAAAAAAATATAGAATGTCTATGGAGAAAGAAAATGTACAGTGCTAGTATGAATGAAATAGACTGTCTTTTATTAACATGATATGACCATTCACTACTGTTGCACATTCAGTTTCAATGTTTTGGCACCGGTAATAGTATACCACATTATATTAGTGTGCATTGATACTTCATGTGTATTCACACAGCCATTCTTAAACAAAATTACATACTTTTCTCCACCTTTCTAAAATGTTTCAGTAAAAACATTTAGTTATTTCAGAAGAAAAACATGACAAATAATTCCAACAGGACATTTGTGCACACTTACAAATGTATACCCCCATGGTACAAAAGGGAACATTAAATCAGTAAACTATCTAATTAGACAAATTCTTACTTACATGCACATAATTGTTCTCACATTTGAAAATGTTGTAAACTGTTCTTGTACTGTAAACAAAAACATAATGAAATGCAAGCATTGTAAGTAAAATTGACAAATACCTCTGGTGCACACATATTTTGTGAATCTTCAAGTGTGATGTGTGAACTGAGCTACTTCAGCAATTTTTGTTGTAAAAGTACCCTTAAAGGGGGCTTAAGAGGTCCAGCATTCATTCAGGATGCCCAAAAGGCCAATGGCTCAGACTGCAAGGCCCGCTATTAAGTCAGAGTAGCAAATAATAGGCATAAGTCAGCCGCAACCATTTCTACCTTTTCAAGTCACAGAAAGTGATAGATTATCTCATCTGATAGGACTACCCAGAGAACTATCGACCACAAGGTATTGTGAGACGCTTGAAACTAGTTCTGTCCTTGTTGATGTTATATTTGGGGTTGGCAATAAGTTTGTCTATTGTGGCTTAATTATTCTAGAGTCCCTTTGAATTGTGTCTGGATCTGCTCCAGAGTTTTTCCTTTGGTCTCCGGGACAAAGAGGATGGTGAAGACTATGTTGAGCGCACAACACCCAGAAAACAGCCAGAAGGTCCCAGCACTGGTTAGAAGGTCCTGAAAAACATTTATCATGGATTGTTATTACAATTCCCAAATTCATCCTTACAGTTACCAGTACTACTTCAGACATCTTAGCCGATCCTCTAAACTGTGTTTTGTCTTGACTTGGACACTGCACCTGAACTGCAGTGTAAACTACCTTGTTCGACGCGTTTAGTGTCTAACTGTATACATAACAATGTTTGTGTATCTGTAATAAAACATGTTGAAGTTTGCAAATAGACATGTCTCTGCTAGGCTAAGAACGCACAAATCATAACTGCAAAATGTCTTCCTGCCAAGTCCTCTATCTGCCTGCTCAACATCCCTGTCATGACGTGGCCATCTTTGGGTATCGCGAGCACCATCCCCCTCTCGCACCACCTCTCTCTTCCCCCTACACCCAGGCTCTGTTATCGCAGGTCATAAATTCCTAGAGAAGTCCCTCTCCTCATGGCCAGGCAATATAGAGAGAGAAGGTTTCACAAGAGAACAAATGAATTTCTTCCACATCACAGAATTTGAGAACTGAACAATATCCAGGTTTGGCAGAACGTGTACACAGTCAGGGGAGAATCCAGCTACAACCGGTCCATTTCATTTAATGTTTGTGAAACTCATGAGACAATCCCGCACATTACCATAACTCTGTTTAGACAAGAGTCTCAGTTGTGAGGCTTGCATCTAACTGTTGTATAACATGAATGAGTAAAGATGAAACTATGTAATGTGATTTTAAACTGTTTACGAAGGAAACTCCAATTCCCTTTGGAGTTAACTAAGTCATAGACCCGCCCCATGAGCACAGACATTGATCTGGCGTCATGGGACAGCCCTTCAGACCAAGCTTATCTCGATTACCGAGAGGGCTAAGGTTGGAGTAGAGACCAGAAATGGTTTTTGAATTCTTAACCATACCACGTGGTTAAACTCTGAGACTATCGATCTGACAGAATAAGAGCAACTCTTCGATACTAATTACAAGTCTGTAGCTAGAAATAATGTACCATTGACTGCCGACAACCGCCGAAACATCTATTCTATAAGAACATTTCTTAATGGTACTCTGAAGTATCCATTCTAACCACAAAATACTTATTAGAAGAGAGAGGGGCGGATGAACTTTCCAACAGAAAGACGAACGATCCCAACAGAGATCACGACGACACACTGAGCATAAATATATTCACGACGACACACTGAGCGTAAATATATAGATTGCAATTATTCCCGAATGAGTGAGCGTTTATGTGCAAAGGATTAGCATTTTAATTAATATAATTATCAACTGTGTAGTGACTCATTTGTGTAATTCCCGCCCTTCTCAGGCGATTCTCAAGTGATTGAGACAATTGATGTATGGATGATTCATAGTGAAGACTGAGTTCGTGCAGATAACCAACAATTCACGACGTTTGGAATGAGACTAACGTGAGGTAAAGAATAATTCATTAATTAGAAGACTAATTGATCAGATATTAAAATATCTGAAAAGTTTAGGAAAATTATAACTTTGTAATCTGAAGATTTTCCTTGGTGCACCGACTTCCTAGTTAATTACATTTACATGATTAGTTTAATCACGTAGCAATAATTACAGAGAATTGATTTGATAAAAAAAAAAGTATTCAATTTAATGATGCCAAAGACACGACATCCCCCACGTTTGCCACACAGGATGCCCCAAATCAGCACCAGCTCACCATCAGGTCCTGGAAGGTCTTGGTGATGATGAAGGCAGAGCCCCAGTTGGTGAGGACACAAACAGAGCTGGCAAACCCCTTTACTCGCGAAGGAAAGATCTCGGACATCACCAGCCAGGGGATGGGACCCCAACCAAGAGAAAAACCTGAACGGATAACCGGGTATGCCGATGAGAAAACATATCACACTAGGCAAAATGTCAGATCTGAACTTAAAATATAAATGGGTATATGGTTAATAGTAATTTCAATATTATAGCCAAAAGACATGGAATAATTTCTAGGTAACTAAACCCACTATACTCTAAAACATTACTAAACACTCCTACAGTGCATTCGAAAAGGATTCAGAACCCTCGACTTTTTCCAGATTTTGTTACTTTACAGCCTTTATTCTAAAATGTATTAAATTGTTTTACCCCTCAATCTACACACAATAATAAAAGCAAAAACAGGTTAAACTTTCGCAAAACTGAAATATCACACATTTACACAAGTATTCAGAGCGAAATGCTTGTGTTTCTAGCGCCGACAGTGCAGTAATATCTAACAATTTCACAACCAAATACACACAAATCTAAGTAAAGGAATGGAATTAAGAATATATAAATATATGGATGAGCAATGTCAGAGAGGCATAGACTAAGATACAGTAGAATAGAATACAGTATATACATAGCTGAGTAAGGCAAAATATGTAAATATTATTAAAGTGACTAGTGTTCCACTTATTAAAGTGGCCAGTGATTAAGTCTATGTATAAGGCATCAGCCTCTAATGTGCTAGTGATGGCTGTTTATCAGTCTGATGGCCTTGAGATTGAAAAACAACTTCTGTCTCTCGTCCCAGCTTTGATACACCTGGTTGTCCTTCTGGAAGGTTCTCCCATCTCTACAGAGGAACTCTGGAGCTCTGTCAGAGTGACCATCGGGTTCTTGGTCACCTCCCTGACCAAGGCCCTTCTCCCCAGATTGCTCATTTTGGCCAGGCGGCCAGCTCTAGGAAGAGTCTTGGTGGTTCCAAACTTCTTCCATTTAAGAATAATGGAGGCCACTGTGTTCTTGGGAACCTTCAATTCTGTAGAAATGTTTTGGTACCCTTCCCCCAGATCTGTGCCTCGACACAATCCTACAGCAATTCCTTCGACCACATGGCTTGGATTTTGCTCTGACATGCACTGTCAACTGTGGGACCTTAGGATTTATGAAGGCACACACCTGTCTATCCAAACAATTGAATTTACCACAGGTGGACTCAAAATAAAGTTGTAGAAACATAAATTGGAGCTCAATTTCGAGTCTCATTGCAAAGGGTCTGAATACTTATGTAAATAACGTTTTTTTTCTTCATATAAATGTACAAACATTCTTTTAAACCTGTTTTCGCTTTGTCATTATGGGGTAGTGTGTGTACATTGATGAGGAATAAAATAAAAAGTAATACATTTTAGAATAAGGCTGTAACGTAACAAAAAGTGGATAAAGGGATCTGAATACTTTCCGAATGCACTGTACATTGCAGACAATTTGTTTTAAAAATGTGTGTTTATCTAGTCAGGATAGTTTTCTGGGCAACAATAGTCACCGTTTTCTAGACTAGTGTGGAGCTCACCTGTGATGAAGAAGCCCATGCTGGCCAGCGCGAGCCAGGACAGCTCAGCCGCAGGGTCCTCTGCTAGGGGACTCTCTACTAGGCAAAGTCCTGAGGAGTTACCATGGGTTTCACTGGACAACTTGAAGTAGACACCAAAGGCAGCAGTGCTTAGGCACATAGAAACTCCTTGATATATAAAGGAAGGGATGAAGAGAGAAATTGGCATTTCTTTTCACAATGGTGAACGTGCATAAAGATGGCAGAGTACAGACATGATGTCTTTGTTTTAGAACTATCAGAGTTTTTAAAACTATGGCACGTGACATGGTTCAGTCTACTTTTTATTTTTATTAATTGCTGGTGTCTTTGGAGATTTGGATCGTGTACTGTGCAAAAAAAAAAAAAAGAGTAACTGGGAGTAATCTACAATACAGCAAACAAGGCATTCGTGGTAAGTGCATGGAGGCCTCCATATTTCTGCACGTCCACCATTGAACAATAATTTTTAGGGAGTTGGGGCGAGATAATCAGATGTCAAGCTTGACAGCGCCTTATTTCCACTCCCTACATTTTGAGCAGGATTGCCACAAAGGACTCAATTGATACGTTATAAAATCAGTGGAGGGAGAAGAAGTTGTGTATCTGATATTACACAGATACGCTTGTGAGACACATGCACCTGAGAGGATGAGGAGAAGCTTTCTTCCAGCGCGGTCCATGACCAATGCTGCTACTGCAGTGAACACTACCTGGATTGCTGCTACTACCACCGTAGCAACGTTGCTGTTCTGAAAAACAAAATCACCATCTGCCTTTTTAATAAATTTAACTCCACTGGCATGTCAATATCCATACTCTATATTACTTAGATAATCATATTACAGCTTATGAATAGTACTGTGAAAAGATAAATAAATTTAACCAATGAATATACACTGAACAAAAATATAAACGCAACATGTAAAGTGTTGGTCCCATGTTTCATGAGCTGAAATAAAAGATCCCAAAAAGCTGATTGCTCAAATTTGTTTACATCCCTGTTAGTGAGCATTTTTCCATTTGCCAAGATAATCCATCCACCTGACAGGTGTGGCATAACAAGAAGCTGATTAAACTGCATGATCATTACACAGGTACACCTTGTGGACAATAAAAGGCCACTAAAATTAGCAGTTGTCACAACACAATGCCACATATCTCTCAAGTTGAGGGAGGGTGAAATTGGCATGCTGACTGCAGGAATGTCCACCAGAGTTGTTGCCAGAGAATCAAATGTTAAATTTCTCCAACTTCGTTTTAGAGAATTTGGCGGTACGTCCAACCGACCACAAAACCGCAGACCATGTGTAACCACGCCAGCACAGAACCTCCACATCCGGCTATTTCACCTGCGGGATCATCTGAGACCAGCCACCCGGACAACTGATGAAACTGTGGGTTTGCACAACCAAATAATTTCTGCACAAACTATTAGAAACCGTCTCAGGGAAGCTCATCTGCGTACTCGTCGTCCTCACCAGGGTCTCGACTGCAGTTCGGCATCGTAACCGACTTCAGAGGGCAAAATGCTCATCTTTGATGGTGTCATGACTATCCTGTGAGGATCAGAATGGGTCAGATCACCTTGGCAATGGCTGACAGTAACTAGGCCCTCTCTCGCCCACAGAGGCTGGGGTGGAGCTGCTGGATGGTTGACAGTTCACACCCTGTTGTAAATTACAGGAGAAGGGGACTCTATTCCCCTCCAGTATGAACAAAAGGAATGTCTTTAACACGGTCAAACGTGAATAATGGAACAATAATTCTAACATAAGGTGGGGAATGGTCTGTCAGGAGCTATAGAAAACTGTTTTTGTGATGTCATAAAAAAAAATTGATGAAATACTGTAAGTATATCCCCTTTATTTGTCAAGTTTGCATCCAATACGTTGTGCATATAATAGTAACAATTATGAAGTATTTTTGTTAAGATAAGAATGTGATTTTAGGAGGTAAACTCAGCAAAAAAAGAAACAGACCTTTTTCAGGACCCTGTCTTTCAAAGACAATTTGTAAAAATCCAAATAATCTTCATTGTAAAGGGTTTAAAACACTGTTTCCCATGCTTGTTCAATGAACTATAAACAATTAATGAACATGCACCTGTGGAACGGTCGTTAACTACTTAGGGAGTGGAGGGGCACTCCCGACACTACCCGGTGAAATGCAAGGCGCCAAATTCAAAATCCAAAAGTTGAATTATTAAACATTCATCAATATACAAGTGTTGCATAGTCATCAAAAGCTCTGCTTCTTGGCAATATCACAGCGTTGTCAGATTTCAAAAAGGCATTACGGTGAAAGCACAACATTTGATTGTTTGAGGGTAGCACCTTCAATATTTACCATTAGCATAAATTCATAAACCATCGCGGTTCACACAAAACACATTTCACAGCGAAAACAAATCCCTTAGCTTTTGAAGAACCTCTGCTGAGGGTTTCCCAAGTGTCCAATGAAGACATCCAATGGTTCTTTTGTTAGAAAAAGTCATTTATTATATCCATAAATCTCTGTTTGGTTGGCACATTATGTTCAGAAAATACAGCGTCCACTCGCCCATTGAACCGTGAAGAGAACTCGTTCAACCTATACACTTGTCCAAGAACAATCAAACATCATTGATAATGTATCCTTAGGAACACTTATGTATATTTACTATAATATTTCAACCGGATTATAAACTGGACGATAGGAAAGGAAAAAACCACAGCGCGTGCAAGCCCGTGAACGCCCATCCTCTTCGGTTTACATCCGATGACCACTTCGAAATTCTTCTTCTATTACCATCCAGAGCAACCTAACATCACCAAACACTGTCTAGAGACTTGACATCCAGTGGAAGCAATAGGTACTGCAATCTTACACACACATACATATATACACTGCTCAAAAAAATAAAGGGGAACACTAAAATAACACATCATAGATCTGAATGAATGAAATAATCTTATTAAATACTTTTTTTCTTTACATAGTTGAATGTGCTGACAACAAAATCACACAAAAATTATCAATGGAAATCAAATTTATCAACCCATGGAGGTCTGGATTTGGAGTCACACTCAAAATTAAAGTGGAAAACCACACTACAGGCTGATCCAACTTTGATGTAATGTCCTTAAAACAAGTCAAAATGAGGCTCAGTAGTGTGTGTGTGGCCTCCACGTGCCTGAATGACCTCCCTACAACGCCTGGGCATGCTCCTGATGAGGTGGCGGATGGTCTCCTGAGGATCTCCTCCCAGACCTGGACTAAAGCATCCGCCAACTCCTGGACAGTCTGTGGTGCAACGTGGCGTTGGTGGATGGAGCGAGACATGATGTCCCAGATGTGCTCAATTGGATTCAGGTCTGGGAACGGGCGGGCCAGTCCTTAGCATCAATGCCTTCCTCTTGCAGGAACTGCTGACACACTCCAGCCACATGAGGTCTAGCATTGTCTTGCATTAGGAGGAACCCAGGGCCAACCGCACCAGCATGTGGTCTCACAAGGGGTCTGAGGATCTCATCTCGGTACCTAATGGCAGTCAGGCTACCTCTGGCGAGCACATGGAGGGCTGTGCGGCCCCCCAAAGAAATGCCACCCCACACCATGACTGACCCACCGCCAAACCGGTCATGCTGGAGGATGTTGCAGGCAGCAGAACGTTCTCCACGGCGTCTCCAGACTCTGTCACGTGCTCAGTGTGAACCTGCTTTCATCTGTGAAGAGCACAGGGCGCCAGTGGCGAATTTGCCAATCTTGGTGTTCTCTGGCAAATGCCAAACGTCCTGCACGGTGTTGGGCTGTAAGCACAACCCCCACCTGTGGACGTTGGGCCCTCATACCACCCTCATGGAGTGCGTTTCTGAGCAGACACATGCACATTTGTGGCCTGCTGGAGGTCATTTTGCAGGGCTCTGGCAGTGCTCCTCCTTGCACAAAGGCGGAGGTAGTGGTCCTGCTGCTGGGTTGTTGCCCTCCTACGGCCTCCTCCACGTCTCCTGATGTACTGGCCTGTCTCCTGGTAGCGCCTCCATGCTCTGGACACTACGCTGACAGACACAGCAAACCTTCTTGCCACAGCTCGCATTGATGTGCCATCCTGGATGAGCTGCACTACCTGAGCCACTTGTGTGGGTTGTAGACTCCGTCTCATGCTACCACTAGAGTGAAAGCACCGCCAGCATTCAAAAGTGACCAAAACATCAGCCAGGAAGCATAGGAACTGAGAAGTGGTCTGTGGTCACCACCTTCAGAACCACTCCTTTATTGGGGGTGTCTTGCTAATTGCCTATAATTTCCACCTGTTGTCTATTCCATTTGCACAACAGCATGTGAAATTTATTGTCAATCAGTGTTGCTTCCTAAGTGGACAGTTTGATTTCACAGAAGTGTGATTGACTTGGAGTTACATTGTGTTGTTTAAGTGTTCCCTTTATTTTTTTTGAGCAGTATATATGAGTATTTTCAATAGGGAGGGTTTCAAAATGAGGCAATGTGTCAAACACTTTTTCCAGGACAGAATTTCATCGGGTTTTCGCCTGTTATAGCAGTTCTGTTATACTCAGACAATATTTTAACACTCTTAGGAAACACTGAAGTTTCTGTCCAATAGTACTAATTATGTGCATATCCTATTTTCTGGGCCTGAGTGGGAGGCATTTTACTTTGGGCACGCCAGTGAACGTGCCTTAGGCATGCTGCAAGGAGGCATGAGGACTGCAAATGTGTCCAGGGAAATAAATTGCAATGTCTACTGTGAGATGCCTAACACAGAACCCAAAACGGCTGTGCGCCATCGTGCATACATTTATTTTGTCCCCCCACACCAAATGGAATCATGCGCAGGTTAATGCGCAGGTTAAAATATCTCAAACTCTGAACCAATTCCATTAATTGGTGGACAGGTCGAAAAGCATAAAAAAAATGTATGGCAATTTAGCTAGCTAGCTTGGACTTGCTAGCTAATTTGTCATATTTAGCTAGCTTATTTGTCCTGGGATATAAACATTGAGTTATTTTACCTGAAATGCACAAGGTCCTCTACTCCGAAAATTAATCCACACATAAAACGGTCAACCGAATTGTTTCTAGTCATCGCTCCTCCTTCCAGGCCTTTTCCTCTCTGGACTTTATATTGCGATTGGCAACTTTCATAAATTAGGTGCATTACCGCCACCAACCTCGTTCGTCTTTTAGTCACCCACATGGGTATAACCAATGAGGAGATGACACGTGGGTACCTGCTTCTATAAACCAATGAGGAGATGGGAGAGGCAGGACTTGCAGCGCGATCTGCGTCACAAATAGAACTGACTTCTATTTTAGACCTTGGCAACGCAGACGCTTCGTTGGCGCGCACAAGCAGTGTGGGTGCAATAATTGAATAATATAGATTTCTAAATTTATTTTGCAACACTCTCACACGCGACGCGAGCGGTGTGGTCAGGGTATAAGACAGCGGTACAGGGAGACAGAACAGACAGCTGATCGTCCTCGCAGTGGCAGACCCGTGTCTGCTTGTTCTGTGCGTGTTCTGCCATGGCCAGCGAAGAGCCCGGATCTCAATCCCATTGAGCATGTCTGGGACCTGTTGGATCGGAGGGTGAGGGCTAGGGCCATTCCCCCCCCCAGAAATATCTGGGAACTTGTAGGTGCCTTGGTGGAAGAGTGGGGTAACATCTCAAAGCAAGAACTGGCAAATCTGGTGCAGTCCATGAGAAGGAGATGCACTGAAGTACTTAATGCAGCTGGTGGCCACACCAGATACTGACTGTTACTTTTGATTTTGACCCCCCCTTTGTTCAGGGACACATTATTCAATTTCTGTTAGTCACATGTCTGTGGAACTTGTTCAGTTTATGTCTCAGATGTTGAATCTTATGTTCATACAAATATTTACACATGTTAAGTTTGCTGAAAATAAACGCAGTTGACAGTGAGAATTTTTTTTTGCTGAGTTTTTCAGGGAATCTATCTCCTATAAACTGCATAAGTAAGTAGCCAGAGAGCGTGTCAGACTAACAGAACCTTCCCCTTTGGCCAGAGTGCATTATAGGATCGCCAACAGAAATTAAAATTAGACCAGGAAACGTGAGACGGGAGTTACAAGTTTGAAATAGTTGGAACTTTGAATCTCAACACAAGGTGAAGAAAATACCTCACCTCCCAGACGAGACCAGAACATTGCCAGGTTGCAGCTGTGCGTGTAAAGTGGTCTGAATCCTGAGTACCGACACGAGGTGTTGGCGAGAAGCTCACCTTCCAGACAATCACTTACGCTAGCCTCTTACCCAGTGGGAACCATCGACACGGCTGGCTAGCTATCTTTCAGAGTGAATAACAGTAGAAGACGGGAAAGGGGAGACCCCTTTCAAACAATCAGAGCCATACAGCTTGCCGCTGAAAAGGCCAACAACCTTCCTAAGGAGGGCTGGTTCCGACAGAGATAAACAGCAAACAAAGGCACTCACACGTAAATACATTCATGATTTCTTATTCAAACGGGCGGTGGTTCGTGTGCAAACTATATGATTACGGAGAATAGTTCTGAAATGTATCGACAATAAGTGTCTTTTTCTCTCCCTCTCCATGTCGTTGTGTAAAAAGTCACCATATTGTAAAAGTCCGCTAGGGATCTTTGTCTCGTATTAAGTGTGTATGTTATCCTGCTATTATTTAGTTAGCTAGTAACTAAATAAACCAATTTGTGTAGTACTGAATCATGAGTAAGTCTGGGGTTTTTGCAGATGCATGAGATTACAACTGTTCAGAATGATGATATGAGGTAATATTAAGACTGTTAATCGATGTAATAGATGTACCATAGACTTTAATTTGGGAGATGGTAACTCCTTAAAACAACCTATTCCGTGGTGCCCCAAATTCCTTATGAGTTAATTGTTACATGATCATCTAAAAATCAGGTAACAATTAAACATAGTTAGTGGATTAAATAAATAACAGGCATCAGATTAATGAAAGTCACGACAATGTCCACTGGCAAGCTAGATAAGTGTGCTCTTCACAGATGAATCCCGGTTCCAATTGTACCGGGCAGATGGAATTGTGTGGGCGCTGGGTTTGCTGAAGTCAACGTTGTGAACAGAATGCCCCATGGTGGCGGTGGGGTTATGGTATGGGCATGCATAAGCTATGGACAATGAACACAATTGCATTTTATCAACGGATATTTTAATGCACAGAGATACCATAACGAGATCCTGAGGCCCATTGTTGTACCATTCATCCGCCGCCATCACCTCATGTTTCAGCATGATAATGCACAGCCCCACATCGCAAGAACCGTTTTAATTTAAATTGACTGATTTCCTTATATGAACTGTAACTCAGTAAAATCTTTGAAAATTGTTGCATTTATATTTTTGATCTGTGTATTAAAACAATTGGAATCATAAAAAATCTAATTCCAGCAGCCAAAATACCTCAAATAACACTTGACAGTTCTTACCTTAAAATGGGCTTCCTTGAAGATAGTCTCAGCATAGAACATGATGGCGTTGATACCGGTGAGCTGTTGGAAGAGCATCAACATGATGCCAACTCCAAGGGGCTTGTATACTCCAGGATCCTTAAGATCAGCCATCCCCAAACTACCTCCCTGGTTTAAACACAAAGCACACAGTCATCACACCCTCTTATTCCCATTAACATGAGTCAGATGTGTTAGCATGCTTCTTTGTTCCTGATTCTCCTCAGACTAAATCCACAGCATGGATGACAACCGTTTCTCAGCTCTGCCAAGTTTAGCTCTGCTCTGCTTCCCTATAGTAGTAGGGCTGATCAGAATATACTCGCTCAGATACAAAACATGCAAGTAAAGACAGAGTTCCTGCAGCTAAAAGGTTTTGGATTTTCCTCATGTTCTTATTGATTTGGTTAAGTGCAACACAGAGAGGTGACTCAATATTTCACAATCCATACCTTTGTCCCTTGTATTATGCCATTGCACAATGTCTTTTTCAAAGCAAGTCTTAAACCTCATGATTACTAGGGAATACACAAAGATCACCTGGTCGTCAGAAGCGTCCTCAATGCGGGCACACTCCCACTCTGCAGGGGCATCTGGCCCCCTCAGAAAGCGCACTGCCTCCTCGGCTTCCCTTCGTTTACCCTGAGACAGCAGGAACCTGGGGGTCTCGGGCATGAAACACATGAACACCATCATCACGGTGGGTGGGATGGAGCAGCAGATTGCCAGCCAGCGCCAGTCCAGAAACATCCCTGGGATGTTAGTAGAGTAGGGAATGTGAGAGGACAGTAGTGGGATGACCCTAGTTGGATCATTCCCAGTGAAAATGAACCACTACTGACATTCTGGATTCCAGACAGTGGTGTGGTTGATATTATGTAACTCCAGAAGATGAACAATGAAAATCTATAATGTTGATTATTAGTATCCATCACCCTGTTCACTAAATTGAAATAAATGCATAATTAGAAGAGAATATACAGACAATGGGATAATGAAAAGCCTCTGCCTTACAACATTCCTCAGCCAAAGACCATTCCTTCTAAACATAAGACACTAATGAGACAAAACAGCCTACCACGCCTGCAATAGTACTGTCTATTGAGGAAAGTATCTGGAGAAACAAGCATGTCATGTCAGTAACTAGATTAGGCATAGC
Organism: Brachymystax lenok tsinlingensis; assembly: GCA_030435695.1. Taxonomy (NCBI): domain Eukaryota; kingdom Metazoa; phylum Chordata; class Actinopteri; order Salmoniformes; family Salmonidae; genus Brachymystax; species Brachymystax lenok. The sequence goes on along the minus strand of CM059819.1, from coordinate 71,187,448 downwards.
AGTGGCTTGGGAGGCTGGCACAAATGAGAGCTCTCAGTTAGCAGGGTGGAATCTTGATCATTCCTGGTGATGATCACATGACATGATGTGATCATCAAGGTTCGGTTGCCAATACCGATTGGGATTGGAAAAACCTTGCACCACATCATTAAAGCATGAACCTCTACCCGTATGACTACTGTTGCAACCTCTGTCATAAAGTTGTACAATACTGAGAAATCCTTAGTGACATGATCAGAAATCCTCTCTGCTGACCAGATATATATAAAAATTGTTCTACACTTTCTCATGAGATTCAAAAGGATAAAGTCATAACATCCAAATACTGCTTACAAACAGACACCTACTGTGGCATACCTGCTATATATGCCCCCATGATTCCTGTGACCACCATGAGTTGAACACAGGAGCCCATTGTCCCACGGACACGCTCATGGGCAATCTCTGAGATGTACAGCTAGAGCACAGAGGAAGAGAAAAGTTAAAAACAAATTTCACACAGGAAGAGTATGCAGCATGGCATATCGCTAGAAATAATTCAACATTTGAGGTGCTATGTAAAATAGGATTATATGATGAAATAAGATCATTAGATAGTACACTTATAGTCATGCATCTTGGTCAATCGTAACTCCCTCTGGCCTTAAAATTAAGCTGATAGCATAAGAGTAGACATTCCATAGTACTTACTGGCACCACGAGTGATGTAACCCCACTTGCCAGTCCTGTGAGTACCCTCCCAAGATACAGCATCCAGACATTCTGAGCAGCAATAATGATAGTAAAGCCAAAGATATAAGGTATGGAGCAGAACATAAGACTCAGCTTCCTGCCGATCTTGTCCACCATCCAACCGCCAAGTAGACCTCCTATAGCAGCTCCTATTGTCACGATAGACTACAAAACAAAGAGAACGGTCAAATAAGTGGCTAATGTCCACTTTCATCCACTCAGGAATGATTAAGGCCCCAGAGTGGCATGGCCTGACCAAAAAAACTCTGGGTCCTTGTTATAGATTGACAAGGATTCAAAGCATATCCTGGTGGGGTTATGAGAGGGGGAATGACAAGAAAATGGGCCCCATGACAAGAATGTTATCTTACCCCAAACCACGAAGCCTCGTCATCGTCTAGTCGTAATCTTGGGTCAGTGATTGTGCTTAGTTCAGGGATGGCAGGGGAACTGTACCCCAACACGAACCCAAAACTCAAGGGACCAAGGACAGCTGCAAGAGAGGCCAGGAACAGCTTTCCATTCTTCACCTTGCTGTTGAAAGATAGAACAGATGGGGTTACAAATCAGCATCTATCTTTCAACAACATTACATACAAGACTTTCCCATCCCAACAAAACGAGACCATGTTTTTAGTAAAGAACAACATCATGTTAGGTGGTATAGGGCCACCAAAGATATTGGGTTAAAACTTTTCTTGCAGACATGTTTCTAACATAATCAATGACACAAACTTACTCAAGATACGCGTCCTGTTCCGACCTCACCCCTGTCTCTTCTCCATCTTCTGTATCAAGCAATAGTCTTGACTCATTTTGGATTTCAATCATGGTTTGTCCTGTTCGCAGTCACTTGACAACCATGAATGTTGGACATGCAGAGCCAGCAAACCTGTGCAAAAAAATATACGTGAAGGGAAAACTACCACCGCGCGTGAGGCTACAACCCCTTAATTCAATACGAAAATGATCAGGAAAAAACGAAAATGATCAAGAAAAAATTATATATGATATAAAAAATGTTAAAGCAATATATCCGTTTCAATGTTGTCAACTGGCCGACCGAACAGCAGATTGGCAAATCTGCTCATTTGTTTTCATATAATCAGCAGATGCGCATGCTAGCAATTAATTGCAATTTCCGGTTTCGTTTTTCAAAATAAAAGTGCAGCTGTTCCCAGGACGTAGTTTAGGTCATTTCACAGGGAAGGCGTTCCCCAACGGAAATATGCAAATACCAGCTACAACGCGCCAATAGGATCTCGCTAGCTCGTAAATGGCTTTGCCCACATGCTTAATTTGCTCCAACTGTTTAACTATCTTGGGCTAGTTATAAATATTTTTGGTATATACCACGTGTATAACAAAACATATTTTTACTGCTCTAATTATGTTGGCAACCAATTTATAATAGCGATAAGGCACCTCAAGGGTTTGTGATATACGGCCAATATACCACGGCTAAGAACAGCCCTTAGTCGTGGTATATTGGCCATATACCACACTCGTGCCTTACTGCTTAAAAATCCGTTATCTAGCGCTGACAACAGGCACACTTCTCATTTAAAGTAATTGTTTTTTATTGCCGACATGCCACGTGCGTCCACTTATATCAGTGCATTTGTAACAACCTTACTATTACGAAACTTATATTCGATCAAATACGCCTCATGTAGGAAATTAGCAATAATAATTGTTGTTGACCAAATTCACTGAGGGGATTCGATTAATCTGACCCGGGTGAAAGTTGATTGTATTCGTTTCGAACCGGGCTGCCTCCTGGGCGTGAGCCAGGTGCCCGTTCAAAGCCCACGGCGAAATCGGCTCTAAATAGAATAGAAAATAGATATTGTGTATTTCTGAGCGGAGCAGATTACAGTTCGATTTGAGAAGGGCGCGACTCACGCTTTTGCACGTCACGAGCAATTTACATGGGTCCCGGGGCTCAGCATAATCGAATCAACCCACTCTCTCCTTGACCGCCATACAAAAGTTCCTCACTTCGTGTGCCTATTTTCATGGACCGATTTTGGGCCGAGTAAAACAAATGGCTTCTCCTTTGCCTTTCAGGTAAAATTTCGAAAGACTTCTCAAAACATTACAATTTTAATTATTTATGCAACAAAAGCTTGTGATCAATCAGACAGAATGGGCGTGGTATATCCACTAGCCGCTCATCCACATGTTGTTCGTTCCCTTGGTTACATGGCGCAATCAACAGTGACTGAAAGCAAAGAGAGAAACAACTGTGCAGAAACGTTTCGCATTAATAGCTAAGTAGCTAGCTAGCCTGTTATATGCAAATATTTTGGTACGTTGTAATTATAAAGTAGGCAATTTTGCGATCCCCTACATTATCTAGCTAGCTATGAATGCCAACAAATTGCTAGCTAACGTTAGCTGCATAATATAATGCATGGCTGTTCCTGCTCTGAAGATGGACCAAAAGGTCGACGACGACAGGGTTTTGTTCCCCACTGCTGTGTCGGAGGAAGTGCTCGTGGAGGCGCGGCGTAAACAGGCCATCTGCCGGCTCTTTGGGTCCAGCAGCATTTTCCTATCATCTGAAAGCCGGAGAGGGGACCGGCCTGATCTCATTAACATTTTAACAAACAAAGCCAATGAACAGTGAGTTTGACATGGCAACAGGTTGATGCAGCTTATTTGACAATGTATTACTTTGATCACATGTCAATAGGATCTCTGAAGATGAGTTTGCCAAGGGTCACTCACCTATATTTATCCATTTGCAGCTATGAGAATGGAGAAGAGGCAATGGCAGAGTCCCAATTTTCAAAGGCTGTGACATGCTTCACCAAAGCCATCAATCTTCAGCCGAAACAGGTACAGAACCACATAAATTGACATAAAGTACCAAATCATTCTGCATATCTACAGTAACTGCTGTTGGAAGTAGAACAAATTGGAGTGCGATTGATTGTTTGACTGAAATATAGTCTGATTTGTCTGAAAGAATTGTCTGAAGTTGTCATATGTGTCCTGACTTCCAGACCCAGCTCTATGTGAGCCAGGCGGAGGCCTATTTACAGTTATGTGACTTCCAGTCTGCAGTCGTCAGCTATAGGCATGCCTGCCTCCTGGAGCCTCAGGCTAAGACCTTACACACACGTCTGGCCTTCATCTATTACCTACAGGTGAGAGTGAGGAGGGAGGCAGTCCCCCAAAGCAGACTGCTGTGTGATGCTGTGATCTTCTTAGAAAAGTCTCAGATTCAGACAGGATGATCATTCCTACAGTCAAGCAAGCATCCAACACTATTGAAATACCTCTTGCTTTCACTTGAAAACAGTTTGTAATATATCAAATCTTGTCCACTGCACAGGGCCAGTGTTTGTATGATAAGGGCATGTTCCTGGATGCTCTGGAGTCGTTTGCCAAGGCTTCCGAGCTAAAGCCTAGCTGCAGGTCATATCACATGAGGAGGTCAGTGTGAAATATGAGTTATTCACATGGAGAGCTGTGTGCATAAAAATAATAGATGTCTTACTGTTTCCTCTATTTACAAACACTTTCTTTGGCTGTATCCATATGTTATCTGCCTAATGCCTCGTGCATACCGGTTGCGTCAAACTGTAAGCATTCCGTCAGGGAGGCAATCTGTACCGCTGCGACTCATCTGCGGGACTAGGTTGCGGTGCGCGGGACTAGGTTGCGGTGTGTGGAACTGCGTGCAGTGTGTCGCATGCGTTGGATTTTTTAAAACTTGTGTGTTGCTTTACCAGTAGTAAACCACAGAAGAAGTTGCTAATGTGTGGTGTGAATCTTTTTGTTGTGATGCGGCACATGGATTGTGAAGACTACGTAAAATGTACCGTACAGCAATAACCTGTGTGGACGCGGCGTAAGGAGGTCATGTGAGATCCTTTGACCTCAGCCGTCTCTACAGATAGACAGATGCCTTGTACAGCCATGTGATGGTGCTATTCACCTAAGATTTAAAGTGTGAATCACTGAAGTATCCCCCTTTGTTGCTGTTGTAGCCTGGCATGTCTGACGGCCCTGGGCCGCTATACTGACTGTCTGAGGCTGGTCAGTAACTGGCTGGAGGCAGACTCTCAGACCGCAGATCTGTTCACCCTCAGAGCACGGCTCCACAAACAGCTCAACCAGGTCAGTAGTACACTCTCACACTCCGTTACCTCTGTGTTAACACTGGGCAATATCTGACAATACCATACTAGAAAGAACAAAGGGGTGGCGATTTCTAGTTTTAACCCTAGGGATAAATAGCCTATGTACTAGCTCAACATGTGTGATGTCATTGCCACTTTTATCTATATAAATGATCAAAAGTCTAATTTACATGCATTCTAATGTAATGATAGCACAATTCTCTATTCAGGTAAAAATGTGCTACCATGATCTGAGGTCCGCTTTGACTCTCAGTCCGTCGTGCCCAGAGGCAGGTGCCCTCTGGGCTGAGCTAGAGGAGGCCAGTGAAAGGGCCAGGCAGCAGGCTGTCAGCAGGGCCCTGGCAGGGGAGCTCACAGAGGCCCTGTCAAAGATCAACACAGCCCTGGAGCATTGCCCTGAGACTGGGCGGCACTACCTCTTCAGGTGTTGATGGCAGAGTGTTTATCAGGTTCTGATACACCAAGCAAGGCGGTTGATAAGGCCTGTGGTTTATCTGATACATGCCTGACCCGATTTTTACCATACCATTCTCCGCTACCACTGAAGAGATATACATGTACTTGTTAGGAGAAGCTTCTCTACGAATCTATGGTAAATGAGGATACATACTGTCAATTATCCACTAATATGTAGTATTTTGCACCATAGGGGTATTCTGTACCGCAGGCTGAAAGACTTTACTGCTGCCATTGAGGACTTGGTCCTGGCTGTGGAGCTGAGTGAGGCTGGAGATGAGGAAGACCAGGGGTCAGAGCTGAGCGGACACACCCAGGAAGACTGGAGGGCCGTGCAGGGGGAGGCCCAGGTCCAGCTGGTGCTCACCTACAACGACTTTGCTGTGCAGTGCTTCTCCCGTAGCTTCTATACAGAGGCAGTCCTGCTGCTCAACAAGGCCATCCAGGAGCAGAAGGAGGAGAGTGGTCTCTACATCAACAGAGGAGGTGAGAGGAGATGAGGGGAGGGGATAATAGAGGAGAGGGAAGAGGAGGGGAAGATCAGGGAAGTGAGGTATGTCTGAGGAAGTGGAGGCGAAGGAGGTGAGTTTGGCTGAGGTGAAATTAGGTGAGGAAGGTTGTGGGCTCCCTCATGAAAAAGGTGCGATTGAAGTCTGTCCCCGTGAAATAACAATATTGTGTGACTATAGATGGTGGGCAGGAGTCTCTGAGATCAAAAGAGAATGTGTTTGAAGTGACTGGTGATGTGATTTTATATCTCCTTGTACAACTTTAATACGTTAATGCATAAAGTTAGTACCTATATCCATGGCCATGGGAAGATGTTTAGGGGTTGGGGTGCTGAGAATTTTTTTCTCCCTGCGCTGCTGAAGACTTTTTGTTTGCTCATACCGGAGTAATAAAGGGCCAGAGCCCTTTGTGGATTATTTATTTTTTATTCTGATTTATCAGCGGGCGCTGCAGCACCCTCAGCACCCCTATTTTCTGCGGCTATGCCTACATCCATAACATCCAATTTCAGGAATGAGTGTGTATGAGTAGACAGCACACATCACCTCTGATATTTATAAAGGTGGTTGTGGTTTGTGCAGACTGTTTCTTCAAGCAGGACGAGTGGGATTTTGCCCTGGCTGACTACCAGCAGGCGAAGGAGATGTCTCCTGATGACCAGGTCATCTGGATCCGCCTCGCTGTCATCCACAACACCCTGGGAACACACTGCTACCAGGACCGGTGAGTCTCATCCACAACACCCTGGGAACACACTGCTACCAGGACCGGTGAGTCTCATCCACATCACCCTGGGAACACACTGCTACCAGGACCGGTGAGTCTCATCCACATTACCCTGGGAACACACTGCTACCAGGACCGGTGAGTCTCATCCACAACACCCTGGGAACACACTGCTACCAGGACCGGTGAGTCTCATCCACATCACCCTGGGAACACACTGCTACCAGGACCGGTGAGTCTCATCCACGTCACCCTGGGAACACACTGCTACCAGGACCGGTGAGTCTCATCCACAACACCCTGGGAACACACTGCTACCAGGACCGGTGAGTCTCATCCACAACACCCTGGGAACACACTGCTACCAGGACCGGTGAGTCTCATCCACAACACCCTGGGAACACACTGCTACCAGGACCGGTGAGTCTGTCTATCATCCACACCACTGTTTCTTGTCTTCACCGCAGGAAGTACCAGGAGGCAGCTGACAAGTTCTCTGAGGCCATCAATTACAACCCTGGAGTTAGCCGGTACTATGAGAACCGAGCCAAAGCCCACAGTAAACTGCCCAACGTTGAAGGGGCCAAGCAGGATGCCATCTGTACCCTCATCCTGGACCCCACTAATGATCAGGCAAGACCCTCAACGCCTATATGTCTCATCCACTCTATCCATGAAACGAACCTTGGCCTGTACAAAAACTATGGACCAGATATTCTGAGCTTTTATGGCAAGGGCTTAACGTGACTTTGTCAGGAAATACGAAGGGCCCTAGTTATGCAAGTACAGGGCTCTCACTACCTGTTTCCTATGCAGATTGGGGGTACCAAACATGTTTTTATAAATACATGAATGGTTGATTCTTTTTTCTTTTATGTTTCATAAAGTGGTGCGGAACTCCCACGGTGAAGAACTGACTGCTGTAGTAAATATGTGTGTGTGTGTGTGTGTGTGTGTGTAGGTGGTCCCTCTGCTGCTGAGTCTATTCCCAGGCTGCTCCGTGTCAGATGTTCTGTCCAGTGAAACGGCCAGGACGATCAAAGCCCAGCTGATGGACAGCATCCAGGCCTGCAAACAATCTGCATCCTCCGTGCTAAGGTTAGGCTAGCACTGTTTGTCTGCAACCCCTCCCTGTTACTGCTAAAGCAGGTCAGACCTGAGTCAGAAAGATATATGTCCAATACTTAATCTTCACTTGGTTTAGTTTGCCAGGTACAATAGAACCAGTGGAATAGTTCCCAAAGTGCAGAATCCAAGCTAAATTAAGAACACCTCAAGTACTTTAATGTTTTTGACATATTTTGTTTAAAGGGCAGCTGTACAGGTCCAGATGAAGCCTTCTCCTGGACTACCATTAAGCTTTTTTTAACGGAGAGTCTCAATTGGAAGTGCTTTGTATTCCTTTCATAGGCTAAATATGGGTGTGTTTACCAGTCCCAAAGTGTACAAACTAACTACAGATTTGCCTTAACCTCTTTCCCCAGAATGTGCAGTGGGCTTGACAAGATAACCCTGTCGCATGACGCAGACAGCCAGTCTGACAGCCAATCCTCAGAGGACCAGTTCGACCAGGGAGCGGAGCCTCTTAAAGCCTGTGTGGCCCCGCAGGAGGTATACCAGCAGATTGTCAAGATCAACCAGCAGGTACGAGACCAGGAAGACATCCAGACACTGGGACAGACAAACTCATCTACCCTCATCTAATGAGGTCACTCAATAAAGCCCTTCAGTTCAAACTCTCTTTTCCATACCTCTTATTCACCAAATCACATAAAACACTCATGCTTTCCACTCACATTCACCATTGATCAGTATTTGTTTTAGTTGGATTTTCCACCCATTGAGACCATCTCTCATACTGACCAAAGGTGCACTTCCTGTGTTGGCTGTGCCAGGTGAAGCGAGCAGTGCGATTGGCCCTCGAATGGCGGCAGCCTCTGCAGTATGACGGGCCCCGTCTGGCCCCCGCCCGCACAGTGGAACAGGAGCAGTCTGCCCTGGGCTCAAAGGACAGGCCGTACCACTGGAGGAAGTTTGGGGGGTTTGGAGTGAATTCCAAATGAGCAGCAACACTATGGCGTTAACTACTGTTCTGTTGACATGGTGGAACTGTTGATCCACTGTTGCTCTTCAGCCCTCTGAGCTTGAGTGTGGCCATAGTAATGTAGAGGTTGTGATGGTACCATGTTGTTCTTAATCCAACAGGTGTCAGTAGAGGCACAATTATCCTTAGTTCCACCTCACCTGTTTGGATTTAATTTATCCATTAATCTAGATTGTCAGGGCACAACGATTTTGTTATGGTATTTTCCTCAAGTTTTTGTATTATTTATGTCCATAGATTAACAGGCATATGGAGACATGTGAAGGGCGTATGACAAAAGGGAATAGGTGGGCCAGTTCACTGATTTGACAGACGTGAAGGATGGAGGTACTGTACTGTAGCTCTATTGTGTTGTTTCTATAAGCTTGAGAATTTAGTTGAATGGTAATACCATTGTCTGTTTAGCAATTTTTAAACAGTATACAGTAAATCTTTATTTTTAACATATTGTTTTGCGTTGGAAATGTGTCTGAAAAGGATGTTTTGCCAAATTAAAATATATTTATCCAGATTATAGACAAGTGTATAGATTGAATTCATAGTGTAAATAGATCTAGAGTTTAAAATATTTAATGCGTGGCAATAAAGTGGTTTACAGTGTGTAATAGTTGGGGATTGTAGCATACTGTACATGGTGGAGACTGGAGAGAAGTTGTTGTTTTGAGAGAGAAGGAGCTGCCCCCTACCTGCACTGTAGTAACATCTGATGAGGAGAAAGGAATTGTGACACTCAACCCTGTAGAAAACACCCCAGCAGTAGCTGATCACATGCACTCCATCCATCCAAACCAGCTATTTCAATTGCTGAACATACAATACGTCATTTGTGACCAGAATGAACGAACAGTACAAAGTCTACTCAAGCTCGCCTTGCTGGTATAAGAATTTGAGAGCAGTGGCATAGTCACATGCAGAGTGGAATAGTGGAGAAAGTAGTATACAAGTACATGTTTGTACACAGTACACCAGGTACCACCCAAATCTTCTCAATGGTGTCTGTCCATTGTTGGTGCAGACGACCACGGAGCCCATGCCTAGACTGATGTCAATCATCAGATGTGGTGTTGACATTCAGTCGCTCCATTTGGAGAGCGTGGTCGGCCGCCTCCTTACAATGTGGTGTCTCAGTGGGGATGGGGCCTGGTTCAGCTCCCTCAGACAGTGTGTGTGGGCTGCAGCCCCTGAACAAAGTGGTCTGGGACAGACGGTGGTCGTAAAGGAGCTGAAAAGTGTTTCACACCCGCGTAATAATAGTTTCAGGTTACTGTCCTGTCAGGAATGGGAAATGCATCCAGGAGATCCCAGTGGCCGTCAGGTTTTACCCCAGACAAAAACACTGGGCACAGGAGCAGGTGGCTTGGCCCCCTATCAAAGAATTCATGGTGAACTGGAGAAGTTTCATTCACGTTTGGCTGGAGAAGGTTTTGTCTAAGACATGCAGAACACGTTTGAACTCTTTGGGTTCGGAGCAGGTGACGTGCAGCTAACGCACTCCGCTATGTCATCCTGAAAGGGAAATGTAGGAGTTTTTCCGTTTTATGATGTGTAGGGCTTTAAGTGGATTAGTGCTGCTTCAATTATTTTCCAGTCATGGTGTGTATCAATGGTGATACATAATTACTCAGATACAGGTAGTTATTTTCCATTCACATGAGGTTGTTCTGCTCAGGGATGCAGAATCAGATCAAATGAAGCATCAACATTTTATTTTCAAATATTTCTGAAATAAATAAATACCTGCCGCCTCAAAAACATTCTAAAGCGTTGCAGTTGGTTTACAGCCTAGTGTCTGGACCGGATTCCGCTACGCTCAAAAGTCTGATGCACCAGATGACATGTTTGGCACCTAGGAGATATATTAAAGCGAGTAAAATGTGCTTTTACAATCTTGTAATTTTCATAACTGAATTTAACTGCCTAGTTCCTTTCTCAGAGAGAGAGAGAGGAGCAGACATTAGGTCCTTCTGAGAAATGTTTGAAAGACAATTTATTCATCTTGGAGAGATAAAATGTCTGCCGGTTTGTGCTACTCACACATTTTCCAGTCAGTTTTACTGGCTTGCCTCAGGAACCCTCTCCCTGTCAGTCTCCCCGTGTTTTGAAGTAGAGGGCTGATCTCCTGTTTTCTATACAGGGGGAAGAGACCGCCATACTGTTCAGGTCCTTGAGGGTACAGCACAGGGCTTGACCTTTGCAGATTATGTCTGATTTCCCTGTAACCCTTAATTGTATGACATCTTTCTCTAATTGCTCTCTCTCTGGACATCACCAAGACCAATTTACTTATAAAAGTGTATCTGTCTTGTGGGGTCACTTCCAGCCATTCTGTTCTTTTGAGCATGCTGATGTCCAGTCTTTTGTGAACAGGTTTAGTGCTTCTGAAGTCCAGTCCTTTCTTAACAGGTGTACAAAGTGGGTTGTACAGAGGGAGAGTTGGTGAGCTGCAGGCCCGTGTCCAAGGCCTTCAGTGGGAATGGTCCAAATTGTCAGAGACGGGGTCTACTTGTCCTTCTTCGTAGAAGCAGGAAAGGGTGGCTGATAGTAAATGACAGAGTGTGAAGTAAATAAGAGACAAGTAATATTTTTCAGTGCTGAGTTTAGAATCCAAGGTGTCTATTGGCGCTTCCAGCACATTATATCTGACTAGCAATTTAGCAAGTATGTTTGTTCAAATGTAGACATGGCAGCTCCGGTACAAGCACCGTTGAAGTAACTGTGAATTATTATCTAAGTCAGGGCTCTCCAACCCTGTTCCTAGAGAGCTACACTCCTGTAGGTTTTCACTCCAACCCCAGTTGTAACTCCCCTGATTCAGCTTATCAACCAGCTAATTATTAGAATCAGATGCGCTAGATAAGATTTGTGTGTATTAGGTAGTTGTTGTGGAATTGTTCGATTAGATGTTAGATATTGCTGCACTGTCGGAACTAGACACACAAGCATTTCGCTACACTCTCAAAAGCATCTGCTCACCATGTGTATGTGACCAATAAATTTGATTTGATTTAGATTAGGGTTGGAGCGAAAACCTACAGGACGGTGGCTCTCCAGGAACAGGGTTGGAGAGAACTGATCTAAGTGCAGTATAGGCACAATTCAACTACTCATTGAACCAGCTGAAATTAATTGTTCTGTGCTTCCTGCAATATGTTTCCAGCACTGAACCCCTGTCCATTGAGATAAAAAGGGTGTAGCAGCTGAGCTTGGCAGGGTCGCCTGTCCCTGCATAGCGGTTCATCTTGGGTAGCAGCAACACGAAGGACACAGCCATAGACAGGTGGTAGAAACTGTGGACATAGGAATATTCCCACTCCTGTAAAACGAATTGAAATCAATAATTTAAAAAAAGAATGCTTTTTTATGTCCATGTGTTCACACTTGTGCAAGCTGAACACATCTCAACTAGGTTTGACATTTAATATTGCCTTCATTGTGAATGGAAAGGGGAAGGAGGGAGATTGCTTTGTGATGATACCTGAAAGTAGAAGCGGAGCATCAGCCAGGACACCGAAGCAGCATCCTGGTCCCACCAGTTGGGTGTATACACTTCTCTGGGTAGAGGTCCTTTATCTCTTTCATTTTCTGTAACTGAAATATGATACAGTACACAGGATTAGTTTAGAATAACAGGTTCAGTTGAAGAGAGGGGGGGGGTGCAGGAGAGAATGAGAGACAGACACAGCACATGCTTCCAAACAATTGTTCAGTGATACTGCATGCAGAGCTCACTTGCTCTCTGAACATAGTTTTATGCTACTTAACAACGCACCCTGAGGATGGGCCATTACAGTGTTACGATACAATGCTGTTTACATTCACCTATCAGTGTGATCCAGATAGAGATGGCTGTTCCGTACACGATGAAGTACTCCAGGATACTTAATGAAACATATGATGGAGAGGCCTGGCCCGTCACATGCATGGTAAATCTAGGTACGTCATGGTAAATCTAGGTGCGTCACGGTAAATCTAGGGTTAAACAGATCCCATACATTTTAAGTACCATTGTATTACACAGTAACTTCATTTCTGTCCATTTCAGTTCTGACAGGACACAGTGACATCAACAAATACTTTCTCTGTTAGGTTAGCAGTGATAGAAACACAACGTAAAGGTAGACCCACACTTCAAGTTGTAAACATATGTGCCCCTAATAAATGACACATATGACTGTACACATGACTGTACAATGCATTTTCTTCAGTATTAAAATGATAATCATAACTTCTTTGAATTTGTCTGCACAATCACTTACAAGTACAGTACACACACTCAGTCCCACTCACAAGTAGTGCCAGTAATGCCAACATCTGTGTCATGGTTTTTAGAACATGGTGAAGAAGTAGGCCATGGCCTCCATGTGGAAGCCTCTCTTGGTGGCCACACTGGCTGGAGTGAGGAACACCAGACTACTAACAGTGGGAAGCAGCTTCCTGGAAATGTAGGCCCCCATGGTGGCTAAGGGTAAGATATTGATACAGGATATCTAGTAGTGCGCTGTAGTCCTCTCCCTAAGAAACGAGAGAGCTGGTAAGTGGGCAGGGAAATGTACAATACACACCACAATACACACACCACTCACATACTCACACACAGCTGTCCTGCTTGAGCCCTTTAAAGTTGAAATGTCCCCCAGCAAGGCAAGGTCACAGTGAGCCCTGTATGTGCACTGTCATCGTAGGAAAGCTAGCTGCATACCCGGTCCAGCAGGCACGGCTTGGAGGGGAGAGTGGTCGCATAAACATTGTGGCATATTTGTGAGGAGTCGTCTGTAATACAAGTCTATAGTGAAGCATCAAATAGATTGAAAGCATTGTCATGGGTTTTGTTGTGGTTTAATGATTGCTATTGAGATTCTCAGCTCTTGTCAAGTCACTCTTGACAAGTACACGTGTTAGCAGGGGATCTATTGGTCTCCCATACAGAGAAACCCTGCTCATCTGGATGTGCCAATGGTGTTATGATGTCCATGCAATACCAGTCCACCCCAGGCAGCAATCATAAATACATTTTTCTTAGTATGTATTGTATGGATCAATGTTTTTCCAGAGGCAGTTGTGAAGTAGTGAATATAAATAGTGCATGGATCTAATTGAGTTAATAGAGAGGGTGGTGGAGAGGGTGAGCCCTTTAATTACTGCAGGGTGCTAAATCAGGGTCACAGAGTGTTTCTTGGTAGTCTTAAACAAATCTACTTTCAAACAAAAGTATACACCTCACACACATGGTTATGGGCTTAAAAAAAAATAAGACACCTGTACCATGTCAGATATAGAGTTTGAACGTATTCAATTTTGAGTTTGCATCCGAATATTACACTTTATATACATCACAGAACACTGAAATATATCAAAAACGTTTGACATAGAAACACCAGATTTTTGGCTTTAATTTTTTAAATGTTTATTATGAAAAATATTAAGCACATTCCCCCCATGAGGCCCTCAAGGGCAATTTGGTCATTTAACTGCAGGAAAAAGGGCTACGCCCTTAGAACTAGCTGGTGGTGGTCCTCATGTTGAGTGTGAAAAACCCAGCAGCGTTGCAGTTCTTGACACACAAGCTGGTGGGCCTGGCACCTACTACCATACCCCGTTCAAAGGCACTTAAATCTTTTGTCTTGCCCATTCAACCTCTGAAAGGCACGCATACACAATCCATGTCTCAATTGTCTCAAGGCTTTAAATCCTTCTTTAACATGTCTCCTCCCCTTCATCTACATGGATTGAAGTGGATTTAACAGGTGCCATCAATAAGGGATCATAGCTTTCACCTGGATTCACCTGGTCAGTCTATCTCATGGAAGAGCAGGTGTTCCTAATGTTTTGTACACTCAGTGTACATACTGTATGAGTATAGAATAGTTATCTGTTAAAGTCCCATGTAGAGAATATATCCAGGGCACATGCATGCTTTGTGTGTGTGTGTGTGTGTGTTGATATGTAGGTATGTAGTTATATTTTGTGTGTGTGTCTGTCTGTCTATGTGCTTGATGATGTGTAGGTCTGCCAATCTGTCTGGCTGTCTGTGAGCATGAATGTGTCTGTCTAAAGTGCAGTACCAGCCTGAATAAACTTGGGCTGTGAGCCAAGAGGACATCAGAGAATGTTATGACAGCTCCTCTCCTCTCCTGCTGAAGATGAGCAGTCACTGTGCTTCTGAGCTCAGAGGAAGTAGGTGAGAATTTAAAAAGATAAAACTATAACCATTGAAATGGACTAAAATGAATTTATCAGGTACCTAAATAGCTTACATAATTGTAATAGAAGTGAGGCAGTTTAAAAGAAACTGTTAGACACCTCAGAAATAAATAGAGCTTAACAATTCAGATAAAAAAATGTAAAACCTACAACAAATCCAGTATGGTTTATATCTCAGTTTGGGAATACAGCTTTTATTCTAGAATCTCTCTCTCACTGAAAGAGCGTCATCGACTGAACCAGTATATATTTATTTTCCAACATCTGTGGAGGGAAAACAAACTCTCTAATGTTTCCTCTTGTCTGTGTGTACTAACCATACTGTCTCCAGACCGTTTCTCCACACAACACCAAACCTCAGGAGTATTGTTAGCTCTCCACAACACATTTCCTCTGTTTGCCGCCTCGTACTTTACACTTTTAAAGGAGAGAGAGAGAGAGAGAGAGAGAGAGAGAGAGAATATCACTCGACTTGCTGTATGTTTCAGTTCTCCCTCTGAACTATGTCTATCACCATATATACACTACATGACCAAAAGTAAATGGACACCTTCTTCCAAAATCATGGACATTAATATGGAGTTGGTCCCCCTTTGCTGATATAACAGCCTCCACTCTTCTGGGAAGACTTTCCACTAGATGTTCGACCATTGCTGGGGGGCTTGCTTCCATTCAGCCACAAGGGCATTAGTGAGGTCAGGCACTGATGATGGGTAATTAGGCCTGGCTCGCAGTCAGCTTTCCAATCATCCCAAAGGTGTACCATCAAACTATCTCACCATTTCTGTATGGAAGTTGCTTTGTGTTGTCCTGGCATCTGCCAAACCCAGATTTATCCATCGGACTGCCAGATGGTGATGCGTGATTCATCCCTCCACAGAACACGTTTCCACTGCTCTAGAATCCAATGGTGGCAAGCACTCCAGCCGACGCTTGGCCATGCATATGGTGATCTTAGGCTTGTGTGCAGCTGCTCGGCCATGGAAACTCATTTCATGAAGCTCCTGACGAACAGTTCTTGTGCTGACGTTGCTTCCAGAGGCAGTTTGGAGTGTAGCAAACGAGGACAGACGATTTTTACACATTACGCGCTTCAGCACTCGGTGTTCCCCTTCTGTGAGCTGGTGTGGCCTACCACTTTGCAGCTAAGCTGTTATTGCTCTTAGACGTTTCCACTTCACAATAACAGCACTTACAGTTGACCGGGGCAGCTCTAGCAGGGCAGAAGTTTGATGAACTGACTTTTGGAAAGGTGGCATCCAATGATGGTGCCATGTTGAAAGTCACAGAGCTCTTTAGTAAGGTCATTCTACTGCCAATGTTAGTCTATGGATTGTCTATGGTTAGTCTATGGTTAGTCTATGGATTGCATGGCTGTGTGCTCGATTTTCTACACCTGTCAGCAACAGGTATGGCTGAAATAGCCGAATCCACTAATATGAAGGGTTGTCCACATACTTTTGTATATATAGACTATTTGTGTGATTGCATGGAGCATGTGATTGAAGCCTAGCAGTGTAGTGTAGTAGAGGAATCCTAATGCACGTAGCAGACACAGAGGCAGCGTAGCAGAGAGAACATGTGGCTGCTGGGTGCAGACGTTGTGGGCAGGCATGGTGGTCCTCCCAGTCCCAGTCTCTCAGTCTCTCTCTGCTGCTCGAGATATTCTAGAGACTCAACCTATCTCACTTTCGCCTTTTTTTTTCTCTCTCTCTCTCTCTCTCTCTCTCTCTCTCTCTCTCTCTCTCTCTCTCTCTCTCTGTGCTGCTCAATACATTCTAGACTCAACCTCTCTTACTTTCGCCATTGTCTTTCTCTTTTTCTTTCACTCTTTTCATATCTGTAACTTTTGATATGCATAATGCTTTCTAATTGAAATGTTTGTTTATGTATAGGGCCTTAGATATTCTGGATTCACCTCAGTGATAGGTAGGGGCCTGCTCTAAAACTTTGTAGGCGTTCCTCACTCCCTGCTGCCACTCTCTTCCTGCTGCTGGGTGGAGAAGGGGGTGGAGGGGAGGAGAGGGGGTGAGGGAGGGAGGGAGGGAGGGAGGGAGGGGAAGAGGGATGCAAGGCACACACCTTACCTCTCTCCCTCTCTCTCCCTCTGCACACACATCTCCACAGCACCACCACCACCACACCACCCACTCTGACCCGGCATCACACAACTCGGCGGCCCCTGGACTGCAGCTAGGTGAGTGGGTAAATATTTACACTCCTCCAGCCTGTCTGTGTGTAAACGTGTGTGTGTATATAATATGTGTGTGTGTGTTCATAAGTGATTCTGTGTCTGCTGTAAAGCATGTTTTGTGATGTTGTAGTCGAGCCAATAAGACTTGTCTCCTGTTCCTGGCCAAAACAAATGTGTGTGTGGTTGTGAATGTGTGTGTGGTTGTGAATGTGTGTGTGGTTGTGAACGTGTGTGTGCTGATGGAGAGCTCTCTGCTGCTGTGGGATAGTGATGAGGGGGAGGCTCTTTTTCATGCTAATTCAAGTTCTGAAACTGCATAATGAAAAAGTGATTTGAACGATAACTATATAATGTGTTATAGCATATTAAATACATTAGTTTTGATGATGTCAGGTATTTCAGCCATTTCTATGTCATAGGTATTCTGTTAAACGTGTGAATATTATCAAATCTGGTTCTCATCAACTGCAGCAGAATTAGGATCTTGAGTAGCAATCTACACAAATTATTACTCAATGATTGTGGATCAATATTGTGAAAAGCACCAGTCTAAGATAGTCAGTGTACATTCTGTAATTATTATTTATTAAACAATAGAGAAATTAAGCAAATTACTTGGTGTTAAGAGTGGTGATTGTAGAGATTGCAGAATTTTGCACTTTCTTACATTGAAAATGTTAGTCATTTAGCAGACGCTCTTGTCCAGAGCGACTTACAGTTAGCGCATTCATCTTAAGCTAGCTAGTGACACAAAGTTTACCTGGTAAAGGAGAAATCCCCACCAGCTGCTCTGAGGATGGTAGGCTCAGCTGTTTGAAAGTGCCTCAGTGTGAAGGAGAAGGATTTGGTAGCTAGACCATTACTCACAAAGGACACATAAATTATGGTTATGGTCACTGAGGAAAAACAATGCACACAGAATGAGGCGTGGAACAAACTACTTGAAGGCAATCGGGCACAAAGATGGTGGAGTCCCCAATGTGGTGGTTATTAGAAACAGTGTCACTCATTCCGCAAACAGACCACATGCACTCTCTCTCCACTCCAAAACGTGAGTGACCTCTACTTAACTTCTCTCAGCCTCTATGTGTCTGTCTGCCTGCGCTCCTCTCTCTGCACTTGGTGTAAGCAGAGTGATGTTGAGGACTCGTGGAGAGCAGCGGACAATTGAGTTGGAGCAAAATACCTTTTCCACTTGACATATGAACGTGAGAAGGCTGCTAAGAAAGGAGGTAGGAGGACGGAGGAAGGAACCCCAGTCTGGTTAAACAGCTCCTCCAGAAAGACAGCCTTGGTCGGCCCATCCCCAGCTCCCCACAGCCTCCCCAGGGACTGCCCGCTGTCTGTCTGCTGCCAACGAAGGAAAAACACCCCTCCTCCCCTGAGCCGTGGGCCCCAGGGGGACAGAGGGGAGGGGGAGACGGATGCTGGGGTGTGGCTATGGGGAGACACACAGGGCTGTGTTTACTCTTCTCTGTGTCGCTGGGACGCCTTGTGAGGAGGAAGGCCTGTCTTGCGGGCGACAGACTGCGTGGTCTGTGAGAGACTGCGTTGTCTGTGGGGGGAGAGAGAGAGTGAGAGTGAGTGTGTGTTTGGGAGAATAATGAACTCCAGGTGTTCCAGTGGGTAGTTTAAGACACCTGTAACCAATATATAGTGCCAGAAAAAGCCAGACTGCTAACAGGGCTAGACGATCTGTTTGCTTATTTTAAGAAGCCTACCTAAGTGGAGCTGTGGGGCTGATGAGGAGGAGAGACGGGACAGGGGGATGTGCAAGGGGGCCTTTCCTAGAATCGGAGCGTGACTGGATGTTTATGTCACTGGTGTGTGTGTGTGTGCTTGCATGAATGTATGTGAGTGTGTGTTTGAATGTGTGTGTTTGTGTTACCTTACAGTAAGCACCTGGGCCAGCCGGTGCATTCACACTGAGGTGGAGGAAACAAAGGCCTACCTGTGTGGAAGCCTAGCCCTTGAGTTAGGAAACTTACCTTAGTCAATCCAGCACTGAGACTTGTTTACCTTTTACATGCTGCTTTCATGGTCCAAATCCTGTCTCCAACACCTGTGCTCACTCAACAGCCTGCATGTGTCACCACCTGACTGCCTCAAGGTTTTATCCAAGTATACAGTGATTGCCAGTGCACTAAAATGTTTCAAGACATTTATGTTGAAGCCCACATGGGTCTGGCATGAATATGTTTCCTCTGAAACACCTGTAAGTGCTCTAATTTGGTCTATTTAACACATTCGCATGGATAGTCGACCCCTGATATACAGTTGAAGTCGGAAGTTTACACACACTTAGGTTGGAGTCATTAAAACTTGTTTTTCAACCACTCCGCACATTTCTTGCTAACAAACTATACGTTTTGGCAAGTTGGGTTAGGACATCTACTTTGTGCATGACACAAGTCATTTTTCCAACAATTGTTTACATTTCACTTATAATTCACTGTATCACAATTGCAGTGGGTCACACTAAGTTGACTGTGCCTTTAAAACAGCTTGGAAAATTCCAGAAAATGATGTCATGGCTTTAGAAGATTCTGATAGGCTAATTGATATCATCTGAGTCAATTGGAGGTGTACCTGTGGATGTAGTTCAAGGCCTACCTTCAAACTCAGTGCCTCTTTGCTTGACATCATGGGGAAATCAAATCAGCCAACACCTCAGAGAAAAGATTGCAGACCTCCACAAGTCTGGTTCATCCTTGGGAGCAAATTCCAAACGCCTGAAGGTACCACGTTCATCTGTACAAACAATATTGCGCAAGTATAAACACCATGGGACCACGCAGCCGTCATACCGCTCAGGAAGGAAACGCGTTCTGTCTCCTAGAGATGAACGCACTTTGGTGCGAAAAGTGCAAATCAATCCCAGAACAACAGCAAAGGACCTTGTGAAGATGCTGGAGGAAACGGGTACAAAAGTATCTATATCCACAGTAAAACAAGTCCTATATCGACATAACCCGAAAGGCCGCTCAGCAAGGAAGAAGCCACTGCTCCAAAACCGCAATAAAAAGCCAGACTATGGTTTGCAACTGCACATGGGGTCAAAGATCGTACTTTTTGGATAAATGTCCTCTGGTCTGATGAAACAAAAATAGAACTGTTTGGCCATAATGACCATCGTTATGTTTGGAGGAAAAAGGGGGAGGCTTGCAAGCCGAAGAACACCAACCCCCTGTATAAAGCCTCATTATTGTTATTTTATTGTGTTACTTAAAAAAAAAATGTTTACTTGAGTTTATTTAGTAAATATTTTCTTAACTCTATTTTCTTAACTGCATTGTTGGTTAAGGGCTTGTAAGAAAGCATTTCACAGTAAGGTCTACATCCATTGTATTCGGTGCATGTGACAAATAACGATTTGATATGATTGTGCCATTGTTAAGAGTCGACTGTATCAGATACACCAAGTCTTTACTGAGGATGTCTTTCGAAATCAAAGTGTTTTCCCACTCTGTTTGTCAGTACCTACAGATGTAGGATTTTCATTTGAGCCAGTCTTCTACAGCAGGAAAATAAGGAAATTATAATTATTATGTGTCTTATAACTTTAGAAGCCTTTTTAAACCTCACATACATGTTAAATGTTCTCCTGCAACAGGGTGATCAAATTAAGATCTTACATCTGTAGTTAACATTTATGGGTGTGAGTCTTCAGATCTTACTCTTCTGTCCCATTGAGGTCTCTCTGTATATTTTCTCTTGTCAGGATGCGGATCTGGTCGTGGGAACAATGTGGGGAGACTAGCCTAGTGCTACTGGGGTTCCTCACCCTGGCTTTGTCTGTAGGGAACCTCTCAACCAGGGGACAGGTATGCTCTCCACCTCTCTCTTACTTTGTCTATGCATATGATGGCCCATCTCCGGCCTCTCGCTTACATACACACACACACCTCTATCACTGACATAATATCAGTCCGTCAGTCACACTGTTTGTTTGTCTTTCTTTCTCTCTCTTTTTCTCTATTTGCCAGTTGTTCACTCACTCACTCTTGCTCCGTCTTTCTGTCCCTCTCATCTTCTGACTGGTACTTCTTACATGAGTTCTCTTATAAAAACCCACAGCTGTTTTCTCTCACACCTTTTACAAGGAGAGCACAGTACATATCATTTGTCTCCACTTCACTCAGATTGTCAGAGTGGCTAGACATGCTTATAATTAGTCACACTGTGTGTATAGGGCCCTGTTCTGCTGCTGCTTTCTAAGGGTGCTGTATTGTGTCTAGGAGGAAGGGGCAACCTCCAACAGTCTGGAGGATGAGCTGGAGTTGACCACATACTGGTGGGGGGAGTGGGCCAAGTGGACCGCCTGCACACGCACCTGTGGAGGGGGGGTCATGTCCCAGGAGAGGCACTGTCTCAAACAGAGGTCAGTCCGCTGAAAGAAATATTATATACTGTTCTGTTCTATTGTTATTATATTCTATTCAATTATATTCTAACCTGTTATTATCTATTCTATTATACTCCATAAAGAAATTCATTTAGCACATGTATTAAATGTATGTATTTTCTATCCAAAGAAAGAAAGCAGCCGCTGGTAGAGACAACATGACCTGCACTGGCACTTCGAAAAAATACCTCCTCTGTAACACCAAGGTTAGCATGCATCTATTACTGTCACCCCTTTTCCTGCCATTAGCAAAATGCATGTTGACACAACACCCCACAACCCGAAGCATATGATGCAGAAGTTAGCACAGCTCTTTTTCTAATCAATTGAGATATAAATAGCTTAAAGGGGTAATCTGCAGGTCTTACATACATTTCTGGACTTATAAAGTAATGATATGTACCCATGGATTTTTGAAGAATATAACTTATTATCAGGGCACAAGGCGAGACCCAGATGCAGACACAGGAGGCAGATGGTTGGAGTCTTACAATGTTTATTAATCCAAAGGGGTAGGCAAGAGAATGGTCGTGGACAGGCAAAAGGTCAAAACCAGTTCAGAGTCCAATAGGTACCGAAGGGCAGGCAGAATCAAGGTCAGGGCAGGCAGGATGATCAGGCAGGCGGGAAAGTAGTCCAGAATAAGGCATGGGTCAAAACCAGGAGGACTAGCAAAAGAGAATAGAAAAGGAGTACGGGGAAAACCACGCTGGTTGACTTGACTAAACATACAAGACGAACTGGCACACAGAGACAGGAAACACAGGGATTAACACACTGTGGAAAATAAGCGACACCTGGAGGGGGTGGAGACAATCACAGGGACAGGTGAAACAGATCAGGGCGTGACACTTATAAATGCTTCAGGAGCTTAGTTCAACTGTCGTACCAATCAGAACCCCCAAATATAACATTGTTAAACAAACACTGTCAGCCTATAGCCTCAAAACATGATTAAAACTATAATCTATAAATATAGTCTATGAATTTGAGTGGTTACATTTTTCCAGACCCATCCCTCAGTTTTTTACTGAAACAGTGGAGGGGAACCCCATTTGTTATTGTTTCAGTGGCGGATTGCCCCTTTAAGGTTTAGTGCTGTGGCCATAAACCCTGGTCCCGAAGAGCAACAGGGTGTACAGGCTTTTGTTCCAGAGTTGTCACACCCTGTCGCACCCTTTTATTACATATTGTAAAACCATTATAAAATAAAAAATACATGGAACAGACAGAAAAGTGTGTGTATATTTTCTATCTTGTGCAGGACTGCCCTTCCTCTGGGAGAAGCTTCAGGGAAGAGCAGTGCTGGTCATTCAACTCACAGGTCTACAATGGCAGGAACTACCACTGGAAACCCCTGTATCCGGGTAAAACAACCATATTAAACCCACTCAGCTCTGTGTCATTCCCTCCTGTGTGGCCTGTCCTCGAGGCTCGTTATTGCACTGTGAACTCTGACCTTTGTGTCCATCCATCCACAGATGACTATGTACATATCTCCAGTAACCCATGTGACCTGCACTGCACCACAGCCGACGGCCAGAGACAGCTGATGGTTCCTGCTCGGGACGGAACATCCTGCAAGTACAGCAACTACAGAGGGGTCTGTGTGGACGGCAGATGTGAGGTTAGGGAACGCTTGTTTCTTCATCTGCCGAGGAAATGGCTTTGCATATTCTGATAGAATGGCCGAAAGGCATATTTTCCTGGTCACATGATAAAAGTGTATCAATACTTCTTCAACTGGCTTGCATGTACTGAAATGATTCAAGACGAAAATCATCCTGTTTGTGTTAACATCATTTCTGCAGCCAATTGGGTGTGATGGAGTGCTCTTCTCGCCCAATACACTGGATACGTGTGGAGTGTGTCAGGGGGATGGCAGCAGCTGCAGCAGGGTCAATGGAAACTTCCGCCGCGGGGCCACCAGTTTGGGTACGAGTGTGTTCAACCTCAACCACAGACTCGGATAGCTTGGGTGGGTGGATGTGTGGGCAAGGATAGAGGGTACTGATGGAGGAGATATGGCTCTCCATCTATTGCAAACCTTGAACACACCTATCAGGGACAAGCCTCCCAAATATGTCACTGAAAGATAACTATAGACAGTTCAGAGCTGAGTCTGACAACAAGGTCTATGTGATTCTTTAGCTGACTCCTCTGATGTCCAGGGTATTTAGTTGCAGGTAAAATGGAGTCTTGATAATGTTTCCTGTTTCCTGTCTCCAAGGTTACTCCTTTATCATAACAATCCCTGAGGGCTCCTGGGACATCCAGATCATTGAGAGGAAGAAGTCAGCTGATGTTTTGGGTGGGTACTTCCTTTTTATCCTGCTCCCTATGCCATGTATACAAACATTTGTAATGTCTCTTGTTGGTACGGTGTGATGTCATTAGGATCCATATAATTTAATGACAAGAAGAAGGTGTATAACATTTTATTCAAGATTTTCAGCAAATACAAATGATTTTTTCTCCCCCACAATGGGATAACCATTAATCTTGATAGTGGGACACTGGGAAGTTAGTAAAGGAAGTACATTAATAAACTGAAATTAATCAGATCATCTATATACAGTTGAAGTTGGAAGTTTACATACACTTAGGTTGGAGTCATTAAAACTTGTTTTTCAACCACTTCACACATTTCTTGTTAACAAACTATAGTTTTGGCAAGTCGGTTAGGATATCTACTTTGTGCATGACACAAGTAATTTTTCCAACAATTGTTTACAGACAGATTATTTCACTTATAATTCACTGTATCACAATTGCAGTGGGTCAGAAGATAACATACACTAAGTTGACTGTGCCTTTTAAAACAGCTTGGAAAATTCCAGAAAATGATGTCATGGCTTTAGAAGCGTCTGATAGGCTAATTTACATCATTTGAGTCAATTGGAGGTGTATCTGTGGATGTAGTTCAAGGCCTACCTTCAAACTCAGTGCCTCTTTGCTTGACATCATGGGGAAATCAAATCAGCCAACACCTCAGAGAAAAGATTGCAGACCTCCACAAGTCTGGTTCATCCTTGGGAGCAAATTCCAAACGCCTGAAGGTACCACGTTCATCTGTACAAACAATATTGCGCAAGTATAAACACCATGGGACCACGCAGCCGTCATACCGCTCAGGAAGGAAACGCGTTCTGTCTCCTAGAGATGAACGCACTTTGGTGCGAAAAGTGCAAATCAATCCCAGAACAACAGCATCGGACCTTGTGAAGATGCTGGAGGAAACAGGTACAAAGGTATCTATATCCACAGTAAAACAAGTCCTATATCGACATAAGCTGAAAGGCCGCTCAGCAAGGGAGAACCAACTGATCCAAAACCGCAATAAAAAAGCCAGACTATGGTTTGCAACTGCACATGGGGACAAAGATCGTACTATTTGGAGAAATGTCCTCTGGTCTGATGAAACAAAAATAGAACTGTTTGGCCATAATGACCATTGTTATGTTTGGAGGAAAAGGGAGGATGCTTGCAAGCCGAAGAACACCATCCCAACCGTGAAGCACGGGGGTGGCAGCATCATGTTGTGGCGGTGCTTTGCTGCAGGAGGGACTGGTGCACTTCACAAAATAGATGGCA
Source organism: Brachymystax lenok tsinlingensis (assembly GCA_030435695.1). Lineage (NCBI taxonomy): Eukaryota > Metazoa > Chordata > Actinopteri > Salmoniformes > Salmonidae > Brachymystax > Brachymystax lenok. The sequence continues at coordinate 71,162,372 of CM059819.1, read as the reverse complement.
TCATGAGGTAGAAAAATTATGTGGATATATTAAAGCAACATCTCAAGTCAGGAAGTTAAAGCTTGGTTGCAAATGGGTCTTCCAAATGGACAATGACCCCAAGCATACTTCCTGTGGCAAAATGGCTTAAGGACAACAAAATCAAGGTATTGGAGTGGCCATCATAAAGCCCTGACCTCAATCCCATAGAAAATTAGTGAGCAGAACTGAAAAAGCGTGTGTGAGCAAGGAGGCCTACAAATCTGACTCAGTTACACCAGCTCTGTTAGGACGAATGGGCCAAAATACATCCAAATTATTGTGGGAAGCTTGTGGAAGGCTACCCGAAACGTTTGACCCAAGTTAAACAATTTAAAGGCAATGCTACAAAATACTAATTGAGTGTATGTGAACTTCTGACCCACTGGGAATGTGATGAAAGAAATAAAAGCTGAAATAAATCATTCTCTCTACTATTATTCTGACATTACACATTCTTAAAATAAAGTGGTGATCCTAACTGACCTAAGACAGGGAATCTTTACTAGGATTAAATGCCAGGAATTGTGAAAAACTGAGTTTAAATGTATTTGGCTAAGGTGTATGTAAACTTCCGTCTTCAACTGTACTTTAATTTCCTTTGTGATCTCTTGAATTGACTTTATAGTATTCGTTTGTGGTCATGTATGAGGAGTAGAAATTCCAGTTTACAGTAAACATCAGAGATATGACCTTTCCATAGAGTCAACCAACTGGTCCTCCAATGGTCCTCCATCCCCTCCATGAGACTATGTTCTATCCTATCTCCCACACAGCTGTGACTGATCAGGCGGGGAACTTCTTTTTCAATGGAAACTACAAGGTGGACAGCCCCCAGAACTTCCATGCGGCGGGTACCGTCTTCAAGTACCAGCGGCCCATGGATGTGTATGAGACGGGAATCGAGTACATCGTAGCCAAAGGGCCCATCAACCAGGCCATCAATGTTCTGGTACTGTATCCTGCTGAGGTCTGCTCTGCTCCCTCCCCTCGCCGAGCAGCCAGGGCCTCTGGGTAATCTCTAATTTAGAAGTAGTGTACACGTATCCAGTAACTTGTAGGTGTAGGGTACAAAATCCCACGTAATTTCAACAAAAAAAGAATATGTGATGACGTTTAATCAACGTGGAAAACTGATTGGATTTGCAAAAAGTCATCAACGTGAGGGAATTGTTTCCTTTTCATGTGCAATTGACTGAGTTTGGTAGGAGAGAGCAAGAGGGAATGGGTGAGCCCACTGGTGCCGTTTTGTCTGCTCATACAGTGAGGGAAAAAAGTATCTGATCCCCTGCTGATTTTGTACGTTTGCCCACTGACAAAGAAATTATCAGTCTATAATTTTAATGGTAGGTTTATTTGAACAGTGAGAGACAGAATAACAACAAAAAAATCCAGAAAAATGCATGTGAAAAATGTTATACCTTGATTTGCATTTTAATGAGGGAAATAAGTATTTGACCCCCTCTCAATTAGAAAGATTTCTGGCTCCCAGGTGTCTTTAATACAGGTAACGAGCTGAGATTAGGAGCACACTCTTAAAGGGAGTGCTCCTAATCTCAGTTTGTTACCTGTATAAAAGACACCTGTCCACAGAAGCAATCAATCAATCAGATTCCAAACTCTCCACCATGGCCAAGACCAAAGAGCTCTCCAAGGATGTCAGGGACAAGATTGTAGACCTACACAAGGCTGGAATGGGCTACAAGACCATCGCCAAGCAGCTTGGTGAGAAGGTGACAACATTTGGTGCTATTATTCGCAAATGGAAGAAACACAAAAGAACTGTCAATCTCCCTCGGCCTGGGGCTCCATGCAAGATCTCACCTCGTGGAGTTGCAATGATCATGAGAACGGTGAGGAATCAGCCCAGAACTACACGGGAGGATCTTGTCAATGATCTCAAGGCAGCTGGGACCATAGTCACCAAGAAAACAATTGGTAACACACTACGCCGTGAAGGACTGAAATCCTGCAGCGCCCCGCAAGGTCCCCCTGCTCAAGAAAGCACATATACATGCCCGTCTGAAGTTTGCCAATGAACATCTGAATGATTCAGAGGACAAGTGGGTGAAAGTGTTGTGGCCAGATGAGACCAAAATAGAGCTCTTTGGCATCAACTCAACTCGCCGTCTTTGGAGGAAGAGGAATGCTGCCTATGACCCCAAGAACACCATCCCCACCGTCAAACATGGAGGTGGAAACATTATGCTTTGGGGGTGTTTTTCTGCTAAGGGGACAGGACAACTTCACCGCATCAAAGGGACGATGGATGGGCCATGTACCGTGGGGTCGTGGATGGGTATTCCAGCATGACAATGACCCAAAACACACGACCAAGGCAACAAAGGAGTGGCTCAAGAAGAAGCACATTAAGGTCCTGGAGTGGCCTAGCCAGTCTCCAGACCTTAATCCCATAGAAAATCTGTGGAGGGAGCTGAAGGTTCGAGTTGCCAAACGTCAGCCTTGAAACCTTAATGACTTGGAGAAGATCTGCAAGAGGAGTGGGACAAAATCCCTCCTGAGATGTGTGCAAACCTGGTGGCCAACTACAAGAAACGTCTGACCTCTGTGATTGCCAACAAGGGTTTTGCCACCAAGTACTAAGTCATGTTTTGCAGAGGGGTCAAATACTTATTTCCCTCATTAAAATGCAATTCAATTTATAACATTTTTCACATGCGTTTATCTGGATTCTTTTGTTGTTATTATGTCTCTCACTGTTCAAATAAACCTACCATTAAAATTATAGACTGATAATTTCTTTGTCAGTGGGCAAATGTACAAAATCAGCAGGGGATCAAATACTTTTTTTTGTAGGTGTGGAACCAGAATGGTCGTATCCCTTACATTACGTACGAGTACACCGTCCTACGGGAGTCCCTGTCCCCCGTCCCTCAACCCCCTGTCTACACCGGCCCCGACAGCACCGCCCCTGGTGTTTCCGTGGAGATGGGCAGTATGGTGGCCCCCAACGAGAGCACGTCTGACAAGACGGTCCCTGAGACTCAGCAGAACAGTTTGTTGAAGGGGGCCGAGATGGCAGGGGCCGAGGGCCAGGAGACCAACGAGGTGTATGAGGAGACAGCAGTGATTGACTGTGACCAGGACAGCCCAACCCCACCACAATACACAGGTAACACCAATATACTAGAAACCAATATACCAATGTAATAACTTAGAGAGACAGACAGACAGAGAGACAGACAGAGAGACAGACAGACAAAGAGACAGACAGACAGAGAGACAGAGAGAGGGAAAACAACATTGAGCTGCTGATGCGGGCCCCTGACGCTCAGGACTATGTGCTATCGTTCTCTGTAGCTGATGTGAGTAAGTTATTTAAGCATTTTAACCCTCGCAAGGCTGCCGGGCCATATGGCATCCCAATCCGCATCCTCAGAGCAAGTGCAGACCAGCTGACTAGAGTGTTTACGGACATATTCAATCTCTCCATATCCCAGCCTGTTGTCCCCACTTGCTTCAAGATGTCCACCATTGTTCCTGTACCAAGAAAGTGAAGGTAACTGAGCTGAATGACTATCACCCCGTAGCGCTCACTTCTTTCATCATGAAGTGCTTTGAGAGGCTAGTCAAGGATCATATCACCTCCACCTTACCCCACACCATAGACCCATTACAATTTTCATATCGCAGCAACTCATCCACGGACTACGCAATTGCCATTGCACTACACACTGCCCCATCCCACCTGGACAAGATAAATACCTATGGAAGAATGCTGTTCATCGACTACAGCTCAGCTTTCAACACCATAGTGCCACCATAGCTCATCACTAAGCTCAGGGCCCTGGGTCTGAACCCCTCCCTGTGCAACTGGGTCCTGGACTTCCTGACAAGCCGACCCCAAGTGGTGAAGGTAGGCAACAACCACTCCGCCACGCTGATCCTCAACACGGGGGCCCCGCACGGGTGCGTGCTCAGCCCCCTCCTGTACTCCCTGTTTACCCATGACTGCGTGGCCACGCACATCTCCAACTCAATCATCAAGTTACCAACAACAACGAGACAGACCACAGGGAGGAAGTGAGAGCCCTGTCGGAGTGGTACCAGAAAAATAACCACTCCCTCAACGTCAACAAAACGAAGGAGCTGATCATGAACTACAGGAGACCGCAGAGAGAGCACGCCCCCATGCACATCGACGGGGCCTCAGTGGAAAGGGCCAAAAGCTTCAAGTTCCTCGGCATGCACATCACCGACAACCTGAAATGGTCCATTCACACAAACAGGTGCAACAGCACCTCTCAAGCTCAGGAGGCTATAGGAATTCTGCCCCTAAGACCCTCACAAACTTCTACAGATGCACCATGGAGAGCATCCTGTCGGGCTGTATTGCCTGGTACGTAAAACGCACTGTCCGAAACCGCAGGGCTCTCCAGAGGGTGGTGCGGTCAGCCTAACGCATCACCGGGGGCACAATGCCTGCCCTTCAGGACATCTACAGCACCCAATGTCACAGGAAGGCCAAGAATATGGCCAAGAAGATCATCAAGGACCTCAGCCACCCGAGCCACGGCATGTTCACCCTGCTACCATCTAGAAGGCAGAGACAGTACAGGTGCATCAAAGCTGGGACCGAGAGACTGAGAAAAGGGCTTCTTTCTCCAGGTCAGACTGTTAAACAGTCACCACTAGCCAGCCTCCGTCCAGTACCCTGCCCTGAACCTTAGTTACTGTTCTACCCAGCTACCACCCAGTACTCTAACCTGCACCTTAGAGAATGCTGCCCTATGTACAGAGTCATTGAACACTGGTCACTTTAATAAAGTTTACATACTGTTTTACTTACTTCATATGTATATACTGTATTCTAGGCAAGGTTCATCCTACGTAGCTACTGCTGTACACACATTTTCTATTCATATACTATCCATACTGTTTATATACACAATTATACAATATACAGTGAGGGAAAAAAGTATTTGATCCCCTGCTGATTTTGTACGTTTGCCCACTGACAAAGAAACGATCAGTCTATAATTTTAATGGTAGGTTTATTTGAACAGTGAGAGACAGAATAACAACAAAAAAATCCAGAAAAATGCATGTGCATTTTTGTTTAAATTGATTTGCATTTTAATGAGGGAAACAAGTATTTGACCCCCTCTCAATCAGAAAGATTTCTGGCTCCCAGGTGTCTTTTATACAGGTAACTGGCTGAGATTAGGAGCACACTCATAAAGGGAGTGCTCCTAATCTCAGTTTGTTACCTGTATAAAAGACACCTGTCCACAGAAGCAATCAATCAATCAGATTCCAAACTCTCCACCATGGCCAAGACCAAAAAGCTCTCCAAGGATGTCAGGGACAAGATTGTAGACCTACACAAGGCTGGAATGGGCTTCAAGACCATCGCCAAGCAGCTTGGTGAGAAGGTGACAACAGTTGGTGCGATTATTCACAAATGGAAGAAACACAAAAGAACTGTCAATCTACCTCGGCCTGGGGCTCCATGCAAGATCTCACCTCGTGGAGTTGCAATGATCATGAGAACGGTGAGGAATCAGCCCAGAACTACACGGGAGGATCTTGTCAATGATCTCAAGGCAGCTGGGACCATAGTCACCAAGAAAACAATTGGTAACACACTACGCCGTGAAGGACTGAAATCCTGCAGCGCCCGCAAGGTCCCCCTGCTCAAGAAAGCACATATACATGCCCGTCTGAAGTTTGCCAATGATCATCTGAATGATTCAGAGGACAAGTGGGTGAAAGTGTTGTGGTCAGATGAGACCAAAATAGAGCTCTTTGGCATCAACTCAACTCGCCGTGTTTGGAGGAGGAGGAATGCTGCCTATGACCCCAAGAACACCATCCCCACCGTCAAACATGGAGGTGGAAACATTATGCTTTGGGGGTGTTTTTCTGCTAAGGGGACAGGACAACTTCACCGCATCAAAGGGACAATGGACGGGGCCATATACCGTCAAATCTTGGGTGAGAACCTCCTTCCCTCAGACAGGGCATTGAAAATGGGTCATGGATGGGTATTCCAGCATGACAATGACCCAAAACACACGGCCAAGGCAACAAAGGAGTGGCTCAAGAAGAAGCACATTAAGGTCCTGGAGTGGCCAAGCCAGTCTCCAGACCTTAATCCCATGGAAAATCTGTGGAGGGAGCTGAAGGTTCGAGTTGCCAAACGTCAGCCTCGAAACCTTAATGACTTGGAGAAGATCTGCAAAGAGGAGTGGGACAAAATCCCTCCTGAGATGTGTGCAACCTGGTGGCCAACTACAAGAAACGTCTGACCTCTGTGATTGCCAACAAGGGTTTTGCCACTAAGTCATGTTTTGCAGAGGGGTCAAATACTTATTTCCCTCATTAAAATGCAAATCAATTCATAACATTTTTCACATGCGTTTTTCTCGATTTCTTTGTTGTTATTCTGTCTCTCACTGTTCAAATAAACCTACCATTAAAATTATAGACTGATAATTTCTTTGTCAGTGGGCAAACGTACAAAATCAGCAGGGGATCAAATACTTTTTTCCCTCACTGTATATACAAAAGTATGTGGACACCCCTTCAAATTAGTGGACTTGGCTTTTTCAGCCACTCCTGTTGCTGACAGGTGTATAAAATCGAAGACACAGCCATGCAATCTCCATAGACAAACATTGGCAGTAGAATGGCCTTACTGAAAAGCTCAGTGACTTTCAACGTTTCACTGTCATAGGATGCCACCTTTCCAACAAGTCAGTTTGTCAAATTTATTCCATGCTAGAGCTGCTCCGGTCAACTGTAAGTGCTATTATTGTGAAGTGGAAACGTCTAGGAGCAACAACGTCTCAACCGCAAAGTGGTAGGCCACACATGCTCACAGAAGGGGACCACCGAGTGCTGAAGCAACACTCACTACCGAGTTCCAAACTGCCTCTGAAAGCAACGTCAGCACAATAACTGTTCATCAGGAGCTTCATGAAAGCGTCGGCTAGAAAACCCTTTTGCAATTATGTTAGCACAGCTGAAAATGGTTGTTCTGATTAAAGAAACAATAAAACTGGCCTTCTTGGACTAGTTGAGTATCTGGAGCATCAGCATTTGTGGGTTTGATTACAGGCTTAAAATGGCCAGAAACAACAAAAACTTTCTTCTGAAACTCGTCAGTCTATTCTTGTTCTGAGAAATGAAGGCTATTCCATGTGAGAAATTGCCAAGAAACTGAAGATCTCGTACAATGCTGTGTACTACTCCCTTCACAGAACAGCGCATACTGGCTCTAACCTGAATAGAAAGAGGAGTGGGAGGCCCCGGTGCACAACTGAGCAAGAAGACAGTTCTATTGCTTCTTTAATCAGCACAACCGTTTTCATCTGTGCTAACATAATTGCAAAAGGGTTTTCTAATGATCATTTAGCCATTTAAAATGATAAACTTGGATTAGCTAACATAACGTGCCATTGGAACACAGGAGTGATGGTTGCTGATAATGGGCCTCTGTATGCCTATGTAGATATTCCATAAAAAATCTCCCGTTTCCAGCTACATTAGTCATTTACAACATTAACAATGTCTACACTGTATTTTTGATCAATTTGATGTTATTTTAATGGACCAAAAATGTGCTTTTCTTTCAAAAACAGAGACCCCAAACTTTTGAACAGTAGTGTATAACAAATACATCCTGTACAAATAAAAATTTAGAAATTAAGAAATATCAGAACGAGCAATGTCAGATATTTGCTCGTTCTGTAACCAGATTATATATATATTCCGTTTTCTGACATCAAGAAATATCAGAACGAGTAATGTCAGATATTTGCTCGTTCTGTAACCAGATTATATTTCTTAATTTCTCAATTTTTATTTGTATGTATTTGTTATTTTTATTGCTAGGTATTACTCTACTGTTGGAGCTAGAAACATGAGCATTTCACTGCACCTGCGATAACATCTGCAAGTCTGTGTTCGCAACTGTCAGAATGCGTGGTGTAGTTGGTGGAAAAAGTCAGGCGCAGGACAGCAGAGATGAGCAACACAACGTAGTTTACTCAAGAAATAACAAAAATGTAACAATACCAAGTCCACCAAATGGACTGACATAGATATGAACAATAACGCACACAAACATGGGGAAACAGAGGGTTAAATAATGAACGTAATTGGGGAATTGAAACCAGGTGTGTATAAAACAAAGACAAAACCAATGGAAAATGAAAAATGGATCGGCAATGGCTAGAAGGCCGGTGACGTCGACCGCCGAATGCCGCCCGAAGAAGGAGAGGGACCGACTTCGGCGGAAGTCGTGACAGCAACCAATAAACTTTTGTTTGATTTGAGAGAGAGAGAGTACAGCACGGTTCACCGCTCAGATATCAGATTAGATAAAAAAAAAAAAAGTAAGAGCATCCTCTCTGCTGGCCCTTTTGAGTCCTACATTATTCACAGGCGTATATACAAAGACGAGCTAGGGTAGAGGAGCCCTGGCATTTTCTCCTTTTTAAAAATGTCTGCATCACAAACATGAGTGGTAATGGGTGCAGGCCTGCCTGCTTACCTGCCTGCAGCAAGGTCTCAGACAGCCCCTCTACTCGGACTGTGGGACAGTTCTGCAGGGAGTTTGGCCACTGGGTGAGCTTGAGGCCCTCTCTACTACCGTTAGTAATGTGCAGATAGGCTTTGTGTGTTGTTTTGTTGTTGTGTACAAACTGCACATAAAATGCCTCTTTACATACGCTATAAAAAGCATACTCTATAAAGAGTTCTTCTTGACCACCTGACCAGGAAACACCTCTTGTTCGGCTTAGTAAACTCAGCAAAAAAAGAAACGTCCTCTCACTGTCAACTGCGTTTATTTTCAGCAAACTTAACATGTGTAAATATTTGTATGGACGTAACAAGATTCAACATCTGATACATAAACTGAACAGGTTCCACAGACATGTGACTAACAGAAATTGAATAATGTGTCCCTGAACAAAGGGGGGGTCAAAATCAAAAGTAACAGTCAGTATCTGGTGTGGCCACCAGCTGCATTAAGTACTTCAGTGCATATCCTCTTCATGGACTGCACCAGATTTGCCAGTTCTTGCTGTGAGATGTTACCCCACTCTTCCACCAAGGCACCTGCAAGTTCCCGGACATTTCTGGGGAGAATGGCTCTTCGCTGGCCATGGCAGAACACTGACATTCCTGTCTTGCAGGAAATCATGCACAGAACGAGCAGTATGGCTGGTGGCATTGTCATGCTGGAGGGTCATGTCAGGATGAGCCTGCAGGAAAGGTACCACATGAGGGAGGAGGTTGTCTTCCCTGTAATGCACAGCGTTGAAATTGCATGCAATGACAACAAGCTCAGTCCGATGATGCTGTGACACACCGCCCCAGACCATGACGAACCCTCCACCTCCAAATCAATCCCGCTCCAGAGTACAGGCCTCGGTGTGACGCTCATTCCTTCGACGATAAACACAAATCTGACTATCACCCCTGGTGAGACAAAACCGTGACTCGTCAGTGAAGAGCACTTTTTGCCAGTCCTGTCTGGTCCAGCGATGGTGGGTTTGTGCCCATAGGTGATGTTGTTGCCGGTGATGTCTGGTGAGGACCTGCCTTACAACAGGCCTACAAGCCCTCAGTCCAGCCTCTCTCAGCCAATTGCGGACAGTCTGAGCACTGATGGAGCGATTGTGCGTTCCTGGTGTAACTCGGGCACTTGTTGTTGCCATGCTGGACCTGTCCCGCAGGTGTGATGTTCAGATGTACCGATCCTGTGCAGGTGTTGTTACACGTGGTCTGCCACTGCGAGGATGATCAGCTGTCCGTCCTGTCTCCCTGTAGCGCTGTCTTAGGTGTCTCACAGTACGGACATTGCAATTTATTGCCCTGGCCACATCTGCAGTCCTCATGCCTCCTTGCAGCATGCCTAAGGCACGTTCACACAGATGTGCAGGGACCCTGGGCATCTTTCTTTGGTGTTTTTCAGAGTCAGTAGAAAGGCCTCTTTAGTGTCCTAAGTTTTCATAACTGTGACCTTAATTGCCTACCGTCTGTAAGCTGTTAGTGTCTTAACGATCTTTCCACAGGTGCATGTTCATTAATTGTTTATAGTTCATTGAACAAGCATGGGCAACAGTGTTTAAACCCTTTACAATGAAGATCTGTGAAGTTATTTGTATTTTTACAAATTATCTTTGAAAGACAGGTTCCTGAAAAAGGGAAATTTCTTTATTTTCTGAGTATATAAGGCTTTCTCCCACTTTAATAATTTATCTAACTTTCCTCTCCCTTCCTGCCATCCCAACAGACGGCAACAGCAGTCACGCAGGCGATGTAGCAGTCCCTGCACCGGCAGCCAGCAAGCCTTTAGAGGAGGTGCCAGACCCAGAGAACCTCATCTGGAGAGTCTTGCTGGGCGAGCGGATTGGTCCGGACGAGGGAGAGGGACTGTTCTCGTCGGAGGTGGGGCCATTGGAGGTAGACTATAGCAGCGTGAAGTTCCCCCTCAAAAGCTCACTGGGGGAGTTCAGTCTGGGCCGACGGAGGAATGATACTGGAGACCTGCTGTTCCCCAACAGGACGTTGCTGACGGGGATGAGGAGCAACAACCGTACCAACAGAACCAGGTAGAGTAAGGGGGGATCCACACAATGTTGAGCAGAAGTAAATAGGCACATATCATTATAGTTATAGCAGATATAGGGGAAAAGGAAAACCCAACGCTGAGCCAATGTTGGCCCAACATCAGCTTGTTATCAGGTATTTATTTATTTTATTTATTTCACTTTTATTTAACCAGGTAGGCAAGTTGAGAACAAGTTCTCATTTACAACTGCGACCTGGCCAAGATAAAGCAAAGCAGTTCGACACATACAACAACACAGAGTTACACATGAAGTAAAACAAACATACAGTGAATAATGCAGTAGAAAAAAAAACAAATCTATATACAAAGAGTGCAAATGAGGTAGGATAAGGAAGGTAAGGCAATAAATAGGCCATGGTGGCAAAATAATTACAATATAGCATTTAAACGCTGTAATGGTAGATGTGCAGTAGATGAATGTGCAATGTAGAAAAACTGGGGTGCAAAGGAACAAGATAAATAAATAAATACGGTAGGGGATGAGGTAGTTGGTTGGGCTATTTACAGATGGGTTATAAACAGGTGCAGGGGTCTGTGAACTGCTCTGACAGCTGGTGCTTAAAGCTGGTGAGGGAGATAAGTGTCTCCAGTTTCAGAGATTTTTGTAGTTCGTTCCAGTCATTTGCAGCAGAGAACTGGAAGGAGAGTCGGCCAAAGGAGGAATTGGCTTTGGGGGTGACCAGTGAGATATACCTGCTGGAGCGCGTGCTACGGGTTGGTGCTGCTATGGTGACCAGCGAGCTGAGATAAGGCGGGACTTTACCTATCAGGGACTTGTAGATGACCTGGAGCCAGTGGGTATGGCGACGAGTGTAAATCGAGGGCCAGCCAACGAGAGCGTACAGGTCGCAGTGGTGGGTGGTATATGGGGCTTTGGTAACAAAACAGATGGCACTGTGATAGACTGCATCCAATTTGTTGAGTAGAGTATTGGAGGCTATTTTGTAAATGACATCACCGAAGTCGAGGATCGGAAGGATGGTCAGTTTTACGAGTGTATGTTTGGCAGCATGAGTGAAGGATGCTTTGTTGTGAAATAGGAAGCCAATTCTAGATTTAATTTTAGATTGGAGATGTTTGATGTGAATCTGGAAGGAGAGTTTACAGTCTAACCAGACACCTAGATATTTGTAGTTGTCCACATAATCTAAGACAGAACCGTCCAGAGTAGTGATGCTGGACGGGGGGACAGGTGCGGGCAGCGATCGGTTGAAGAGCATGCATTTAGTTTTACTTGCGTTTAAGAGCAGTTGTAGGCCACGGAAGGAAAGTTGTATGGCATTGAAGCTCGTCTGGAGGGTAGTTAACACAGTGTCCAAAGAGGGGCCAGAAGTATACAGAATGGTGTCATCTGCGTAGAGGTGGATCAGAGACTCACCTGCAGCAAGAGCAACATCATTGATGTATACAGAGAAGAGAGTCGGCCCAAGAATTGAACCCTGTGGCACCCCCATAGAGACTGCCAGAGGCCCGTACAACAGGCCCTCTGATTTGACACACTGAACTCTATCGGAGAAGTAGTTGGTGAACCGTGCGAGCTAGTCATTTGAGAAACCAAGGCTGTCGAGTCTGCCGATAAGGATGTGGTGATTGACAGAGTCGAAAGCCTTGGCCAGATCAATGGTCTGTAATTTGTTTGTTAACTTGGCTTTCAAAGACCTTAGAAAGGCAGGGTAGGATAGATATAGGTCTGTAGCGGTTTGGGTCAAGAGTGTCTCTCCCTTTGAAGAGGGGGATGACCGCAGCTGCTTTCCAGTCTTTGGGAATCTCAGACGTCACGAAAGAGAGGTTGAACAGGCTAATAGGGGTTGCAACAATGTCGGCAGATAATTTAAAAAAGAAAGGGTCAAGATTGTCTAGCCCGGCTGATTTGTAGGGCATCCAGATTTTGCAGCTCTTTCAGAACATCAGCTAACTGGATTTGGGAGAAGGAGAAATGGGGGAGGCTTTGGCGAGTTACTGAGGGGGGTGCAGGGCTGTTGACCGGGGTAGGGGTAGCCAGGTGGAAAGCATGGCCAGCCGTAGAAAAATGCTTATTGAAATTCTCAATTATTGTGGGTTTATCGGTGGTGACAGCGTTTCCTATCCTCAGTGCAGAGGGCAGCTGGGAAGAGGTGCTCTTATTCTCCATAGACTTTACAGTGTCCCAGAACTTTTTTGAGTTTGTAAAGCTGTTCGATGCTAATGCAGAACGCCACAAGATGTTTTTGTGCTGGTCAAGGGCAGTCAGGTCTGGAGAGAACCAAGGGCTATATCTGTTCCTGGTTCTAAATTTCTTGAATGGGGCATGCTTATTTAAGATGGTGAGGAAGGCACTTTTAAAGAATAACCAGGCATCCTCTACTGACGGGATGAGGTCAATATCATTCCAGGATACCCGGGCCAGGTCAATTAGAAAGGCCTGCTCGCTGAAGTGTTTTAGAGAACGTTTAACAGTAATGAGGGGAGATCGTTTGACCGCAAACCCATTACGGATGCAGGCAATGAGGCAGTGATCGCTGAGATCTTGGTTGAAAACAGCAGGGGTGTATTTGGAGGGCAAGTTAGTTAAGATGACGTCTATGAGGGTGCCCGTGTTTACGGCTTTGTGATTCTACCTAATAGGTTCAATTATGATTTGTGTGAGAATTAGGGCATAAAGCTTAGATTGTAGGATGGCCGGGGTGTTAAGCATGTCCCAGTTTAGGTCACCTAGCAGCACGAACTCTGAAGATAGATGGGGGGGCAATCAGTTCCCATATGGTGTCCAGAGCACAGCTGGGGGCAGAGGGTGGTCTATAGCAAGTGGCAACAGTGAGAGACTTGTTTCTAGAAAGGCAGATTATTAAAATTGTTTGGGTACAGACCTGGATAGTATGACAAAACTCTGCAGGCTATCTCTGCAGTAGATAGCAACACCGCCCCCTTTGGCCATTCTATCTTGTCTGAAAATGTTGTAGTTAGGGATGGAAATTTCAGCGTTATTGGTGGTCTTCCTAAGCCAGGATTCAGACACGGCTAGGACATCCGGGTTGGCAGAGTGTGAATAAAACAAACTTAGGGAGGAGGCTTCTAATGTTAACATGCATGAACCAAGGCTTTTACGGTTGCAGAAGTCAACAAATGAGAGCGCCTGGGGAATAGGAGTGGAGCTAGTCACTGCAGGGCCTGGATTAACCTCTACATCACCAGAGGAACAGAGGAGGAGTAGGATAAGGGTACAGCTAAAGGCTAAAATGACTAGTCGTCTAGGACGTTCTGAACCGAGAGTAAAAAGAACAGGTTTCAGGGGGCGATAAAATAGATTAAAGGCTTAATGTACAGACAAAGGTATGGTAGGACGTAAATACAGTGGAGGTAAACCTAGGCATTGAGTGGTGATGAAAGAGATATTGTCTCTAGAAACATTTAAACCAGGTGATGTTATCGCATGTGTGGGTGGTGGAACTGAAGGGATGGATAAGGTATATTGAGCAGGGCTAGAGGCTCTACAGTGAAATAAGACAATAAACAGCAATGGACAAGGCATATTGACATTGAGGAGAGGCATGCTTAGCCGAGTGATCATAAGGGTTCAGTTAGTAGTGAGGCTGGCTGGGGACACTGCGATTCAGACAGCTAGCCGGGGGTAGCAAGCTAGCAAAGGCTAGCAGGCTAACAAAGACGGAGGAAGTCTTTTTGTAGCCTCTTCGTACGTTTCCGTCGGTAGACCAGTTGTGATGGGTTAGTGGGGTTCCGTGTGGTGAAGGGGACCAGGCCAATTGGCAAAATAGGTAATAGTGGTCCAAGAAATTGTCCGATGGACCTGTTTAGCTAGCAACCGAGATGCTCAAGACAGCAAACGTCAGCAGGCCACAGTTAGCTGATGGGCGTTCAGGTGACGTCGCGACGGAGGGCCGGTTGAATAACCCCCTCGGGCAGATTACGTCGGTGGTCCAGTCGTGAAGGCCCGGTGAGGGTATAGGAACCCATCCCAAAAATATCACTTCAGAATCCCATCCACAACCCCTCTGATCTTCCTCTTCCGTCTACCAGACACTACCTCTCTTCACTAAGGGATGCTGCTGCTGAGGGGTTAGAGTGAACACTACTCTCTCTAAGTGGGAGTGAGTCATTTCAAGGTCCTGAGCAGAGGGGCATTTAAAAGTGCTGTATAGTCTCGCCGGGGACAAAGGCCTGTGCTGCTGGCTGGGCTGGATAGGGGAATGGAATGTGCTCCATGCTGGCTTCTGGACCGATCCAATGCTGGCTTATGTTTTCCTTCTGAGACATCCCAAGAATCGCATGGAGAGGAGACAGCCAAAGCTCAGGGCTGGCCGGGATTGCATTCCATCATATTTATAATTAGTGTTGGCTTTCCTGCGCTGTGTCCAAATACCGCTTTGCCAGTTCTTCTGCCAGTGCCCCATAAAACACATCACATGACCCACCCTGTCTTCCCCTGCACTGGGGAGAAGAACGGATTGGACGAGGAGAAGGATAGGAGGTGGAGGAGGACAGATCATTTGAACATACACAGGAACTTTGAATCATACTTCACCAAAATATCTCAGTGTAACTGTGACTAATTTCTGCACATTTCTCCCAGAGGTGAATACAGTCTGACAGTATGTTTCTTCCCAGTCATATTTTTCACTTCGCCGCAAATACCTTGAATGATTTGTTTAAATGAAAGACTGTATCCCTTTTTTTCTTCTTCTCTGCCTCCTCCTCTTCCTTTTCCGTACCCTAACTCTTCCTCCTTTTCCTCGTCTTCTTCCTCATCCTACTACTTCTCATTCTCCTCCTCCCTCCCTCTCCTGGTCCCCCTTTTCCTCTAAACATCTCTGCTCTGGTAATAAAAAACAGCCAGTGATATTTTCTGGTATTTATTCGGATCTCCATTAGGTTTTTCAAAAGCAACAGCTACTCTTCCTGGGGTCCACACAAAACATGACATAATACAGAATATTAACAGACAAGGACAGAACTACATCAATAAAAAAAATATAAAAGGCACACGTAGCCTACATATCAATACCAATGCATACACACAAACTATCGGACCAAGGCGCAGCGTGAGTGGAGTTCCACATATTTTAACTTTTAACTTCAAAATAACAATAAAATAAGCAAACAGATCTGACAAGGTGTAGCGCAACCAGCACTTACAACGAAACAAACAATAACCCACAACACAGGTGGGGAGAAGACACACTAAGTATGGTCCCCAATTAGAGGTAACGACAATCAGCTGCCTCTAATTGGGAACCACACACAATCACCAACATAGAAAACACAAAACACCCCTGGTCACGTCCTGGCCCAAAACCCCATAGGGAACCCAGAGGGCTCTCTATGGCCAGGACGTGACAGTTGTGCCCTGATGTGTTGCTTTATCTGTTTTTTGAAACCAGGTTTGATGTTCATTTGAGAAATATGAGATGGAATGAAGTTCCATGCAATAATGGCTCTATATAATACTGTACACTTTCTTGAATTTGTTCTGGATTTGGGGATGTCTGGTGGGGTAAGTGTGTGTGTCAGACCTTTGTGTAAGTTGACTATGCAAACAATTTGGGATTTTCAACACATTAATGTTTCTTATAAAAAGAAGAAGTGATGCAGTCAGTCTGATGCAGTCAGTCCATAGTATTTATATCAGCCCTCTGATTACAATGAAGAGCAAGACATACTGCTCTGTTCTGGGCCAGCTACAGCTTAACTAGGTCTTTCCTTGCAGCACTCGACCACACAACTGGACAATAATCAAGATAAGACTAAACTAGAGCCTGCAGGACTTGCTTTTTGGAATGCGGGGTCAAAAAAGCAGATAATCTATTTTTTACGGACAGACCTCTCCCCATCTTTACAACCATTGAATCTATATGTTTTGACCATGACAGTTTACAATCTAAGGTAATGCCAAGTAATTTAGTCTCTTCTACTTGTTCAACAGCCACACCATTCATTACTAGATTCAGGTCTAGAACATAGGGAATGATTTGTAGCAAATACAATGGGACCAGTTTATTACTTGCCACCCATTCCAAAACAGACTGCAACTCTTTGTTGAGGGTTTCAGTGACTTCCTTAGCTGTGGTTGTTGATGCTTATATGGTTGAATCATCAGCATACATGGACACACATGCTTGGTTTAATGCCAGTGGCAGGTCATTGGTAAAATCAGAAAAGAGTAGCGGGCCTAGAGAGCTGTCCTGCGTTATACCACACTTTACATGTTTGACATTAGAGAAGCTTCCATTAAAGAAAACCCTTTGAGTTCTATTAGATAGATAGTACTGAATCCATGATATGGCAGAGGTTGACAATCCATAACACATATGTTTTTTCAACAACAGGTTATGGTCAATAATATCAAAGGCTGTACTGAAGTCTAACAGTACAGCTCCCACAATCTTCTTATTATCAATTTCTTTCAACCAATCATCAGTCATTTGTGTCAGTGCAGTACATGTTGAGTGCCCATCTCTATAAGTCTGTTGTTAATTTGTTTACAGAGAAATAGCATTGTATTTGGTCAAACACAATTCTTTGCAACAATTTGCTAAGAGCTGGCAGCAGATAGGTCTGCTGTTAAAACCACTAAAGTCCGCTTTACCACTCTTGGGTAGCGGAATTACTTTGGTTTCCCTCCAGGCTTGAGGACAAATATTTTCCTCTAGGCTCAGATTAAAGATATGACAGATAGGAGTGGCTATAGAGTCAGCTACCATCCTCTGTAGTTTTCCATCTATGTTGTCAATGCCAGGAGGTTTGTCATTATTGATCATTAACAATAATTTTTCCACCTCTCCCACACTAACTTTACAAAATTCAAACTTGCAATGCTTTTCTTTCATTATTAGTTTTTTTTGCATGAATACGATGGCTCACTGTTCATTGTTGGCATTTCCTGCCCCTAGTTTGCCCACTTTGCCAATGAAGTAATCATTAAAATAATTGGCAACATCAAATGGTTTTGTGATGAATAAGACAACTGATTCGATAAAAGATGCAGTTGAATTTGCCTTTCTGCCCTTAATTTCATTTAAAATACTCCAGTTTTTTTTTCTTAATTCTTTGTATCATTGATCTTGGCTTCCTAATACAGTATCTTCTCTTTTTTGTTGTTGAGTTTAGTCACATAATTTCTCAATTTGCAGCAAGTCAGATGTGCAGCCAGACCTATTAGCCACTCCTTTTAGTCTCTTTCAACCATACAGTTTTTTAATTCCTCATCAAACCATGGAGCCTTAACAATTCTAACAGTCAGGTGCACGTTTATCAATAATTGGAAGAAGCAATTTCATAAATTCATCAAGTGCAACATCTGGATGCTCCTTATTAATCACATCAGACCAACAAATATTCTTAACATCATCCACATAAAATATTTTGTATGATCTCTTATACACTATTTTAGGCCCAGCTTTGGAACTTTGACCTTCCTGGATATAGCTACAATATTGTCCTCACTGCATCCAATGGGTACGGATACAGCTTTATAACACAGTTCTACAGTATTAGTATGTGATGGATACATGTGGATAATCTTGTCCCTGTGGTGTACGTAAACACCCTGGTATGTTGATTAATAACCTGAAACAGATAACAGGCACTGATTACAGTGAGAAGCTTCCTCTTGAGTGGACAGCTTGATGAAAACCAGTCAATATGCAGGTCCCCAAGAAAGTAGACCTCTCTGTTAACATCACATACACTATCAAGCATTTCACATATTATTATTTAGATACTGACTGTTAGTACTTGGTGGCCTATAGCAACACCCCAAAAGAAAAGGCTTTAGATGTGCCAAGTGAACCTGCAACCACAACACTCCAATAACACTTGACATAAGATCTTCTCTAAGCATTACAGGGGATATGGCTCTGAATATATACAGCAACCCCCCCAATAGCGTTTCTGTCTCTCCTATAGATGTTGTATCCTTGTATTGCTACTGCTGTCTCAACAAATTATTCATCTAAGTGAGTCTCAGAAATATGTATGATTGTTGTCTGATGTTAGCAAGTTATTGATTTCATTAACCTTATTTCTAAGGCTACATATATCAATATGGGCTATTTTCAGCCCTTTCCTGGGTAGCTTATCAGAGATAGACATAACGGTGGTGTGTTTTCCAGTCCTGTGGGCGCGCTCCACCTCAATCTTCCGGTGGTCCAGCTTCAATTTCTCAGATATCAATTCTCTCACTTTGTCCTCAGGCTCCGTCCAGGTCTCATGTGGGGATGTTCTGCATTGTTCTGCATTGATTGTCCCTCGAGTCTGATTTATCCATCATTGTTATCATGGATTCACACACAGAACTGATGTCCTCTCTCAATGATTTACAGTTTGCTGCCGTCTTGCTGTTCACCTGTTTCAACTCATTGAGCTGACCCTGGGGGAACTGACCCTGATCAGGTCGTCCATTCTTTTATTAGCTGAATCGATCAGTATTTGGACAAAATACAAAGCTATTTTCTCGTTGTTTTAACAACTCTTTGTATAACTATTTTTGTTTATTTAAATGGACACCACTGTCCTCAACGGTACTCCCGCCGGCTTTGGTCTTTGTCATGGTAGCTAGCAATGTAGGTTACACTGTTACTTGTTAAGATTGAACACAACAAACAGCAAGGATCTAGACAGCCACAAACCCGGGACAATCCGCGGTCCCAGCCACAATGGCTAGTCGCATCGCAGGCTGCGTTCAAGCCCTCAAGAAACCCTGCTAGCTTGATAGGCAGATAACTAGCAGCTAGGCTAACTGCTACGCCAAATAGCTCCTCAGGCCCAGCCTTGGTCAGCAGGATCACTGGACAAAGAGTAGCAGTCCCAGCAACTGATGCCAAATAAGTCGTGGGATCCAAACTAAAAAGTTAGCTAGCTACTAAGAAACTTTCAATACAACAAACTTTTCAAATCAACAAACCCGAGCTCTCTGGATTTGACACAGCAGTTCCAGTACACATATGACAAGAATGTCACTTTTATGTGAATGTATAAAAAACAGAATATCGCTGGTTGTTTTGATTTTGATGGTGAGGTTAATCAGCCGTAGCAGTGATGCAGCAATGTGTGTGTGAGAGGGAGATTTGGGTTCAGTGGGTTCACTGTGAAGGCCTGGTTATGTTGTGTTTGACAAGACTAATTGTCTGAGACCTTGTTGTCATGTCGTGTTTGCCAGTACCGTCTGAGACCTTTTTGTCATGTTTTACAGGACTAATCATCTGAGACCCTGTTGTCATGTCGTGTTTGACAGGACTAATCATCTGAGACCCTGTTGTCATGTCGTGTTTGACAGGACTAATCATCTGAGACCCTGTTGTCATGTCGTGTTTGACAGGACTAATCGTGAGTCCTTGTTGTCATGTCGTGTTAGATTGGACTAATCATCCAAGACCCCGTTGCCATGTCGTGTTTGACAGGACTAATTGTCTCAGACCTTGTTGTCATGTTTGACAGGACTAACCGTCTGAGACCTTGTTGTCATGTTGTGTCTGACAGGACCATTCGTGTGAGACCTTGTTGTCATGTTGTGTTTGACAGGACCAATCAGAGGTTCCTGCCGAAGAACTTCAAGCTGAGCCCTGCAGACATGTACCGCTGGAAGCTGTCTTCTCAGGAACCCTGCACCTCCACCTGCTCTATAGGTAGACACACACAAACACACATACACACACACATGTACAGTTTACATACACAGACAAGTCGGAGGTTTACATACACTTAGGTTGGAGTCATTAAAACTCATTTTTCAACAATTTTTAACAAACTAGTTTTGGCAAGTCGGTTAGGACATCTACTTTGTGCATGACAGAAGTAATTTTTCCAACAATTGTTTACAGACAGATTATTTCACTTATCATTCACTGTATCACAATTCCAGTGGGTCAGAGGTTTACATACACTAAGTTGACCGTGCCTTTAAACAGCTTGGAAAATTCCAGAAAATTATGTCATGGCTTTAGAAGCGTCTGATAGGCTAATTTACATAATCTGAGTCAATTGGAGGTGTATCTGTGGATGTAGTTCAAGGCCTACCTTCAAACTCAGTGCCTCTTTGCTTGACATCATGGGGAAATCTAAAGAAATCAGCCAAGACCTCAGAGAAGAAATTGTAGACCTCCACAAGTCTGGTTCATCCTTGGGAGCAATTTCCAAACGCCTGAAGGTACCACGTTCATCTGTACAAACAATAGTATGCAAGTATAAACACCATGGGACCACACAGCTGTCATACCGCTCAGGAAGGAGACGCGTTCTGTCTCCTAGAGATGAACGTACTTTGGTGCGAAAAGTGCAAATCCATCCCAGAACAACAGCAAAGGACCTTGTGAAGATGCTGGAGGAAACAGGTACAAAAGTATCTATATCCACAGTAAAACAAGTCCTATATCGACATAACCCAAAAGGCCGCTCAGCAAGGAAGAAGCCACTGCTCCAAAACCGCCATAAAAAACACAGACTACGGTTTTCAACTGCACATGGGGACAGGTAGCCTAGTGGTTAGAGCGTTGGACTTGTAACCGGAGGGCTGCAAGTTCAAATCCCCGAGCTGACAAGGTAAAAATCTGTCGTTCTGCCCTGAACAAGGCAGTTAACCCACTGTTCCTCGGGCGCCAAGACGTGGATGTCGATTAAAAAGGCAGCCCCCCGCACCTCTCTGATTCAGAGGGGTTGGGTTAAATGCGGAAGACACATTTCGGTTGAAGGCATTCGGTTGTACAACTGACTAATAATGGTGACTTTTGACTTTGACTTTGAGATCGTTCTTTTTGGAGAAATGTCCTCTGGTCTGATGAAACAAAAATAAAACTGTTTGGCCATAATGACCATCCTAATGTTTGGAGGAAAAAGGGGGAGGCTTGTAAGCCGAAGAACACCATCACATCCGTGAAACACAGGGGTGGCAGCATCATGTTGTGGGGGTGCTTTGCTGCAGGAGGGACTGCTGCACTTCACAAAATAGATGGCTTCATGAGGAAGGAAAATAATGTGGATATATTAAAGCAACATCTCAAGACATCAGTCAGGAAGTTCAATCTTGGTCGCAAATGGGTCTTCCAAATGGACAATGACCCCAAACATACTTCCAAAGTTGAGGCAAAACGGCTTAAGGACAACAAAGTCAAGGTATTGGAGTGGCCATCAATCAATCATGGGCGGCAGGTAGCCTAGTGGTTAGAACGTTGGACTTGCAAGTTCGAATCCCCCGAGCTGACAAGGTAAAAATCTGTCGTTCTGCCCCTGAACAAGGCAGTTAACCCACTGTTCCCCGGGCGCTGAAGACGTGGATCTCTGATTCAGAGGGGTTGGGTTAAATGCGGAAGACACATTTCAGTTGAAGGCATTCGGTTGTACAACTGACTAATAATGGTGACTTTGACTTTGATCATCAGCTGATGTCATCAGAGAGAGAGAGAGAGAGAGAATTTGTGGGCAGAACTGAAAAAGTGTGTGCGAGCAAGGAGGCCTGGGAACATGATGAAAGAATAAAAGCTGAAATAAATCATTCCCTCTACTATTATTCTGACATTTCACATTCTTAAAATTAAGTGGTGATCCTAACTGACCTAAGACAGGGAATTTGTACTAGGATTAAATGCCAGCCACTTCAACTGTATATGGGTAAATTATGACATTTTTTGCCTGTAATAATTTCCGCTGCAGGAGTGTCAAAGTCCTTTGCCATGTGTGTGCGCTACGATGGAGCCGAGGTAGATGACATGCACTGTGACACTATGACCCGACCTGAGCCTGTTCATGACTTCTGCAATGGGAGGGAGTGCCAGCCCAGGTATGCACCAGAAAATAACACACTTATCAGCTTGATTCACCTGGTCAGTCTATGTCATGGAAAGAGCAGGTGTTCTTAATGTTTTATATACTCAGTATATAAGGACTGTTTACCAGTTGAACGATGTGGCAATCAAAGTTCATTGAGAACAATATTTGTCTCTTTTCCACATTTAACCAGGAACTATAAACTGGTGTTGGCCGGTACCATACAATTTACAGTAATAATGTTTGATTTCATTAACTTCAGAAGATCACTAACTATACCTGAACTCTACTCTGTGTACATTCCCTCACCCTAAGGTGGGAGACCAGCAGCTGGAGTGAGTGTTCTCGTACCTGTGGTGAGGGCTTTCAGTTCCGTCTGGTGCGCTGCTGGAAGATGCTGTCCCCCGGGCTGGACAGCTCTGTGTACAGTGACCTCTGCACCCAGGCAGAACTGGAGAGGCCCCTAGAGCGCCGCGCCTGTAAGAGCCCCACCTGTGGCCCCCAATGGGAGGTGGCCGAGTGGACTGAGGTGGGTGGAGCTATACTGTGGGAGTTGGCGCTGGGACAGGGGTTTTGTGTGTGTGTGGTTTACATTACAGGAATTACTGCGTGGAAACACTGTAGTAAGTACAATGTTGCATCCTACTTACAACTGTTTGGGCAGTTGTAGATGATATTAAAAGTGAGTCTGTCCTGTGCCCTCTACTCTCTCCTGTCCAGTGTCCAGCCAAGTGTGGCCGCAGGGCCCAGGTGACCCGGGAGGTTAGGTGTTCAGACGAAACAGAGTTATGTGATCCCCCGACCCGCCCCCCTAACACCAAGAACTGCACAGGCTCGCCCTGCGAGCGCCAGTGGACTGTGTCAGAGTGGGGGCCGGTGAGTACACTACTTTCACTACACTACTTCATCTCGTTGGTTCATTGACTACGGATAGGAATAGTGACTGCACTGACTGTAAGTCGCTCTTGATCACTAATACTTAGTTTTTTTGCTGTGTCATTCCTGTTAACCTTTGACCTCTGCAGTGCTCGGGGTTGTGCGGCCAGGGGAAGATGGTACGCCATGTGTACTGTAAGACACCAGAGGGCCGTGTGGTGCCTGAATATCAGTGCTCTCCGGAGAATAAGCCCCTGGCTGTCCATCCCTGTGGGGAGAAGGACTGTGCCCCACACTGGCTCACTCAGGACTGGGAGAGGGTAAGGCAACTGGGTCTCTCTGTTGATGTTCTCTTAATGCTCTGTTGGTGTTCTATTTATGTTTTATTGATGGTCTGTTGATGTTATGATGAGCATTTTGGCAATGTTTACCTGATGTTCTCTTGATGTTCTATATATGTTCTCTTGATGTTTTGTTTATGTTCTCTTGGATAGAGATTCGTTTGCTGAGAGCAGTCTTATTTTCCTCTCAGTGTAACACAACATGTGGCCGCGGTGTGAAGCAGAGGATCGTACAATGCGCAGGCATCACCGCTGGGAAGTTCCAGACCCACGACGACGAGGACTGTGGTGCCAGTGAGAGGCCAGAGGACGAGAACACCTGCTTTGAGAGGCCCTGTTTCAAGTGGTACACCACACCCTGGTCTGAGGTGAGATACCATTTCAACCATGACATTGTATCTGAAAACATCATGACATGAACAATACATTGTATCTACACACCTCACATACAGTGGGGGAAAAAAGTATTTAGTCAGCCACCAATTGTGCAAGTTCTCTCACTTAAAAAGATGAGAGAGGCCTGTAATTTTCATCATAGGTACACTTCAACTATGACAGACAAAAGGAGGAAAAAAAATCCAGAAAATCACATTGTAGGATTTTTTAAGAATTTATTTGCAAATTATGGTGGAAAATAAGTATTTGGTCAATAACAAAAGTTTATCTCAATACTTTGTTATATAACCTTTGTTGGCAATGACAGAGGTCAAACGGTTTTCACACACTGTTGCTGGTATTTTGGCCCATTCCTCCATGCAGATCTCCTCTAGAGCAGTGATGTTTTGGGGCTGTCGCTGGGCAACACGGACTTTCAAAGATTTTCTATGGGGTTGAGATCTGGAGACTGGCTAGGCCACTCCAGGACCTTGAAATGCTTCTTACGAAGCCACTCCTTCGTTGCCCGGGCGGTGTGTTTGGGATCATTGTCATGCTGAAAGACCCAGCCACGTTTCATCTTCAATGCCCTTGCTGATGGAAGGAGGTTTTCACTCAAAATCTCACGATACATGGCCCCATTCATTCTTTCCTTTACACGGATCAGTCGTCCTGGTCCCTTTGCAGAAAAACAGCCCCAAAGCATGATGTTTCCACCCCCATGCTTCACAGTAGGTATGGTGTTCTTTGGATGCAACTCAGCATTCTTTGTCCTCCAAACACGACGAGTTGAGTTTTTACCAAAAAGTTCTATTTTGGTTTCATCTGACATTCTCCCGATCCTCATCTGGATCATCCAAATGCTCTCTAGCAAACTTTAGACGGGCCTGAACATGTACTGGCTTAAGCAGGGGGACACGTCTGGCACTGCAGGATTTGAGTCCCTGGCGGCGTAGTGTGTTACTGATGGTAGGCTTTGTTACTTTGGTCCCAGCTCTCTGCAGGTCATTCACTAGGTCCCCGTGTGGTTCTGGGATTTTTGCTCACCGTTCTTGTGATCATTTTGACCCCACGGGTGAGATCTTGCGTGGAGCCCCAGATCGAGGAAGATTATCAGTGGTCTTGTATGTCTTCCATTTCCTAATAATTGCTCCCACAGTTGATTTCTTCAAACCAAGCTGCTTACCTATTGCAGATTCAGTCTTCCCAACCTGGTGCTGGTCTACAATTTTGTTTCTGGTGTCCTTTGACAGCTCTTTGGTCTTGGCCATAGTGGAGTTTGGAGTGTGACTGTTTGAGGTTGTGGACAGGTGTCTTTTATACTGATAACAAGTTCAAACAGGTGCCATTAATACAGGTAATGAGTGGAGGACAGAGGAGCCTCTTAAAGAAGAAGTTACAGGTCTGTGAGGGCCAGAAATCTTGCTTGTTTGTATGTGACCAAATACTTATTTTCCACCATGATTTGCAAATAAATTCATAAAAAATCCTACAATGTGATTTTCTGGATTTTTTTCCTCATTTTGTCTGTCATAGTTGAAGTGTACCTATGATGAAAATTACAGGCCTCTCTCATCTTTTTAAGTGAGAGAACTTGCACAATTGGTGGCTGACTAAATACTTTTTCCCCCCACTGTATATGGTGTCCTATCAAATCGCAACTGTGAGCAGTGCTGCTGTGTTCATTCCTCAGTGCACTAAGATGTGTGGTGTGTTCATTCCTCAGTGCACTAAGATGTGTGGTGTGTTCATTCCTCAGTGCACTAAGATGTGTGGTGTGTTCATTCCTCAGTGCACTAAGATGTGTGGTGTGGGTGTCAGGATGAGAGACGTAAAGTGCTACCAGGCTAGGGAGATCGTGAGAGGGTGTGACCCCCTGACCAAGCCTGTGGCCAAGCAGACCTGCGCCCTGCAACCCTGTCCCACTGAACCCCCAGGTATGTAAGTAATAGCCTGGTCCCAGATATGTTTGTGCTGTCTTTCCAACGCCAATGACCATAAGAGTTGGCAAGACAACACAAACAGATCTGGGATCAGGTTATACAAGCAGCACCTAACCACAACCTCTGGCAACTTTAGGAGAGTTATAGTAGCTTATGTCTAGTCACAGGCAAAAGTAGACCAGAGAACACGGCATCATCAAAGCACTTGTTTTAAATTGTATTATTTTGCTTTTTACGACTGAGAGAATTATTAGTGTGGGCAAGTACCTCTTTCTTTCTTACAGCCCAAAGTCCTGAGCGTTTAGATTATTGAGGTAAAAATGCAGATTGATTGATTAAGTCATTGTCATTACAGTATTTCCTGATTGCGATGAAGCTACTTTTTCCATATGATTGAACATATCATAAATGTCTTTGCCATGCAGATGAGAGCTGTCAGGACCGACCCACCACCAACTGCTCTCTAGCTCTGAAGGTGAACCTGTGCAGTCACTGGTACTACAGCAAGGCCTGCTGCCATTCCTGCAGGGCCCAGCACGCCTCTTAGTACTGCCTGACACCCCCAAAACCTTTCTCCCATAGTAGGCTACTCTTCTTCACCACAGTAAGTTACTCTACTACACCACAGTAGGCTACTTTACTACACCACAGTAGGCTACTCTACTACACCACACTAGGCTACTCTACTTCACCACAGTGAGCTACTCTACTACACCACACTAGGCTACTCTACTACACCACAGTAGGCTACTCTACTACACCACAGTAAGTTACTCTACTACACCACAGTAGGCTACTCTACTACGCCACAGTAGGCTACTCTACTACACCACAGTAGGCTACTCTACTACACCACAGAAGGCTACTCTACTACAACACAGAAGGCTACTCTACTACACCACAGTAGGCTACTCTACTACACCACAGTAGGCTACTCTACTACACCACAGTAGGCTATGTTATATCCAAAGGGGTATGATCTAAATAAGGAAGAAATAGTAGAATATGATAAAGGTCTGAACCACAACAACATACCTTTCTTTCAGAGCTTGTCAATTGGGCACATGCAAAGACTGAAACCCTGAAGTATTAAGACTCAAGGGGGGAGACGAGAGAGCAAAGAGTGAACTGGTGCATCTATTTGTGTCTTTTGAAGAGAGAATCCTACATCAGAAATCTCTTAAACCACACTTAAGGGCCATACTTATGTGGAAAGATGCATTACATTATTTCCTGGTTGACTATACTGCATGTCTAGACTGTATTTAAGGTAAATATTGATTATGAATATTATTTAATTATATTTTTAATTAGTGTCTGGCACAAGAAAGGTGGCCTTACTGAGTGTTATCCTTGGATATGCTATAAGAAATAGTACAATATGTCAAAGAAAAGCTTTAAAAAATGCCTCAAGACTCATTTCTGCTTCATCTCTTGTAACTGCCCCATTTTATTCTGCCCATTCTATTGTTATTATGCCCATACTGCTATTTCTATATTATTAGGTATTTTTTTTATTTATTGCTCATCACACGTGATTTTATCAATCATGGCAAATAATTCTTGAAGTTACTAAATGCCAGTTATGTGAATGAGAGTGAATTTAGAGGGTAAGACTAAAGACATACAGTATGACCATACAGTTATCCCATTTATGAACTGAAAGATTCCTGACACTTGAGAAGGTTGAAATACATTCAAGAGTGTGTGTCTCATTTTGACAATATCTTTATCTGGTTTACTGGTTTTGTTTAACTGATACCTCTTTGTACAAAAAAGTTATCATTGACATTTTGTACTGTTATTAACTGAAATGCTCAATGTATCTACCTGTATTTCCATTAAAAAGTTTAAATTATAGCTGTTTCTTTGATTGGTATGTTGGGTTCAGAATATCAGGCATACAAAAAAACATACTTATTTTTCCAACGGTTTATTGTTGACACTATTCCACATATGGTTCATCCAAAGTAGTAGTATCTATGATGGGAAAGGCTGATGCCACCTGCTGGTTTCTGTGTGTCTTTTCCTTCTCACATTTACTGCTGAAATAACAAACAAATATCCTATACACTAAGAAGACAAAACACTGTTAATGCAAACAAGACATGCCATGTCACGTTTCTTCGTAAATCAAAAAGGGTTATGCCACCCATACTTGCCAAGTGAACACATTACTGGAGAAACCAACTCAATTGACGTATGTCAAATGTATTGTGGAACTTGAAGTATATGACTTGACAATGAACGACATGAATATCCCTTCAAATATATATTTAAGCATTTTTTCCCTTTAAATTGTCACCAAATTAGCTCTTAAAATAGTTCAGTTTCCACACTATTAAGAAGCTGTTAAGAGGACACTCAGAACTTTAACCAAAACACTTCAGACGATTGGGGAATCAGGTCATTTTATGTCATATTTTATTTTCATATTTTAGCAGCTTACATTAGCTTATGTGTCATCACCTGCATAAACCCCAAGAGAATGTACAGTACAGGTATCACACAACATACACAGTACTAAAGTTATTAATCTGCCTGCTTTAGCTTCTCTTGTGAAAAAATGCCTCCCTGATAATCACAGATCCTATATGCCTATGATATTAATCCCTTTAAAAAAAACGGTTCATGTGAATTCAGGAGTAGGTGTCCATATATCTGCATGCGACACCAAAAAACCTCTCTACATCATGTGAGCGAGTGAACGTATCCATCGGTTTGGTGAGGTGGAAAATATCTACAGTAAGTAAGAGTGCAATCAAATTCCCATCAGCCAGGTCAGGTCCCTGACATTGGTCCTCCCAGCCACCATGGGGCTACACATCGGTGCTGACACTGTGGCTGTGGGTGACCACCTCCCTCATGGTGACAGAGCGGATGAGATTGAGCTTGTGGTTGAAGCTGGCCAGGTCCATGGGCAGGTCCAGCTCCTGCTGCTGCACAGTTCTGTAGCTGATGCGGCCGCCACCGTTATGCAGTCTCTCAGAGGAGTGCTGCAGGTAGAAGGGCAGAGAGTAGCGAGTGCAGGATGGGCAAAACCTATGGGAGCGCGTCATTGGTTTGCGAATCAGGGGTGGAGTGTAGACAAAGGCGGGCCCGTTGGGCTCAGAGGGGGGCGTGGTCATAATGTCCTGGTCATCAGCCGTGTGCACTGGTGTGGGGAGAGAGGACATGATGGTGAGGTCCGGTTGCTCCTCCTCCTCCCTCTCTGGCTCCTCCCTCTTACAGCAATAATACTGCCAACGGAGCAGAGAGAAACAAGTGACAGAGTGATCAAGCTGGTCACCGTAAAACCTGATGTACTCATCACAGCCTAGGTAGAAAAAACATGGCTACTTCACAAAATCGAATTCTTCATGGCAAGACTTTAGCCTACCTGCAACCTACAGTAGCACAGTACTGCAACGATAGTCAGTAAGATGACTGTAGCTAGAATTCCACCACAGATAACCACTGTCCCGGCTGACATTCGAAGTCCTCTCCATCAACACTCTACAGAAAGAAAATAATAGAAGGAGAAAGGGGGACAGATTGAAGGGGGGAGTAGTGCTTAAACTTACATCATCTATCTCTGTTATATAGATTTGTATCCTTGACAACAGCCCTCATTGGGAATTTGATGTTGCTGCTTTTAGTGATCACTTCCACTCTTTGAAACAAAGGACCAGGGCATGGTGCAGTAACTTCACATTCCTTCAAATCATCAGGCTATCTTAAGTTATTTCACGGAAATATGTACATTAGAGGGGAATTGAAAAGCCATCGATTTACTTGTTTTGGAGAGAAAATCAAGCTCAAGTAATGATGAATTTCAAAAGAATCTACTGGTCTACGCAGTGACATGGTAAAAGAGACAAATGAACTGCGGCACAGACTATAAATGCACACGTTGTATGGTTTTTAAATCAAAAGCCTCCTAATAGGTTGAGTCCATCTTAGTTTGCTTTCCTTCTTGTTGAGACTGTTTGGTACTGTGAGAAAGGTCCCAGGAACGTGTTATTCAGTGTAGGACCATACTGGAATAATGCATGGGAGTTACACAGCAGAAAGGACATCAAACCCAGAAATAGCCTCAACACTAAGGCAGAGACAGAGAAAGGCTTCCAGTGAATTTCAATTAGATACAGTGGCAAGAAAAAGTATGTGAACCCTTTTGAAATACCTGGATTTCTGCATAAATTGGTCATAAAATTTGATCTGATCTTCATCTAGGTCACAACAATAGACAAACACAGTCTGCTTAAACTAATAACACACAAACAATTATATGTTTTCATGTCTTTATTGAACACATCGTGTAAACATTCACAGTGCAGGGTGGGAAAAGTATGTGAGCCCTTGGATCTAATAACTGGTTGACCCTCCTGTGGTAGCAATAACCTCAAACAAATGTTTTCTGTAGTTGCGGATCAGACCTACACAACGGTCAGGAGGAATTTTGGACCATTCCTCTTTACAAAACTGTTTCAGTTCAGCAATATTCTTGGGATGTCTGGTGTGAACAACTCTCTTGAGGTCATGCCACAGCATCTTAATCGGGTTGAGGTCAGGACTCTGCCTGGGCCACTCCAGAAGGTGTATTTTCTTCTGTTGAAGCCATTCTGTTGTTGAATTACTTCTGTGTTTTGGGTCATTGTCCTGTTGCATCACCCAACTTCTGTTGAGCTTCAATTGGCAGATAGATAGCCTAACATTCTCCTGCAAAATGTCTTGATAAACTTGGGAATTCATTTTTCCATCGCTGATAGCAAGCTGTGCAGGCCCCTGAGGCGGAAAAACAGCCCCAAACCATGATGCTCCCTCCACCATACTTTACAGTTGGGATGAGGTTTGGATGTTGGTGTGCTGTGCCTTTTTTTCTCCACACATAGTGTTGTGTGTTCCTTCAAAACAACTACACAGCAGTTTCATCTGCCCACAGAATATTTTGCCAGTAGTGCTGTGGAACATCCAGGTGCACTTTTGCAAACTTCAGACGTGCAGCAATGTTTTTTTTGGACAGCAGTGGCTTCTTCCGTGGTGTCCTCCCATGAACAACCTTCTTGTTTAGTGTTTTACGTATCGTAGACTCGTTAACAGAGATGTTAGCATGTTCCAGAGATTTCTGTAAGTCTTTAGCTGACACTCTAGGATTCTTCTTAACCTTATTGAGCATTCTGCGCTGTGCTCTTGCAGTCATCTTTGCAGGACGGCCAATCCCAGGGAGAGTAGCAACAATGCTGAACTTTTTCCATTTATAGACAATTTGTCTTACCATGGACTGATGAACATCAAGGCTTTTAGAGATACTTTTGTAACCCTTTCCAGCTTTATGCAAGTCAACAATTATTAATCTTAGGTCTTCTGAGATCTCTTTTGTTCGAGGTATGGTTCACATCAGGCAATGCTTCTAGTGAATAGAAAACAAACATTTTGTGAGTGTTTTTTATAGGGCAGGGCAGCTCTAACCGACATCTCCAATCTCGTCTCATTGATTGGACTCCACGTTAGCTGACTCCTATTAGCTTTTGGAGAAGTCATTAGCCTAGGGGTTCACATACTTTTTCCAACCTACACTGTGAATGTTTAAATGATATATTCAATATAGACAAGAAAAATACAATAATTTGTGTTATTGGTTTAAGCACACTGTGTTTGTCTATTGTTCTGACTTAGATGAAGATCAGATCAAATTTGATGACCAATTTATGCAGAAATCCCGGTAATTCCAAAGGGTTCACATACTTTTTCTTGCCACTGTAGTTCTTTTTCCCCACTGATTCTCACCTCCATCTAAATAAAAGCAATCAAAGGCCAAAGCAACCAGTCACACATAAAAATAATTAGAAGAAATATGAATAATATTTCTCACGATGACCACACAGATACAGTGTTCTCTAACAGTGAAATGTCTAACCGAGCTGAAGCTATCTTGTTGCAGAAAAGGAAAATGGAGGCCACCACAAACACTCAGACCATTACTTATCCTGTCCTCCCTGTGTGTAGCTGCTACGCACAGGGAGGACAGGAGACGTAACGGTCTGAGTGTTTGTGGTGGCCTCCATTTTCCTTTTCTGTCACAAGATAGCTTCAGCTCAACATATTGCATTCTGTTCCTATGACGACCTGGCCAGGCATCAGTGTCCCTGCAGGAAGGGAGACATTTACACCGACTGCTGTGATTCACCATAATACACAAATCACTGGCCACATGCAGCCAGGATCCACATGCAGCCAGGATTTAAAAGTTAATCATGATCCGGATTGCAGTACACACACAACTACTTTCAGCTGGTGTTACAACTCTCCATGGCATGCTGTCCTCTAGATCTACACTGCTCAAAAAAATAAAGGGAACACTTAAACAAAACAATGTAACTCCAAGTCAATCACACTTCTGTGAAATCAAACTGTCCACTTAGGAAGCAACACTGATTGACAATAAATTTCACATGCTGTTGTGCAAATGGAATAGACAACAGGTGGAAATTATAGGCAATTAGCAAGACACCCCCAATAAAGGAGTGGTTCTGAAGGTGGTGACCACAGACCACTTCTCAGTTCCTATGCTTCCTGGCTGATGTTTTGGTCACTTTTGAATGCTGGCGGTGCTTTCACTCTAGTGGTAGCATGAGACGGAGTCTACAACCCACACAAGTGGCTCAGGTAGTGCAGCTCATCCAGGATGCCACATCAATGCGAGCTGTGGCAAGAAGGTTTGCTGTGTCTGTCAGCGTAGTGTCCAGAGCATGGAGGCGCTACCAGGAGACAGGCCAGTACATCAGGAGACGTGGAGGAGGCCGTAGGAGGGCAACAACCCAGCAGCAGGACCACTACCTCCGCCTTTGTGCAAGGAGGAGCACTGCCAGAGCCCTGCAAAGTGACCTCCAGCAGGCCACAAATGTGCATGTGTCTGCTCAAACGGTCAGAAACAGACTCCATGAGGGTGGTATGAGGGCCCAACGTCCACAGGTGGGGTTGTGCTTACAGCCCAACACCGTGCAGGACGTTTGGCATTTGCCAGAGAACACCAAGATTGGCAAATTCGCCACTGGCGCCCTGTGCTCTTCACAGATGAAAGCAGGTTCACACTGAGCACGTGACAGACGTGACAGAGTCT
This sequence comes from Brachymystax lenok tsinlingensis, assembly GCA_030435695.1. NCBI lineage: Eukaryota > Metazoa > Chordata > Actinopteri > Salmoniformes > Salmonidae > Brachymystax > Brachymystax lenok. The sequence continues at coordinate 71,129,357 of CM059819.1, read as the reverse complement.
GGAGACGCCGTGGAGAACGTTATGCTGCCTGCAACATCCTCCAGCATGACCGGTTTGGCGGTGGGTCAGTCATGGTGTGGGGTGGCATTTCTTTGGGGGGCCGCACAGCCCTCCATGTGCTCGCCAGAGGTAGCCTGACTGCCATTAGGTACCGAGATGAGATCCTCAGACCCCTTGTGAGACCATATGCTGGTGCGGTTGGCCCTGGGTTCCTCCTAATGCAAGACAATGCTAGACCTCATGTGGCTGGAGTGTGTCAGCAGTTCCTGTAAGAGGAAGGCATTGATGCTAAGGACTGGCCCGCCCGTTCCCCAGACCTGAATCCAATTGAGCACATCTGGGACATCATGTCTCGCTCCATCCACCAACGCCACGTTGCACCACAGACTGTCCAGGAGTTGGCGGATGCTTTAGTCCAGGTCTGGGAGGAGATCCTCAGGAGACCATCCGCCACCCCATCAGGAGCATGCCCAGGCGTTGTAGGGAGGTCATTCAGGCACGTGGAGGCCACACACACTACTGAGCCTCATTTTGACTTGTTTTAAGGACATTACATCAAAGTTGGATCAGGCTGTAGTGTGGTTTTCCACTTTAATTTTGAGTGTGACTCCAAATCCAGACCTCCATGGGTTGATAAATTTGATTTCCATTGATACTTTTTGTGTGATTTTGTTGTCAGCACATTCAACTATGTAAAGAAAAAAGTATTTAATAAGATTATTTCATTCATTCAGATCTATGATGTGTTATTTTAGTGTTCCCTTTATTTTTTTGAGCAGTGTACATAATGATCAAATCAAATCAAATTGTATTAGTCACATGCACCATATACAACAGGTGTAGACCTTACAGTGAAATGCTTACTTACGAGCCCCTAACCGACAGTGCAGTTTCAAAAAATATGGATAAGAATAGGAGATTAAAGTAACAAGTAATTAAAGAGGAGCAGTAAAAAAATTACAATATATACAGGGGGCTGCCGATACAGTTGAGGTAGTATGTACATGTAGGTAGAGTTAATTAATGGGACTATGCATAGATGACAACAGAGAGTGGCAGTGGTGTGGAGAGGAGGGGGCAATGTGAATAGTCTGGGTAGCCATTTGACTAGATGTTCAGGAGTCTTATGGCTTGGGAGTAGAAGCTGTTTAGAAGCCCCTTGGGCCTAGAGTTGACGCTCACGTACCGCTTGCCGTGTGGTAGCAGAGAGAACAGTCTATGACTAGGGTGGCTGGAGTCTTTGACAATTTTCAGGGCCTTCCTCTGACACCGCCTGGTATAGCTGTCCTGGATGGCAGGAAGTTTGGCTCCAGTGATGTACTGGGCCGTTCGCACTACCCTCTGTAGTGCCTTGCGGTCGGAGGCCGAGCAGTTGCCATACCAGGCAGTGATGCAACCAGTCAGGATGCTCTCAACGGTGCAGCTGTAAAACCTTTTGAGGATCTGAGGACCCATGCCAAATCTTTTCAGTCTCCTGAGGGGGAATAGGTTTTGTCGTGCCCGCTTTACGACTGTCATGGTGTGCTTGGACCATGTTAGTTTGTTGGTGATGTGAACACCAAGGAACTTGAAGCTCTCAACCTGCTCCACTGCAGCCCCATTGATGAGAATGGGGGCGTGCTCGGTCCTCTTTTTCCTGTAGTCCACAATCATCTCATTTGTCTTGATCACGTTGAGGGAGAGGTTGTTGTCCTGGCATCACGCGGCCAGGTCTCTGACCTCCTCCCTATAGGCTGTCTCGTTGTTGTCGGTGATCAGGCCTACCACTGTTGTGTCATTGGCAAATTTAATGATGGTGTTGGAGTCGTGCCTGGCCGTGCAGTCATGAGTGAACAGGGAGTACAGGAGGGGGCTGAGCACGCACCCCTGAGGGGCCCCTGTGTTGAGGATCAGCATGGCGGATGTGTTGTTACCTACCTTTACCACCTGGGGGTGGCCCGTCATGAAGTCCAGGATCCAGTTGCAGAAGGAGATGTTTAGTCCCAGGGTCCTTAGCTTATTGATGAGCTTTGAGGGCACTATGGTGTTGAACGGTGAGCTGTAGTCAATGAATACCATTCTCACATAGGTGTTCCTTCCACCTCACTAGTGTATTTTGTATCTATTAAAAAATCTATTGAGTATCACTTTGGTTACATTACACACAGACAGACAGACAGACAGACACACACAGACACACACACTCACACACAGCGCCCATGACCGCATCCTAAACAAGAAGTGCAAAGGACATTCTATTGACTATCATTAGACTACAGCATTAGAGTACTGGCTCTCAGGTTAAAATCTATCTCTCAGAGAACAATGACTGACATGACCTCTTGAGGCTCTAATGGCATTGGGTCAACTCTCAAAGTCAATGGACAGGCCATTAGACTTGGTATTCTATCATCAACAAACCATAAAAGTGTCCCTATACTTACAGAATGCTATTTGTTTGGAGAGAGTTCAAATATTTATTTGTTTAACACAGTTGACCCATTGATAACAAAATTGCAAAAACCTCCTCAGCACATTACACATCACATCATACATCACATAACCACTGGGTCCAAGACAGAGATGCCTATCCCCCTCACGAGCGACCAAAAAAACATAGGCTACGCACTTAAGTCAATCTACCCATTTGCACAAATCACACAGGCTACAATTGTCTCAGGTTTCAACCACCCCGATGCATGGAGAGCATATCAGCACCATGGACAGCCGCTCAGTGCCAGGAGCACGCGACAAGTGTACTGAATTTATAAAAACATGTCGTAAGTACTCAATTATCATGATATCCAGATTGTCTCACTTTCACTCGCATGACACATTTCACTTTCTACAACTGTCTCGTCGGATATCTTTATCTGTCCAGTTTCATAATCCAAATTTCTGTCTTCAGTCTTTGCTCCCCTTAGACCACGTCCATTTATTTAAAAAATGCTCATAGTCACCAAACTATGAGAGATCCATGAAATACAAACTTTTCTCAATATCTAATAAACAAAATTAAGCATATAAGTTTTTATAATAGGCCTAAATTAACCAAGCCTAGCCTACTTCAGGAGTACGAGCAATACTCTAAAGGACTTGTGTGAAATGTGTGTGAAAGCAAAAATACAAAACGACTTAAACAATAAACGACTCGCACGCAGGTTATAATCTTACCTCTATAAGTATTTGAATCGTCCCATGTCGCGTCCCGGGTGCCTCCGGCTCGCGCAGCCCCGGTTCTGGGCATCCGTGTTGCAGCCACGTGACGCTCAAAGCCAGCCGCGCCTGAAGGCGATTAATAGACTTTCAGTGTAGATTAATGGTATTATCATCAGGTACATCAGGCACATTTGTTTCGTACCTTTAATACTGAAAACGACAAAAGTGACTATCCCTGTGGCTATTCTGTGGTAAAGCACTTATTTCCTTGGAAAAAACGTGTCGAATCTAAAAGAAACCAAACACTTAAATTAAATTCCCATCACAATTTCCCAAGTTTATCTCCATCTGTCTTCACTTCGGAAAAGGGTTAAAAGATGGGTCCTTGCAAGCACAATTTAAAGATTACTGAAGTAGTCCTACTAGTTGTTCTGTTTATTTGGAAGCTTATACAATAATGGTATGCACAACTGAATTATTTCACGCGCTCCCAAGTTACTTTTCTCCTTCCCGCTCAATTCTATCATGTAGGCTACATTTGATAGGGGAACTCTGAAGAATGGCACTAATGACGCAAAACACATTACTCCAAATATCTTTATGCAAAGAAAAAAACATCGTTACATTCCTCATGCAATGTTTGGCATTTTCCAGGCAAAAAAATTATGAGAAAAATGACTCCCCAAAATTTGAAAAAAATGTTGGTGATTGGTACAGTGAATACAACGTAATTTATTATATTTTCCGCGCCAGTTGTCCTGTCCGGTCCCCTGTATTGCACCTGAGCATGACAGCGGACCTCCAAGCGCGCATTAATTTTCTCTGCTGATCTGACGAAATGTGGCCATGTGGCAAAGCAGCGGTGAGTAGTCACCCTTTTACTAAATGGCATACAGTTGACTTTCATGATAGAATAACCGTACATGTACTGTCATCGTTATTGCCAGACAACGATACCGAGTAGCATGTAATTGAATAAAACATCCTCGGTCGGTTTCCCTGAAAAATATTGCCATGAGTTGACAGTTATTAGGGCCACTGGAAGAGTTGTGGGCTACAAAAATAGGACAGTTCACCTTAGTACAGTAGCCTACTGATACCATGTGATGGTATTTATTAGAAGGAAGTGCAACATTTACAAAAAATATATAAATACCAAATCCCTTATGATTATTAATCATAGAAACCCTTCAATATCTGTAATGATCTCAATAGCAGAGAAAGCAACAAACACTGCCATCATGGAGTCTGATATTGACTATGCAATTGATCAAATTGTCAGCCTTGAGAAGCACTGAGTCAGTGTCATGGACTTATTTTCCACAAGTATTATCTAACCTGTTTCTATAATAACCCCCACGCACACACACACACACATCCTTCAATCCCCTTCTCCTCCACTATCTTCCAGCTCTTTGCCAGGCTCTGAAATCCAGTTCCCTGCTGCTACCAGTACAGCCTAGAAAATGAGGGGAACGAAAAAACAGATTTTATTGCATTAATTATTCAGATGTTGAAGGAGGCTGAGATTCCACTGTATTGTACAGACAAGGCCGTGTAATATTTATTAGTGGAGATGTGGTGCGATGATGGTTGGGTTATTTTCCTTCTTTTTCTGTTCTGGTTCGTCTTCCATTCAAGTGTGTTGGAGATCTATAACTGTGTAGTGTCTGAGGCCTTGGTTTCAGCAATATGATTCGACATGATAGAACAGTGTAGGCATGCAGAGACTGCCGATACTAAGATCTGATGAACATGGTCCCTGTCAAATAAACAAATACAATAAATATACTGCTTTGAGGGTCAGGGGTCAGGGCAAGCAGGCAACCGATCAAGGGGTCTGTGTTATGAAATTCTCTGCCATTTCCAGTCAAGGAACGCTTTTCTACTCCTGCCCTAATGAATTCAAATCTAACATGAAATAAAGAAACTAGTCTCTTGCTGTTCACTTGTCTTCCTTTCTCTCCTTTCCCCTCTACTCCTCATCTGTCTGTACTTGCTAATAGCCCTCCCTGTTCGGGCGTCTATCCACCCCATACTCCTCCCTCTCTCCCCCACCCTCTCTCTTCCCCTTCCCTTTTATTTGATTGCATGTCTGATACTGTTGGCTGTGCTGTTAACAGTTCATTACCACAAACATGGCTCCAGTGTTAAGTCATCTACTTAGCACTGATTCAATCGGTAATGTCGTACATTGGGACACATTGTCAAGTTCACCTAACAAGTTCAGTTGACAAATAGCAACCCTGTCTACTATGTGGTTCACTAACTAACCGTCTCCTCTGAATGTAATAGATACACAGTTTCAATGGCTGTTCTCTCAATCTGAAATAGGAGTCTGGAGTTGCTTGTGGAATGTTACTTCTATACAGAGACAATTTGACCATTTTGACTTAAGCGTTTTTTCAAAGGTTTGTAAAACTGCTTATAATGTTCAATGCAAACTATCGGTGTCACTATTTCTCCATTACTTTCTCAAACTAGAATGTTTCCTTATGATTGTCTTAGATTTTACTGATTTTACTGGTGTATTGATGTATATATTTGGAAAATAGGCCATTATGTTGCATTACATTACATTTTAGTCATTTAGCAGACGCTCTTACCCAGACCAACTTTCAGGAGAAAATAGGGCTAAGTGCCTTGCTCAAGGGCACATTGACAGACTTTTCAGCTAGTCGGTTCAGTGATTCTGACCAGTGACCTTTCGGTTACCGGCCCAACGCTTTTAAGCACTACTATACCTGCCACCAATTGTATGTTTGCTATGTACATTTTCCTGATTGACTGAATCCATACAGATGTCAACTAGTGCTGTAGAAAGTTCAATATAAGAAGTTCAGGGACCAACACTGACCTGTTGTAAGTTCTGAGAGATATTTATGTTTTTGTTACCTTCAGGAGGATAGGAGTAAGTCCATTAAAGGTTATGCTCCTTGCTAGACAGTGACTTTAGTGTGAAGGTTTCAGTATTGTGGGTGTATAAGGCTTCAGTTGAATTCGCCAAAAGTGCTGCGGGCAAGGAAATGTGATGTTAGAAGGATCCAGTGTATTAGCCTTAGTCGCAGCTCTCTACCAAACCTCATAGCTGCCCCCAAAACCCCAAACCCCAATGTTTATAAAATATATAGAGTTAGCCTCGAGTTACTGCCTCTGATGTCAGAATGCACGGGAGGCTACCACTTAGCGCCCGCTCCATGCGTCACCAATAGGTCTGGGTATGAGGGTTCAGAGTCTGGATTCATTCAAACATCTCTCTGCTCTTGGACATTAGAAAAACACCCTCACCTTTAGACAAAACAAAGTAAGAGCTTGTCTTCTGCCTGTCTTTGGGGATAAGGGTGGGGTGCTTTTTTCCTTCATTCTTTTCATTTGTTTCCAGTAATATTCTAGGTCTACATCTTCAGGACCACTCAACATGTTTTGGGTCAACAGTTTCAATTCACTGACTGGAGTAAATTCAACACTGCAAGTGCGCTGTCTCTGACTTCACCCTGAATGGCCTTGAAGAACTTCACTTCGAGCAGGACGATGACATTTGACCCTCACTTACTTAAAGAATATGTACTAACAAAGCAGCCCTAAATACAGTGTGCGTGTTGGTTTGTAGTTTCTACTATATAACCGATGATATACTGTAAACAAGCTGGAACAGCTACTCAGAAATGGACGAAATGCATGCTTTTGAAACACATGTACCATAACAGCCAGATGAACAAACCCAGCTTTTGAATCCATGAGTTACATGCCGAGCTACATGACTTTAGTCAATGTCACGACTTCCGCCTAAGTCGGCCCCTCTCCTTGTTCGGGCGGTGTTCGGCGGTCGACGTCACCGGTTTTCTAGTCATCACCGCTCCATTTTTCGTTATCCATTTGTTTTGCCTTGTTCTTATTTCACACCTGTTGCCTATTCCCCCTCATCAGTCTGCTTGTATTTATTCCTCTGTTTTCCTTCTTGTCCTTGTAAGTGATTGTTTATTCGTTGTTTTCAGTCTGTGGTATTTGGATGGCTATATTTATATTATATTTCCGAGTTGTTTGTTTTTTCGCCCGTGTTTATTCTCGTGGACAGTATTCTGCTTACACCTATGTACTTTGTTTGGTACCGGTGGCTTATTAAATACTTTGGTTTCCACGCATCTCAACTCTCCTGCGCCTGACTCCTTCTTTTTCGTCAGTACACAGCTTTTACAGTCAATCTACTATACCATCCATGTCCCAACTGATTACAAATACCCCAAACCCACTCAGAGCACATACGGTGCCTTGCAAAAGTATTTATCCCCCTTGGCGTTCTTCCTATTTTGTTGCATTACAACCTGTAATTTAAATTGATTTTTATTTGGATTTCATATAATGGGCATACACAAAATAGTCCAAATTGGTGAAGTGAAATGAAAAAATTTCTAAAAAAATAATAATAAGAAAAGTGGTGCGTGCATATGTAGTCACCCCCTTTGCTATGAAGCCCCTAAATAAGATCTGGTGCAGCCAATTATCTTCAGAAGTCACATAATTAGTTAAATAAAGTCCACCTGTGTGCAATCTAAGTGTCACATGATCTGTCACATGATCTCAGTATATATAAACCTGTTCTGAGTCTGCAACACCACTAAGTAAGCGGCACCACCAAGCAAGCGGCACCATGAAGACCAAGGAGCGCTCCAAACATGTCAGGGACAAAGTTGTGGAGAAGTACAGATCAGGGTTGGGTTATAAAAAAATAGCAGAAACTTTGAACATCCCACGGAGAATCATTAAATCCATTATTCAAAAAAGGAAAGAATATGGCACCACAAAAAACCACCAAAACTTACGTGCCAGGCAAGGAGGGCATTAATCAGAGAGGCAACAAAGAGACCAAAGATAACCCTGAAGAGCTGCAAAGCTCCACAGCGGAGATTGGAGTATCTGTCCATAGGACCACTTTAAGCCGTACACTCTACAGAGCTGGGCTTTATGGAAGAGTGGCCAGAAAAAAGCCAATGCTTAAAGAAAAAAATAAACAAACACATTTGGTGTTTGCCAAAAGGCATGTGGGAGACTCCCCAAACATATGGAAGAAGGTACTCTGGTCAGATGAGACTAAAATTGAGCTTTTTGGCCATCAAGGAAAACACTATGTCTGGCGCCAACACAACACCTCTCAACGCCCAGAGACTACCATCCCCACAGTGAAGCATGGTGGTGGCAGCATCATGCTGTGGGGATGTTTTTCATCGGCAGGGACTGTGAAACTGGTCAGAATTGAAGGAATGATGGATAGCGCTAAATACAGGGAAATTCTTGAGGGAAACCTGTTTCAGTCTTCCAGAGATTTGAGACTGGGACGGAGGTTCACCTTCCAGCAGGACAATGACCCTAAGCATACTGCTAAAGCAACACTTGGGTGGAAACATTTAAATGTCTTAGAATGGCCTAATCAAAGCCCAGACCTCAATCAAATTGAGAATCTGTGGTATGACTTAAAGATTGCTGTACACCAGCGGAACCAATCCAACTTGAAAGAGCTGGAGCAGTTTTGCCTTGAAGAATGGGCAAAAATCCCAGTGGTTAGATGTGACAAGCTTATAGAGACATACCCCAAGAAACTTGCAGCTGTAATTGCTGCAAAAGGTGGCTCTACAAAGTATTGCCTTTGGGGGATAGTTATGCACTCCAAGTTTTCTTTCTTATTTTGCATCTTCAGAGTGGTAGGCATGTTGTGTAAATCTAATGATACAAACCCCCAAAAAAACAATTTTAATTCCAGGTTGTAAGGCAACAAAATAGGAAAACTAACAAGGAGGGTGAATACTTTCGCAAGCCACTGAAACTAGGAACCAACAGGAGATAAATAATGAATCAAAATGTTTTCGTTTGAGGGTGCACTCCTCCATGTTTTTCTGCGACCCCACTTTGAGAGGAGTCTTTTTCAGAAATTCAGGCCAGTATCCATTGAAGCGCATCGGAAAGCATCCCAGGAGTAACCTTTCTTTGGAGAGGAGGAACTGGAAGTCTATTAAAGGGTACAGAGCTTAAAAGCACCGGGCCTATAGTACACAGCCTCGATCACCACTACATACATCTCAGTACCAATAACATACTTTCTATGACTTACATACACCATTCCATACTTCACTGTGTACTTATATTACTTGAACTTTTAAAATGGTGGACCTTATTATCCACATATCAAAGTATTCTTGGCATGTTAGTAATTGTAATGCTACTATTAGAGTACACTGGTACACTGTAACGGAAAACTAATGTATATGGTAATTTGGGGTATTATCAACAATAAAATACTGTAAAAGCATTATACTGCAGCATACTGTAAGTTATTGTGCATTGTGGGAAAATGTTGTTGTCGGGGAAAGAATTTGTATGTTTCGAATGGTACTTTCATTTTATCCCACAGAATACCGTACTGTATTGTATTGTATTTTTGGAAAGTCAAAAAACCTTTTGACCACTGGTATTGTTGTTTCTGGCCATTAACATAATGTTGAGGCGGATTTTGTAAGAGGCTATATTTGCTGCACCCCTTAATAAGAGTGCTGTACCAATTTAACTGGTATGTGGTAGTAGTGTCTCATCAAATGTAAATATATAGGGGACAGATTGGAGTGTAAACAAGTCTTAAACTTTAAATGGTTGATAATTTTGCTGTGTTCTTTTGGTCTGTTTCGCCTTGTAGTCGCTGACAGTTTAGAAGCCTTTGTTAAGGCACCAAGAAGTGGAAGAGATATAAAACACCAAATATAAATGTATATGCTGTGATATGTAAACACATTACTGTTATGGAACAGAGACTCAAGACAAAAAGGTTTCAAAAAGGAGTAACAGGTTTAATGAAATATAGCTGGTGATGAAAAATTGAAGGAGAGAAAGTCTCTGTAAGATGGTGATGGGAAATCCAGACAGGTATTCTTGTATGAGGAGAAGGAGGTAGCCGGAGGATGAACACTGGAACCAGGAAGACGAGGGAGACACTGGAAGGTAGATGAAACAAGGTAGATGAAACAAGGTAGATGAAACAAGGTAGATGAAACAAGGTAGATGAAACAAGGTAGATGAAACAAGGTCAAGGTTAGAGGAACAGGGAGTGAGTCCTTACTCAAACGAGACCAGACAAAGTGACTGTGTTGGGGGAGTGCCTATATGCTGACTGTGCTGATGATCCAATGACGTGCAGGTGTGGGTGATTAGAACTCAGGTGACAGTAATCTCTGTGATTGTGTGGTGGTGGAGCCTGGCTGATCCCTGACAATTACCTAGCAGCCAACCAACCTGCCTGCAACTCCAATCCCCTCAATTAATTTAACTCATTCATCTGTTCATTAATTCATTAGGATTACGGTAGCATTCACTTTTTAAAAGTATAATTCAGTAAATTCTACACTATTATATTGTGTCATAACACAGTAATCTATACATTTAGATTACATTAGGTGTACTATATGAAATACAGTAACTTACTTGACAATGAGCTCCCTGTAAATTACTGTCAAATTCACGGCAACCCCTTTACAGTATAAATTATGCTGCAGCTGTTGTTATACAGTAATTCTATCCAGCAGGTTCAGACACATGTCCCGCCTCACTGTCTTACTGTCAGATAAGCGCGACGACTGTTGGTTGAAGGACGAGCATTACGAAGGAGTGATGCCAACTGTCAGAAGACAATGATGTCCTTCTGACCCCACATTTAAGCCCCGTTTCCATTGGCACTTTGAAGTCAACCCATGTTGGGCTGGACTTAGTAGGCTAGCTTGAATTGCATTTCCACTGCCTCCAGAAATTAGAAATTATGTAATGTTGCTAGGTAGCCAATATGTGACTGTGCAGCTGACTTAGCTAATGTTGCTAGCTAGCAAGATGTTGAATAATGTAATTCACCCTCACCATGCTGTGACTAACGTTACCCCATACTCGTGCCAGCCAGACTCAGAGCCATGTATTTAGCTTGGTAACGTTAGCTAGCTAGCTGAAGGAAAAGCGTTGTTGCTAGCATAGCAGGCTAGCTAGCTAGTTTAATTCATACCTTGCTTGCCATTGCATTGGCCATTAGCTAGCTAGCTAGCCAAGCAAACCAAATTACAAGTTTGATATGTTATTGCTAGCTAGCTAGCTTTCAATATGACCTGGCCAAAGATTTTTTTATAACTAAACCAAGATAGACCACAGACCATCATTTCAAATGGGAACAAATTAGTCATAGTGGGCAGAACAAGCAAGGAGGTGGGCAGAGCCAAGCACGAGCTAGCGAGATCCTATTGGCACGTTCTAACATGCATTTGCATATTTCTGTTAGGGAAGGCTTACTCTGTGAAGTGCACATGTGCAATAACTCAATTCGCCTTTGCACTCCTAAATAACGCCAAAGTTTTTTTTTAACAATGCAAAAAGTCCAGATAGTCATTTGATTACCTGTTCAGGAGTCTTATGGCTTGGGGGGTAAAAACTGTTGAGAAGCCTTTTTGTCCTAGACTTGGCACTCCGGTACCGCTTGCCATGCGGTAGTAGAGAGAACAGTCTATGACTGGGGTGGCTGGTGTCTTTGACAATGTTTAGGGCCTTCCTCTGACACCGCCTGGTGTAGAGGTCCTGGATGGCAGGCAGCTTAGCCCCAGTGATGTACTGGGCCGTTCGCACTACCCTCTGTAGTGCCTTGCGGTCAGAGGCGGAGCAATTGCCGTACCAGGCAGTGATGCAACCAGTCAGGATGCTCTCGATGTTGCAGCTGTAGAACCTTTTGAGGATCTCAGGACCCATGCCAAATCTTTTAAGTCTCCTGAGGTGGAATAGGCTTTGTCGTGCCCTCTTCACGACTGTCTTGGTGTGTTTGGACCATTCTAGCTTGTTGTTGATGTGGACACCAAGGAACTTGAAGCTCTCAACCTGCTCCACTACAGCCCCGTCGATGAGAATGGGGGCGTGCTCAGTCCTCTTTTTCCTGTAGTCCACAATCATCTCCTTTGTCTTGGTTACGTTGAGGGAGAGGTTGTTGTCCTGGCACCACACGGCCAGGTCTCTGACCTCCTCCTTGTAGGCTGTCTCGTCGTTGTCAGTGATCAGGCCTACCACTGTTGTGTCGTCTGCAAACGTAATGATGGTGTTGGAGTCGTGCCTGGCCATGCAGTCGTGGGTGAACAGGGAGTACAAGAGGGGACTGAGCACGCACCCCTGGGGAGCTCCAGTGTTGAGGATCAGTGTGGCAGATGTGTTGCTACCTACCCTCACCACCTGGGGGTGGTCCGTCAGGAAGTCCAGGATTCAGTTGCAGAGGGAGGTGGAGTCCAAGGATCCTTAGCTTAGTGATGAGCTTTGAAATTGGTTAGGCGCCTGTAAAACGGCTGCCATTTCTTCCGGCGCCGTCTAGTAACTAGATTCTATCAGTGACCTGGCCAGTTAAAATACCAACAATAAGCACTTATCTTCTGTGTGCTCACTGAACTACAGTATACTGTAGCCATAGCGGACACAGATGCCACCTCTCCCAAAGATATTTGGCTGCACTGTTGGGAAGCAGAACAGCAGTCAGATGCAGAATTGTATTGGTATAACTAATGTAAGATTCTGTAAGGATCAAAACATAACAGATACACATTTCAGGTCACAGAGTTTGTCGCAATGTTTAGTTGCAGTAAAGTTACTTGTTTGTGGATATAATTGTTAATTTAATTGTTAATATAATTGGCCCAGGAAATTGTTTTTGTGATTGTCTGTACATGTGTGTGTATATGTGTGTGTACGCGTTTGCAGGTATGTGTGTGTGTGTGTGTGTTTGTATGTGTATGTGTGTGTGTGTGTGTGTGTGTGTGTGTGTGTGTGTGTGTGTGTGTGTGTGTGTGTGTGTGTGTGTGTGTGTGTGTGTGTGTGTGTGTGTGTGTGTGTGTGTGTGTGTGTGTGTGTGTGTGTGTGTGTGTGCGAGTTTGTGTGTGTAGGTATTGAGCAGAACAGAGTAGAGAGTATGTGAGCGGAGCGGAGCTGGAGTGGAGCAAAGAGCGGAGCGTGCCCAATTTGACTGGAGGATGGAGCGAGATTCCCAATGGCTGGAGCGTCCGCCTTCTCGCCCACTCCAATTTCGCTCCAGTAGCGTTCCAAGTATTGCTCTAGTAGCGCTCACTTCACAAGCTCAGGGCATGCTCGCCCCATCATGCATTTGTAGTCTACTTGTGTACTGCTATAGCCCCTTGCTTTAGCTACTGTCATGGATTTCGCTAAATATTTTCATAAATAAACAGATAAAACACAGGTGCTAAATCAAGGTGAAAAAATATAATAACAAATCAAGGTGACTTACAAAGATGAGGACTAAGCAAGAGAGGGAGTGCGGTGATGTAGTGTCCACAACTAAATAATCGTTGTGGAATCTGAAAACAGGAATGAGGTGGGTAGATAACTAAATCTGTCATTGTACCAAAGTATTTATAAACTACAAATCAGATCTCGAACGTTTAGTTCATTTTCGTGGCTCAATAGACTTGGCATATTTCCACTTTCAATAAGCTTTCCTTATTGATTGGGTTATTTAGCCTAAAAACCTTTAGGCCTACCTATAGAAACATTTAAAAACAACTCTGCATCTCTGCTCAGCCTGGCAAGAGCGGCCAAAAGGGTGTTTAGTATCCCTAGTGGCTCTGTGAGTGTGGAGAGGATATTCTCCGCTGCTGGCCGGCTCTCCAGGCACTATCGCATTAGCCTGAAGCCACAGACTGGCCAAACTGGTATTTCTAAAAAATGAATTCAAAAAATGAATTCAAAGTCACTAATGTCATTTTTCGTTTAAGTCACAGCCTATATGTGCAATGTATAGACTATAATGATTTAATACGACAAAATGTTGATTAAAAGCTGAGCTTTTCGCAAATGCTTCACAATGTATTTCTTTGTAGCCTTGAAATAATTGAAATAATATATCCTAAATAATACACTTTAGTTCCTTCTTAGGGTCCCTGCCTGGCTCCTGACCTATTTAGAGTTTTTATATGCTGTTTAATATGACATGAATGAAGCCTATTTGAAATGATGTTCGCGTCTTACATTCACCTTTTCATGTTTATTCAAATACTTTTAATTAAAATCTATATGGTTTGGTTTCAATACTTAAAAACCAACTGGTAGATCCAGGTAGTCACCAAAATAGATGGGTGTTAAATTGTGATTTTAATGAATGGAGCAGCAGTTGTTTTTCCTGTGAGTGCTGAGCTGTTTTTAGCAGAGCGTTAGGAAAGAGCATGGAGCGTTAGGAAAGGACATGGAGCGTTAGGAAAGGACATGGAGCGTTAGGAAAGGACATGGAGCGTTAAGAAAGGACATGGAGCGTTAAGAAAGGACATGGAGCGTTAGGAAAGGACATGGAGCGTTAGGAAAGGACATGGAGCGTTAGGAAAGGACATGGAGCGTTAGGAAAGGACATGGAGCGTTAAGAAAGGACATGGAGCGTTAAGAAAGGACATGGAGCGCCAGAACCCGCACTGCTCCATGAGACATGAGCGGGATTTCCAACTGCTCAACTCTGCTCACATGCTCTGAGCGGGACACAGAGGGTGGTGTTGAGTGTGTGCAGTTTACTTTCTGGTTACACAGATGTGATCCTTACTGACTACACAGTCAATCAAGACACACACACACACACAGGCACACACACACACACACATGTAGTAATGGAGTGAGAATGGGGACCATCTTCAAGCTAAGTGAAATCCATGGGCACTTGGATCATTCAGAGCTACTGTTATGGTCTTATTAAAACTAGCATGGCTTTATAAGTTATACAGTAATGAAGAAGTCTCATTAAAACTGTGGCTTTATAAGTTATACAGTAATGAAGAAGTCTCATTAAAACTGTGGCTTTATAAGTTATACAGTAATGAAGAAGTCTCATTAAAACTATCTCTTTTTAAGTTATACAGTAATAAAGAAGTCTGAAGAAGCCTTCTGCCTTGTCCCTACCACCCTGCACACAATTATATGGTCATCCAGCTGGAAGTGTTCACTCACCTATGACACCTATATTGGAGCTTTATCTGGCCTATCAGACCGCATTACTAGTTGATGGACAGAGATTCACAAAGGAAACTAAAAGAGTGTTAGAGCAAGACACGAGTCAATTCCAAAAACAACTGAGTTCTTTGAGAAATTCTCTAATCTACATTCTGATCTTTTTATTCTAGAAAATACTAAAAGTATCCATTTCACTAGGATTGAGAGTGCCCTATTATCAGGAATCATCTCAAATCTATAGTTCTGAGTTACTGTGGTAGCGTTACGTCATACAAGCAGCACACATCCGATTCACAGCATCATTCCCATTCCAACGGCTGCAGAGACCAGACCCGGCCCCCCCTTACACAATCTATGAGGGGAGAGGATGCCGAGTGATACAGAGCACACCTTGGCCATCACTCCACATGAGGGAGAATTACTGGAGCGTCTCATCTCAGCCATGAGAGAGAGGGAGAACAGAAGGCATACAGTAGGACATATTTTATTCATCTCACTGGTAAGTGCAGTCACAGTGAAGAGAGGAGGCTGCAGGTCCACTTCTCTAGACTAGAGGTTTTATACTGAGAGACTGAGAGACTGGCTGTCACATTAACAACATCACAGTCCTCTCTACTGTACAGACCATCTCTAAGAAAGCACTAGTCTATAGCTGTCAATAACTGTCAATAGCAGCACTGGGATGGGGGCAGCTGATACACAGCTTTCATGTAGAACCCTGATCCACCTCTCTTCTCAGACACAGCATACGGTCGCAGTAAGCAGTTAGTGCTTATTGATATTGTAATAGAACTAGCGAAGACAGTCAGGTCTCTTTGGAGAGGATACACACGCACACACTTCCAAGCACACACGCATGCACACACACTTCCAAGCACACACACACGCACCCACACACACTCACATATACACACACACACACACACACACTTCCAAGCACACACACACACACACATGCACGCACCCACACACACACACACTTTGAAGCACACACACACGCACACACCCACACACCCACACACACACAACCATTTACACACACATACACACACACACACACATCCAAGCACGCACACACACTTCCAAGCACGCACACACACACACACACACACACACACACACACACACACACACACACACACACACACACACACACACACACACACACACACACACACACACACACACACACACACAGGTCTACTCCTTCTCTCTGAAAGCCATTATCTGTTGCTGCCACCTACTGTTCTATTATAGTAATGGCATTGGAGGCAACATGAGCTGTTATGAGACCACAGTTTTTTTCAATCACTGGCACATTTTTCAGATGTGGTATATTTTCAAAACTCTGACTACAAAACTCTAAACTGAAAACAATTGTAATACCCCAGTCTTGTGTTCAGAATCTTTGATTGTGCAAAAAAACAAAAAAACAAATTCATTCACAATTTAATCCAATAGCAAAAAATACAACATATACATTTCAAAACTGTTCTTTTTGAAGTGCTGAAAAGAAAGAATAATACATGGTAATATCATTTTCCATACATTATTTTACTATAACTTGCATTTTATTTGATATAATTTCTATCCAATGGCAGATTGTGAGCATGTTGAGAAATAGTGTTTAACAGTCTTACAGTTACATTATCCGTATATAGTACACACTTAGGACATTATCCTTATATAGTACACACTTAGGACATTATCCTTATATAGTACACACTTAGGACATTATCCTTATATAGTACACACTTGGGACATTATCCTTATATAGTACACACTTAGGACATTATCCTTATATAGTACACACTTAGGACATTATCCTTATATAGTACACACTTAGGACATTATCCTTATATAGTACACACTTAGGACATTATCCTTATATAGTACACACTTAGGACATTATCCTTATATAGTACACACTTAGGACATTATCCTTATATATTACACACTTAGGACATTATCCTTATATAGTACACACTTAGGACATTATCCTTATATAGTACACAGGACAAATCATCAGAAATAGGAGAATTGTAAAGCAGTTGGCCTCTGTAAAAACGTAGCACGGTAAAGTATGCCAAATCACCTTTTTTTATTGACTTGTCAACTGATAAGGTATCTCCTGTCTTTCTGCTTGAAATTCATCTGCTTACAGTGTATCAATGGAATTCAGATGAGTGGAATATATTGTTATATACAACCCATGCATGTATTTAAGCAGTGCATTGTACACTACCCTATAATTCCAAATAGTAGCACAAAGCACAAAGACTATTTCCACTTTGTCCACACTGGCTGATGGAGAATGATGATGTAGTATTTACAGCCACATCCATATATGATTTGTTTTTACTTTCCAACATAAATTGATGTCAAATTCATACATTTATGAGATGTAAATTTAGAAATGTACAGTGTTCAGCAGTTTTAGAACTATATATGTTAACAAGGCACTACATCATTTTGGTTCAGTAGTTATCAGTTTTGAGCAGTTTGATTAAGTGATAGTTAATTGTGTTGTTAACAAATTACAAGAAAGTCATATCAAAAGTAAAGTGAATATTGCATTTTGAAAAGCAGATACTTAGATTGAATATGTATTCAAATTGAAAGAGTGATTTGGTGCAGTGAACAAGTGTGAATTAGTTTGTTGTACTCAATCAATTGAAAATGTGCTTAGTTTTGAAACATGAGCCATGCTTAGAGTTGTGAAAATGTACCACATACTTGTGAAAATTGCACCAAAGTGATTGAAAAAAACTCCATTATGGTTCCATGCTGTAGATAAAAAGGCAATAAAAAGGAATTCAATTAGAAAGTGCAATATATGTACGCATTTCTTTTTTGAGAGCATACATTTCAAAACAGGCACGTTCTGTATTTTCTGTCATTTCATTTCTTAGACATAAATTATGAAAAAAATGTAGAACACAATAATCACAGTAGTCAGTTTTGCCATTGCTTCATAGTTTACACCTGGGCAGGAACCACAAACTGTACAATACTTGTGTAAAATGTGCTCATGTGTCACATTAATCAGTGTTGGTATAACCTAGGGAGTACTTGATAATATAGATTGTGACATACAGTATACAGCAGACTGTATACTTACAGTGTGAGTGTAAATGTATGTAGATTTAGATTTAGAGTTAGTTTGGATGACATTATTCTTAAGGACAGGGCTTGGCGTCTACGACAGGCTCACAGCGGTCCACCACGGCCCGGATCTCTCCGATCTGAACCGCATTGTACACCCCAGAGATAGATGTCCACTGGGTCTCTCCGTTGCCACATGTACGGCTCAGCCTGGCTGTGAAGGGAATGTCTGCGGTGATCTTGCGACCCTCCATGTACACAGTACAAGAGTGATTGGGCGGCAACTTGAGCTCCACAGACACAGAGTGGCTGAGGGCCTCCACCATAGTGGTGCCCCTGTTGAACTGTAGGGTCTTCTCCCCACTGAACATCCCTCCGGAGCCAGTCAGGGGTATCTTGGCTGTGATGCCGGTGGTGATGCCCAGCATGGTGGTACGTCCGATGTTCCAGGTGCTCTCCACCTCCAACGTTTTGGAGATGGTCACCGTCTTCACCACCATCTGGCACTCGTTGTTGGTGATTCTGGAAATGCGCATGGTTTCGGGGGGGGTAGTGGAATATCTACACCTCATCGATGCCATACTTGACGTGGGAGATGTGCTGGCTGTAGGCATCCCTGTTGATGGTCAGGACCTGATAGGTCTTGTACAAGTACTCATCACCCTCCCAGGGCAGGAAGAAGGCCTCGAACTGAGGGACCACCTCCCCAAGCCGTACTTGTTCTTCTCCACGTAGATGCTCACTCCAGAGCACGTGCTGACTGAGTCTTTGGGCACCGAGCCGTGTGAGTCCTCTTTTCACTCCACAAATTAAAGTGGTCCATGTTGGTCAGGATCTCGAACGTAGTACTCTCTGTCACCGTAGGGGTATTGGCAGTAAGGCCCCTTGTGTAGAAGCCGGCTTCGCAGTTATACTTGCAGTAGTCTGTGTGTTCGGTGTAGCTGTTGTAGATGCCCACAGCTACAGTGAGGAGAGAACCATTCCAGCTCAGCTGTTGAGACGTAAAATAATATATATAAAAAAATATTTAACATTTATTTAACTAGGCAAGTCAGTTAAGAACAAATTCTTATTTACAATGACAGCCTAGGAACAGTGGGTCAACTGCCTTGTTCAGGGGCAGAACAACTGATTTTGACCTTGTCAGCTCGGGATTTCGATCTAGCAACCTTTCAGTTCCTGGCCCAACACTCTAACCACTAGGCTACCTGCCACCCACTGACATTGTCCCCGAACATGAGTTGAGCAGGCTTCTGTTCGTCCTCAAACTCAGGAGGGGTCAGTGGGCCCTGGACTGGACCTATACTGTTCAGTCGGGAGACCCTACCTTCCAGTACTGCGTTAAAGAGGGACACTAGAAGACAGAATAAAACAGTGTCACAATATGCACCTACTTTTGTTGCGTTGAAACATCTTGCATTGAATTACCTTTTGAATGTTTTCTGTTTTCCTTTCTAAGAGGTCAAAAGCAGGGATTGACTGAATAAAAGGAGTATATCAAATTAGAGAAGTATACAAATGTATTTTAATTCACCCTTCCTTCTCAGGGAGCTCTTCCTCACTACAGTATGTCCCGGAGGCTGCCTGGAGGGATGTCTGCAGCCTGGGCACAGGACTGCCCCAGGTGCAGCAGTGAGACGACCACCAAGACCGACAGCTTCATCTGAGGAAGACCAGGGAAAGGAGGAATATTAAGAAACATTCAAGGACTATAGTTATAACTATAATGTTACACAAATTCACTTTAACTCAACATGACGTTGCAGTCAAACTCCCATTCCTTATTGTTTCTACCAGTTTTGATGTAGACTCCATTGAACAGCATCATACTGTATCATTTCAGATAGTGAAATAGTGCCCTAAAAGCACACACCCTCGCAGTGTTCCCTCAGGGAGCAGTGAACCTGTTGGTTCTCCAGGCTTATATAGCTCCTTTATGACATAAATTACAACACTCACTCTAACTCTCTGGGCTGTCGTGGACAGAGAGGAGGAATGTGGAGATGTCACTTTCTCTTCTTATTATTTGTATTATTGTTTCATTATTATAATCATCTGAAATGTAAGACAGTCCTTTCTCTCTCTCTTTTATGCGTTCTCTCTCTCTCTCGCTGTCTCTCTCCCTCTCTCTCTCTCTCTCTCTCTCTCTCTCTCTCTCTCTCTCTCTCTCTCTCTCTCTCTCGTCCTTGTCAGTCAACATCCCACTATGACAATGTACACAATGACAAAATAATGCACATTGGACATAGTTCAGAAGCTTCTTGTTGTTGTGCAGTTTTCTTGTTGTTGTGCATCCCATCATCTTACCAGAAGGGAAGAACAGATATATTGAAGATAAGATGAGGATTATTAACCTGATTAAGAGTGATAACAGAGATAAAAAGCATCTAGAGCTGCGCAGACTGTCCTGAAATATCAGACAGCCTTATCTCAGTGACCTTACCTTCCCTCAAAAGTTGGCTCCGGTCCTGTGAAATGATACACAGACGCAGCACAAACATGGCCTTTCCATCATTTGATTAGGAAGCACTATTTAGTTGTGAGCATAATAGCATGATTTAATTCAAAAGATCTTTATTGTTCCAGAAGAGCAGTTAAATGAGTTGACATGTGCGGTGATAATGAATAATCAAAGACATTCTATCAATGTAAAGACCTTTACACTGTCAGTCCTATTTCATTATCTGCAGAGGAACATTGAGTCTTTTCAATCTACCATGATAAAGGAATTGATAATAGCTATCTGTTCAAGGACTTATAGAGATGGCCTTGATCCTTGTGATCATCAGAAGGTTTTACCAATCAGAGCAATTCCACATTTCTGGCCTTCATCCCGACAGGGTCAACAATATTATCTCTGTGTTGCTGCGAGGTAATAGTTATTGTGATAATGGCGATAGTCTCTGAAATAATCAATAACGGGGGACTCTAAAGGATATTACCACTGTGTTCTTTGTCTTCGCTTACCAAGACCAACCTCACTTGCATCACAATACCAAAGCTTTTCTTATGCAATGCGATTTTGTTCTTAGACATTGTACGTGATTCCTGGTAGATCCTGTCCAGTGATATAAAAGCTCATATTGACTGCTGTAATGGGGTAGAAAGGTATCATCTCAACCTATGATTATGTAAGTGAACACACTGAGCCCAGTGCATTACTTACACAAGAGCACCAAAACTACATAGTCAAATTATTATTATCATCATCATCATCGGCGATCACTCGAGTCGAGGATGACTGTCATCAATGGGGTCTTCTATTTGTCTTCAGATGGCTGTAGAGGCCAATCCGGCAGCCACATATGTTGGTGCAGTGTGGGTAGGGGTGAGTGGTGGTTGGGCCTTTTTGGTGTTGTCTCTCCTTGCGTAGCTGCCCCTTGTCCTTTGTGGCACGTTGGAGATCTGTTTTGTGTTGACCAGCTCCCTCTTGAATGATTTTTCTCTAGTTGTATCTGTTTAGTGCAGTGTCCTTCACTTTTTGAATCACTAAAACAATAAGCACTGTACACTAAAGGTAATGGGGTGGAAGCAGCAGCAGAGGACTCTTATATAGTAAGAGTACTAGACCAATGGGCATGGGGCCACTCACTGTAGTGCTGGCTGCTTTATTGGGGGCAATTATCCTGCAGGGAGGTTTAAAACGTAGCATGGGGCTGCAGATCACGCCACTGGAGGAGGAACCTGTCAAGGTAAAACAGCTTCTTTACATCAACCTATGTGTATAAAATGTTCTATTACTGTTAGCTCTGTGCTGAGTACTAATATCATGATTTACTGTATTGTGCATCTGCTTCATGGAACATAAAACAATCAATGCCATTTCCATTTCAGATGTTAGATTTTTTACTAAGCTGGAGAGGCAGTTGTTTTGTGATTTCAGAACCCAATTCTCTTTAGTAAATGATAGGCAAGACCTACAAATTAGCATCTTAATGTACTTAGTCCATCAGCAATATACTGAAGTATGTTCAATGAAGTGTCGGAAATATTGTAGATGGGGGGAACGCATGGATATTTATATGGAAATGCCAGCAACAAGGAACACTGAGCGTTTTCCAGATTGAAGGTGGTGAATCTTAAAAATGCACAGGGTAGCACTCTGCTAATGTCATTTGAGATAGGTAAGCTGATGTGTGTGTGTGTGCGCGCGCGCTTGTTGCTAGATGAGGCTGACTTTCCTGGTCGTCCTGGCAGTGCTGCAGCTCTGCAGCCCAGTCTTCCTCTCTGACCCACTGCTCTACACCGCTCAGCTGGAAGAGGGGCAGGATGCACCCAGCAGTGAGTCTGATTATATTACACCAGAGGAGGCTGGGGGGGAAGAGCTATAGGAGGACAGACTCAGTTTAATGGCTGGAATGGAATAAATGGAAAGGTATCAAACACATCAAACATTTGGAAACTACATGTTAGACTCTGTTCCATTAATTCCATTCCTGCCATTACAATGAGCTCGTCCTCCTATAGCGCCTCCCATCACCCTCCCATGTATTACAGCCAATTACACACACACTGATCAAAAACCTTCAACTGTGTCTCATAGCGGAAACATTTTGTCTGAATATTCTCTACCAAACTAAAGAATTGTATTTATTTGATTTATTTAACCTTTATTTTATGAGGGAGTCATACTGAGACCAAGGTCTCTTTTACAGATGAGCTCTGAATTACAGAAACTACAGAAAATACACACATCAATATAAATACAAAATGCAAGCAGAAAGAAAGAAAAACACGGTCATAAAAAACTAACACTTCCATCAGTAATAAGGCCCTCAAGCAGCTTTCTGAATTGCCCAAGAGGCACCAAACATTAACATTTAAGAACATGTTGAAGATTGTTCCACAAATAAGGTGAAAATAGCTGATTTATCTAACTCAGTAGAGACCAAAGCCATTTCCAGAGTTAACCATCCCTGAGACCGGGCGTGGTAACTCGTATGTCTAAAGTTTAGTAAAGATGTTAGGTACAGAGGGACTTTTTGTAAAAGGGCTTTATAAATGGAAACATAGCAATGTATCAACCTACGTGACATCAAAGAGGACCAACCAACTTTCTGGTAGAGAATGCAGTAATGACTACTAAAATTGTAGCTCGTAATAAAGCTCAGTGCGCTATGATAAACTACATCTAATGGCTTTAATGAAGTGGCAGCCCATATAGATAATGTTGCCATAGTCTAGGACCGATAGGAATGACGACTGAATAATATGCTTTCTACTATTTAGCGAGAGGCAGGACCTTTTTCTATAGAAGCCCATTTTTATTCTCAGCTTCTTAACTAACTCATCAATAACGAGTGAATGAATCCAAATAAGTTAGATTTCAACTCCACAAAAGATACTCAATTGCAACCTATGACCTTTGCTTTCTGCACCTCATCACAGAGCCCTGGCTCAACCCTCTGCTGGAAGATGTGGTCCCTGATCTGGACATCCACAGTCCATCCACACTGACAGAGACCTCAGATCTAGAGCCCCAGTTCCCTGATTCCCTGTTTATGTATGGGGAGAATGCCAACCTTAAATGGGTAAAATGGGAAGGGTCCCTCCCTAATGGTGCTGTGGGCATCTACAATGGTTACACCGAACGACATGACTACATCTGCAAAGTCAACTGCGAAGCTGGCTTCTATACCGCAAGCAAAGGCAGTTTCTGCCAGTACCCCTACGCTGACAAGGAGCATTCATCCTCCAAGTTCGAAGTCCTGGTCAATGTGGACAACTTTGAGTTTGTGGAGTGGATCGAGGAGGAATACGGTGCTGTTCCCCAACATGCTGTCAAGACCTGCCAAGGTGTTGAGATATACGTTGGCAAGAACAAATACGGTCTGGGAAAGGTTGTGACCCAACATAAAGCCTTCTTCTTGCCTTGGGAGGGAAATGAGTACTGGTACAAGAGATACCAGGTCCTGGCCATCAACAGGGACACCTACAGCCAGCACATCTCTCACGTGGAGTACGCCATCGACCAGATCGAGCTGTTCAGCCACCCTCCTGAGGCCATGCAGTTTGTCAGGGTCACCAACCTGGAGTGCAGCAGTGTGGAGAAGAAGGTCCTCCTGGAGAAGACCAGCACTGTGGAGAAGACCTGGGACATCGGCAGGGAGAGCCGCAACAGCTCCACCACCATGACGGCCAAGGTGCCCATTATCAGCCCAGGCACCGTGGACTTCACCAAGGAGCAGACGGTGAGCTTCTCAGAGGGAACCACCATGGTGGAGTCTATCAGCCACTCCATCTCTGTGGAGCTGCTGGTCCCTCCCAACCACTCCTGTGCCGTGCGGATGGAGGGCAGGAAGATCACCGCCGACATCCCCTTCACGGGTAGGCTGAGCCGGACCTACCATAACGGAGACACCCACTGGACCACCATCACAGGGACTTATGATGGTGTAAAGGTGGGGGAGATCAATGCTGTGGTGGAGAGATGCCAGCCTGTCCCTGATGCCATACCCTGCTACCCCGCTGAGATAGACCCCTGAGACAGAAGAACTCTAGATATGAGAACTTTAAACTCCAATGTGCAACGTGGTCTATCCCTCCAGACACAACGTGAACAATTTATAACCCTTGTGTCACAATACCTTTTCATCAATAAACTGATATAACTCCATATTCAGATAAAAGAGCCAGTCAATTTAGTTATGTGATCAAGAAAAGCATTTCCAGACAAATAATATGATTTTTGTGCAACATTTTGTTGAACTTTTCTTGATTTTCCTCATGTATTACTGTAGGCTGCATGCACATATAGTCGTATCATCATCATCATCATCAATTGTTTCAATGGCCTAGAAGTGAATTATAATTCCAGCACATAAAGTTACACATGGCTGAAAGGTAAAAATCACTATTACACAGTGCATTTTCTATGAGCGTGTAGGCGTGTATAAGTGCATTTATACACCTCCTAGCTAGGTGGCGGTACGGTTAAAAAGACCAGACGTTGGTCACAATGAACCCTCTCACTTTTCTGGCCACCAGTCTCTTTTTGACTAATGTCGAAGTTGCATGGCAGGTCTAGTTCAGGAACAGATCTACTCTTTTCCAACGTTTCTTCTTATGTTTTCACAATTGTATTGATAAATCCAAAGCTATAAACATTTCAAATATGTTTGTTTATAACTGAAGCGAAATGTCAGGAGTACATTATTTAATCTGAGATGTTGATGGTCACAGACAGTAGGCTATTGACACAACAATGAAGTTATGAAGATTAAAGTGTTTAAGACGTTCCCTTTTTTGCACTCATGAGACACGTCACTGTTGCTGGTAAACTTTGGTATTGTGTGTCACAGTTTTTCAAGACGCTGTTGAACTTTGTTACAATGAGACGATTTTTATCGAAACTGATAAACCGAGCGTTGCTGACTGAACCCTTTGCACCAATAATGGACAGTGAAGCAGGAGTCCACACAAAGGCTCGTCGGAGACTGGTAAGTGAATTATTCAAGAAAGACATTGCTGCACAAATGTCTTCTGGTCTACTGCACTACAACCACTTGCTCACAGAGTTTGATTTGTAATCATCGTAGGCCTACTACTAGTAATAATGTTGCTGTTGGCATAGCAGCCCATCATTACAATGTAATAATGTAACAATGCTCGTAACGTTGTAGGCGACAATGTAGTACCACAGCGGACAGTGTGTCAGTAGGGCGCATTGGATGCTGTACATTATGTTGTTCACAGTATCCTACAATTTAGCAAACATCACATTATTAACTGTTTATAAATATTTGCTAATATTATTATTATTACAATTTATCTAAATGGAAATGAAATGTAGTCACTTACCTAGTCAAAGGTTCCACTATTATTTCTTAATCTGATGCAGCACTGTTGAAAAACAAATTATAGTCCCACTAAGCGCAAACCAGATGGGATGGCATATAGCTGCAGAATGCTGTGGTAGCCATGCTGGTTAAGTGTGCCTTTAATTCTAAATAAATCACAAACAGTGTCACCAGTAAAGCACCCCCACACCATCACACCTCCTCCTCCATGCTTCACGGTGGGAACCACACATGTGGAGATCATCCGTTTACCTACTCTGTGTCTCACAAAGACACGGCGGTTGGAACCAGAAATCTCAAATTTGGATTCATCAGACCAAAGGACAGATTTCCACCAGTCTAATGTAAATTGCTTGTGTTTCTTGGTCTCTTCTTATTATTGGTGTCATTTAGTAGTGGTTTCTTTGTAGCAATTCAACCATGAAGTCCTGATTCACTTAGTCTCCTCTGAAATCCTGATAATGAATTGCACCCACATCGTGTCCCAGGTCTAGATCCTGATTAGAGAGGATTTTTTTTTTTTTAAAGCAGTGGAACTGGCTTCGAGGTCCAGAGTTGAGTTTGAGAAAACGGGGCTATATTTTGTAATGACTAGTTAATAAATCCCTGGGGGAATTATTTTCTTCTTCTACCAGGGTTTATTGGGTTGGCCAAAGAAACAGAACACTGTTTCTATTTTAAAGTAAATAGATCACTATTGCATCATGTCAATGTCCCCAGGCAAAGCCTATAAAAGCGCAGGTCCAGCCACTCAGTGGGTATAACAATAATCATGGCCAGATGCAGATAATCCACCTCTCGCCCAGTCCACAGGAGGCATAGAGCCACTCTGGCTGTGAGGCGCTGTAGGTGAGTTGGCAGGAGGAGACGTTAGGTACCTTAACCCAACTCGGTCCTGGGGCCCCCCCTGGGTGCAAGTTTTTTTATTTTCTTCAAATAACCAACTCATCATGAAGCTTTGATTATTGGAATCAGCTGTGTAGTGCTAGGGCAAAAACCAAAACGTGCACCCAGGGGGGGGGCCCTAGGACTGAGTTTGGGAAACCCTGCCTTAGCCTACTAGCTATCACCTACCTAGGTACAGAGCCTTGATTTTCTCTATTTTTGCATATTTTTGGTACTGAATGTTATCAGATCTTCAACAAAAACCTAATATTAGATAAAGGTAACCTGAGTTACAAATAACCCCCCAAAATATACTTATTTATTTAATTAACAAAGCTATGCAACAGCCAATTCCCCTGTGTGAAAATGTTTTTTATATTTAACCTTTATTTAACTAGACAAGTAAGTTAAGAACAGATTCTTATTTACAATGACGGCCTAGGAACAGTTGGTTAACTGCCTTGTTCAGGGGCAGAACGACAGATTTTTACCTTGTCAGCTCGGGGATTCGATCTAGTAACCTTTCGGTTACTGTCCCAACGCTCTAACCACTAGGCTACCTGCTCCCCTGTGTGAAAAAGTAATAACTGGTTCTGCCACCTTCAGCTGCAGGTCCGGGTTCTGTGCAGGCCAGTCAAGTTCTTCCACACCGATCTCGACCATCCATTTCTGTATGGACCTCGCTTTGTGCACAGGGGCATTGTCATGCTGAAACAGGAAAGGGCCTTCCCCCAAACTGTTGCCACAAGTTGGAACCACAGAATTGTCTAGAATGTCATTCATTGCATGCTGTAGCACTAAGATTTCCCTTCACTGGAACTAAGGGGCCTAACTATGAAAAACAGCCCCAGACCAATATTCCTCCTCCACCAAACTTTACCGTTGGCACTATGCATTGGGGCAGTTAGCGTTGTCCTGGCATCCGCCAAACCCAGATTCGTCTGTCGAACTGCCAGAGAACGCGTTTTCACTGCTCCAGAGTCCAATGGCAGCGAGCTTTACACTACTCCAGCCGACGCTTGGCATTGCACATTGTGATCTTAGACTTGTGTGAGTCTGCTCGGCCATTGAAACCCATTTCATGAAGCTCCCGACTAACAGTTATTATGCTGACGTTGCTTCCAGAGGCAGTTTGGAACTCGGTAGTGAGTGTTGCAACTGAGGACAGACGATTTCTACACGATACCGCTTTAGCTCTTGGCAGTCCCGTTCTGTGAGCTGGTGTGGCCTACTACTTCGCGGCTGAACCGCTGTAGCTCCTACACGTTTCCACTTCACAATAACAACACTTACAGTTGACCGGGGAGCTCTAGCAGGGCAGAAATTTGTTGAACTGACTAGTTGGACAGGTGGCATCCTAAGACTGTGCCACATTGAGTCACTGAGCTCTTCAGTAAGGCCAATCTACTGCCAATGTTTGTCTATGGTGATTGCATGGCTGTGTGCTCGATTTTATACACCTGTCCACATACTTCTGGGTATATAGTGTATTTGACAGCCTCCACTCTTCTGGGAAGGCTTTCCACTAGATGTTGGAACATTGCTGCAGGGACTTGCTTCCATTCAGCCACAAGAGCATTAGCACTGATGTTGGGCAATTAGGCCTGGCTCGCAGTCGGCGTTTCGATCTTGCTACCGCACAGCAAGCGGTACTGGAGCGCCAAGTCTAGGTCCAAGAGGCATCTAAACAGATTCTACCACCAAGCCATAAGACTCCTGAACAGCTAATCAAATGGCTACCCAGACTATTTGCATTGCCCCCCCACCCCCCACCTATGCTGCTGCTACTCTCTGTTATTATCTATGCATAGCCACTTTAATAATTATACCTACATGTACATAATTACCTCGACACCGGTGCCCCCCGCACATTGACACATTGACTCTGCACCAGTACCCTCTGTATAAAGCCCCGCTATTGTTATTCACTGCTGCTCTTTAATTATTTGTTTTTCTTATCTCTTACTTTTCTAGAGATTTTCTTAAAACTGCATTGTTGGTTAAGGGCTTGTAAGTAAGAATTTCACTGTAAGGTCTACACCTGTTGTATTCGGGGCATGTGACAGGATTTTTTATTATTGTTAGTTAATACCCTCATATCAGGTCAAATGTGTGGCTAAATGTGCACAAATCAGTCCATTCTTGTGGGAGGAGATCACTGTACTTTCCAGTGGCGTTTAGAGAAATATAATATGCAAAGATGGAAAATAAGTATTTCTTGTCCTTGTGCAGATTGTGGGACTGGGCAACCCTGGAATGTACGGTTCGCGCCACAGTGTGGGCATGGCTGTGCTGGAAGCACTTGCTGCCCGGCTGAGGTTAGCTGAAAGCTGGCATGGCGATAGGCACGTTTCCGGTGAGGTCATCGTATCTGACATCCAGGACACCCAAATTGTGCTTCTCCGACCACGACTACTGATGAACATAAACGGTGTATCCGTGGCCAAAGCAGGTGAGCATTCTTGTGTCTTCTTGATGTCTTTTGACATTTTATGAATTTTCAGTTTTGACTGTCAGAGGAATTATGACAAAGGTGAGCTATTCCTACAGTAAAATTAATTGTCCATGATATTGTTTTGTTTTAATGACCTTGAATCAAGCGGTCAAATACAGCATCAAGCCTGAGCACATCCTCCTGGTTCATGACGACTTGGACAAGGCCCTTGGGAAGCTTGCTATGAAACAAGGAGGGAGCGCTAGGTGAGTTGATTCCCTGCCAGTTATCAGCATTACTAATGATGCTATCTGACAACAATGTGATCCTCCCAACTTTGTGCTATTTCTATATGTTGTCGATTGACAGGGGTCACAATGGTGTGCGATCCTGTGTTGAGTGTCTGCAGACGGATGTAAGTAGCTTTCCACACAGACAAATACTCTCCCTTCCCACATTTGGAGGAATTGAGAGATGACGTTTCCCTTTGACAAATTTGGGGAAAGTGTTAGACAATCCAGAGAAATGCCATGTTTGTCAAAGGGAACTGGTCTCTTAGGAGGGGGGGTAGGAGCAGAGTAAAAATACACATTTATTTCTCAAGGTAGACAAAGTACTATTCTATCTTGTGCCCTCCAGGTGATGCCCAGACTGCGTGTTGGGATTGGCAGACCATCGGGTAAAACATTAGTGGACCGGCATGTTCTGGGCCGCTTCTCTCAGGAGGAGCAGAAGATTCTCAGCGGGGTTCTAGAACAGAGTGTGGACATTCTCCTCTCCCAGCTCACTGACAAGGAGGATGTGCAGTCCCCAGTGGTGCCACCAGGAGGCAGACCAGCATTACAGACTGGGAAACAGAGGGTTTGCTCAATTTCTCCAACAAGGGACACAAACGGCCAGACATGAGACTGACGAGACTTTGACAGAGCCAGTGAAGCTATAACTGCACTCTGGGATAGTAACTTTGCTGCTGCTGCTGAAACAAAGCTTCCTCTTACAGAAACATGAAAGTGTGAACATGTTTTTATTTATTGGGACTTTATTTATTCTCTGGTTTGGGATGTATGTTAAATGAATACAAAGAAAGCACACTGCATTTCAAAGACCAAAAATGTAGATGTAGAAAATAATAATTGCATATCTCCTAGAATAGTATGCATTTTCCTTTTTTTTTGCCCAATCTACAATTATGTAAAAGGCCCAAGGAGTGACCAAGACTTGATATTAGAATGATTAAACAATAAAACCATCATACCAGTAGCATTGAGAAAAAATTTAACTAGTGGTGAATGAACTGAGGTATAACCAGTGGGTTTCCTGATAACAGAACCTGTTCCACTCATGTTATAGCCACTCTTGAAAGCTTCCAAGAGTCTCACATCTTTTAAGCTCATTCTCTTTGCTGTATTTACTGGTTCAATATGTTGATTCCATCCTTTAATTCTCAGCCTATAACCACACTTCATCAACAAGTGTTCTTAATGAGAAGTAGCAATTGGTCAAGAAGTGTAGCATTCTCACCACAGTGAATACCAGAGCCCACAAAAATGGAGAAAAGAGCATATACAAAGTAGGTAAAGAGACAGAGTGAGAGAAAGGAAACCCCATACAATGGGCCGAATAGATAGCAATGCAGGGCGAAAGAAAGGGAGGGAGAGAAAACAATGGGGGCCAAACATTGTAGGATAGGGCTGTTTGAAGCCTTCTGTTTGGCCCTAGCTCAGAGTCACAACAAAGCATCAGGGCCACACTTGTGGATGTGGGGAATAGGACTCGAAGGGAATCTCCACTCATGACAGACCCCCTCCTCTCTACCCCGTTTGCTTTCTCTTGTGTGACCCCCTTCAGCCAGCCCCTCCCCCACCAGGGCCCTTTCCCAGCCCCTCTGAGTGGTCAGCCTGGGAGAGTGCAGTGGTGGCCTCAATAACTTTTCTCTGAAAGGTCAGAGGTCACTTATAATGCTGGACAGTAGGCAAATTTATTCAGGAATGGTTTCCCCTCCTCAGCAGCTATAGGCTGAGGTTCACTAGCCCAAAGCGCAGTGGGAGGTCTTCCTTTAAGCACACAGATGTGCTAAGACCAGGGATACACAAAAAAGCAGGGAGGGGGGATGGACACACACACACACACACACAAACTGCATTCTCGACAGTCCAATTGTGGACCCTCAGAGATTTCTTTAGATTCAGGTGAGTTTAACGTGGATTCGTTATTCACCATGATCCCCAATAGACAGTGATGGGGAGTAGTGAAATACATGTAGTTCAACTAGCAATTAAATTACATGTTGCAGTAGCTTAGTGGTAGTTTAACTCAATTCAAATCTAGGTTGTGTTTTCTGTAATTAATAACTTTTTTTGCCATGTAGTGGTGTAGCTATAACTACTGGAACTACACACTCATTTTCTTTAAAATAATTAAATATGGGTGAAGTAGGCAAAAATGTATTTTCTTTTTTGGCATCAGAACAGCCTAATTCTCACTTAAAACATTGTTTTTGTTTTTAATAGACTAAATTATACATTCTGTTGAAGCTGAAATTGTTAGTTGTTAGATCCATTTTTGGACTTATAAATTACAAATTAATAGAATGTATAAATGCCTTGTGAGCTAAGAACCCCAAATATTAGCTTGTTTTA
Source organism: Brachymystax lenok tsinlingensis (assembly GCA_030435695.1). NCBI lineage: Eukaryota > Metazoa > Chordata > Actinopteri > Salmoniformes > Salmonidae > Brachymystax > Brachymystax lenok. The sequence goes on along the minus strand of CM059819.1, from coordinate 71,097,363 downwards.
CTCCAATGTTTGGAAACTATAGAAATATAAACAAACACTGTATAGCCTCAAAACATGGTTAAAACTATCATTTTGATATCATGGATGGTCAGTCCTTGCATTCATAGCTCTGTTTATGAATTTGAGAGTCATTACATTTCCCTATCCCTCAGCTTTTGACCATAACAGAGGTGGGGTCAACAGTTTTCTAGCTTCAATGCCAAAGTGAACTGTCTTGCAATTTGTAGTCTATGACATTTCATATTTACATATGATAGTTCTTCACTAAGTCTTTTTTCTTAAGGGTAGTTTTAGTGTAGTTTAACTTCTTCAAGTAATTGGTAGCTTGGCAAACTATATTTTCAGAGTAGCTTCCCAACACTGACCTGGGAACAATAAGAACTCAATATGGACATGATCAGTACAGGAATCTGGATTAAATTGACTGCTTGTAAAAGTAAAGATGAACTTTCTCAACAATGTCCTTTGTAATTATCAAGGAGGATACTGTCTGTCTTCCCACTCCTTGGGATATGACTGAAGCTAAGCCTAATGGTATAGTGCAGGGCCTTATATTGAGGCTCCTGTTTAGGGATGCCATATGTCACAGCCAGCCAACCTCACCTACCTTATTGTGGCCTCTATACCCTCGTTACCTAGCAACTGTGCAGTATTGGCATGCTGTTTTAAGTCCAGAGAGGCAAACATGACAAGAGAAGTGAAAACAAGACGATTCCCCAGTTCTACTGAGAGGCTTGGAGACTAAACGTGTTTACACATTCACCTAAAGACTGTGAACGTTTCTCCCTATATCAACAAATGAACAGTCAGTCACAGAAAATACACTGCAGATATGATAACTTGATGAGTTAGGCTACACTGAGATGAACAGATCATGGGCCAGGTTTGTACATTATTATCTGTTATAGACCTACAAAACAGGATGGGTTTTAGTGAAAGTAAGGGAACGTAAAGATAATATATTTCCAATTAAAGGGCCAAACGTTTGGGCCTATCCTCAGCCTAAATTATGTTATTATATTCAGACCTTGAAAAATAGGCTAGGCGTATTCAAATCTGCACTGGGGAAAGAGTGCCCTTATGTGTGTGTTCCATGTAGTTGGGATTGGTGGTGACAAACATGGAAGCATCAGCTACCATTGGAACTTTTCAAATGCCAATGTTGACTTCAGGATATTAACAAAAAAGGTGTGAAAGGAGAGTCAATCTCTTCAACTGGAAATTAATTAAATGAAATTTACCTGCATATTGCCATAGGATTCTGTTCATACAGGATAGGTTTTTTGCTGTCACAAAACCCAAGGATACCAATTTATCAGCTCACAGAAACGTAGATTTACATGATGGTGCTAAACTACAGCAGAAAACTTGCATGCTTATTTGAGAAATATAATTATAGGGCATTGCAGATATTTTTAGTCTATGACTTTCATACGTGGGTTCATAATGTATTTTTTTTCTCCCCAGTGAACTGAATGGGTTGAGTGAATCACAGTGAAGTCCTCACTCGCTTTAACGCGTCCTTTCCATCTCTTTAGCCATAATCTCCAGTGATCTGCGGCCTCCTACACTAAATTATTCTGACATGGCGGTGAAAAGGAAGCAGCGGGCAGGCCCTTTAAGAGGCAAATGAGCTTCGAAAGTGAGAAGATGTTCCCAGCAAAGGAAATGTTAACTGATTAAACCAACTGAGGTGCCTTTAAATGGGAAAGGAGAGCCCAACCCCGAAGGCGGTCACTGTTTAATAATTTATCAGAGAGGGGTAGCCTATAAACCCAAACTATTGGCCTAAAGCATCGGAGTGTGAAGCGCAAGTAGAATGCCTTTTTGGCAAGGTTTACCTACCTCGACACCATGCAATGGATATTCGAAGGGAAGTGATAAAGCAATCGAACGTATATCAAATCATTCTACCCATTCGATCGAAATGCCAGTTGAAAAATATGTTTTATTCGGAAAACTAGAAGAACAGTAGTAGTGAGAATAGTTGCAGATCTTCTGAGCGCCTGGACAAGTTACTGGTAAATGTGTATCATCAGAATGAGGTCACAATTTTAGAACCTTAAGCATCTCATCACCCTTGCGCATTTGTGGTCCACCTGTCAATCACCTGTGCCATACAGAAAATTCGAGTCTATGTCTTGAAGATTTTCCTAAGAACTACTGCAATAACCTTATTTGAGAAATTAGGCATAGGCCTAGGCCTAAACTACACGAGCTTTTATTCCTCCGTAGCCTAATTATAGTAATCATATTTCTCGTATGGTCTTATAAAGGCTCTACTAATTATTATGTAATTAATTTATTATTAACAACCAAAACAATTGCCATGAATACTTTTAAATAAACTAATGAACAAACAAGTTGATTTGTTAGCGTCTGGTTAGGCCTCCTAGGCTAAATTGTATGAATACCCCTGGCTTGTTTTTCTGAAACAAGAGAGGGAGAGGACACGTCATTTCGTCTATTAACAATATACGTTTTGCAAGGGTAACAGTGTTTTGATTGTAATTGCCCTGGAGAGGCAAAATAGGACTGTTGTATCTTTAAAAGGTTGCTGGTCCTTCATTCGCAGCTGCTGGCTTGTGTGTGCTAGGAGAATCATTACTTATTCAGCACAATGGACATGAATCAACCCGTGGTGTTATTCAAATTCAGTACCAAGCGAAGACCATCCCCACTCCCTCCGCCGTCCATCTCCGTAACACCGTTATTGTTAGTGGAGCTCAAGAAAAGCTTTTGGATAACAGAATAGCGAGCGCGCAGTGCCATTCCCATGCAGTCGTCCTATGAAGTAATGGCCAGTTGAAGGAGCGCCACGAGTTGACTCATATAACCCCCTTTTTTCGCGTCCTATGATTTTTCTAAACGCTGGAGTATACAAGAAATTATGATTAGGACCGCAGAGGAGCAGGTGCACTCGGGGTTTAACCATTTTCCTCTGGACTTTCTCGCGTCAGTAATGTTCTGCGTTGTCACCTTATAACGTTTGAAAATTAATACTATAACCGCCGAGGGGTATATATTTGTATGATTGGAAGAATTTGAATTCGAGTTCAATTGCCTGTGTTCTGCTCTATAATGATATGGAAACTATATGTGCAAGAAGATGCGTCTTACAGGTACAGATTTGGCGAAACGCAGGCGGAATGGAGTTTGAAGAACGCCTCGTTCCAAAGTGTGCGTTTCTTCTGATGCTGATGCTTAGAGCAAACACCAAATAATCAACCATCTTTTCATGTAGGCTTATTATGACATTGAATTAGGAAAAGTTATTTCAGTGTTGTGGATGCTTTTGAATGGGAAATTGTATCATCTTTGAGGACCTTCGTCGACTTAAAATCTTCGGGTAATTGGTAGCCAGCCATTGGTAGCTATCAAAGATAAGAGTATAGAAAATAACAGATATTTTTTTATATGAAATGTGCATGTTACTAGACCTGCTGGGTTATAATAAAATGTTTTAAGTAGAATAACAAAAGTTTTGATACATAAGTAAACAGGCCTACTATTTGTTCAACTTTATTAGTTTAATTTACAAATATCGAGATTAACTTAATTAATGAGGTTCCTGTAGCCTGCAACTGATTCTAGTTTATTTTACCCCCAAAAAAGATGATCCTTGGTGAGTCAGGTGCATGATTGGAATGACAGTCAATGATAGTGTCTCCCTGTTTTCTATAGGCCTATATGTTTTACAGATTCAAAGACAATTTATATAATTAATGCAAATGCTTTAATTAAGAACTGTTTTGAACAATGAGAGCTATAAGTTTGGAGAAACATACTTTGAGCCCTTGCGGTTGATTGTCCAAACGCAATTCTTGTGAAATTTTAAACTACCCGAGAATTGTATCTGGACATCTGTTGCTGGAGGTTCCTTTCACATCAGTGTCGTAAATAAAAGTTCTTAGTCTTGTCACCATAGTCATCATATTTCTTTTTGGGAAATCTGCATTAAAGTATTGATTATTAGATTTATTCATTATCCCACCAATTAGGCTATCCAAAACGACTCACGATTATGTTAAACTAAACGTAATTGTACAGGCTGCAGTAGCCTACAAATGTGTAGCCTACATGAATTAACATTCAATCAATAATGCTTTAATTAGATCTAAATAGCCCTAAGCCTACATAACTTTTGGAGGAGCAAGCTGTTGGCCTAAAAACGTTCAGAATTTGTTTCAGAAGAAGTTGTTCAAATGACAAAACTAGGCCTACAGTTTATTTTGAGTAGGCCTAGGGCCCAATCCCATGAAGAGAAGATTTCAACGTTTTCTATGTTCTTCTTCTTCCTGCTTTCGATTGCCCTTAAGCAACGATTGGTTTATTGTCGCTCCACTGGTGTGCTTTTTTTGCGGCTCTTAGTGCTGCTTTATGATACAATTTGCATCATTCTTAAGGAATGTATCATTTACATTTAGCTTAACAACGAATCGTGGCCTTTTAAACATTATCCTTTGAAAACACCTTTACAAGCCAATAAAGAGGGAATTGGTTTGTCATTTTTATTTCAAGGTATATAGGTTTAGATCATTAATAATACAATTACTATCGAGGTTTATAATATTTTGTTTGTGTTTTTGTTGATCTTTTTGGAAATATCATTGTTTATTTTATTTTTATTTTTTTATACTGCATGTATCTGCTTGATTTGCACATTTGTGATATTGAAATATGATTTTTTAAAGAACAAATAAATTAATGACAAATTCAACCAACAAAATTAGCTGTCTTTTTTCCCGTTTATGTTCATGTATGATCAAAATTGTTAGTGATATTACAAGGCTTTATTTTTATTATCAGATATTTATTTCAAGTCTCTAATCAATCTGTATCGCTGAAGCGTGCAGTAGAAATGTAAAGGTAATTTCTGATTGAGCCGACATATGCAGAGTTTATGCAGTCTCTGCTAACGCGGGAACATTGCCTTTAATTTTCAATCACGCTGTAATGCTGAACCTCTGCAAACTGATTGAATAGAGCCATAAATTGCAATTTTATCTTTGCTTAGACCAGTCGTTGGTTTTGACCTTTTTCTTTTTTTTTGTCACAGGGGCCCTTCAATTAATTTCTGAACGAAATTATTCCAATATGTCTTTATGAATAGAAAAGGCCTATTTAAACTCCTGTGTTTTAGTCATTTCAACTATCAACTTCTATCCTCCCATCATTGATATACGTGTTTCTAATGGGGCAGACTGGCCAGGGGCAGACTGGTCAGGGGCAGACTGGTCAGTGCTTTGTAAAACATTATTTACTATTATTTTTAATTCTTCTTTGGACATTTCAGCTCTATAACATCTTCAAACTTTCACAATAAGAACTAGGAAGTTACTGCATAACTGCATTATTAATATGAACAGAAATATAATGCTTCAAACTTAAACCAAGAAAGCATTTATATATAGTTACTCTAATCAGAGATGTCAGTATGGAATTGCTTCCAAGTCTCCAGTGTGGGATAACCAAACATGGTTTTTACTCCCTAGCAGTAGCTTGGGGATCTATTTGCTTTCTTTTTACATCACAATATCATCTCAGTTCTGATAGGCACTGCTCTCAGTAATTCCTTCACCAAACTCTTCTCTCGTTCCTCTTGTTAGCATGGAGAGCAAATGGGAGGATATAATTATTAAGCTGTGTCTCTGGTAAATGGGTGTGATCCAGCAAATATATTTCTTTACTCCATTTACACATGACATAATAGAAAAGTAAAGACCAACGTGTGGTCCTCTCACTCCCACCCAACAAGCAGCTCTAAAACCTCCCACCAACATCCTCAAGTCTGAATCTTTCAGATTTAAATCTTTCACAGCAGAGAGGATAAAATAAACATAAAAGTGCATATTTTGACACAGTTAATTCTATCGCACAGGAATTCTTAGTGATCAGTGTATATTGATAAGAAATGGGGTAAAAATGATATATTGAAGAGGCCATCTAATGATTATGATCTGATATCCATCCATTACTATATGTTGCCTCCTGTCTATTGATGTAATTTCTTTGATCTACAGATCAACAGCAGTGTGTTTGGGAGGTCTGAACCCAGCCTTGTAACTCTTCTGTTAAACCCGTCATTGTAATGAGATAGACACAGTCCAACATAAAATAGCTGCAAACTGCTCTGGTTAAACTAGGTATTTATCAATATCCAACTAGGTAGGGGTTACTACTGTATGCCAGAGAAAAGCAGTAATTTGACTTTGTATTCCATATAAGCTGGTAGTATGTTAATAGGATGATGTATGGACAGGGAGTGCATGATTGACTGATTGTGGAGGGAAATAAGATAAAAGATGCTGTTAGATGTATTGTTTATCTAATCGCTGTTCTACTGCTTTAAACAATGACCTCCATTGCTGGATTATCAGGTCTCATATACATTCAATACGCACAGCTGATACTATAGCAGCCTTCGTTCTGATCCGGGTCAGTCGTTTCCTTCCTTATGTCCCTTTGACACCCCAGTCATGTGACCAGGCTTCTGTAACATTGCTATGGGTGACACAACACCACTGTGTAAGAGCAGGGTATGGCGGAGAGGCGGAGGGGCGTGGGAGCATCACAGGGCTGCTGAGCTGACGTTACATTATCCACTGTCTGGTTACATGGTGGGCTGGGCATGGTAGGGCTGGGCATCTGCTGGGCTGGGCATGGTACACCACGGACAACCTGAAACCCCATGGCTTTTCTTAGATCCTCATTTATACTACACATAGATTGTGGCACAATAACGTATCTTGAGAGAGAACGAGCGAGCGAGGGAGAGAGACCACCAGGTAATAACACTGTGTGTGTACACGCCTGTTGTCTTCATATTACCCCTTGCATTCTAACGTAGTCTGAGACGCATACCACCTCAGCAGCCTAGTGATGACAGAGCTGAGGGAGGCAGGGACTGCAGATATCCATATGATGATGTACCCCGCGTCTGCCACCCCCCGGAAATGTCATCACTACCCGATATGCTGGATCGAGCCAGTTTGCTCTGTGGTGGTACGCTCTGAAGAGATGATGGACCAACACAAAAAAATAAGAGAACAGTCTTTAGTAAGCTTGTCCTGTATGAGGTGTGTAATATGCAGACATTGTATACATTTGTGTCGGTGTCCATCCATATACGTGTCATTGTGTGGTGCAGCCGAGCAACTATGCAGGCTAGCACCACTAGCCCTCTCCTAGTAATCTGTCAGTGGCAGCAGGCAGGCGTGTGACCGGTGACTCTGAGTGAGAGATGTCCGGAGCCATCGCTGAAGCACACTGACCACTCACAGAGCTGGAGCATCCACAGTGCCCCCTCCATCCCCACCACCACCTTCTGGTACCAAAGAGGAACCCTGCCCTGTTGTCTCAGAGAACAGTGACTATCTCCTATCCCTCTCCACACTGCATCATTGTTCCACCTCTCCATGGAGTCACAGTTATAGACATACACTGTTCATAGTCCAGCTCTGACTGTATAGGAGAGGGATGACATGGTTGATTGGCTCTAATGACAGCCATTATGCTCTTTGTTTTTTTGAGAGACACCAATTGAGGGAGGGAGGGAGAGAGAGATTTTATATTGAGGGATAGAAAGAGAAGCAATCTCTTTCTATTACCTGTGTCATCAACATCCAATCTAATGTTAAGAATTGTTTAAATAATACACAATTGATACACCGTAATGTATCACAGGAGGTTGGTGGCACCTTAATTGTGGAGAACGGGCCCGTGGTAATGACTGGAACGGAATAAATAGAATAGTATCAAATACATTAAACACGTGGTTTCCAGGTGTTTGATGCCATTCCATTTGCGCTGTTCCGGTCATTATTATGAGCCGTCCTCCCCTCAGCAGCCTCCTGTTATGTAGTCCTTTAATAAACATGTCTAGAAACTTTAACACAAGCAGAAACAGAAAGGATTTAAAACCTAAAGTGGGATGCAGCCGTTTCTACTTTGAGCAGCATTAGTCCACAAACATGGCAGTTCAAAAGTTTCACGTTCCTTTACATAATCAGCAGCATTACCATAACGCGTGGGTGGGAATAGAGTCATTCATCAATCAACATTGTTGGGAAAGTGACCATGTCAAAGTGTTTGAGCAGCAGTAGGCCTATAGAGGTCAGATGGAGTGGTATGTGCGCGCAGAGGGGGTTTGGGAAGCGGGATGTGTGTGGAGAGAGAGAGGGGTTAGTGTTGTCATTAATCATTTTAAGTTGGAAGAGAATGAGAGGTGTCATGATATTATGCCTAGTCTTTCCCTAAACCCACCAGGCCAGTGGCTCTCACACTCCATCTGACCACATAAAGGCCAAGGTCACCTCACCCCAACCCCCCTTCCTACCTCTAACCGTCACCCTCGCCCCACATTCCTCCCACCACTCCCCCCTTTGTCCACCTGTTGTCGTGGAGACTAATGCCACAGAGACCACCTTTTTGTTGTGTGCAAGGGTTTTTGTTGAGGTCAGAACGGAAGCTAAAATAACATAGAATCCCACACTACATCGACCAAGCCATCACAACATGGTGGCTGTTCCACCTCCCTCCTTACCTGTATCCACCTGCAACATGCACCCACACAGGGAGAATCTGCCAGACACGTTCTATCCCTCACCCTCTTTAACAAGTTGAGCAGGGTATTTCAACACTAAGTATCCCACTCAAATTATATGTATAAATAGAAAAAGAACTGTAGCCATATCATGATTGAATAGCACATTTAGTAATTGATAGGAAACGACAATAGTATCATCACAATGGTTTCAAATAAGACCAATGGGATCACGCTTCACTCATACTCCATCGGTCGTAATGCTAGTGACATAGCAAGTGTCCATGAAAACCAGTCTTGTCCTGTGGCTTCTCTCTGCTGCCTCTGCAATGTCTTGCAGCAAGAGTTTGGTTTGCCAACGGTCCCAAATGATTGCACACAAAAAAGGATTTAACTCTTTGTTGCAATTGTCCCTCCACTCTGGCCCACCCTACTCCCCCCCTCCTCACCAACCCCTACCTTTCCTCTGACCCCGGCCATGTGGATAAAAGACCCATCAGAAGTATCGCTGGCCACATTTACAAGTGAAAGAAAGCCAATAATGGAGCGGTTAGAGAAAGAATAAGGACACAGAGGGGCCCTCACAGATGTGGAGGGGGGAGGAGAGGGGTTGGGGTGGCCCATTGTTGCCAAGGAATGGGGGAGTGAGGGAGGTGGTGCAGTGCCTTTTTAAACCCGATTTGTGACGGAGGAGCGGAGGGGAGAGATGGCCATACAGTGAGTCTGGCTGGAGGCCGGGGCCCAGGCTGGTCCAGCTGTCCTAGGGTAGCGTGTGAAAGCAGGCCCCAACAGGCCCAGAGGTCAGGCCAGGAGTGTTGGAGGGGGACGGGGGGTCAGGGATGGCGATACAGAAAACCCTATCCTTTACTTCAGCTTGGGTGAAGAGGCTACTCAGAACAGTGACCCTTTAGGCCCCTAATCTTCCTCACTGACAGGGAGTGGGGAGTGGAGGGGGTAATGAAGTCATCAAAGTAGGGCTGGATGGAGAGAAGTGGCATATACAGTTGAAGTCTGAGGTTTACATACACTTAGGTTGGAGTCATTAAAACTCATTTTTCAACCACTCCACAAATGTCTTGTTAACAAACTATAGTTCTGGCAAGTTGGTTACGCCATCTACTTGTGCATGACACAAGTAATTTTTCCAACAATTGTTTACAGACAGATTATTTCACTTATAACTCACTGTATCACAATTCCATTGGGTCAGAAGTTTTCATACACTAGGTTGACTGTGCCTTTAAACAGCTTGGAAAATTCCAGAAAATTATGTCATGGCTTTAGAAGCTTCTGATAGGCTAATTGACATCATTTGAGTCAATTGGAGGTGTACCTGTGGATGTATTTCAAGGCCTGCCTTCAAACTTTTCTTGACATCTTGGGAAAATCAAAAGAAATCAGCCAAAAATTGGAGGCCTCCACAAGTCTGGTTCATCCTTGGGAGCAATTTCCAAACGCCTGAAGGTACCACGTTCATCTGTACAAACAATAGTACATAAGTATAAATACCATGGGACCACGCAGCCGTCATACCGCTCAGGAAGGAGACACGTTCTGTCTCCTAGAGATGACCGTACTTTGGTGCGAAAAGTGCAAATCAATCCCAGAACAACCGCAAAGGACCTTGTGAAGATGCTGGAGGAAACAGGTACAAAAAGTATCTATATCCAAAGTAAAACAAGTCCTATATCGAATTCAGCTGCCCGCATCATTACTCGAACCCCCTCCATTCATCACATCACTCCTGTTCTCCAACAGCTTCACTGGCTCCCGGTCCAGTTCCGTATCCAATTCAAAGTCCTTCTGTTAACATTCAAGTCCATCCATAAACTTGCCCCCCCATATTTGTCTGATCTCCTCCAGGGTCCAACTTCCACCCGCTCCCTTAGATCCTCTTCCTCCATACACCTGTCTGTCCCCCCCGCCCGTCTCACCACTATGGGCAGCAGAGCATTCAGACGCTCTGCTCCCAGTCTCTGGAACTCATTACCATCCCAACTCAGAAACATCGATTAATTTTCCCATTTCAAATCACAACTCAAAACACACCTGTTTAAAACTGCCCATCTCACTTGACGTCAATTGCTCTGCTTCTTTTGTTTTTAATGCTGTTCTATGCTTTTAAATGTCTTATGTTTTCCTGTACGGTGTCCTTGAGTGTCGAGAAAGGCGCCTTAAATAAAATGTATTATTATAACCTGAAAGGCCACTCAGCAAGGAAGAAGCCACTGCTCCAAAACCGCCATAAAAAAAAGCCAGACTACAGTTTGCAACTGCACATGGGGACAACGATCGTACTTTTTGGAGAAATGTCCTCTGGTCTGATGAAACGAAAACAGAACTGTTTGGCCATAATGACCATCGTTACGTTTGGAGGAAAAATGAAGACAGCTTGCAAGCCGAAGAACACCATCCCAACCGTGAAGCACGGGGGTGGCAGCATCATGCTGTGGGGGTGCTTTGCTGCAGGAGGGACTGGTGCACTTCACAAAATAGATGGCATCACGAGGAAAGAAAATGGTGAATTTATTAAAGCAACATCTCAAGGCATCAGTCAGGAAGTTAAAGCTTGGTTGCAAATGGGTCTTCCAAATGGACAATAACCCCAAGCATACTTCCAAAGTTGTGGCAAAATGGCTTAAGGATAACAAAGTCAAGGTATTGGAGTGGCCATCACAAAGCCCTGACCTCAATCCTATAGAACATTTGTGGGCATAACTGAAAAAGCGTGTGCGAGCAAGGAGGCCTACAAACCTAAATCAGTTACACCAGCTCTGTCAGGGGGAATGGGCCAACATTCACCCAACTTATTGTGGGAAGCTTGTGGAAGGCTACCAGAAATGTTTGACCCAAGTTAAACAATTTAAAGGCAATGCTACCAAATACTAATTGAGCGTATGTAAACTTCTGACCCACTGGGAATGTGACCCACTGAAATAAATCACTCTACTATTATTCTGACATTTCACATTCTTAAAATAAAGTGGTGATCCTAACTGACCTAAAACCGGGAATTTTTACTAGTTTAAATGTGTTTTGCTAAGGTGTATGTAAACTTCCGACTTCAACTGTATGTGAGGAAGTCTGAAGGGTCTTAAGGCAAGGGTCTCCAAATGTTGTGAGTACAAGTTGTTGGTCATAGTGGAAAATAGTTGCTCTCGACAAGACAAACTATAGGTAAGTCAAGTGGCAGTGCTTATATTTCTTCTCTGGCATCTCTCATTCACAGCCATGAACGCACACATATACAAACACCAACAGAACCTGACACCTGTCCATTTCCCGTGGAGAAACTATTAAGAAACAGATGCCTCACAAGTCCTCAACTGGCAGCAGTCCTCAAGTCCTCAGCTGGCCTTCTAGGCAGAGTTGCAAAGAAAAAGCCTGGCAAAAGAACACAGACACTGGATGTGCAAAAGAACAGACACTGGACAGAGGAACTCTGCCTAGAAAGCCAGCATCCCTGAGTCGCCTCTTCACTGTTGACGTTGAGACTGGTGTTTTGCGGGTACAATTTAATGAAGCTGCCAGTTGAGGATTTGTAAGGCATCTGTTTCTCAAACTAGACACTAATGTACTTGTCCTCTTGCTAAGTTGTGCACCAGGGCATCCCACTCTTTCTATTCTGGTTAGAGCCGGTTTGCACTGTTCTTTGAAGGGAGTAGTACAACATTGAAGTTACTCCATAATACTAACCCAATTGACAGAGTGAAAAGAATACATAAAACATTTCCAAAAGATGCATTATGTTTGCAGTAAGACACTAAAGTAAAACTGCAAACAATGTGGCAAAGAAATTATCTTTATGTTCTGAATGCAAAGCATTATGTTTGTTGCAAATTCAACACATCACTGATTACCACTTCATGTTTTCAAGCATGGTGGTCGCTGCATCATGTTATGGGTATACTTGTCATCGGCAAGAACTAGTGAGTTTTTTTTATGTTAAAATTAATGGAATACAGCTAAGCACAGAATAAAACCTGGGTTAGTCTGCTTTCCAACAGACAGACAAATTCACCTTCAAGCAAGTCAATAACCTAAAACACGAGGCCAAATAAACACTTGAGTTGCTTACCAAGACGACATTGAATGATCCTGAGTGGTCTAGTTAGACTTAAATTGGCTTCAAAATCTATGGCAAGACTTTAAAATGGCTGTCTAGCTGTCATCAACAACCAACTTGACAGAGCTTGAAGAATATTGTACAATCCAGGTGTGCAAAGCTCTTAGAGACGTAACTATAGACTAACAGCTGTAAATTGCTGACAAAGGTGATGTATTGACTCAGGGGGTCGAATACTTATGTAATCAAGATATATTATTATTAGGGTTTAATTTTTCATTATTTTTGTTATACAAAATGTTAGATTTTCTCCTCCACTTTGATATTACAGATTATTTTGTGTAGATCGTTGACAAAAAAGATTCAAATATTTGAATCCCACTAACAAAATGTGGAAAAAGTCAAGGGGTGTGAATACTTTCTGAAAGCACTCATCTTTCAGCTAATAGTTGGTATAGACAGAGTCAGGGTTAGTGGAATGAAAATTGAGGGGTAACAACTTATAAATACGTATGAGACAAAGGTTGAGACTGACAAGACAATGGACACTTTTGTTCAAATGCAGTTCTGGATATTCCCAAAAAGAAAAGGTGAGGGCATCTCCCAAAAAGTCAGCAACAAATTCTTTCAAATGCATAGCTGCTCTTTTATTTATGAAAAAGCCGACACGTTTCGACCGCAATTGGTCTTTGTCGACGCTTGCTTTCTGGTCTGCCTTTTCGCACTTCTGGACATATGTTTAGTTTCAGTCAGGAGCACACTGTCCACTGTAGGATTAGACAAACAGCATTTTTATCAAATACATGCTTGACACAAATATCCAGATACAGTGGACAAACATGGGTTAAACAGTCACAACCTAACTACTTCAATCTGTTGTTGGTGTAAAGCTTTCTCTGGAGGCATTTTAAGAAGAACAGCACTATACAGAGTTCTATAAAACTTGATTAAAGTTTCAATTGCCTTCAAGCAAAATGGTAAAATAACTGATAAAGAAACCAAGGCTATTAACTTTGATAACTGATTTTGGTGGAACCTTATAACAAACATATTTTTTTTAACTATTACATTTCCTGATAAATATACAGACAAGCAAAGGTAATAAAATATCAGCTCTGTTCTTAATAGTGCAAATTATATAAACATCAGTTCAAGTATAAAGAAGGCAACCATTTGATTATCCCACTTCCACCAACAAACAATTATTGACAACTGACACAGCCTGCTGTTCAGAAATTACTATGAAAGAACAGAATCCCTCTGTCCAAAACGAGTCTGTAAAGTAAATAACACATACTTAGATTTACAGTTTGTCATCACGTATCAGTATAATTAAAGGCTTATATTGTACAATCCAGGTGTGCAAAGCTCTTAGAGACGTAACCATATAGACTAACAGCTGTAAATCGCTGACAAAGATGATGTATTGACTCAGGGGGTCGAATACTTTTTCAACAGCATATGAAGCATATCAAAATGCATCAAACAAAAATGTAAAAAGTAAACTGACATTGTTTTTCTGTATGTCCTAATTCAGAGACTGCCTAAGTATTCTAAATATTAATTAGGCTATTACATCGTAAATTGAACTTCCAGGGCATCATCCATTCAATATAAATACGATATTATAATTTCAAACCAACATTTCTCAATTATTCTTTGTTTCTCTTTTCACCAACAAATAATTAAACAAAGATTATTAAAAACAGTGATTAAAAGAATAATCTTCGATGAAAAACTCAGATGTTCTAATCCGTCTCCTTGGCTATCAAAAGAGCTGTTCCTGCCACCTAGTGGCTAAAGGAGCACACTTTCTCCACTCCTAGTTGCCTGGTCATCCCACCATGATAACGATTGATCATTCAACTTTCAAGTAATGACAGATTGTTTCAATTCAACAAAACCTGGTAGATAAGGATATGACACAATGCAATGCTAACATATCCACAAATTCATATGCCCGTAGATAATGGGCCTGATTGCCAAAACTACCCCTTTATCATTACCTCTTACTTTCCCCTTAAAATATGGCCTGACTTTTGGTCAGCGTTATACTTCCCTGGAAGAGTCTATTCCTATTGGAGGAAGAACACATCCCTGAATGAAGTCGCGGATCACTGGTTCATTTTGACAACATTTAGTGACCAGCCTCCTTTCAACCAGGGGTAGCTAGTAGCAATAATCAACATTCTGAAACCATGATGCATTCCCCTACGGCCACACTACACTCAGAACTTCAATGATACACTTTTGTGTTTAAAGCAAAGGTTGTTGGATTGGAGGTAGAAGCTGGCTCTCGGTTCCAGACACTGCAGAACATCTCTCCCACTGTTTCTGAAATGAATCTGGGCCGGGGGATACATCACTAGAGATTCACAGTAAAAATGTGATCAATGTTAATGTTTCTGCCTTTGCAGCTATGACCTTGTGTGTGCAGACCGCCTCAAATGTCTACATGCCTCATTGAATACAATCAATCTTCTCCTGTTTGTAGTGTGGATGTATAGATGATCTTCAGTGAGAAACACAGTTCAGTTCACTGTCTGATAAATTCCACCCTAATCAGTTTGAGGCTCTGGGAAAAATTCTAACAATTAAAAATGGCTTTCACCTTAACTCATAGGAAGAGGTTGACTTTGGCAGGCACAGATTTACAGCCCTTGCTGGAGAAGTGTTGTCCCTGCTCGGGCATGTAGACAACGGCTCCCCCTACTGCCTCCACCACATCGGTGCGCTGGCACTCACCACGCTGGCAGAGCTCTCTACGGGCACAGTGCTCCACATGGCGTCTACCCAGGGGCAGGAAGGGCACAAAGCTGGTCAACAGCTTCTCCTGGATGATGCTGGAATGGAAGAATCCACCTGGGGGGAGAAAGACAGGGCTGTTCAGAACTGTTAGAACGTAATAACAAAAACTTTAGAACGGTTGTATTCTAAATGAATGGGGCTGTTGATTGATAAGTCAATTAGGCTCTTACTTCTGCTGTTATTGAACACTGCATGTGAGATCGCGTCCTCCAGATCCACCAGCCTGATCTCCTCTCTCTCCTTGCCTGCCTGCCGGGTCTCCAGAGCCATTCGGTGAATCACCTCCTCCCCAATGGTGCTGCAGCCACAAAATACAGCCAGTCAGTCACATTCACATCACAAAACAAACAAACACAGACACATTGCTTAGTAGTATACACCGGCAATTAGCAGGCAAGTTCCTGTCCCAAATAAAGTCCTGATGGATGGGGCAAGTGATCCTGATGAGGTGAGACACACACACATTGAAGTCCAGCTTATAAGCACTTCCATTTCAGAACCAAATGACAGTGAATGCTAACTCATAACCTCATAAAAGGAGCTTTGTGATACAAATTATTTCTACAACCTACATGATATGCTCCTGTTGTTAGAGCAATAACCAGACCTCTCACAGAATCACCCTCTCAGGGCACTAAATGAACACTTCTAGACTGAACTGCAGTAGTATTGTCAAATTCCCTGGACAATGGCTAGGAATACAGGAACTCTACAGGGGATCGATCTACTAAAAAGCACAATGATAGTTCAACATCCAAAACTTTCAAACGTAGGATATTTACAGTAACCGTGAGATATTCAGTCAACTACCACAAGGCCATCTACATCAGCCAGCCAGCCAGCCGCTACCTGATGAAGATGTAGATGGCCTTGCGGTAGTTGGTGCCGAACACAGTGTGTGAGGGCCCCAGGAAGGGCTTCAGGATGTCGATGACCCCCGGGGGCATGTTCTCCATCTCATCAAAGATGAATATGGAGCGGGCACAGGCCGTCAAATTCCCCTGCACCCAGTCCTTCAGCTCCAGCTAAGGGACAACAGGGAGGAAAGAGTGGGGGTCAGAACCACTTAGCAATGCATGAAAATAATGTTTCACAAGGTAATGGCTCAGACATACAAAATGCAGGAAAGGTTGTGGTTACAACATAAAGCTGTGACTTGACAAGTGCACATCAAGCTGATCGTAGGGGAATAGGCATTGGAAAGGTGTGTATGTGTGAACACTAAGCAGTACATGATACTCTGTGGTCCAAGTTGGGAGAGATGCGCTACCCTGTACTGTTGGATGCGGTCAGGCGAGGGGAAGTGTAGTGTTGGCACAAACTGATGGATGTAGGGGCTGCCCATAGCCGTGCCATACAGGTGTCTCCCCAACATGGAGCTGACCAGAGTCTTGCCCGTCCCTGACCCCCCATTGAAGGACAGGACAAGGGGTCGGTCTGGACTCTCCTTCTGAAGGAAGTTTGCCACCTCCTCTGACACAATGTCCTGGGCGAGATGCTGTCCGTAGAGATTCTTATACAGATCCCATTCCAAACCTGGGAAGATAGATTTGCAGAGATCAAGGTGTTGGACTAACAAAATGTAGTTAGATCAAGACCAACAAACTTGCCATGATTTCAGTATGACAGCAGGGCTACAAAAAAAAAAAAAAAAAAAACTTGCCATGCAAAGATATGTGAGGGAACAGTCAAGCAAAGATTATAATAACCCCTTTGAAAAGTTTCCTTCCCCTTCCATCTGTGAGTGTAGTCTGTTTGCAAGCTAGCTAGCTAACTAACAAAAAACATCTAAAGACAGCTGGTAAGCTAGCTAGCTCTGGTCCACCTCGCGACAATAACGAGTTGCCTCTGCGCTCTCACTTTCCAAGTAATCTTTCATAGCT
Organism: Brachymystax lenok tsinlingensis; assembly: GCA_030435695.1. Lineage (NCBI taxonomy): Eukaryota > Metazoa > Chordata > Actinopteri > Salmoniformes > Salmonidae > Brachymystax > Brachymystax lenok. The sequence goes on along the minus strand of CM059819.1, from coordinate 71,080,061 downwards.
AGAGGATTTGTTTTCCCAAATTTGTTTAGTGACTGGCATCAATATAGTTTCGGAACTTACCAAAAATTATACACGCAAAGTTACACAGCGTAGAATAAACTCGCTGTCGCGCGATGAACCAGCGCTACCTCGCCTAACAGTCTAATATAATTAGCTTGCTAGCTAACGTTATTATAAAGAGTCAAAACTTGTTAACTATACTGAACAAAAATATAAATGCAACATAATTTTTTCCACCAATGTTTCATGAGCTGAAATTAAATATCCCAGCAATTTTCCATATGCACAAAAAGATTATCGCAGACAGCGTGTATGGCGTCGTGTGGGCGAACGGTTTGCTGATGTCAACTTGTAAACAGAGTGCCCCATGGTGGCGGTGGGGTTATGGTATGGGCAGGCATAAACTGCAGACAGCGAACATAATTGCATTTTATCGATGGCTATTTAAATGCACAGAGATACCGTGACGAGATCCTGAGGCCCATTGTCGTGCCATTCATCCGCCGCCATCATCTCATGATAATGTACAGCTCATGTCACAAGGATCTGTAAACAATTCCTGGAAGATGGAAAATGTCCCAGTTCTACCATGGCCCTGTTCTTCCATGGCCTGCATACTCACCAGACATGTCACCCATTGGTCATGTTTGGGATGCTCTGGGTCGACATGTTCCTGCAAATATCCAGCAACTTTGCACAGCCATTGAAAAGGAGTGGGACAACATTCCACAAGCCACAATCAACTCTATGCAAATATGTGTCACGCTGCATAAGGCGAAATGCATCTGTATTCCCAGTCATTGAAATCCATAGATTAGGGCCTAAAGAATGTATTTCAATTGACTGATTTCCTTATATGAACTTTAACTCAGTAAAATCTTTGAAATTGTTGCATGTTGTGTTTACATTTTTACTCAGTGTAGCTAATCATTTGCAGAACCATTTAATATCACTACGTTCGCTAGTTAACTCTAGCCATGGGGTCCTCCTACAAACAATAAACTGGAGCAGCTCACCAGCTGGTTAGCTATCTACCCTTCTAGCAAAGCTTCCGCTTTTTTCTTACCTCGTATATTTGGTTTAAAATCACAATTGCAGTCAGAAGATATGGTGCAGCTGATGCGTTCAAAAAAACATTGGACGCCGGGGGAAGAATAAAGTAAAACCATCAAAACCAGCGGTATCACAGCCCTTTCGACAGCCATCTTGCTGGTTATGTGTCTGACCGCCGATAATCTGTTGCCACGCAATCAAAATGTTCAAGTGTCACCGCTAGGGGTCGTCGTTTGTAGTTTTGTTTTCTTCTAAATTCATTTAAACAAACAACCGCTATGCTTAGCATGAACAGCAACTCCCACAATACATCTGAATAAACGAGCGGTGAGTACTGTCAAGGCGAGGGATTTCCGACTGTTTTGAAAGCGATCAATCGATGATAAACAATCAAACTTGACTGGGTATGGCGGCGGTTCGGCAAGGTTGTGCTGTGATTGTGTTGGAGATGGTAGGAGATAACGTTAGTGAAGCAGGTATGGAGCTTAGTGGTACAAATAAAAGAGGAAGTAAGAAAGAGAGAAAGGGAGTAGTATTAGAAGGGAAGCAAGAGGCAGAGAGGAGACAGAAAAATAAGTTTGAGGAGAGAAACATAGTTTCCAACGCTAGCCGCAGTTCGGAGGTAGAAAGTGCGGAGGAAGGGCAAGAAAGACGAGAGGGGAGCATGGAGTTGAGGAGGAGCATAAAGTGATTCTGAAGTTTAGGGAGGAAGGGGGAGTTGGGGGCGATGAGTCCGATAAGGTTGACGGCTGTAATAAAATAGTTAATTGTGGAATTTGTCAATGCTAAAGTGTTAAGAGATGGGAACTTGTTGGTGTTCTGTAAGGACATGGCGCAGAGGGACAACGCTCTGAGTTAAGCAAATAGGGAAGTGTAAGGTGGTGTCGAGCAACTGGAATGATCAAGCAGTGGATTAAAGGTGTGATAACAGGAGTGCCTGTGAGTGTTAGCACTAAAGAGGCAAGGGACAATTTGATAGGAGGCCTTCTAGTGGATGTTCAAAGATTGCAATCAACAAGGGGTGGACTTAGGGTAGATAGCCCCTCTTCTGTTACACTTCAAGGACCGGGTACTGCCAAATAAAGTAACCATAGGATATGAGTTATGTGAGGGCTTATGTACCAAAGCCTTTAAGATGTTATAACTGCCAGAGGTTTGGGCATGTGGCAACAGCCTGTAAAGAGAAGAATTGGTGTGCCAGGTGTGGAGGCGAGCACGAGTATGGGAAGTGTGGGGATGGTGTACAACCGAAGTGCTGCAGCTGTGGGGGTGCTCATAGTGTGGCATATAGTGAGTGTGAGGCTATGAAGCAGGCAGTGGAGGTGCAACAAGTGAGAGAAGAATGTCATGCTGAGGAAGTGAGGGTGGTCCAGGGAGATACAGGTTCAAGGGAGAGATGGGTAGGAGAATTTTGACTACAGGGCAGGTGGGAGGCGATATGGTATACATAGATAAGAGAAAGCTGGTGACGTTCATAGCAGGAGCTATCAATAGCACTGCTGAAGTAGAGTCTAAAACAGAGAGGATTCAGCTAATTGTGAAAGCTGCTGGAAGACATCTGAGTATGACAGGGTTGACATGGGAAGAGGTTTGAGATTACATCAATCAGCTGAGGGTGGAGTCATGTATTACTGGATCTTAGTTATGGTGGTAGTACTGCAATGGAATGCTCCAAGCCTGTTGGCTCATGGGCAGGAGTTCAAGCAGTTCATTTTAGATATGCCAGCTAAGCCTGATGTGATTTGTGTGCAGGAAACATGGCTCAAACCGAATGTGGAGTTTATCATCCAGGGATATGTAGGGACCGAGATGTAGGGGGAGGGGGGATGTCACCTTCATAAAGCAATGACTTCCTACAGGATGCTAGGCAGAGGTTTTGAACAGGAATATGTGGTGGTGGAGGTGTATTTGAGAGGAGGGGTGGTAGTGAACTACTATAAAGTCAGATATTGAACCTGGAAGTGCTGGAGAGGGTTGAGGGCCAGGGTAGAAGTAAGGTATTGTGGTGTGGGGATTTTAATGCCCACAACACGCTCTGGGGGGGGGGGAAACGGATGGATGGAAATTGCCAAGTGATAGAAAATCTGATATAAATGAAAGATCTGGTGTGCCTGAATGATGGCCGAGGGACCAGGATTGATGTAGCCACAGGAAGAGTCTGCCTTAGACCTCGCTCTGGTATCTAGTGTGATGGCAGGAATCTGTGAGTGGGAGGTATGGGAGGAGTCAACAGTAGGGAGTGATCAGTACCCCATAGTATCCACAGTAGCCCGGAGGAGTCAGTGGATGGAGTAGGCAGGTGGGTGTTTGGAAGGGCAAAGTGGGATCAGTTTCAGGAGCTGAGTTAGCAGGTGATGGCTCAGGTGGATAGTATGAATAACTGGGTGAGAACAGCATTAGTGGGGGCAGCTACACCTTAGAGTTCAGGGAGTAGGAACAGGGCATTTAGAGTACTGAAAAGGACGCATAACTAACAACATTTTTTTTCTTTATTTAACTGGGCAAGTCAGTTAAGAACAAATTCTTATTTACAATGACAGCCTACCCCGGCCAAACCCGGACGAAGCTGGGCTAATTGTGCAGCGCCCTATGGGACTCCCAATCACGGCCGGATGTGATGCAGCCTGGATTCGAACAAGGGACTGTAGTGACGGCTCTAGACCACTGCGCCACTCGGGAGCCCAGGCAAAGAGGTCATGTTGGCGTCGGTTCTGTGAGACCGTTGGAAGGGCAACACCTGTGAGAGAAGTATGGGGGATGATTAAGAGGATGAGTGGGGTCAGAAGGGAGTGAGATTATCCAGTGTTAATGAGTGGGGAGGATGTGGCAGTAACAGATGAGGAGAAGGCAGAGATGATGACCAAAGCGTTTGTCGAAGTGCCTAGCTCGGCAAATGTGTCAGAGGAGGGGGAGAAGGGGGAGAGAGGAGCATCCTGGAGTGCTGGATAGTAGCGAGGATGTAAATGATGCATTGAATGCACCATGGCAGAGATGAAAAGGGCAATAGGTAAGGCTGGGTTAACGTCACCGGGGGAAGATGAGGTGTTCTACGTTATGTTGGCCCATCTTAGTGATGAGGCACTGGATAAGGTTTTGGTGTTGTACAACACAGTGTGGGAGGAGGGGAAATTACCAGGCAGTTGTAAGGAGGCAGTAGTGGTACCAATCCAGAAGCCAGGGAAGGACCCAACGAGGCCAACAAGCTATCGGCCAATAGCTTTAACATCACATGTATGTAAGATTATGGAACGTATGATTACGGAGAGGCTAACTTACTTCCTGGAGAGCAGGGGGCTAGTATCGCCACATCAGAGTGGGTTCAGGAAGGGTAGGAGAACTATGGACCCAGTGCTCTGCTTAGAAGCAGAGGTCAGGAAGGCTCAGGTGAACAAGGAGACTGTTGTCACTGTCTTTTCTGATGTGGAGAAGGCGTATGATATGTGGAAGGAGGGATTGTTAATAAAGCTTGATATTATGGGGGTAGGAATGCTGTTCATCGGGGTAAGAATGCTGTTCATCGACTACAGCTCAGCATTTAACACCATAGTACCCTCCAAACTCGTCATTAAGCTCGAGACCCTAGGTCTCAACCCCGCCCTGTGCAACTGGGTCCTGGACTTCCTGACGGGCCGCCCCCAAGTGGTGAGGGTAGGCAACAACATCTCCACCCCGCTGATCCTCAACACTGGGGCCCCACAAGGGTGCTTTCTCAGCCCTCCCCTGTTCACCCATGACTGCGTGGCCAAGCACGCCTCCAACTCAATCATCAAGTTTGTTGACTACACTAGTGGTAGGCTTGATTTACCAACAACAACGAGACGGCCTACAGGGAGGTGAGGGCCCTCGGAGTGTGGTGTCAGGAAAATAACCTCTCACTCAACGTCAACAAAACTAAGGAGATGATCGTGGACTTCAGGAAACAGCAGAGGGAGCACCCCCCTATCCACATCGACGGGACAGTATTGGAGAAGGTGGACAGTTTTAAGTTCCTCGGCGTACACATCACGGACAAACTGAAATGGTCCACCCACACAGACAGCGTGGTGAAGAAGGCGCAACAGCGCCTCTTCAACCTCAGGAGGCTGAAGAAATTCGGCTTGTCACCAAAAACACTCACAAACTTTTACAGATGCACAATCGAGAGCATCCTGTCGGCTGTATCACAGCCTGGTACGGCAACTGCTCCGCCCACAACTGTAAGGCTCTCCAGAGGGTAGTGAGGTCCGCACAATGCATCACCGGGGGTAAACTACCTGCCCTCCAGGACACCTACGCCACCCGATATCACAGGAAGGCCAAAAAGATCATCAAGGACAACAACCACCCGAGCCACTGTCTGTTCACCCCGCTATCATCCAGAAGGCGAGGTCAGTACAGGTGCATCAAAGCTGGGACCGAGAGACTGATAAACAGCTTCTATCTCAAGGCCATCAGACTGTTAAACAGCCATCACTAACATTGAGTGGCTGCTGCCAACATACTGGCGCAAATCTCTAGCCACTTTAATAATGAAAAATTGGATGTAATAAATGTATCACTAGCCACTTTAAACAATGCCACTTTATATAAGAAGCAGAGGTCATATCCTACATTACTCATCTCATATGTATATACTGTACTCTATACCATCTACTGCATCTTGCCTATGTCGTTCGGCCATCGACTCAAATCTCTAGCCACTTTAATCATAAAAAATTGGATGTAATAAATGTATCACTAGCCACTTTAAACAATGCCACTTCATATAATATTTACATATCCTACATTACTCATCTCAAATGTATATACTGTACTCTATACCATCTACTGCATCTTGCCTATGCCGTTCGGCCATCGCTCATCCATATATTTATATGTACATACTCTTATTCATTCCTTTACACTTGTTTGTATAAGGTAGTTGTGAAATTGTTAGATTACTTGTTAGATACTACTGCATGGTCGGAACTAGAAGCACAAGCATTTCGCTACACTCACATTAACATCTGCAAACCATGTGTATGTGACAAATAAAATTAGATTTTGATTAGGAGGTAGAACTTACAACTGGATAAAGGATTTCATTTTTGGAAAGTCTATCCAGGTGAGGGTGGGAAAGTCACTATCAGGCAGTTACCTAACAGACACATCTTAACATCAACTGTTCAGAGGAGATTGCGTGAATCAGACCTTCATGGTCGAATTGCTGTAAAGAAACCACTGCTAAAGGACAGCAATAATAAGAAGAGGTTTGATTGCGTGAAGAAACACAAGCAATGGACATTAGACTGGTGGAAATCTGACCTTTGGTCTGATGAGTCCAAATTTGAGAGTTTTGGTTCCAACCGCTGTGTCTTTATGAGACGCAGAGTAGGTGAATGGATTATCTCTGCATGTGTGGCTCCCACCATGAAGCATGGAGGAGGTGTCGAGCAGAACAACTGTCAATTCATCAGTTGTTCTGCTCTTTGGCACACAGATGAGAGTGCTCTGAAATCAGAGTAGATAGCCATAGTGAATTTGCGAACGCTCCCTAAATTACTTGAGGGGCTGCTATGTCATAAACCCCTAAAATTCCAGAATGTAATGGATTACAATGGCAGCCTTTATGGTCAGGGAGAAATCCAAACAAGGCTAATTGGATTGAATGATTGGCAGTAGAGGTGATGCTTTTCCTGTTTTTACTTATGCAGGAAAATAAGTCAGGCATGTGATGTATCAGAAATTGTATAATAAATCTGTCAACCTAAAATATTTTCATATAATAATAAATATAGTTTATACAGGTTTTATAAAATTTTCTGTATAAATAGCCGCTACAATATATGTAAACAAAACATAAATATCTAAATTCTTGTATTCTTGGAAACCTGTGAGTGTTAGGCCTATTACATGATACAATATCAGCACTTGTTGCGTTTATAACTTGTCCTATCATCAAATTATTTGGCTGTGTATGGCTGTGGATCAACTGTATTGTTTGAATGGAATAGTAGTAGTTGATTTATTTTATATAGCACGTTTCATTACAAACATTCATCTGAATAAATGTGTGTTTTTCCATGAGGCTGGGAGAAAATGTTGCTGTTTTAATGCTCATTTCCTGTAATTTGACACATTTTGGGGCAGAAAGGAAAAAGTTTTATAGCTCATCTTATGCTATTCTACACATTGTGCCATGAGGCTGAGAGGAAATGTTGCATTTTTAAAGCTAAATAAAGAGAAAATATAGGTGTGTTGACTGGGATGAAGGACTGTGGTAAATGAACAAATGAAATGGGCAGTAGTATGGTCCATATACTGTAGCCATAGAAGCACAGTGTCATGCCTTAATGCAGTCATATTCGTGGCTTATTGGGGGTGTGGCTTTCAGTTAGTTATTTTTGGCAACCCATCCCATGAGAGTGAATCATTCTAGTTAATCTGTTATATTTAATAAAATCTTACTACCCCAGTGCGCTGCTTGCTATGAATTATATCTGATGGTTGTTGCATGTTTAGATAAAAACATTTTTTTGTTATATTTAACCTTTATTTAACTAGGCAAGTCAGTTAATAACAAATTCTTATTTACAATGATGGCCTATCAGAAGGCAAAAGGCCTCCTGCGGGGACGGGGGCTGGAATTTTAAAAAATTAAATAAAAAAATTACCACGACAAGAGAGACCAAAACACTACATGAAGAGATACCTAAGACAACAACATAGCATGGTAGCAACACAACATGGCAGCAGCACAACATGGTAGCAGCACAAAACATGGTACAAACATTATTGGGCACAGACAACAGCACAAAGGGCAAGAAGGTAGAGACAACAATACATCACGCGAAGAAGCCATAACTGTCAGTAAGAGTGTCCATGATTGAGTCTTTGAATGAAGAGATGGAGATAAAACGCTCCAGTTTGAGTGTTTTTTGCAGCTCGTTCCAGTCGCTAGCTGCAGTGAACTGAAAAGAGGTGCGACCCAGGGGACCTTTAACAGATTGTGACTGTCAGAACGGGTGTTGTATGTGGAGGATGAGTTCTGCAGTAGGTATGGGTGTACAGAGATGACCAGTTTACAGAGGAGTATAGAGTGCAGTGATGTGTCCTATAAGGAGCATTGGTGGCAAATCTGATGGCTAAATAGTAAAGAACATCTATAAATTACGTCTCCATAATCTAGCATGGGTAGGATGGTCATCTGAATCAGGGTTAGTTTGGCAGCTGTGGTGAAAGAGGAGTGATTACAATAGAGGAAACCAAGTTTAGATTTAACTTTAGCCTGCAGCTTTGATATGTGCTGAGAGAAGGACAGTGCACCGTCTAGCCATACTCCCAAGTATTTGTATGAGGTGACTATCTCAAGCTCTAAACCCTCAGAGGTAGTAATACCACCTGTGGGGAGAGGGGAATTCTTCTTACCAAACCACATGACCTTTGTTTTGGAGGTGTTCAGAACAAGGTTAAGGACAGAGAAAGCTTGTTGGACACTAAGAAAGCTTTGTTTGTAGAGCGTTTAACCCAAAATCCGGGGGAGGGGCCAGCTGAGTATAAGACTGTATTATCTGCAAATAAATGGATGAGAGAGCTTCCTACTGCTTGAGCTATGTTGTTGATGTAAATTGAGAAGAGCGTGGGGCCTAGGATCGAGCCTTGGGGCCTAGGATTGCCCTTGATTCTAAGCAATGTCGTGCTGCTATTTTTATTGACTTGGCCAAAGCTTTTGATATGGTAGACCATTCCATTCTTGTGGGCTGGCTGGGGAGTATTGGTGTCTCTGAGGGGTCTCTGGCCTGGTTTGCTAACTACCTCTCTCAAAGAGTGCAGGCTGTCTCAGCCCTTGGTGACAGGCAGTGGCTGAGACAGCCTGCACTCTTTGAGAGAGGTAGTTAGCAAACCAGGCCAGAGACCCCTCAGAGACACCAATACTCCCCAGCCAGCCCACAAGAATGGAATGGTCTACCATATCAAAAGCTTTGGCCAAGTCAATAAAAATAGCAGCACGACATTGCTTAGAATCAAGGGCAATGGTGACATAATTTTGTATCTTTAAGGTTTCAGTGACAAATCCATAACCTGAGCGGAACCACATTGCATACCCGAGAGAATACTATAAACATCAAGAAAGCCAGTCAGTTGATTATTGACACGTTTTTCCAACACTTTTGATAAACCGAGCAAAATAGAAATTGGCCTATAACAGTTAGGATCAGCTTGATCTCCCCCTTTAAATAAAGGACGCACCGTGGTTGCCTTCCAAGCAATGGGAACCTCCCCAGAGAGGAGAGACATGTTAAAAAGGTCATAGATAGGATTGGCGATGATAGTGGCAGCAACCTTAAAGAAGAAAGGGTCTAAACCATCTGAACCAGATGTTTTTTGGGGGTCAAGTTTAAGGAGCTCCTTTAGCACCTTGGACTCAGTGATCGCCTGCAGGGAGAAACTTTGTAGCGGGGCAGGGGAAAAAGAGGGAGGAGCATCGGGGATAGTCACATTAGAAGGGGTGGGAGATGAGGAAATGTTGGACGGGCAAGGAGGCATGGCAGAATCAAATAGGAATCCTGACCTAATGAAGTGGTGATTAAAGAGCTCAGCCATGTGCTCCGTGTCAGTAATAACACATCATCAACATTAAGGGACATGGACAGCTGTGAGGAGGAGGGTTTATTCTCCAGGTCTTTAACCATTTTACAGAACTAATTGGGGTTAGACCCACAGAGAGAGAATTGCATCTTAAAGTAACTCACTTTGGCCTTCCGGATAGCCTGAGTGCACTTATTTGTAATTTGCCTGAACGAGAGCAAGTCAGCCTGAGTATGCGTAACTCTGCCAGATCACGGTTGAACCAAGGGCTAAACCCGTTTTTAATTCTCGTGTTCTTTATGGGCGCGTATTTGTTAACGATGCCACTGAAAATATAAAAAAAGAAGGTCCAAGCATCTTCGACAGGGATCAAGCTGATTCTATACCAATTTACAGAGGCCAGATCATGAAAGCGAATTAAAGTTTTTTAGCAAGCGTCTATGACAAGTCAGGGCAGGTCGTTTCACTCAGGGCAGGTCGTTTCACTGAGCAGCCATTACGAACACAGGCTGTAAAACAGTGATCACTAAGGTCATTACAGAAAACACCAGACTGATACCTATCAGGATTATTTGTAAGGATAACATCAAGGAGAGTAGCCTTTTTGTATGTCCCATTTGGAACACTGACAAGTAAAGAGCAAAAAATGGGTGTGATCATGAGCATTGTAGCCTAACCACAGCAGTTTCACCCAGAAGATCCATCATTTTCCTGCCACCATACTTTGAACTGCAGAAGATTGAAGTTTGTGATTGGTTTAGTAGCGTCCGGGACCAGTAGCGTTCGTTCTCCGCTGAACAAAGTTTATGAACTCAATTGTCAAAAGAGTAGCACTGCAACTTTTAGTGCTGTTTCGTACACATAATTGTCAACAATTTCATTTGATGTCAGTCCTGTTCCTGTTGCAGAATGCTTCATAGGCTGTATTAATCCAGAGGCGAAAGAAACGCCTGTTTAGGTGAGGTGCTGGCTAGCGGAGTAGAACACTTGAAAAAGAAAAGGAGAGCCGCACACTCTTGGAGCTCAGATGCAATAATTTAATAACATAATAACCAATGTTTCAACAGACAAGATGTCTTCATCAGAGTATAATGACAAACACTGCAGGTCACTAGTTTATATAGTGTCAAAGGACACACACAGGTGTCTGTAATCATGGCTTGATATTATTGGTTATTTTCAGATATAAATAGAACATACAAAAAACATGAATGGATAGCATGCAATCATAGATACAATTTGGCTACAGGCCTACAAACATTTACAATGAATAGCAAAATCACAATCACAAGAATGACTTAAGATCTACGTTAAGGGAACAAGGGTCTTTAAATTAAAGATCCAGGCAGCCTCTCGTTTTAACAATAAATTGTCGAGGTCACCACCTCTGCTAGGTTACATGGAAAAACAGTCAATTCTCAATCCTCAAAAAAAAAAATATTGCCTAACATCAGGCCTGCAACTCTGTGGGTCAGCACCAGATAATTAAGTTCAACCCTCATTAAGTTAACAAAAAAAGTTGATTAAAAAATGCAATTTAAATACTTAAAAATAACTCAAATATTTACAATATTTAGGCTACAGAGCTCTCTGCCTAGGTGTCATGGAACCCATGGAATCATTCCACTAAAACTGGCTGGCTAGCTAACAAACATACAGTGCAGATAATCTTAAAATTCATTGTTTTACACAATATCTTTTCACCGGCAAACCATGGTCGGCAAACTCCCTTCCCAAAGTGGCTGACCTTTTATACTGTTTTAAGTAGGTTCATGTCCATTCTAGTATTCTAATTCCTAATTCTTTGGGCAGACCATAGAGAATAATGGAGGTCTCTAATGGCCAAAAGGCAGTTTTGGATGGGCAGCGCCATTGAGGGCTTCAACCATTTTAATGTAGTCAACTGGGTGGGACTTCCAACTTCATTGGCTGATCCCCTCTGGTGACCATTGGAGTCATGCCCAACCGGGTCATAAGGAGGGACCAGCCAATCATGAAGAAGAAAATAGACTTCTTCAAATTGGAGATTGCCTCAATGGCGTTGCCCATGCTGTCACAGACGCTATAATGGCACAGATACAAAGATGAGTCCTCTGTCTATCTATCTATCTATCTATCTATCTATCTATCTATCTATCTATCTATCTATCTCTATAAGGCAGACTGACATAATTTATTTTTAACTTTCAAATTGTACAAACATATACTGAAGTTGAATTATACATTCAAAACGCATATTTAGCAAAGAACATAACCAAGCACACAGGTTTAAGAAAATAATGGATACTTTATATATAAAATAATTATAATTATAAAATAAATTACAAACATCAGAGATTTTATACTGTACATTAAATTATACATATCATATCAGCTTGTATGTAAATCATGTAACTCAACTCAGAAAGTGGTAGCATGATCACAGCATAAGAAAATATATTCAGTTTCAATGTCATTCCCACAAAAGGTCATTACCCTCTTCATTGAATTTCAATCTTAAAAATTAATTTGAAGAATAAATATCATTTAGAATTTTTAAATGGTTCTCTTTGGCCTTGGGTGGTATAAGGAAATACAAATATTTTTCTTGGTTACTGATAGGCTACATAAAAAAATATAATTAATAATTCTAATAAAAAAATTATTAACTTTTAACTGTTCTGGGTAGAATTCTTTAGAAATAACTTGTCTGACATGTTTATTGTTACACTTCTTATCCCGCAAACATCATCCATCTATGTATAAACAGTACAAGGCTAGAAGGAATAGCATTTATGATTGTACAATATTGCTTAGGGCGACAAGGAAATCATATTTTATCATAAAATAATTATATCTGAGGATATTACCACTTTCATCTAAAAGATCTGTAACAGACCAAATATTTTTGTTCATCCTTTCTTCAAAGAATATGGTCTTGTTACCAGGTCAGAGGAGAAGCCCCTGACTGCAGTGTGCAGTTCGGTCTGGGCTCAATGTGTGCGGAGTCAAACGCGTTTAACCTGAACCCTTCTTGAACCTGAACCTGATTTGATTTGATTCCCGTCTCCTTCAAGGTCACCCAAGTTGAGGTTCACATCGAAGTTGTCAACAAAAGCGAATCTTAATCGAGCCTAACCTACATGGATAAAAATATAAACCATGGAAGTAAGTAAGACTGCCATTATGCATAATGTACCTTGTAATATTCATGTTATACCAGTTCAGTGGTATATTTTTATATAACCAACTACCGCACCGATGTTAGCATAGCGTTAATTAGCACCCATTTGCACTTGAGCTAGTTAATTAGCAATAGCACCCTTTTGCATGTGAGCTAGCTAATTGCTTACAATGAGGGAATCTTATTTGGTTTGTATTCAACGTGTGCCTTGCACAAACGTGTGTTTGTATTCAGTGTGTGACTGTCAAACCTCAGATGGACCAACAAAAAGGTTTTACGTTTGACTCCGCCCACATTGAGCCCCGCCCCGAACTGCACACTGCAGTTAGGGATACTTGGGGCAGACTGAAATTCCAGTCCAACGGGTCAGCAGCTGACGTCATTCTCTTGGTAACAACGTGTGTTGTGGTTGCCTAGTTGTTTAATAGCGCAATCACAAAGTTTCACTGCAAATATGCCAAAAAAGAATGGAAAGAAAGGCGGAGATAAATCAACCAAAAAAGAGAGAATTGGATTTGGAGACAAAACGTGTTTTGACGACGCATTGTCTGAAGGTGGAAAAGATTTCTACCGGTCGCAGATACGAGACTTGGAGGAACAATTGGAAAAGTGAGAGTTTCATTAGGTGGTCCGCACAGATCATGTTTATTCATGTTTAGGCTAACCTCTGATCCTCTGAATAAAAAATAATGTTGCGAGTCCACACGCACTGACGCTATCACATTATTGTTGGAACAATAGTTGGATAATATAACCACATAATGACAAAATAGAACCCATTGCCGTTACGAAAACTGCGGTGCAAGTGCGTACAATAGGCAATCAATCACGAAACGCAAACTCCGGTGCAAGTGCGTAAAATAGGCAATCAAACACGAATCAGTTAAGACTAATGTAAATCATTAAAATATGTGTTGTTTATAAAATACTGCACATTAACGTTAAAACAAAATACACCATAATAATATGAAACTAAATCATGTTCATTCCAAGCTTGTAGCCTTCCAATCAAGTTTCCATGACTGAATCCCACCCTCATCCTATTTTCTCACCTCATATTTGCAGATATCAGCACAAATGTGATGAGTTGGAGGTGCAACAGAAGGACTTCTCCTCTCAGTATTTCACCATTGAGAAGGAGAAGAAAGACATTGTGCTCTACCTGAAGCGCTCGCTGGCCCAGAAGGAGGATGAGCGCACAGACTTGTTGGAGAGACTGGTGGGACTGCAGCAGGCCAAGGATGCTGAGAAGGACTCCTTTGAGCTGCAGCTCAGTCAACTTCGCCAAGAGTTCCAGGAGAACAAGGACAAGCTCACCTCAGAGAACATGGTCCTTGGTAAGATACTAAGAACCTCGACACCATAACATTCCATCCACATGATCCGCCACCAGACTTTTATTTAAAACCAGCTCTAAAATATCTGATCACACTTTGATCATTTACAGTTGAAGTCGGAAGTTTACATACACCTTAGCCAAATACATTTCAACTCAGTTTTTCACAATTCCAGATTTTTAATCCTAGTAAACATTCCCTGTTTTAGGTCAGTTAGGATCACCACTTTATTTTAAGAAAGTGAAATGTCAGAATAATAGTATAGAGTGATTTATTTCAGCTTTTATTTCTTTCATCACATTCCCAGTGGGTCAGAAGTTTACATACACTCAATTAGTATTTGGTAGCATTGCCTTAAACAATTTAAACTTGGGTCAGATGCTTCGGGTAGCCTTGCACAAGCTTCCCACAATAAGTTGGGTGAATTTTGATCCATTCCTCCTGACAAAGCTGGTGTAACTGAGTCAGGTTTGTAGGCCTCTTTGCTCGCACACGCTTTTTCAGTTCTGCCCACACATTTTCTATAGGATTGAGGTCAGGGCTTTGTCACTCCAATACCTTGACTTTGTTGTCCTTAAGCCATTTTGCCACAACTTTGGAAGTATGCTTGGGGTCATTGTCCATTTGGAAGACCCATTTGCAACCAAGCTTTAACTTCCTGACTGATGGCTTCAATATATTCACATAATTTTCTTTCCTCATGATGCCATCTATTTTGTGAAGTGCACCAGTCCCTCCTGCAGCAAAGCACCCCCACAACATGATGCTGCCACCCCCGTGCTTCACGGTTGGGATGGTGTTCTTCGGCTTGCAAGCCTCCCCCTTTTTCCTCCAAACATAACGATGGTCATTATGGCCAAACAGTTCTATTTTTGTTTCATCAGACCAGAGGACATTTCTCCAAAAAGTATGATCTTTGTCCCCATGTGCAGTTGCAAACCGTAGTCTGGATTTTTTATGGCTGTTTTGGAGCAGTGGCTTCTTCCTTGCTGAGCGGCCTTTCAGGTTATGTCGATATAGAATTCGCTTTACTGTGGTTATAGATACTTTTGTACCGGTTTCCTCCAGCATCTTCACAAAGTCCTTTGCTGTTGTTCTGGGATTGATTTTCACTTTTCGTACCAAAGTACGTTCATCTCTAGGGAACGCGTCTCCTTCCTGAGCGGTATGACGGCTGCGTGGTCCCATGGTGTTTGTACTTGCGTACTATTGCTTGTACAGATGAACGTGGTACCTTCAAGCATTTGGAAATTACTCCCAAGAATGAACCAGACTTGTGGAGGTCTACAATTTTTTTTTTTTCCTGAAGTCTTGGCAGATTTATTTTGATTTTCCCATAATGTCAAGCAAAGAGGCACAGAGTTTGAAGGTAGGCCTTGAAATACATCCACAGGTACACCTCCAATTGACTCAAATGATGTCAATTAGCCTATCAGAAGCTTCTAAAGCCATGACAGCATTTTCTGGAATTTTCCAAGCTGTTTAAAGGCACAGTCAACTTAGTGTATGTAAACTTCTGACCCACTGGAATTGTCATACAGTGAATCATAAGTGAAATAATCTGTCTGTAAACAATTGTTGGAAAAAGTACTTGTGTCATGCACAAAGTAGATGTCCTAACCGACTTGCCAAAACTATGGTTTGTTAACAATAAATTTGTGGAGTGGTTGAAAAACGAGTTTTAATGACTCCAACCTAAGTGGAGCAGTGTAGGTAAACTTCCGACTTCAACTGTAATTGTATTACTCCTATCTGCATCCTCATGCAGCGGGTAAGCTAGCAGCTCTCGAGGAGTTCCGTGTGCAGAAGGAGGAGCTGATGGCCCACTTGGAGGGCCTGGAGGAGCAGCTTGGGAAGCAGAGACAGGAGCACCACACAGTCATCTACAGCCTGGAGAGGAAGGCTGTGCTGGACAACGACAGGTCAATGCTATTATGTTAAGAAGCCATTTGTACACTTTATGATCTGGTATGAGCTCCTGCTCATGCTGTTCTCCCTCCCTGCCCCCTCTAGACTAAAGAAGGAGATGCAGCAGCACGTGGCGGCGGTGGCAGCCGAGTTTCGGCGCGTGTCGGACAGGAAGATGCCAGAGACGACCATGAGGGCCATCCACGAGAATGTGTCTGTGACGGCCCAGCTTAGCCAGCTGTCAGACAAGAGCAAGCAGCTGCTGGAGGAGAACGAGGATCTGAGGGATAGAGAGAAGCATATCCGCAGAGAGATGGAGGTACTGGAGCCCCTGTTCAACAAGATGACCCGTAAGAGCCTCAGCAACCAGAAGGTACTGGGAAGGGATAAGGGGTGAGCGATGATTGTCATGATTGTCAGCTTGCATGATTTTGGTGTATCAACACCTCCGCATGATAATGGCAGGACCTGTCTGAAGCCTGGTTTGATTGCTGATGGGTTACCCTGCTCTACCTCTCTGCTCCTCTTCTCTTTTCATCAGGTGGTCCATCAGCTCACAGAGAAGTGTAAACAGATGCAGGTTGAGCTGGAGGAGTATGCTAGGGCTCAAGAGGAGCATCAACAACTGCAGAAGGATCATGTTGTACTGTTGGCAGAGATGCATGCCCTAAGGTCTGATGTTTCCATTCAGAATTCAAAAAGACTCCAGAGTTCCCGTTCTCTACATCAGGGGTGCACAATTCTGGTCCTGGTAAACCACAGTGTCTGCTGGTTTTGTTCCTTGTCATTCAGTGACTGTTCTCTGAGCAGTCAGTGTAATTTACTGATCAATGCCTTGGAGAAACCAAAACCAGCAGGACTGCGGCCCTGTACATCCCCACTGTACATGATTTAATTAGTATTTTGCCTGGCTAACTGACATTAATGTGTAACAATGATACAGTATATCTTATTCATGTCAGACAAAGAAATAATAATTCATTCAGCCTGTGACTGTGACATTTAAATGTCAGGTGCTCCCCTAGTCAGTTTATTGTTACATGAAGGCCTCAAATGCCAGCGACGAGTGAGAGATATGTTCAATTAACAGTCAAACTAATTCTCCCAAAATCTATTGAATTTCAATGGAACTGCATGCATGGAACTTCCTGAAAAGTATGATTCCTGTCTTTTGTTTTTAAACCAATTTATATTGAAGAACTGAATTAGTAATTAACCCCAACCTTCTGGTTTGTTCCTACAGGCAGGTGCAGGCCTCTGTGTTGGAGGAGACAGGAAGGAACTGTGCCGAGGCAAACAGGCTGGGGAGAGAGCTGGAGGAGGAGAGGGACGTGAGAGGACAGCTGGAGACCATCCTACAGGCGGCTGCATTCGCCCTGAAACAGGCCCTCATGGTAAAGAAGTGCTAGTAATAAAAATCATAGCAGTGTAAACCAAAGGCGGTCGGTGCCGTTTAAGATGAGGGGGGATTTTCTTTATGAGCATGGCTTATTTCTATTACAGCATACAGCATACTGTCATATTCCATTCACCCAGCTCAATGTAACATCAATAGGTTTAGGCTACTACATGATTCTCAAATGTCACTATACCCGGTTGCTACAATCTAACCTATGAATTAAAGTTTACAACGTAGGTGCACAGGTCGAGAGAAATTTGAGTAATCAAGGTGACAGACACTGGCACATTCAGTACCGCATTGTACAATCTTGCCTGCATCTAGCTGAACTAGGGTGTAATCATTAGTCCAACAGTTGCAAACGAGAGTTTCTATTGGACAAATTCAGGTATATTTATCCACGTTCCGTTTGCTTCATTTAAGAAAGGGTTTTCAACAGAATAGGTGGAATGAATACACCCCTGATGACACGCAAACACAGTTCACTTTCATAGCAGCCGCATGCAAACAGCATGATCCCTTTGATCGTTGCATAATGGCTTCTCTCATCTACGCGCTCTCCTCTTCTCACCTATTTCCTTCTCTTGTGGACTTCAGTGCACAACACATCAGCTGTCTGTGACCAGGCGAAAAAACCTTTCTAAGCCAATCCCTCATATCATAACTGCTAACCACTACACACAGCCAACATCGTTGTCACCATATTAGCTAAATTCAAGTCAACATAGCAACTAAAATGAACGTGTTAGTAAACTAGCTACAATCATGCAGCAGTGTACAGTTAGCAAGCAGTTTAGCAGTTACACCAGCGGGCCCCGGTGGCAATACATTTATACAACTAAAAGCTTACCTTGACTTGGAAGAGTTCCAGTGTTGGATAGCCGTAGCCAGCTAGGTCACATAGCATCCCTCTCTGTTTGAGCCGGGTGTTTTAGTAGGCTAAACTAGCTAGCTGCATTCTCTAGCTAAGTAAGTGTAATTGAAAAAAAGACAATATAGCTCCCTCTTTCTTGCTGCTCCTTCATTTTTGAAGAAATTAATTTGTATTGTCTTTCTCTCTCTTTTGAGTCAACCCCATTTTACGCACTGCAGTGCTAGCTAGCTGTAGCTTATGCTTTCAGTACTAGATTCATTCTCTGATTCTTTGATTGGGTGGACAACATGTCAGTTCATGTTGCAAGAGTTCTGATAGGTTGAAGGACGTCTTTCGGAAGTCATAATTACTGTGTAAGTCTATAGAAGGGGGTGAGAACCACGGGGCCAGAGGGCGGGCTGCCTTCTGAGAATTCGTAGGCGATCGAATAAACCCCTACTTGCTTCCATTCTGCTAGCAAACGTGCAATCTTTGGAAAAAAAAAATTGATGACCTACGCGGAACATTAAACTACCAACGGGACATTCAAAACTGTAATATCTTATGCTTCACGGAGTCGTGGCTGAATATATTATCAACATACAGCTGGCTGGTATATACGCTGTATCGGCAGGACAGAACAGCGGCGTCTGGTAAGACAATGTATGGACTATGTATTTTTGTAAATAACAGCTGGTGTACGATATCTAAGGAAGTGTTGAGGTTTTGCTCGCCTGAGGTAGAGTATCTCATGATAAGCTGTAGACCACACTATATACCTAGAGTTTTCATCTGTATTTTTCATAGCTGTCTACATACCACCACAGACTGATGCTGGCACTAAGACCGCACTGAATGAGCTGTATTCCGCCAAGCAAACATGAAAACGCTCACCCAGAGGCGGCGCTCCTAGTAGCCAGGGACTTTAAAGCAGGGAAACTTAAATCCGTCTTACCAAATTTCTATCAGCATGTTAAAGGGGGAAAAAAACTCTGGACCACCTTTACTCCACACACAGAGACGCATACAAAGGTCTCCCTTGCCCTCCATTTGGCAAATCTGACCATAATTCTATCCTCCTGATTCCTGCTTACAAGCAAAAATTAAAGCAGGAAGCACCAGTGACTCGATCAATAAAAAAGTGGTCAGATGAAGCAGATGCTAAGATACAGGACTGTTTTGCTAGGACAGACTGGAATATTTTCCGCGATTCCTCCGATGGCATTGAGGAGTACACCACATCAGTCATTGGCTTCATTAATAAGTGCATCGATGATGTCGTCCCCACAGTGACCATACGTACATACCACAACCAGAAGCCATGGATTACAGGCAACATCCGCACTGAGCTAAAGGCTAGAGCTGCCGCTTTCAAGGAGTGGGACTCTAACCCGGAAGCTTATAAGAAATCCCACTATGCCCTCCGACGAACCATCAAACAGGCAAAGCGTCAATACAGGACTAAGATCGAATCGTACTACACTAGCTCTGATGCTCGTCAGATGTGGCAGGGCTTGCAAACCATTACAGACTACAAAGGGAAGCACAGCCGAGAGCTGCCTAGTGATACCAGCCTACCAGGCGAGCTAAACTACTTCTATGCTCACTTCGAGGCAAATAACACTGAAACATGCATGAGAGCTCCAGCTGTTCCGGAAGACTGTGATCACGCTCTCCGCAGCCGATGTAAGACCTTTAAACAGGTCAACATTCACAAGGCCCGCAGGGCTAGACGGATTACCAGGATGTGTACTGCGAGCATGCGCTGACCAACTGGCAAGTGTCTTCACTGACAATTTCAACCTCTCCCTGTCCGAGTCTGTAATACTAACATGTTTTAAGCAGACCACCATAGTCCCTGTGCCCAAGAACACTAAGGTAACCCGCCTAAATGACTACCGACCCGTAGCACTCAAGTCTGTAGCCATGAAGGGCTTTGAAAGGCTGGTCATTGCTCACGTCAACACCATTATCCCAGAAACTCTAGACCCACTCCAATTCGCATACCACCCTGACAGATCCACAGATGATGCAATCTCTATTGCACTCCACACTGCCCTTTCCCACCTGGACAAAAGGAACACCTATGTGAGAATGCTATTCATTGACTACAGCTCAGCGTTCAACACCATAGTGCCCTCAAAGCTCATCAATAAGCTAAGGACCCTGGGACTTAACACCTCCCTCTGCAACTGGATCCAGGTGGTAAGGGTAGGTAACAACACATCCGCCACTCTGATCCTCAACACAGGGGCCCCTCAGAGGTGCGTGCTCAGTCCCCTGCTGTACTCCCTGTTCACTCATGACTGCACGGCCAGGCACGACTCCAACACCATCATTAAGTTTGCCGATGGCACAACAGTGGTAGGCCTGATCAATGATGAGACAGCCTATAGGGAGGAAGTCAGAGACCTGGCCGTGTGGTGCCAGGACAACAACCTCTCCCTCAACGTGATCAAGACTAAGGAGATGATTGTGGACTACAGGAAAAGATGACTGAGCACACCCCCAAACTCATCGACGGGGCTGTAGTGGAGCAGGTTGAGAGCTTCAAATTCCTTGGTGTCCACATCACCAACAAACTAACACGTTCCAAGCATACCAAGACAGTCTTGAAGAGGGCACGACAACACCTATTCCCCCTCAGGAGACTTAAAAGATTTGGCATGGGTCCTCAGATCCTCAAAAGGTTTTACAGCTGCACCATTGAGAGCATCCTGACTGGTTGCATCACTGCCTGGTATGGCAACTGCTCGGGCCTCCGACCGCAAGGCACTACAGAGGGTAGTGCGTACGGCCATGTACATCATTGGGGCCAAGCTTCCTGCAATCCAGGACCTCTATACCAGGCGGTGTCAGAGGAAGGCCCTAAAAATTGTCAAAGACTCCAGCCACCCTAGTCATAGACTGTTCTCTCTGCTACTGCACAGCAAGCGGTACCGGAGCACCGAGTCTAGGTCCAAAAGGCTTCTAAACAGCTTCAACCCCCAAGCCATAAGACTACTGAACATCTAATCAAATGGCTACCCAGACATTTTGCATTGCCCCCTTTACACCGCTGCTACTCTCTGTTGTTATCATCTATGCATAGTCACTATAATAACTCTACCTACATGTGCATATTACCTCAACTAACCGGTGCCCCCACACATTGACTCTGTACCGGTACCCCCTTCTGTATATAGTCTCGCTATTGTTATTTTACTGCTGCTCTTTAATTACTTGTTACTTTTATTTCTTATTCATATATATTTTTTAACTGCATTGTTGGTTAGGGGCTCGTAAGTAAGCATTTCACTGTAAGGTCTACACCTGTTGTATTTGGTGCATGTGACTAATATGATTTGATGTGAATATATTTAGTATAGTTTTATCTAAAAAGGACAACTTATTTTTTCAATTTAGATTATTTCTGAAATTCACTGAGGATGGTTCTCCCCTTCCTCCTCTGAGGAGCCTCCACTGGTGTAAACATTGCATGCATGTAGATAGTCTTCTATGTATTATAAACTGTTTCCTGAAGCAATTATTGTGTCATTACATTGTAGTTATGAGTTAGAATTTTGTTACTTTAGTTATAAACACTTGTGTAAAATGTTTCCACATTGAGATGAGTAATTAACACGTGGTTAGATTTACCTCACACTTGCTCACCAGTTGGAAATGTCACATTGCGATTAGTAGCACTAACGTAACTCCTTCGCCTATCCTAACAGGAGGTGCCTAAAGAGGAGGACTCTGAGGTGAAGACTCTGGTCCGGAGGAACCAAATGATGCAGAAGCTGTTGGCTGTGTTGGACAGTGCTGCTCTGCTGGGGAAAGGGCCTGCCATGAAGGACTTCATCCCAGAGGGAGACTCCCTCCACGAGCTCAAGACCGGCCCTGGCCCAGGAAGGTACTGGAGGCTGCCTACATACTGCCTTCTTGGAGAAAGCTGTCAATACAGAACTACAGCAACATAATTATTCCATAACAATTACTGTTTATTTTTTTAAGAGTTAGTACATTGTTGCCATATGGCAGGATTATCAAGAAGCTCAAGATACACTACATGGTCAACATCATCCAACATCACATTCCAAAACCATTGGCATTAATACTTTGCTGCTATAACAGCCTCCACTCTTCTGGTAAGGCTTTCCACTAGATGTTGGAACATTGCTGCGGGGACTTGCTTCCATTCAGCCACAAGAACATTAGTCAGGTCAGGCACAGATGTTGGGCGTTTAGGCCTGGCTCGCAGTCAGCTTTCTGTGCAGGCCAGTCAAGTTTTCCCACACCGATCTCGACAAACCATTTCTGTATGGAGCTCGCTTTGTCCACGGGGGCATTGTTATGCTGAAACAGGAAAGGGCCTTCCCCAAACTGTTGCCACAAAGCACAGAATAGTCTAGAATGTCATTGTATGATGGCGTAAAGATTTCCCTTCACTGGAACTAAGGGGCCCAAACCATGAAAAACAACCCCATACCATTATTCCGCCTCCACCAAACTTTACATTTGGCACTATGCATTCGGGTAGGTAGCGTTCTCCTGGCATCTGCCAAACCCAGATTCGTCAATCGGTCTGCCAGATGGTGAAGCGTGATTCATCACTCCAGGGAATGCGTTTCCACTGCTCCAGAGTCCAATGGCTGCGAGCTTTACACCACTCCAGCTGACGTTTGTCATTGCACATGGTGATCTTAGGCTTGTGTCCAGCTGCTCGGCCATGGAAACCCATTTTATGAAGCTCCCGACGAACAGTTCTTGTGCTGACGTTGCTTCCAGAGTCAGTTTGGAACTCAGTAGGGAGTGTTGCAACCGAGGACAGACGATTTTTACACGGTACGCCCTTCAGCACTGGGCAGTCCTGTTCTGTGAGCTTGTGTGGCCTACCACTTCGCGGCTGAGCCGTTGTTGTGCCTAGACATTTCCACTTCACAATAACATGGCAGCACTAGCAGGGCAGAAATTTATCGAACTGACTTGTTGGAAAGGTGGCATCCTATGACAGTGCCATGAAAGTCACTGAGCTCTTCAGTAAGGCCATTCTACTGCCAATGTTTGTCTATGGAGATTGCATGGCGTGTGCTCGATTTTATACACCTGTCAGCAATGGGTGTGGCTGAAATAGCCAAATCCACCAATTTTGGTCCACATACACTATATATGCAAAAAGTATGTCTCTAGCTCACTATGTTTCTTAAATGACATACATACTTGTCTCCTACAACCTCCTCCAGATCATCAGGGCTTCTTGGTCCTCTTCTCAAGGACACCACCCAGCTGTCTCACTTCAAGACAGGAGACCTGGGCCTCGTACCGCGACGGACACACAACTACAACAACATCCTGTCCAAGATGGGACCCCTCTCCAAGAGCACCCGCCTTCAACTGCACAGGTGATTGAGCTGCATTTTATGCTTGACAAAAATACTCTTAGATTAGGAAATGCAATGTCGTCAGTGTATATATTAATATATATTGTAACTTAGTTACAGTAGATACAGAGAGTGGGTGATTTTTTTTATTTATTTATTCATTCAATGGTCAGAAGTATGTTTTATGTTAAGTGGATTTAAAAAAAATTAAACATGTAAATAGATTTGTGTCAATGTATTGGTGACAGTAGCGCCTCTGTTTGTCAGGAAAGCCTCACCACTCCAGAAGAGGACCAGCCCATCCAAACCCTCAGGTCCAGAGAGCCTGGCTCCTCCGCTCAGGGACCCTCCCAGAGGGAGCCTGCTTTCCCCTCACAGGCCCTCTCCAACCAGGGGCAGCGCCGCTGAACCCATCCTCAGATAGGCAGGACTGGGACTGGGATTTAACCCCCTTTTAATGGGACATTTCAACAAAAAATAAATGTTGCTACATGGTTATGCTCACTTTTTGGAATGACACGACTAATGATGTTTCTTTTCCAGCCACTAGGTGGCAGGAGCAACTTAGAATATGTTGTACTGAAGCAGACAAAGACCAGACACTATAATTTTATCTCTAGAAATATAATAAAGGCTCTGTTATTTTGTGTTGTGATTTAGGTCAAATTAATTTGGAGACTAAAGCCAAACAATAAACATTAGAAATGTATACTCAAAATAATAAAGGTGAAATAAATAAAGATCAAGAAAAGAAAAAAAACGGCATACTGTAACAAAGCCAATTGTCCATCTACTAAATCCAATATGTAGTTCATGAAGTAATAAACAGAGGAAAATACTTTACAATTGCTGAACTTTATAAGGCTGACTTTACAAGGTTCAATGGTTGTTATGAGGGCAGAATGTGGGCTGTTGTACTGTACATCTGCCCATCTGTTACATTAAGTGATGTCTGGTGTTTGACATTGTCAAGGTCTCTATAATGCAAATAAACACAAAGTCTATGAGGACATCTGGTTTATCAAGTAAAAATACCTGCATTACCATTACCAAAATACCTGTCCCATACCTGCATTACCATCTGCCTTTTGAGCTTGTTAATTTATTAGGGTTTCATTTTCACTTGTTCAGACAAATAAAAGCTGTCATTGCACACCATGTACACTATACCTTTCAAATCATTTTTAGACCTTCACAAGTTCCTAGGGTAAGAGAGGATATTCCCCATGGAATATATATTTTAATAATGGAGACAATGGCAATCTCACAGAACTTTTATTGTAGAGCTGACATGACGCGCTGATTTTATGCATTATGCATTGGCGTATTGATTAAATCCTGATGCTCTTATTCTCTAAACTCTGTGTCTTTGTATCCCTTTCTGATGGATGCAATGTTTTTTTTGAAGTGACACTATGGGACCCCAGATGATGTGAAACAATGGTGCTTGTGTTTCAACAGCAGCAATGTTTACATCTTTGTCATATTAAAGCTCTGTGACTAGATGCATGTGAATAAGAGAATGTGGATGGGGACACTTCTTAGATATCTTTTTGTGAGCTCATTGCAAACATTTTGTGACTACTACCCTGTAAATGTGCAGCTGTATCGTATCTCTTTTTCACTGTCATAATTCAACGTGCTTTTCATGATGTCTTTACCCATCAAAGCTAGTTAAAAATATCTCTCCCTAAATTAATCAGTGTCTCATTTGTAGGGACATATAATTTGATGGGTCATGAGAAGACATCACAGGCAGTAGCTCTTTTTAATTGGTGTGATTTATCACCTTCCTCTGCAGTAATTCCCAGGTGAACGTACCTGTCTTCTCAGCCCTGAAAATGATTTATTTCTTGGGCCAGTGAGGTTTTGAGAATGTAGATCTTTCCTTGCTGGATCCCCACAATGTTTTGTCCCAGGCTGGGCTATTAAAATGGATCCTGCCTCATTTTGCTGCTTGGAACCACCTAGGTGCAACTTGAGCTTAAAGAAAAACAAAAGGTTTGTAGAGCTGGCCAATGTCCTCTTTTATTTCCCTTCAACAGCAGACAGATGGACCTCTCAGTTCCTTTTAAAAGGCAGTCAGGCTGCATCTGAAATGGCATCTATTCCCTATGTAGTGCACCACTTTTGTGCACATAGGGAATAGGTTGTGGGCCTTGGTCAAATGTAGTGCATTTAAAAGGTAACAGGGTTCCATTTCAGACTCAGAGCTATCAGAAGCTGTTATCACATTTTTTTCAGTGTTTTGAAGTGTTGCTGCCCTATTTTTAAAACAAATTGGTAAGCTACCCACCGTTAGTCTGGCTGACACCAAACTCGAAGTCTTCCTGATTACAGTCTGGAATGGCTCCTTTATGTTGTAGGCAAGATGCATTGATAATGAAGGGAGCTGTGTTTTTTTCTGATTGATTGAGAAAGAACCAAACACAGCCACACAGCCCCTGAGTACCGCCCCCTTCCAATACAACTGTTGAATTTTCAAATCCAAACAACGAGAGGTCTCAAAACCCCCAGGATTTTTTTTTGTTGAGAGAACCAATCAAAGCTCAATACAATTTCTGTGCGAATATTGCACCATCAACGGTCTCCTGTCTATGCCAGTGTGTAACAGCACTCCCTTGCTGTGTACCACGTGAGTCGCATCAGCCAGGCTAACCCAGTGTAGGATGCACTCAGAAAAAAGGGTTACAAAAGGGTTCTTCGACTGTCCCAATAGAAGAACCCTTTTGGGTTTCATGTAGAACCCTCTGTGGAAAGGGTTCTACATGAAACCGAAAAGGGTTCTTTAAAGGGTTGTCCTATGGGGACAGCCGAAGAACCCTTTTAGGTTCTAGATAACACCTTTTTTTCTTAGTGTGGGCATCTATACTAGATGCATGACTGGCAACTGAACTGCAGTCTACTGAGACTGAGGCATTGGCATAGCAATCAAGTACATGGTTATTTTTATACAGTGCTCTCCTGCCATGCTTCAATTATGTATGTGTTCAGTATCGATGATACTTCAATGATGCATGAGTTCAGTACAGGTTTTGATTGAATGGATCAGGGATCTCTCATAGTCTTCACTCCTTAATTATACATTTTTCAATGGCTAGTGCGTCAAGTCAGTGCATGGTGTTTGTAGCATCAGGGTTCAAAACTCTCATTGGCCCCTTATGCTGAAGATATGTGTCACTGTCAGTGTTGCTAGTACTGTAATTTGCTTTGGATAAAAGTGTCCATAATGATATTATCATTTTATTGTCAGTTGAACAGCAGCGAGGTGTGTTAGCCATCCATCCTCTTTCCCTCCCTATAGCTGCAGTCATTTCCTCTTGACCTTGAATGCCCATGAAGCGGCAGAGTCGATGTGAACATGCAGCAGCTCATCAAATATTTATACCCAGATCTAATTCAGGACTTCATGTGGTTTTCCTTTGCTTTGGGGCCAGGGTCTGTCTCTCTTGGGGTTGAGTAAAGTAAAAAGAAACAAATCTGTATGACTGCTCCAGCTTGCTTCAGAGTAAACATGGAGGAAAAAGGGACTGTTTGGAGGAGTGTATTTTATTAGATTTTTTTTTTTTATCTCCAATTCACATAAAAATCTGTTTTAAATACTCAAGTTCATTCGAAACATTGATGACCTCAATTGACTGGGAACCGCGATATCATTCACATCCCCTCCTCCCTTCCACATCAACATACTTCCTCCTTCTGTATCACATATTACAGCTTTTAATGTTACATGTAATGTGCTTACTGGCCTGGTAGCACCCCGGCCCCCCGCCCCCCCACAATGCAGTTGATGCCCTGTCATCGCAGTAGCAATCCCCTGTTGATTTAGCAGAGTGCTCTGCTCTGTTGCCTCTCTCTGTCCTGATTCCCTGATCCCCTGATCGGAACTCACAGCAGAGGTGAAGGCCAAGCTGCTGTGTAGGTATGTGGTGAGGAAAGGCTGGGAGAAATTCTACAGTGAGTTGTGATAAAAAATAAATAAATAGGGTGACAGTGAAGGTGACACTGATAAAGAGAGAATGAGCGAAATGTTTGTGTCAGAGAGAAATGAGAATGGGGGTAGAGAGAGATGGAGAGGAAGAGAGAGAGGCAGCAAGAAAGAGAGGCAGTGAGAGAGGGAGAGAGAGAGGGAGAGAGGCAGAGGGAGGAATGAAGCTAGGCTAATCTCTGACATCTGGATGGGCTGTTCAGTGTTGTTGTTATTAGTTGTGTCACAGAGTTTCTAAATCCAGAGGCGCAACATCGCGAGACATCCGGGATCACTTGCGAAGCAGACCAAACAGCAGGCCGGGGTTTGGGGTTTGAGAAGTCAATGAGAGAAGTGAAAAATCCAACTGGGCACAGACGTCAGTTCAACGTCTAGTTTTGATTTACATTTGGTTGAGTTGTCAACTAATGTGAATTCAATGTTAACAGTCCCAGCAGCCGGACAATTTTCTCACGGCTTCTGGAAGGAAATGCTGTAGCAATGCTCAACCGGTGTCGCTCATTCAGCCGACAGAAACTTTCAACCGGTTTTCCCCATTAAGCAGCGGGTCGGAGTCAGAGGACGAGCCTTCTCTGGTCTCTATTCCTCCCGTTACGGGGTCTGAGACGCCGAGGCCTCCCACCATTAGCTCTGACAAATTGAAAACTCTAGTCATTGGCGACTCCATTACTCGCAGTATTAGACTTGAAACGAATCATCCAGCGATCATACACTGTTTACCAGGGGGCAGGGCTACCGACGTTAAGGCTAATCTGAAGATGGTGCTGGCTAAAGCTAAAACTGGCGAGTGTAGAGAGTATAGAGATATTGTTATCCACGTCGGCACCAACAATGTTAGGATGAAACAGTCAGAGGTCACCAAGCGCAACATAGCTTCAGTGTGTAAATCAGCTAGAAAGATGTGTCGGCATCCAGTAACTGTCTCTGGCCCCCTCCCAGTTAGGGGGAGTGATGAGCTCTACAGCAGAGTCTCACAACTCAATCGCTGGTTGAAAACTGTTTTCTGCCCCACACAAAAGATAGAATTTGTAGATAATTGGCCCTCTTTCTGGGACTCACCCACAAACAGGACCAAGCCTGGCCTGTTGAGGAGTGACGGACTCCATCCTAGCTGGAGGGGTGCTCTCATCTTATCTACGAACATAGACAGGGCTCTAACTCCTCTAGCTTCACAATGAGATAGGGTGCAGGCCAGGCAGCAGGCTGTTAGCCAGCCTGCCAGCTTAGTGGAGTCTGCCACTAGCACAGTCAGTGTAGTCAGCTCACCTATCTCTATTGAGACTGTGTCTGTGCCTCGACCTAGGTTGGGCAAAACTAAACATGGCGGTGTTCGCCTTAGCAATCTCACTAGAATAAAGACCTCCTCCATTGCTGCCATTATTGAAAGAGATTGTGATACCTCACATCTCAAAATGGGGCTACTTAATGTTAGATCCCTCAATTCCAAGGCAGTTCTAGTCAATGAACTAATCACTGATCATAATCTTGATGTGATTGGCCTGACTGAAACATGGCTTAAGCCTGATGAATTTATTGTGTTAAATGAGGCCTCACCTCCTGGTTACACTAGTGACCATATCCCTCAGCGCATCCCAAAAGGCGGAGGTGTTGCTAACATTTACGATAGCAGATTTCTATTTACAAAAAACAAAAAAACAACGTTTTCATCTTTTGAGCTTCTAGTCATGAAATCTATGCAGCCTACTCAATCACTTTTTATAGCTACTGTTTACAGGCCTCCTGGGCCATATACAACGTTCCTCACTGAGTTCCCTGAATTCCTATCGGACCTTGTAGTCATGGCAGACAATATTCAAATATTTGGTGACTTTAATATTCACATGGAAAAGTCCACAGACCCACTCCAAAAGGCTTTTGGAGCCATCATCGACTCTGTCGGCTTTGTCCAACATGTCTCCGGACCTACTCACTGCCACAGTCATACTCTGGACCTAGTTTTATCCCGTGGAATAAATGTTGTGGATCTTAATGTTTTTCCTCATAATCCTGGACTATCGGACCACCATTTTATTACGTTTGAAATCGCAACAGATAATCTGCTCAGACCCCAACCAAGGATCATCAAAAGTCGTGCTATAAATTCTCAGACATCCCAAAGATTCCTAGATGCCCTTCCAGAATCCTTCCACCTACCCAAGGACGTCAGAGTACAAAAATCACCTAACTGAGGAACTCAATGTAACCTTGCGCAATACCCTAGATGCAGTCGCACCCCTAAAAACAAAAAACATTTGCCATAAAAAACTAGCTCCTGGTATACAGAAAATACCCGAGCTCTGAAGCAAGCTTCCAGAAAATTGGAACGGAAATGGCGCCACACCAAACTGGAAGTCTTCCGACTAGCTTGGAAAGACAGTACCGTGCAGTATCGAAGAGCCCTCACTGCTGCTCGATCATCCTATTTTTCCAAGTTAATTGAGGAAAATAAGAATAATCCAACATTTATTTTTGATACTGTCGCAAAGCTAACTAAAAGCAGCATTCCCAAGAGAGGATGGCTTTCACTTTAGCAGTGATTCTTTCATGAACTTCTTTGAGGAAAAGATCATGATCATTAGAAAGCAAATTACGGACTCCTCTTTAAATCTGCGTATTCCTCCAAAGCTCAGTTGTCCTGAGTCCACACAACTTTGCCAGTACATAAAATCAAGAGAGACACTCAAGTTTTTTAGTACCATATCTCTTGACACATTGATGAAAATAATCATGGCCTCTAAACCTTCAAGCTGCATACTGGACCCTATTCCAACTAAACTACTGAAAGAGCTGCTTCCTGTGCTTGGCCCTCCTATGTTGAACATAATAAACAGCTCTCTATCCACCGGATGTATACCAAACTCACTAAAAGTGGCAGTAATAAAGCCTCTCTTAAAAAAGCCAAACCTTGACCCAGAAAATATAAAAAACTATCGGCCTATATCGAATCTTCCATTCCTCTCAAAGATTTTAGAAAAAGCTGTTGCGCAGCAACTCACTGCCTTCCTGAAGACAAACAATGTATATGAAACGCTTCAGTCTGGTTTTACACCCCATCATAGCACTGAGACTGCACTTGTGAAGGTGGTAAATTACCTTTTAATGGCGTCAGACCGAGGCTCTGCAACTGTCCTCGTGCTCCTAGACCTTAGTGCTGCTTTTGATACCATCGATCACCACATTCTTTTGGAGAGATTGGAAACCCAAATTGGTCTACATGGACAAGTTCTGGCCTGGTTTAGATCTTATCTGTCGGAAAGATATCAGTTTGTCTCTGTGGATGGTTTGTCCTCTGACAAATCAACTGTAAATTTCGGTGTTCCTCAAGGCTCTGTTTTGGGACCACTATTGTTTTCACTATATATTTTACCACTTGGTGATGTCATTCGGAAACATAATGTTAACTTTCACTGCTATGCGGATGACACACAGCTGTACATTTCGATGAAACATGGTGAAGCCCCAAAATTGCCCTCCCTGGAAGCCTGTGTTTCAGACATAAGGAAGTGGATGGCGGAAAATGTTCTACTTTTAAACTCTGACAAAACAGAGATGCTAGTTCTAGGTCCCAAGAAACAAAGAGATCTTCTGTTGAATCTGACAATTAATCTTGATGGCTGTACAGTCGTCTCAAATAAAACTGTGAAGGACCTCTGCGTTACTCTGGACCCTGATCTCTCTTTTGACGAACATATCAAGACTGTTTCAAGGACAGCTTTTTTCCATTTACGTAACATTGTAAAAATCAGAAACTTTCTGTCCAAAAATGATGCAGAAAAGTTAATCCATGGGTTTGTAACTTCTAGGTTAGACTACTGCAATGTTTTACTTTCCGGCTACCCGGATAAAGCACTAAATAAACTTCAGTTAGTGCTAAACACGGCTGCTAGAATCTTGACTAGAACCCCAAAATTTGATCATATTACTCCAGTACTAGCCTCTCTACACTGGGTTCCTGTTAAGGCAAGGGCTTATTTCAAGGTTTTACTGCTAACCTACAAAGCATTACATGGGCTTGCTCCTACCTATCTTTCCGATTTGGTCCTGCCGTACATACCTACACGTACGCTACGGTCACAAGACGCAGGCCTCCTTACTGTCCCTAGAATTTCTAAGCAAACAGCTGGAGGCAGGCTTTTTCCTATAGAGCTCCATTTTTATGGAATAGTCTGCCTATCCATGTGAGAGCCGCAGACTCGGTCTCAACCTTTAAGTCTTTATTGAAGACTCATCTCTTCAGTAGGTCCTATGACTGAGTGTAGTCTGGCCCAGGAGTGTGAAGGTGAACGGAAAGGCACTGGAGCAACGAACCACCCTTGCTGTCTTTGTTCCCCTCCACTGGGATTCTCTGCCTCTAACCCTATTACAGGGGCTGAGTCACTGGCTTACTGGTGCCGTGGCGGAGATCTTGTGGGCTATACTCGGCCTTGTCTCAGGATGGTAAGTTGGTGGTTGAAGATATCCCTCTAGTGGTGTGGGGGCTGTGCTTCGGCAGAGTGGGTGGGGTTATATCCTGCCTGTTTGGCCCTGTCAGGGGGTATCGTCGGACGGGGCCACAGTGTCTCCCGACCCCTCCTGTCTCAGCCCCCAGTATTTATGCTGCAGTAGTTTATGTGTCGGGGGGCTAGGGTCCGTCTGTTATATCTGGAGTATTTCTTCTCTTATCTGGTGTCCTGTGCGAATTCAAGTATGCTCTCTCTAATTATCTCTCTCTTTCTTTCTTTTTTTCTTCTTCTCTCTCTCTCTCTCTCTCTCGGAGGACCTGAGCATTAGGACCATTCCTCAAGGCCTACCTGGCCTGATGACTCCTTGATGTCTCGAGTCCACCTGGCCGTGCTGCTTCTCCAGTTTCAACTGTTCTGCCTGTTTTATGAACATTTTAAAATCTTGTCCATGTTCTGTTATAATCTGCACCCGGCACAGCCAGAAGAGGACTGGCCACCCCTCACAGCCTGGTTCCTCTCTAGGTTTCTTCCTAGGTTTTGGCCTTTCTAGGAAGTTTTTCCTAGCCACCGTGCTTTTACACCTGCATTGCTTGCTGTTTGGGGTTTTAGGCTGGGTTTCTGTACAGCACTCTGTGACATCAGCTGATGTAAGGGGGGGCTTTATAAGTACATTTGATTTGATTTGATTAAAGGCAACTGCCGACTGACTGATCTACAAATCACCTTGCATCATAAATAACTCCTCAATAATATTTGGAAATCAGTCAATTTACCCGTGATACATCACCCTTTTGATGATCTCGAACACGGCCAATGACATCACATGATTAGTTGGACTAGACATTTCATACCTGTCTACACTGACAGTTCAGGCTTTTGAGTTTTAATTTAGCTTTTGATAGAGGAATATGTCATGAAAATGAACTACATACAGACATACATTTTAAGAGCCTGGAGATACTGCTGCTATTGACTTCAACAGAAATCTTGACAGCTACGATAAAGCCAGACAGTATCAGCCAGGTGTGTCTGCAGAAACACTCGGTGCTGGTGTGTGAAATCACACACTACAGGATAGGATGAAACATATTGCACTTCTATATACTTTCT
Organism: Brachymystax lenok tsinlingensis; assembly: GCA_030435695.1. Classification (NCBI taxonomy): domain Eukaryota; kingdom Metazoa; phylum Chordata; class Actinopteri; order Salmoniformes; family Salmonidae; genus Brachymystax; species Brachymystax lenok. The sequence goes on along the minus strand of CM059819.1, from coordinate 71,046,898 downwards.
TTTTCACCTCCTTTCGTAAGTGTTGAAAATAGCTGTTCCTTGTCTAGTCTCCTACAGAACACTCAGATGGTCCTATACGGTTCCTATAATTACAGTGTTTAGTATTGAAAGATTTAATCATAGGAGTTATTATTTTTCGGACATTGTATACACACAACATTCCATAAACTGTAGATATGAAGGTGTGATGTGACTTGATTAATACCAGAGACACAACTACCTGTGTATCTATGCACTGCAATGTGTCCTGTCTATACGCATTGTCAAACCCCTGCATGTTAGCTGATCTTGTTCTGCGGTGCAATGGCTGTCTCACCTTGAGGTACACCTGCTGCTGTCTGACGCAGGTTGAGAACACGTCATACTCCCTCCAGCCGAGCCTTCTGCTGATGGAGCTGAACCACAAGCAATCTCACAGCACTGAAATGAGACCCTTCTATAGCACAGTACACTACTATCATATGAAACAAGATACTATTATAATATGACAATTGAAAACCATAACGTCTAGCACAGTGACTCAACCAGTCATCGGCTTTCAGTGTATGAATGATCCGACACTGGAGATCAAGCAAAGAGCAAACTATTGATTATTTGTTTCTTGATGATATTGCAGGCTAAGAGTCATCATCACCAATGCCTGTGTGTGTGTGTGTGTGTGTGTGTGTGTGTGTGTGTGTGTTTGGAGGTGATGCACACAGGGCTTAAATTATCAGCTGCCAAAGTGAGGCCAATAACTCATTCTCATAATCAGAGTGTATGTGAAACGGGTGTGCAAGAGACTCTCAGCCTCAAACTATATACTAATGGTTGTTATTTAACAAACTGTATAATTATGCACGTAACATGTTTTATTGGCTTGTTCAAGGTTGTGAATAATTCCCACTGTGAAATATTGGGACAAAAAGCAAGCCCCCACTATCATATAGGCCTAGTCCAATTCTCCAAGGCATAATTTGCTTACCAAATGCAGTCATATGTCTTGCGTTTTAGCGCTGAAGAATCCTAACGCGCGTGCGCAACTATCCCGCTCTTCATTGCTGCTGCGCTCAGTGAGTGCGGCTGACAGTTGTGACCAAAAGACAAGCGTGTGCTTTCGGGTGCTGAATCCACGTTGTCCCAAACCGAGATGAAAACGGAGTTGGTTGTGCAAACACGAAGTACTACCAGTAAAATTATACCATTGAAATATTTGGGATGTGTTACCTTGGCTTGGTTCAAGAACTGTAACTATGTAAGTATTTACTCAATGCCAAATTTTGCTTGAAATAGCGCAGACAAGGATGCATATCCTGCTGCACTGTTGGTCAGCAGTGCTGCTAGCAACTTAAACAAGGCAGCATGCAAATTATGAACGTTTTCTAAACATGATAGGTAGCTACTTGTTATTTCCGCTTTATATGACATGCACTCTTCTGGATGTTTTTTTATTTTATTTTCTAATGACGTTCAGTGATCTAATCATTGATGTCTGTCAAGGTAGGAAGCCGTGCCATTTAGCTAGTTAACGTAATATCACAATTCAAAAGAAGGATTGTCAGAAACAAATTGAAAAGAGGACGACATGAAGTTTTTGGAAATTTTTATTTCCACTTGCGGGTGAATTAATGTATAAGTACATCTGTCATATCCATGCAACTTAAAGTAATTTAAAAAATATTTAATAATGAAATGAATGTACATTGAAAAAAATTATTGCCTTTCTGTCTAATTTACAGGTATGTAATGTCAGATTTGTTGTTGTTGTTTAAAGGCGGTCTAAGCAAAATAAAAGCTATTTCAATCTCTCTCCTGTCACCACGCTATCAACAGCTGAAAAACAACCTCATGGTGTTGCTGTTTCAGGTTGACTGGTCTGGTGTGCTGTACAATAGTGGTTCCCAAACTGCAAGGGGTCGGCAGGGGGGACATTTATTTTTTTATTATTATTATCTCCATTTACTCCTGAAAGTTGTAATAGTAGAATGCACAAGGTACACTTTCGAAATTGGGTAGTGCATCATACGTTTTCTTGTCATTGCAGACCTTCGAGAGCTATTTATAACTTTATAAGAAATGTATAGATCATCTTGCCCATGTCTGCAAAATAAATTTTGCTCTTTTTTTTTTTTTGTCCATAGATGTTGCAGTAATGTTTGTCACTCAAATAACACACAAACACACATAAGACATGGCAAAACTGCAACATTTTATCTGCACCCCATGACAAAATGTGTAGAATTGCATTAAATGACCTTTAAACCTGCAAAATGTTCTCTCCGCCAACATGATGTGTGAACAGTTTGTGTCATGAACAGTGCTTGTGCCCTTGGAAATATATGTGGTGTGCGTGCAAAAGGGGGCTACTACTAGTTTGATTGTAGCCATTAACAATCACCCATATTAGTAAACCTAAGGAACGATATCAGCAAAATGCCTGTGATAAGTGTTCGTTATAGTCGGTGTCGATAACGTTTGTTTTATCGTCCCAGCTTTACCGCAGAGTAAGCAGCAGAGTGCACAGACTGTAGCAGGTACTGGTCCTTGCCTATAGAATGGAAACGGTAACCGGAGCCTAATTTCCTACGGCTCCTTGGCCCAGTCAAGATAAACTAAACGGGCATAGAGTGCACGGCTTGTAAATGAGAAGTGTGTGAGTGACATTTTGTTTTGCAATTAGTGTTATGTGTCTTGTGTATACAGAATACACCACTGTTTTCTCAACCACACATCTAACAGTGAGGCTACTGTCAACAGTGCCGTGGCGGTGATGCAGTTTTTGCTTGCCAGTCTTTTTGGGTGTTACTTTTTCATTAATAGGAGAAGCCATACATTCCATTGATCAAGGGTACATCTACAATGACCACTAAACCATCTCAATGATCCTGTTTTATTTTCAATCCTTTTTGCAATATGTGATGGGTTGTCTGTTTGTGGGTGTGCATGGTTATACATTTTGAAAGCACCCAAATTCCCTGCTATCAACATATTCCAGTTTTCCATGCCCAAGGCTCCACTGCTCAGAAGGGGATGTTTTGGAATTCAGTCGCTTCATAGCCTAACTGTTAAACTGAAACCATATCTGCCTCAGCTAAGTGTTGGCAGTCATCAAGGCTTAATCGATGGAATGTTCTCTCTCTGACTTGATGGGTAAGATGTCTTAAGATATTATTGCTGAATTGCTGTTTTGTATCGCCTCTTACACACACACACATCTTTGAAGATTATTGTTGGGTGGCTGAATCCCAGACATCAAAGACCATATCCCATAATGACTAAACATTTTCATCACTAGGTGTGCTCTTATAGACATGACCCCTTCTACTCTCCACACAGGGAGGAGGATGGCCTGAAACAAGAGTGTATATGGTGTGGAATGGCAAAGTCTTACTTAGAACACTCATTTGGCCTTGTCTGATTATATGTGCTTTACCCAAAGAGACGGCAGCATTGAATGACCTCGGGGCTTCTTTCTTCCTCAACTATTTAATGTGCTATGAAAACAGTTTGAGTGTGGGTGGGCAGATTATTCTCTACTGCACCTATAAGAGGTTTGCAATGCATTATCATGCTCAGTTTGTAGCTACACTACTGGCCAGTAGCTACATTGTTTACCAAATTCCCAAATGAAGTCCCATATAAAGGCTAGAACTCGATTTGCCTATTGTTACTGTCACAATGGTAGGCTAGGTTTGGAGCAGGTGTGGGGATAAATAGGCCTACCTGAGGTGATGTCAAACCTCCGATAAACAAACACCAGCTAGCTATGCCTCGACAGACTCTTTCCTTTGTTATCCTCACATGTCTTCTTCAGCACTGTAATGTACTGCTCATGAAGTCTGCCACTAACTGTTTTCAGCCTCACTGACAGGACCTTCAGAGCCAAAGAGGCTTTTTTACTGACTGTTTTACTGGCACTGAAATATTCATGCCAGCGTTTTTTAACAGGCACAACGTTCTCTTCTTTCACTGTGTTTTGAACAAGCACCAAGAGGCTCTCCTCTTTCTGACACATTTAGCTCTCCCTTCAGCTCTCCCATGGAGGACTTTCTAGGTCCCTTGGGGTAGTCACTGACTCGCTGGTTGCTGCAGGCTAGTTAGTTGGAAGGTTTGGTAATGGTGGTGACAGTGGTTGAGTCTTTTACCTCTGCACCAGTTAAGTGGTAAAGCTATGTGTGCAGGGGTTTAGACACGCATACATAATCCAGAGTTGTTGTTGTAATGATATCCCCCCAAGGTTGGCTTGCTGCTAGTCCAATGGACTTGGTGGATAATAGTCTCACAGATGGTGAATCTGAAGCTCTGAATTGGCTTCTATCTTGAGGTCTAGTAGCCTATATGTAAGCTGTGCTGATTCTGTCCACTTGATCTGCATGAAAGTTGTGTGTTTTGGGCACAGATTCATCTATGGTAGTCTCTCTGCCTTGTCTATGTAGGCCTACTTGCACAGTTTGCTGCCCGTTTGCTCTCTGTCCTCCCCAGTACTGTCATCAGAGCCAATGTGGCTCTGTCTGATGAGGTGTAGTGGATGGGACTGTGATTGCTGCTCACTCATGCATGGGAACATGATGTTTCCATTACCTGGGAAATAGACAATGATAGCTCTCAGGTCAGGACAGGTGTACTCTGCTGCAACTCCTATAGACCCAAACCCAACCTGAACATTCAGATTTCTTACTGTGGTGTGTGTGAATAGGAAATCAGCTAGGCCTGAAATGAGGACACGAGCGCACCCACACAAACATGCATACACACGCCCTTTCTGAGCTGCTTTTAGGAACAGACTTTGATAAGAGCATTGTACGTATGCTGTATGCCTACAGCACATCAGTTTTCTCATAGATCCATTAATGTATTAACAAAGGAATAATCCTAAATATAAAATGTGTTTTCCTTTTTAAGCCGACATTTCATAACAGATGCAGCTGTTTGTGCAGTTCCCATCAGGGACGCGTTGCCCAGTCGGAAACAGCGGGACTCCATAAATACGCTTTTGAGAACAGATGAAACATTTGAGGGAACCACACCATCTTCTAGGCCAGTTGTTTCATTCAAATTAACATGCAAATTAAGTTACATTACTATAAGAATAGACAAAACTGTCCTCAAGTAGCCTGTACCTGAGTGGACTGGAGAGCCCTTGGGCAGATGGTTTTGCCTTTGGAGAAGGAGACCTACTGTGTCTCCTTAGACCGCCTGTGTCACTTTAGACTACTTTATCAATCTTGTTGAATAAGAGCAGTTGTTAGGTAACCAAAATGGAGAGCGCTATGCCTTGCTCGCTGCTCAAATTGTGTACCACTTAGCCTAATCTGTTTTTTTTTTTTTAAAGCAGCCAGCTGTGTCTCTGTTACATAAGGGCCAATTTCCCAGACAGATTAAAGCTTCCCCCCCTGGACTAAATTGCACTAAATTAGACTACATCAAGATACTTTAGAATTGTTGGTTTCATGAACATGGATTAGGACTTTGTACTCTTAAGTCCAGGAATTTGACTAGTCCACATTTGCAGATTTGACAATTTAAATCTTTTTTTTGTCCAGTTCAATCTGACTCCAGGACTGTGTGATCCAAGGTTAGTTCTGGAATTGGCCTAAATCATAACTTTGAAATCATGATAACAATGTGATTTACTAAGTGAGAAGTTGACATTGTCATACATCAAATGTTGAGCGACACACCATTTGAAGTGGATAGCTATAGGCTAAATAGGCCTTATTCAGTGAGCGCTCGTCTGTCCTGGCCAGCAACATGGTGCAGACAGAATGTCATTTGGAAGAAGTCCTCTGCCAACATAAAACCCCAGCTCATAAAGTCTACTGAAGTGAAAATGACCTAAATAAACACAACCCCAAAATAAACCTTCCACAAATAGAGGACAGGAAGGGGAAGAGCAGACAGGCCACTTCTCTAAAAGTTGGAAATGAGGCTACCTGAGCAGTGTTGATGGGTTTTAGATTTCAAGATCCTACACCATTTGCAACCCTGGACCGGAGTACCTCTCTGACGATTTGTAAAACGCAAACACATTCTAACTGTTCTGATTGGTCCCAGAAACTGATGAATTGGGCCAGAGCCAGAACACACGTGGGGGCAGCAGGTAGCCTAGTGGTTAGAGCGTTGGACTTGTAACCGGAGGGTCGCAAGTTCGAATCCCCGAGCTGACAAGGTAAAAATCTGTCGTTCTGCCCCTGAACAAGGCAGTTAACCCACTGTTCCCCGGGCGCTGAACATGTGGATGTCGATTAAGGCAGCCCCCCGCACCTCTCAGATTCAGAGGGGTTGGGTTAAATGTGGAAGACACATTTCAGTTGAAGGCATTCGGTTGTACAACTGACTAATAATGGTGACTTTGACTTTTGACTTTAAAGCGCCATTTTGAGAATTCGGCATTGGCTTTGATACTCTGATTGGTTAGAGATTATCCAATCGCTAATTACTTTGTTTTGTACAATTCTCCTCATTTTGACATCACAACAACTAACTTCAGTGATTGCAGTCTGAAGTATCAGACTGAAGTATGTAGCGAACGACAGAGCAACGGAAGAATTCCATTTGTCGTCAGGCAATACAGTGTGCTAAATGCCTATCATTGTATCCCACAGCTTTTTCCCCAGCTGTGCTGATTTACCCGTATCTCTGCCACGTGGGACACGAGCTAGCTGAAGGGTCAGAGTTGACTGCATGAGGAGGCAGAGTTAAGGGAACCTGGTCCTGACCTAGACCACACCCAGTCACACTTCTAGACCAGAGGTCTGTGGTCCTCGCCTCTAGAGATGGTGAGTGTTCTCTGTCTGTGTGTGTGTCTGAGGAGCTATAGGAGGACAACTCATATTGGCTGGAATGGATTCAATGGAATGGTACCAAACACATGGAAACAACATGTTGGACTCCGTTCCATTGAATCCATTCCAGCCATTACAATGTGTCAGTCCTCCTATAGCTCCTCCCATCAGCCTCTGGTGTGTGCCTGTCTGAGTGCGAGGATGTCTATCTTTGTCTGTGGCTATATTGTATGTTTGGGTCTGACGATCTGTGTGTATGTTTCTGTATGTCAGGTCTTGCATAAAGACCGGTTGTTTGAGAGGAGAGGGAAAGAGACAGAGGTGATGTGTAATGTATGTGTTGTGGTTGTTGATGTGCACCCCTCTCTCTGATATAGAGACATTCAAGTAGACATGAAACTCATTTATCTGTTTTGTCCAATCATAAGCATGCATCCCTGTGCAGAATATATAATGCAATCCTCTCATTGGCTGATAACGTCTTTCTGTTTCACATGCTGATTGCGTTGATCTGGCTCTCCTCCACGCACACAGCTCCCAGACACTTCAGTCACTCGTCTCGGTCTCTTTTGAACTGATGCTTTTGAACTGCTGCACAGCCAGGACAGTTCAATTGTAACACAGTAACCTCAATTAGAAACAATAATTAATTTGATAATCTTTGCTTTCATATATGCCACTTTTGCTCTGATCACATCGTAAGCTCTATTTTGCCATGTGCGCTGTCCATTCATCTGCGAGTTGCAGTTGCCTTTTCTGATTGGAAAAACAAATGCTTTTCGCTTAAATATTAGGAGTACAGTAATACTTCTGGCATTGTTGGAAGGCTCATATTCTACCATTTTTTAAATGAAATCAATGTTATTTACCCCCCTCCGACGGTTATTATGGGGAGAAGATCGGAGCTAAATTTAACCAGTAGGCTTTATATCCTATAGCCTATGGTTAATGTTGGCTGGCATTGGTTACAATGTTGCCAGTTAAGGTATACGAGGCGATAATAGGCTGAGTGTGTGCACATGATGCAAGTAAGAGGTCAATATCAATTATTTAATGGGGGAAAAAATGCACTGACTAAAACTAGACAGTAAATAACTAAAACAAAGAATGAAATTACTCATATGTGACTAAGACCAAAGTATATTTTAAGACTTAAATGAAGACTAAAACTAAATCTAAAATAGCTGCTAAAAGTAGCCCTTTACACCCGTATACGGGATGAAAATTGGAGATTTGGGTACTGATAAGTGCCACAATAGTAACGCATTAGCTGTATAGGAACATTATATAAATTACGTCAGCGCTCAGGCAGTGCGCTTCACGTCGCTGCATGGGTTTTGACTGTCAGCCGTTCTGAACTTGAGCACCGCACGCGATAATAAGTTGCCCCCATCTCTCCCGCTAATTGGGCAACTTTTGCAAAAACAATTGTCTGCGTGTGGAAAATGCTGTAAATTAAGAGGCCTCGATGTATTTTGAAATATGTTACGTTGAGTATTATAATAAATACCTGCTTTGATGTCATACAGTGCCTTCAGAAAGTATTCATACCACTTGACCTATTCCACATTTTGTTGTTGCAGCTGGAATTCAAAATGGATTACATTTATTTTTCTTCTTACCAATCTACACACAATACCCCATAACAAAGTGGGAAACATTTTTTGGGGACATTTTGGCAAATTTATTGAAAATGAAATGCATAAATATCTCATTTACATAAGTATTCACACCCCTGAGTCACTACATGTTAGAATCAATCTTTCTAAGTCCCCCTAAGATTGTGTGTGTGTGTGTGTAGGCCATTGATTATATAAAAAAAGAAGCTATTTATTCCATGTTAAATTCAGGCTGTAACACAACAAAATGTGGAAAAAGTCAAGGGGTGTGAATACTTTCTGAACGCACTGTACAAGCAAGCCAAACAGTCCAAATGTGCATATAAATGTTCCATATAAAACTAATGTCATATACAGTGTCAATGTTTATGATCACTATGTTTGATGTACAGTTACAAGATGACATGGCGCCATACCTTGGGTTGTTCTGAACAGAATGTTTTGTCTATTTGTGAAAACTTTGTCACGGAACACACACCTGAATGTACTTATGACTCCTTTCTATGTGCACCAGAATAACAATCTGTTTGTCTGAATTGCCTTGTTAAAGTATAACACTGTAAGATTTTATAACTTCGCTGGTCAGAACAAGCTTTCAAATGATGCCCACTTGACCCAGATTGCGATTTATAATGGGCCATTTTTGGATTGCTTAAACAACAGTAATTGTGTAATTACGGGGATTCAGGGTTCTGTTCCAAACAAAACAACTACAAGTGTGCTTGCTCTAGTTCCTCAACAGCACAGCTAGGAGAGCTCAAAAAAGCACCTTATAGTTGAAGACTCTTCTTTGAGTCATAAATGTGCATTGCAATTACTTAGGAACTGTGCACACTTTGGAGAGGTGTGTGTGTGGCCACTTAGAGACACCAGTTAGTCCTCTTAAGACAAATAATTTGAGTATGTTACACCTACAGTACCCCACATTTTCCAGGAATATTCTCATCTTACTTAGGGATGTGCATCTTTCCCTTTCAAGACAATTCGATACATGGGCTCTGATACGATAAAGGAACGATATGTTTTAGTTTGAAACAATCCGGGGGGTGGGAGGGGCAGCAATATCATCTGTTTTTTGTCCCCCCACTTTGGTTCTGAATTTACCAGGACCCACTAATTAACTTGTCATTTTTGCAGATTAAGTGTTTGAGCTAGTAATGTATCCATTTTATTGTTTACAAATGAGCTATGACATAGCCAATGAAAAAAAAATATATATATACACAGTGCATTTGGAAAGTACTCAGAACCCTTCACTTTTTCCACATTTTGTTACGTTACAGCCTTATTATAAAATGGATAATTCTTATTTTTTTTAAGTCTAAATCAATATACACACTACCTCATAATGACAAAACTAAAACAGGTTGTTTTGAAATTTTTGCAAATGTATTAAAAATAAACAAACAGGTACCTTATTTACATAAGTATTCAGACACATTGCTATGAGACTCGAAATTGAGCTCAGGTGCATCCTGTTTCCATTGATCATCCTTGATCTTTCTACAACTTGAATGGAGTCCACCTGTGGTAAATTCAATTGATTGGACAGGATTTGGAAAGGCGCGCACACACCTGTCTATATAAGGTCCCACAGTTGACAGTGCAAAAACCAAGCCATGAGGTCAAAGGTATTGTCCTTAGATCTCTGAGCCAGGAGTGTGTCAAGGCACATCTGGGGAAGGGTACCAAAGAATGTCTGCAGCATTGAAGGTCCCCAAGAACACAGTAGCTTCCATCATTCTTATATGGAAGAAGTTTGGAACCACCAAGACTCTTTCTAGAGCTGGCCACCCGGCCAAATTGAGCAATCGGGAGATAAGGGCCTTGGTCAGGGAGGTGACCAAGAACCTGATAGCCACTCTGACAGAGCTCCAGAGTTCCTCTGTGGAGATGGTTGTCTTTCTGGAAGGTTCTCCCATCTCTGCAGAACTCCACCAATCAGGCCTTTATGGTTTAACTTCTCAAGGACCAGTGGGTCGCTAGCGGGCTCATTCCGACACTACCAGGTAAAATGTAAAGCGCCAAATTCAAAATCCCAAAATGGAATTATTAAACATCCACCAATATACAAGTGTTCCATACTCATCAAAAGCTATGTTTCTTGGCAATATCACAGCGTTGTCAGATTTCAAAAAGGCTTTACGGCGAAAGCAGCACATTTCATTGTTTGAGGCTAGCACCTCACATATTTTTCCAATAGCCATGTATCGATTAGCCATCATGGCACACACATAACACATTTCACAGCGAAAACAAATCAATTACCTGTTGAAGAACTTCTGCTGAGGTCATCCTAAGTGTCCAACGAAGACAATCCATGGTTCTTTTGTTAGGAAAAAGTAATGTATTTTATCCATAAATCCTCCATTTGGTTCGCGCGCTATCAGAAACGGCAGCCTCCACTAGTCCATTGAAACGCAGCGCGAACTCGTTCATCTTATACCTATAAACTTGTCCAAGAACAATCAAACACAGTTTTAAATGTATCCTTAGGAACACTTTTACGTATATTTACTATTATAAATAAGCCGGAATATAAACTGATCGATAACGACGATAAAACAGACACTCCGTGACTTCTCGCAAGGCCACGGGAACTATTCTCATAAAGAGGGGACTTCATTGTTTGGTCTTTTTCTCTGCTCTAAATTCATACAAAATGGAGGAAAACACCATCTCGAGGCTGTTGACATCATAAGGAAGCGATGTGTACTGCATTCATATGCCTATATATGGTCATTTTCAATAGGGGAGGGGTTCCCAAATGAGCAATGTGTCAAAATCACTTTTTCCAGGACAGAAATTCCTCGGGGTTTTGCCTGCTATATGCGTTCTGATTCACACAGACAAATGGTTAACAGTTTTGGAAAATTCAGAGTGTTTCCTATCCAATGGTACTAAATATATGCATATCCTATTTTCTGGGCCTAAATGGGAGGCATTTTACTTTGGGCACGCCAGGCTCTCCAAAACGGTCACCTCATGCACTGCTCCCAAAGAAGTTAATACATGGATCCTGGACTTCCTGACGGGCCGCCCCCAGGTGGTAAGGGGTAACAAAGGTAACAACACACCCGCCACGCTGATCCTCAACACGGGGGCCCCTCGGGTGTGTGCTCAGTCCCCTCCTGTACTCCCTGTTCACTAATGACTGCATGGCCAGGCACGACTCCAACACCATTAAGTTTGCTGATGACAACAGTGGTAGGCCTGATCACCAACAACGATGAGACAGCCTGTAGGGAGGAGGTCAGAGACCTGACTGTGTGGTGCCAGGACAACAACCTCTCCCTCAACATGATCAAGACAAAGGAGATTATTGTGGACTACAGGAAAAGGAGGACCGAGCATGGCCCCATTCTCATCTACGGGGCTGTAGTGGAGCAGGTTAAGAGCTTCAAGTTCCTTGGCGTCCACATCACCAACTAACTAACCGCCCAAGCACACCAAGACAGTCGTGAAGAGGGCACGATAAAACCTATTCCCCCTCAGGACACTGAAAAGATTTGGCATGGGTCCTCAGATCCTCAAAAGGTTTTACAGCTGCACCATTTAGAGCATCCTGACTGGTTGCATCACTGCCTGGTATGGCAACTGCTCGGCCTTCGACCGCAAGGCACTAGAGTGGGTAGTGCGTACGGCCCAGTACATCACCGGGGCCAAGCTACCTGCCATCCAGGACCTCTATACCAGGCGGAGTCAGAGGAAGGCCCTAAAAATTGTCCTGCCACTCTAGTCATAGACTCCAAGAGGCTCCTAAATAGCTTCTACCCCCAAACAATAAGACTCTTGAACAGCTAATCAAATTGCTACCCAGAACGCTTCTGCTACTGTTATCTATGCATAGTCACTTTAACTCTACCTACATGTACATATTACCTCGACACCGGTGCCCCCACACATTGACTCTGTAGCAGTACCCCCTGTATATAGCCCGCTATTGTTATTTACTGCTGTTATTTAATTATTTGTTATTCTTTTTATATATATATATATATTTTTTTCTTAACTGCATTGTTGGTTAAGACTTTGGGCACGTCAGTCAGGCAGAAATGGAGAAAAAAGGACCCTAGCCTTAACTTCTTAAGGGCTTGTAAGTAAGCAAAAAAAACTATTGAATCCATTTTAGAATAAGGCTGTAACGTAACAAAATGTGGAAAAAGTCAAGGGGTCTGAATGATTTCCGAATTAACTGTATGTTGCAAAGATTTGGATTTTACCCCCATTTTACCCTCCAAGCTTTTCTCCTCCCGCTTTGGCCATGCAGTGCGCCTCGCAAAGTGACTGCTGTTCTCGTTTATAAGATGATTAACGTTACCCTGTATATCTACAAATGACCATATACACCGATTTGTAAAACGAAATAAAAATATATTGTAAGCCCCGTCAGCAGGTAGCCTATAGCCAGATGAGAGTTGTCTCCGGTAACTTACTTTTATTCCTGTAAAAAAAAACTATTTTCAACAGCACAATAACCTAGGAAATTGCATAGGTTGTAACTCAAATAATAAAGTCTAATATTGCGCAAGCCATTTCAGCATTTGAACGCTGAAGGTGACGAAGATGTACAAGACCAGGAACAGGCCACCTACCTCACATGTGTCAGGAAGCCAAAAAAATTATTTGTAGATCAAGGACTGTCAACACAGTTACATGATTAGTTCAACATTGAAGGAGAGGAAGCAGTTGTCACAAAATACGAGGTATTTTCGGGAGGTGGAACGTAATAAAAATGAATCGGCGATTCGTAACGTTTGAATCGATTTTCTGACCAATGCATGCTACATTTGGATCGGTTTGGTCTCCGCGGACCGATGCAGTCAACTTTAAACATTTGAATCGGGACCGATACGTATCAGTGAATTGTTACACGCCTAATGTTACAGTATGTACCCACAAGTATTGTCTGATTTTGTTATCAACAAATGCGGCAAAGTTCAGTAAATGTAAAATCAACAGTAATGATTAAATTCAGTCTTGTCACGTGAACTATTGTCCTCAACTTTGGTCTAATATTTTTCCCATAATCACCAAACTCTTCCCTTTCTATTTCTACCATGATTATGCATATGCTTTTCATACTTGTTCTGTAAGAAATATAATTTGTCCCTATCCATATAAGCCAAATTTCATGAGTGTAAAGCATTAAAAATGATACAGATGGGGAAGTCTGTCAGTATGTTTCCCATGCCAATAAAGCCCATTTGAATTGGATAGAGAGGGGGGGAGAGAGAGATGGAGAAGAAAATAGAGGCTAACCTTTTGGCTCAAAGCTCCACATGGTGCTCTCTACTGTGTACAGTTAGGCTCGCAAAACACACACATTAGCTGATGCAGCTTATTTCTAGGGAAGCACGCTATCCCTAAGAACATGTCGTAATGTTAATATTGTATAGAACAACATTGGCTTTGTAAGTAGGACAAATGGAAATATGCAGCAGCACTTGTTGCTAGGAGGTGTTACTGTCAAGTATATGCAGTGTAAGATGGCTTGTCTGGCTCAGCAAACACCTAACTGTAATTGGCAAAGTCATTTGGAGTTTTTCTTCAGACTTTTTACAAAGGATCATGTTCTCAATGACTTTGTTCTTCCTTCCTCTCAGAGGTCCATCCGATTGTTTGCCAACGACGACCGCCACGTCATGGCAAAGCACGCCAACATCTACCCTTCGCCAGAGGAGCTGGAGGCTGTCCAGAAGCTGGTGTCCACCGTGGAATGTGCCCTCAAGCAGGTATCAGATTGGATGGACAACCTCAACGCCTCCCTAAGCAAGGCCCCGACCCCCACCACCAGCGACGCCAAGGATGTTGAAGAATCTACCGGCACCCGCAGCACCACAAAGTGAGTCTTCTCCCATCTTGCAAAAGCTTTAGACACTCTACATGGTAGGTTTTAACAAAGCAGTTATACATTTACTGCAACCTATGTTCTGGTGAAAATGTATAGGCTAAATCAATGTAATTTTGAGCGTCTGAAAGCAAAACGTTTTAGTAAAAAATGGCATCCTTAGAAACTAGTGTTATGTGGCTTATTACTGCTCTGCTCTATCCTCACCAGGCCCCAGAATGCGTCGATCCTGTGTGGGGTTATGCGTGTTGGTCTTGTGGCTAAAGGCCTCTTGGTTAAAGGAGACATGGACTTGGAGCTGGTCCTGATGTGCAGAGACAAACCCACCAAACTACTGCTGTACACTGTCAGCGCCAACCTGCCAGTGCAACTACAGGTCTGTTTTCACTCAAGCATTTTACATGAGAAAACTAACTAACATTTTAAAATTGGTGGTATGGCGCATTATCCCAAAATGTTTACAATTTTCCAATGCGAGTTCAGAATACTACTATTTTAGGTCGTGCAGTGCAGATCTGAGCCTACCACCATTGCTTTCTGTAATATAGTGCAGACCTGACTACATCCACCACTGCTTTCTATAATATAGTGTAGACTTGACTACATCCATTACTGCTTTCTATAATATAGTGTAGACTTGACTACATCCATTACTGCTTTCTATAATATAGTGCAGACCTGACTACATCCACCACTGCTTTCTATAATATAGTGCAGACCTGACTACATCCACCACTGCTTTCTATAATATAGTGCAGACCTGACTACATCCACCACTGCAGTCTCTAGTGCATTGCAGAGCTGACTACTGTACTGTACATGGTCTCCTCGTCCTCCCCATCAGCCAGTTAAATACCGCTTCAGCCTGCTGTGAAGGTTATCATCAAGGGACGATTCCATTAGCACCTTTCGGCTTCACAGCACAAGGGGTGGAGAGAGGTTGTCACAGAAGTAGAGCGATGATGCATTCTTCAAAGAAACTAGCTACAAGACTAGATAATACACCTGAATCCTTCTCCCTTTGAACATAATCACTACTAAATAAAATGCCATGCATAGAAAATCGAATTGGAAGTTTCTTAGTATGATGCCTATAAAGTTGAAACATTAGTAATATAATAGTGTGTGTGATGTTGAACATGCCACAGCTGGCTTATGATCTGCCTCAACCCTGGTTGGTTTCCCTTTTAGACGCTGACAGAGGACAAGTATGAGGTGCGGTCGAGTGTGTCGGAGTCAGCCATCCAGGTGGTCAACACCAACAACCCCAAATTCACCCTGAAGATTACCCTGTCCTCTTTGGCCATGAGAGACAAACACACTGCCACAGACCAAGGTATTTACCCCTTCTGTTTGTCCTTGCCATGAGATGTTTTTTCTGTCTTATTTAACCTTTTTAATAGAGTTTAAAAGTACATTATGTTGTCTCCAGCTGAAACAGTTTTATGTTTTAATTATCTGATAGTCATACATTCAAATCTTTAATTCCTTAAAGATGTACACAGTAAAACCTTAACCCTTATTTCCGTTGTGGTCCTCTCCTTAAATTAGCAAGGCAGAGTTGAGAGAGGGAGAGGAGGGGGTGCAAAGGAAAGAGGAGGGAGACGGCAGGAATGAGAGTAGTACAAAGCAGAGGTGAAAGATAAGTGGAACGGGGTGTGGAGAAAAGAGATAAGGGAGGGTGATTGAGGAGCGTTAAAAGCGGACAGGAGGGGGTTGGAGGTGGTCAGGAGAAAGGGGAGGGGACGGGAGGGAAATGAATCTGTTAAGTGTCTCTGTGGTAAGAGCTGGAAGCGTAGCTCCTTTGGGATACAGCCAAGTGTAAAAAGAGCAGTCTTTGCTCAGGTTTCTCTTACAGCGTTCTGTCTCATCATTCTTGTCTAACAGAGAGTCAGGGTGTTATTTATTCCTTGCCCAACATCCAGTTAGTGGGAAACTGGAGACTGAGATGAGTGCTTATGCTGTGGTTTTTAAAAAAGGGAATGAATGAAAGGTGAGTCAGACGTGAAGAGCGGCCATTATCTAACACCTATTGTTGTGTCAACCCCACAGGGGGAGACTGAAAGAAAGGTTTTCAGCATTCTGTACAAAAGATCGTTGCAGCATAAATATTGCATTGAGTGTTCAGTGTAAAATACTGGAGCAGATCAATTCTAGGAGAGAAAGAGTTTGTCCTCAGCCTCCAAATAATCCACACAGCACAAGCAAAGAAGTAACCAATACAATATGCCAGCACAAGTTCTCCGGCAACCTCTAGTTTTGGGGAACAACCTGAGCGGAACATTGACTGACTATACTGTAGTTTGGTCTATCCATAGAATTTAAATTAGGATTATATTTCTAAGGTTCCATCTGGCCTCACAACTAGTTGTGGTACTTACCATAGCATCCTCAACCCTGAGGAAGGCACATTGCCCCGAAACAGTTCTCTCCATTGAATGTTTGGGAGTATATGTGCAAATGTCTATATTTTACCACAGCACTCCAGCCCAGCGTCTGTGGATTATTAAACCTGGGAGCTGCGGGCTGGGAGCCAGCCTAGCGACGAGGCCCAGCGCAGGACGCCCGGGTACAAGGGGCTCCCCCTTAAACCACTCTGTCTAGCCCTAGACATGGCTCCTCTCCCCCTTCTGTTCACTGTACTTCTCTTCACTGGTTTACTGTATACCATGAAATTCTGGTCAATGTCCATTTCAGAGCTCACCAAAGACAGAAACTGGTATCCAACTGCCTTCTTAACTCCTGATATTAACCATATTTTGTCATTCGTTGAAGACTGGTGGTCTATGCCCATTGATATTTGAGGCCTCTCTCTAACGTTGCAGTTGATTTGCTCAGAATGACATCCCATAACTTCATGTTGTAAAGTCAGTGGTATTAATTTTCTTTGGTTTTTGGTCACTAATAAAAATCTAAATTTATGACGTGTGGGAGAGCTCATTGGGGTTGTCTTATTGGAATGTGGTACTTATGATTGATGGCTTCTTCATGACCTGCCGCTGGTGGAGAGCATAGGAAGGGCTCATGAGGTTCCATTTGCCCGGTTTCTTGGACAATCTCATTGCCGCAGAAAATATCACCAAAAAATCCCTGAGAAATCCTGAAAGGACTGAGATTTAGTGTGTATTCAGTGCCTCTATTGTCCTATTTATGTCCTTGCAGTCCCTGGGCCAAGATCCTTAGCAGATGTCTGTATTTTATTTCCCAGATCTCCCCTGGCTCAGACCATGAAGGCCCTCAGTCTAATATTAGGAGGTGGGACATGGAATGACCCTGTGTTGTGATACGGGTTGACTCTGGCCTGTGTCGCTCATTGGCTCGTCTGTTAGTCCTCCCACCTCTTCCAACCTGTTCAGCTTTCACAATGGACTCTACAGCAATGATCTGCAAAACCACACACAGAGTGCTCTTACAAACCCTTCCGTAAATACAGTATACTGCTGCACATGGCTACTAGCCATACATTTGAAATGGCCAGTGTGGCCACTAAATTAAAAAGCTAATGATCTTAGAACAAAAATTTGCCATTTAAAGAAATCTGAAAAGCAATTTGATTTCCAACTTGCTCTGTTCTCCCCCAGCTCAGTAAACCAAGCAAGGAATTAACATTTAAAACCTAAAAATAAGTGGATCTTACTGTCCAATTTCATTAGTCGACATTGGGACAGATTTTCCCGCAAATATTTATATCGATGGTCGGAGTCAATTATCCATCAAAAAATACAATTACTAATTCTAAAATAAGAGGTACGACCTAATATAATTACTGCAGAAAAGGCATTTGATTTTGTGGAGCGGGGCTATATTTTTGTACCTTTTTTTGAAATGGCCAGTATCAGTTGTGGTTCTAGCTGTAGGCCAATATACAGTAGATGTTGTAATTGAATGTGAATTCCATTGCCAATTTGCCACAGTAATTATTTTGGGGAGATGGAGAGGTTCTCTATCTAAGCTCGGAGTTCTTTAGTGTGGTCTGCAGTACGTTTGCCCGGCCCAGAGTAATCACGTCCTAGCTCACTTTCTTTCCAGGGTGGCGTCCTCACTCTGTTTATGTTCTATCGTTCTGCCATTGCTAATTATTTTCTCCCACGGCTCAGTTCCAGCCATGGCACGGCAGGGTTGATCCCACAGGAAGCCAGTGTGGAAACTCTTTAGTAAACATCTGATCAACCTGCAAGACAGAAAATACTAGCATGGCATCCTACTACAATACATGACAAACTAATTGAATTATGACTAAATTCCAATTTGACAATTTCAATTCAAAGGCTTTCCAACTACTTCTCTAAACATCCTATAGTTACAGAACTAATCTCCAGACATTATCCCCTTACATTCTTCCCATCTAAAAGTCTGTTGTGTGTCCTGAGATGTGGCCATGCTCTCATTTTCGTTGTCCTGCACTGAACTGACAACACACTATTCTGGTGGTGAAGCCATCTCAGTGCCACTGATCTGCATCCAGACTGAGTGTCCATCTGGCAGGGCCACAGCAGAAGCTTTCACTCACATTTACTTCTGTTACAGTTCTCTCAGCTTCTGTCAGCTTCTGTGCAGGAGGGGAAAAAAATCATAAACGTTCAAACTCAAAAATTTCCCCTCAACTCATTCTATCAGATCAGTGGGATGCTAATTATAGCCGGCCACCCTACTTGCCTGTGTGTCGGTCCTAAATGACAGCCTATTCCCTAAACGTCTGTGGATACATCCTAAATGGCAGCCTATTCCCTAAAGTGCTCTACTTTTGACCAGTGCCCGCATGGGTAATAGGGTACCATTTCAGATGCAGTCCGTTTCTGTGTGGCAGTCTTTCTGAAGGTCCCCTAGGCGAACACAATGCGTGTCCTCATTCTGTCCCTCTCTCCAGAGGAAGGCGTAGAGGAGCTTGAGGTGCTGGATGGGCGGCAGTGCCAGGCTGCCCTGGCAACACTCAGACACACCAAATGGTTCCAGGTGGGACGTCTGTTCTGATTTCATGGTTTGATATTCAATTCATATCTCATTCAGATAGAACAGTTTACTCCCTGGGAGATATCTGGGGAACATTAAATGGCTGAGGGGAGAGTGGGCTAAGTTTAGAAATGTTTTACATTCACCATCACTGCGTCAAGGGATTCTTTCTAACAAATATATATACATATATTTCAGGATGTTTTGTATCCCTGGAAATAAGCAGAATGAATGTTAACATTATAGTTTGTAAAACATGCTTGTCCAAAAAAGTGGTCTCTTGGCACCACTTACCCCAGGTATGGGGTAAGTTTAAACCGCCTACAAATTTCTGTACTGAGTGAAATATTAACGCTACCTTTTTACAACCATGTCCATCTTTATTTCCCAAACACAATTCAACACAGTCACAATTAGATTTTTGTAAATTTTCATAATTTTAAGCATTTTTAACACCGGCTTAACACCTAACAAACACTTAGTTATTTTTTAACACTTAAGAGGCCCTGTTATGGTTTCCTACAAACAAGGCTGGCTCAACTTACCCCTTTGGCTCAACTTACCCCACTCTCCCCTAATATCCATTGTATGACTGAAGGGTTCAGTAATCCTTTTGGTAGACTGTACATTGTTTTTAGCATCACTGGACTTTGTCTTGTCTGTCCCCCATGTAGGCCAGAGTGACAGATCTGAAGTCGTGTGTCATCGTCATGCGTATTCTCAGAGACATGTGCAACAGACTAATTGTGTGGGAGCCTCTCAGAGGATGGGTAAGTGGTCCAGGAAGAGGTGTGTGTGACAGGGAACATCATGCATCTTTTTCTGTGACAGAGAACATCATGCAGCTCTCTCTTTCTCTCTCTCAGCCCATAGAGCTGATCTGTGAGAAGGCCATTGCCACCTGTAACCGGCCTCTGGGGCCCGGAGAGGCCCTGCGCAGGGTCATGGAGTGCATCGCCTCAGGGATCCTCCTCCCAGGTTAGTCACAGGGACTAGGTTTTATTTCCAGGTCTCCCTGGGAAAGAGGTATGCATTTAATTGGAACTTTCTGGTTAATTAAAATTTTGACTTGCCTGTTTACTAGCCCAGTAAGCCCAGCTTTTGAATGTTGATTTTGACTGCTGTTCCAGATGGGCCGGGAGTTCACGACCCCTGTGAGAGGGAGCCAACAGACATCTTATCAGTGATCACTGGTCAACAGGCGGAGGCTATCACTCACAACGCACAGGTGAGACACCTTAACAATACATCTACAATACTGTAAAGTCAGATGTGTATACAGCTGAAGTAGGAAGTTTACATACACTTAGGTTGGAGTCATTAAAACTTGTTTCTCAACCACTCCAAAAATTTCTTGTTAACAAACTATAGTTTTGGCAAGTTGGTTAGGACATCTACTTTGTGCATGACAAGTAATTTTTCCAACAATTCTGTACAGATAGATTATTTCACTTATAATTCACTGTATCACAATTCCAGTGGGTCAGAAGTTTACATACACTAAGTTGACTTTGCCTTTAAACAGCTTGGAAAATTACCGAAAATTATGGCATGGCTTTAGTAGCTTCTGATAGGCTAATTGACATAATTTGAGTCATTTTGAGGTGTACCTGTGGATGTGTTTCAAGGCCTACCTTCAAACTCAGTGCCTCTTTGCGTGACATCATGGGAAAATCAAAATAAATCTGCCAAGACTTCAGAAAAAAAATTGTAGACCTCAAGTCTGGTTCATCCTTGGGAGGAATTTCCAAATGCCTGAAGGTACCACGTTCATCTGTACAAACAATAGTACGTAAGTATAAACACCATGGGACCACGCAGCCATCATACTGCTCAGGAAGGAGACGCGTTCTGTCTCCTAGAGATGAACGTACTTTGTTGCGAAAAGTGCGAATCAATCCCAGAACAACAGCAAAGGACCTTGTGAAGATGCTGGAGGAAACGGGTACAAAAGTATCTATATCCACAGTAAAACAAGTCCTAAATCGATATAACCTGAAAGGCCGCTCAGCAAGAAAGAAGCCTGCACATCGGGACAAAGATCGTACATTTTGGAGAAATGTCCTCTGGTCTGATGAAACAAAAGTAGAACTGTTTGGCCATAATGACCATCGTTATGTTAGGAGGAAAAAGGGGGATGCTTGCAGGCTGAAGAACACCATCCCAACCGTGAAGCATGGGGGTGTTAGCATCATCTTGTGGGGTGCTTTGCTGCAGGAGGGACTGGTGCACTTCACAAAATAGATGGCATCATGAGGAAGGAAAATTATGTGGATATATTGAAGCAACATCTCAAGACATCAGTCAGGAAGTTAAAGCTTGGTCGCAAATGGGTCTTCCAAATGGACAATGACCCCAAGCATACTTACAAAGTTGTGGCAAAATGGCTTAAAGACCACAAAGTCAAGGTATTGGAGTGGCCATCACAAAGCCTTGACCTCAATCCTATAGAAAATTAGTGAACAGAACTGAAAAAGCGTGTGTGAGCAAGGAGGCCTACAAACCTGACTCAGTTACACCAGCTCTGTCAGGACGAATGGGCCAAAATTCACCCAACATATTGTGGGAAGCTTGTGGAAGGCTACCCAAAATGTTTGACCCAAGTTAAACAATTTAAAGGCAATGCTACCAAATACTAATTGAGTGTATGTGAACTTCTGACCCACTAGTAATGTGATGAAAGAAATAAAAGCTGAAATAAATCATTCTCTGTACAACTTTTCTGACATTTCACATTCTTAAAATAAAGTGGTGATCCTAACTGACCTAGGATGGAATTTTTACTAGGATTTAAATGTCAGAAATTGTGAAAATCTGAATTTAAATTTCTTTGACTGTGTATGTACATTTCTGACTTCAACTGTACAAAGAAATGACACTGCTCTCTTCATTGTTACCTTCCCCTAGCATTGATTGGATGATGAGGTTTATTTAAAGCGGGCTACGGCCACTCCAGAGGCCCAGTCCAGGTCTATAGTTAGATCAGTGCTGCTGAAGCACTTCAGACTCGACCTCTACAGCCCCTTGGAGCTGAGGAGAGGAGACTGACGATGAGCCCACTAATGAGCGTGGGAAAGCACTCCCGGCACACCAGCAGTGCTTAGTGCTTCTTACTACATGAAACCCTTCTAGACTGCCCCTGGCCCTGAGCAGAATGCAATGTGATGGTATAGGGAGGGTAGAGGAAGGTGAGGATCTCTCCATTTCTCGCTCCAGGCAGGATGAAATCTGTTCGTCCTTGCACTGTACAGTAAGTGGAGGTTTTGTGATTTGTGAATCTGCTCCCAATGTAAAAATTCTCTCCAAACCCCAAAAATCACTAAAGGACATCGACCTCTGTGTAAAGGTGAGACACCCACAGGCCTCACAAGACTCGTCTGAAGGTCCCTGGTACTAGTTCAACATTTATGGAATCACTGTGTATACAGTTGAAGTCGGAAGTTTACATACACCTTAGCCAAATACAGTTAAACTCAGTTTTTCACAATTCCTGACATTTAATCGTAGTAAAAATTCCCTGTCCTAGGTCAGTTAGGATCACCACTTTATTTTAAGAATGTGAAATGTCAGAATAATAGTAGAGAGAATGATTTATTTAAGCTTTTATTTCTTTCATCACATTCCAAGTGGGTCAGAAGTTTACATACACTCAATTAGTATTTGGTAGCATTGCCTTTAAATTGTTTAACTTGGGTCAGATGCTTCGGGTAGCCTTGCACAAGCTTCCCACAATAAGTTGGGTGAATTTTTGGACCATTCCTCCTGACAGAGCTGGTTTAACTGAGTCAGGTTTGTAGGATCCTTGATCGCACACGCCTTTTCAGTTCTGACCACACATTTTCTATAGGAGTGAGGTCAGGGCTTTGTGATTGCCACTAACACCTTGACTTTGTTGTCCTTAAGCCATTTTGCCACAACTTTGGAAGTATGCTTTTGGTCATTATCCATTTGGAAACCATTTGCCACTAAGCTTTAACTTCCTGACTGATGTCTTGAGATGTTGCTTCAATATATCCACATAATTTTCCTTCCTTATTATGCCATCTATTTTGTGAAGTGCACGAGTCCCTCCTGCAGAAAAGCACCCCCACAACATGATGCTGCCACCCCCGTTCTTCACGGTTGGGATGGTGTTCTCTGGCTTGCAAGCCTCCCCCTTTTCCTCCTAACATAACAATGGTCATTATGGCCAAACAGTTCTATTTTTGTTTCATCAGACCAGAGGACATTTCTCCAAAATGTACGATCTTTGTCCCCATGTGCAGTTGCAAACCGTAGTCTGGCTTTTTTATGGCGGCTTTGGAGCAGTGGCTTCTTCCTTGCTGAGCAGCCTTTCAGGTTGTCGATATAGGACTTGTTTTACTGTGGATATAGATACTTTTGTTCTGGTTTCCTCCAGCATCTTCACAAGATCCTTTGCTGCTGTTCTGGGATTGATTTGCACTTTTTGTACCAAAGTACGGTCATCTCTAGGAGACGGAACGCGTCTCCTTCCTGAGCGGTATGACTGCTGCGTGGTCCCATGGTGTTTAGGCTTGAGTACGTTTGTTTGTACAGATGAGCATGGTACCTTCAGGCGTTTGGAAATTGCTCCCAAGGATGAACCAGACTTGTGGAGGTCTACAATTTCTTTTCCTGAAGTCTTGGCAGATTTTCTTTTGATTTTCCCATGATGTCAAACAAAGAGGCACTGAGTTTGAAGGTAGGCCTTGAAATACATCCACAGGTACACCTCCAAATGACTCAAATGATGTCAATTAGCCTATCAGAAGCTTCTAAAGCCATGACAGCATTTTCTGGAATTTTCCAAGCTGTTTAAAGGCACAGTCAACTTAGTGTATGTAAACTTCTGACCCACTGGAATTGTGATACAGTGAATTATAAGTGAAATTAACTGTCTGTAAACAATTGTTGTAAAGATTACTTGTCATGCACAAAGTAGATGTCCTAACTGACTTGCCAAAACTATGGTTTGTTAACAAGATGTTTGTGGAGTGGTAGAAAAACGAGTTTTAATGACTCCAACCTAAGTGTATGTAAACTTGTTCATCAAATTCTTCTTTTTCCTTTTTTTTCCAAGGGATCTTTAAATTCTAAATCAAATAGCAAAATTATCCATGGTAGGACCTTGTTAAAACAATTCCATATAGCTTTAGTAGTACCCCGGCTTAGACTCTTATAGGTTAAATACACACAATAGATGTTTACATTTAATTAATCAGTTGATTACGTCCTAGTAGGTATTTCTAGCATCATGCTTTCCTAGAGGAGTTGTGGGTGTGTGACTAGTTTTGTGCCCTCATTCTGTGTGGTGTTTCATACTGTGTTTCTGCTGTGTGTTTCAGCATGCCCTTCGTCTCCTGGCCTTCGGACAGCTTTATAAGGTTCTGAATATGAATCCTCTCCCTCCAACCAAACTCTTACACAGACTCTCAGGGTCAGACAAAAAAGGTGTGTGTGTGTTTACACTTGAGTGTATGTGCTAGTGCGTTAACTCAGGTGGTCTCTGCTCTCCTGAATCCGTACTTTGTTCCACAGGAACCTGTCGGAAAAGGCAGCATGAAGATGGACACACTGACGGACAACTATTCAAGAAGATGAAACACAACCTGATGAGAGGTCAGATTCACTGTTGCTCTGGCTAAACTTCTCTGAATCCTTATCCTCTCTACTCAGCCTGGAGAACAACTTGAAGTAATGTAGATGCATAGTCTTTCTAAAGATCAGCCTATGCACGTTGACCATACAAGAACTCTAGAATAGAATGCTGGTACATTCCAGAATGTCATTACTCAAAAACAGCATTTTGAGTGGGTTATTCATCCCATACCACCTCTCACCCACCCCTCATGGCTAGTACGGATGTAATTAAATCCCCCCTCACTGTGACACCAATCCCACAGGGCTTTAATCTCCCACAGTTCAAAGCAGGGAGTTGAAATGCACTGGGGATTAATCCCCCCTTCAGGCAGTCTCACACACAATTATCTCTCTACCTCTCTCAGGAAACCCTACCTACATTACAGGACACCCAACCTACAGTGCACTCGAAAGTATTCACACCCCTTTTTCCAAATTTTGTTACATTACAGCCTTATTCTAAAATGTATAAAAATATTTGTTTCCTCAATCTACACACAATACCCCATGATGACAAAGTGAAAACTGGTTTTTAGACATTTTTGCAAATTTATTACAGTTTAACAGAAATACCTTATTAACATAAGTATTCAGAACCTTTGCTATGAGACTCGAAATTGAGCTCGGGTTAGGGTTATCCTGTTTACACGTGTGCCAAGCTTGTATTTTTATTTAACTAGGCAAGTCAGTTAAGAACAAATTCTTATTTACATTAACGGACTACCCCGGCCAAACCCTAACCCGGATGACGAAAGGCCGATTGTGCGCCGCCCTATGAGACTTCCAATCACGGCCGGTTGTGATACAGCCTGGAATCAAACCAGGGTCTGTAATGACGCCTCTAGCACTTGCTGCCAAAGGTGCTTCAACAAAGTATTGAGTAAAGGGTCTGAGTACTTATTGAAATGTGTTTTTTTTTTTTTTTTTTTTATACGTTTTGCTTTGTCATTATGGGGTATTGTGTGTAGATTGACGAGGAAAAATAAGGCTTTAACTTACCAAAATGGGGGTCTGAATATTTTCTGAATGCATATTTTTTACAGGACACCCTACTTACAGGACACCCTACCTACATTACAGGACGAACTCCATGTATTACCACATCCCACTCTGACACACCTGTTCCCTCCCTCAATATCACTCCTCCTCGGCCTGGGCATTTAGATTAGAACACACCTTGAACACCTGCCGTGCTGATCTAGTACAGAATCAGAATCCTCTGTATAGAATTAGACCTAGAAAGTACTGTACAGAATGAAACTACTCAGTTGTTCAGAATCACAATGTACCACTTTTGATTGATGTTATTGAAAGCCTGTATGGTCTCCAATTTTCCTCCTAGTTCTGGACAGTGAGATGATGGACCCCAACCACCCCATGAACGCCCTGATGAGACTGAACCAGGTCCACCCGGGGCTGCAGTACAAGCTGTTGTCCCAGTCTGGCCCGGTCCACGCTCCAGTCTTTACCATGTCTGTGGATGTACAGGGCACTGTCCATGAGGCTTCTGGTGCATCCAAGAAGACTGCCAAACTCAAAGTAGCACTTAAGGTAACAAACCTATTTCTGTAAATGTCATGGGATAAACAAATGGAGTAACAGGAGGTTGGTGGCGCCTTAATTGGGGAGAACGGGCTCGTAGTAATGGCTGGAGCGGAATCTGTGGAATGGAATAAGATGCCATTCCATTTGCTCCGTTCCGGACATTATTATGAGCCGTTCCCCTCAGCAGCCTCCTGTGAATGGGATACATGTTACGAGAGGATGAAGACTAACAGTTAGGATAGGCAGAGGACAGAAGTGTTTTTTGAACAAAGATGTAGAATCATCTGTACATGTACTGTAACACTGTGACATGGACAGTATTACATGGACTCATGGCAGGGTAGCCTAGTGGTTAGTGTTGGACTAGTAACCGAAAGGTTGCAAGTTCAAATCCCCTAGCTGACAAGGTACAAATCTGTCGTTAACCCACTGTTCCGTCATTGAAAATAAGGCCGTCATTGAAAATAAGAATTTGTTCTTAACTGAATTGCCTAGTAAAATAAAGGTAAAAAAATATGACAAAACTGTTGGATGCGCTCTACCTTGATAGCACACCGTGTCCAAGGAAGTGCTGCTCCTCTAGATCTTGCAGTGCATATTATTTGACCACCCCTTTGTTCCTCTTGCTCATGTTCTCCAGGTCCTACAGGCTCTTGGTTACCCAGCTGGCTTCGATGTGGACCTGGACTCCTTGAGCGCTGATGAGAGGTCTGACAGCGAGGGACGCAACCACAGAAGTGAGAGAAATGACAGAATGTCCACCAGCTCCAGAAGCAACTCTGTCACCTCCTCCACAGACACATGCGAGGTAACCACACAACCGTCACACTAACAACACGAGGTAACCTCACAATCGTCCCCCATAGGGCTGGGCGGTATACTGTATTTTACTATGTATTGGTCCACGGACCAGTTTGGGTTTTTACTTTACCTTCTATAACGTTATTTGAATATTTGGTTTGTTAAATGTGATACGCCGTGTGTAATGTCCATTTTTATAGTTTACTACGCTACTTGAATCATCCATCTTCACTCTCTCTCCACGCCGCTTTCCACACAGACTTAGTCCCACCCCGTCACTCAAGGAGTGAATTTGTTGTTGCTTGACCACAAGACATTTTCGTTCAGTCTGCATGGTCAATGCAGCACATGCAACAATGTTGATGACAACAATGTTGTTTCCACTTTGATATTAATATAAATCCACAGGTGTTCTATAAATACAATATTAGTTTGTGTTTCTTACATCTGAAAACAGCTAGTTTGTATTTTCTTGTTAAGCTAAATCGTGTTAGCCACTAATGCTAATTGCTAGTTAGCTGGCTAGCTAGTGGAGCAAGTACTGGTGGAGGCCTAAATCAGCATGTTGTTTGTGCAACACTATCTTTTAAATCAGAGAGGAATAGGCGAAGCATGAATACGTTGGCTATATGAATAAAGATTGAATGTAGCCAAAGATTATAGGGTCCCCTAGGAAACACGGAACATCACTTTGGTTACTACCCTGTCACAATAACTCGTCCATGGCATTTTCATTCGTTGTCATGTCAAACAACACTGTATTCAAAGTACCCACTTTGATTTATATTCTAACTAGAATTATAAGAAACATATTTCCGTGATTCCAAAAGTTCACCCAAGTGTTTTGATCTAAGTTGCAATTGCAACATTTGGTTAAAAATAAGGCCTAGTATTTTTGCCCGTATCGTGGCAGTGTGGAAATTATCTCAAATGAGTGCAGGAAATGCAGAAATTGATGGAAATGTAGGAAATTAATTTAGGTTGAAGTTGAATTGAACAGTATAAAACAATCCGAATGGAGAAAGACCCATTGAAATAATTTAGAATGTGTTTCCACCCAAGGGTCACGCACTTCTCATGAAGCAAATGTAGAACTTTTATTAATCAAAAACATAAAATACCATAAAAAATTGAAAAATACCATGATATATTTTGACCATATCGCCCAGCCCTACGTCACACTAACAGCACGAGGTAACCACACAACCGTCACACTAACCACACAACCGTCACACTAACCGCACGAGGTAACCATACAACCGTCACACTAACCACACAACCGTCACACTAACCGCACGAGGTAACCACACAACCGTCACACTAACATGACCACCTGTTCTATGTCATAACATAATTTGAAAGCTCAGTATTCAGGTCCAGATTGTCTGACTTTCATTGTGATTGCTTATAAGTGAGAATGTTGTTAGATTGTTGTACTTCCCTAATGAATGTTTTGTGTGGTTCACTGACTGGACTCATCCCTAACAACAGTGCTCAGTTCAACTATACAGAGGTAGTGATTTCCCCCATATTATCGTTCCTAGTCCCGCATCCCAGGCCCTCTCCTCACGGCAGGGGGCAAGAACCCAGTGATGGAGCTGAACGAGAAACGCAGAGGCCTGAAGTATGAACTAATTTCAGAGACTGGCGGGAGCTACGACAAACGCTTCATCATAGAGGTCTTTATCCACACACACACACACACACACACCACAGCCTTGCACCTGCTTGACCTTTCACTTTACATTATTTTCATCTGACTTATCTAAAAAAATATGTATATATATGAATCTTTGCTGTTTCAGTGGGCAGTGAAATGGCCCTAGTGTAGTTCTGAATGATTGACAGTGTGTGGTGTGTACTGTAGGTGGAAGTTGATAAACAGAAGTTCCGAGGCTCTGGGCCAAATAAGAAAGCAGCGAAGGCTAGTGCCGCCCTCGCTGCTCTGAAGAGACTCTTCTCTGACTCAAAAGACCCCCGCAACAAGAAGAGGGGGCCTAGGACACCGGTGGGTGGACAAACATCACTGTCAGCACATCCATAGAATTCATATTAGTTGTGCAGCGTACGTCCGAATGTAAAGAAATTTATGGAAAGGTGACGCCATAACCGTAGTGAATGTGTGTGTTTGCAGGTGAAGAGAACTGTGTCGTCAACCGTGTCTATCCCAGTCCATGCCCACAGCAGGCCTAGAACCAGGCCAGTGATGCACAGAGCACCTTACATCAGCGCTCCTCCTACCCATGGATACCTCCCACCAGGTAAGACCCGGGGCGTGGTGTGTAAGTGCGTCGTCCGTCAGGGTTGGGGTCAATTTCAATTCCAGTCAATTCAGGAACAACACTGAAATTACATTTCTCTTCAATGCTTTAAAATTGTGAACATTTGGAATTTGGTGAATTTTCTGAATTGAAATGGTATTGACACCAATCCTGGTGTGTGTGAGGTTATTGCAATACACTGAGTGTACAAAACATTAGGAACACCTGCTCTTTCCATGATTTAGACTGACCAGGTGAATCCAGGTGAAAGCTATGATCCCTTATTGATGTCACTTGTTAAATCCACTTCAATCAGTGTAGATGAAGTTTAGGAGACAGGTTAAAGAAGGATTTTTAAGCCTTGAGACATGGATTGTGTATGTGTGAGGGTGAATGGGCAAGACAAAATATTTAATTGCCTTTGAACGGGGTATGGTAGTAGGTGCCAGGCACACTGGTTTGTGTCAAGAACTGCAACGCTGCCTGGTTTTTCATGCTGAACAGTTTCCTGTGTGTATCAAGAATGGTCCACCACCAAAAGGACATCCAGCAAACTTGACACAACTACTAAAAGCATTGGCGTCAACATGAACCAGCATCCCTGTTTAACGCTTTTGGCGCCTTGTAGAGTCCATGCCCTGACAAATTGAGGCTGGTCTGAGGACAAAAGGGAGGGGAGGTGCGCAACTCAATATTAGGAAGGTGTTCCTAATGTTTGGTATACTCGGTGTAGAAGTAATGCTCCTGTAACCCAAGTTCCTTGACCTCTGTTTTCAGGCTATGGAGCTCCATATGGCTATGGTCCTACAGCTCCCTTCCCTGCCTATGGTAAGCAGGGGCCTGCAGCTACTAGACCGTGTCATGCATGTGCTTGTTGTTCCGCCTCACCTTTCCTTTTCCTATTTCTTAATGAGGGTGGTCAGACACAGAACAATCAAATGTGAGATCCGCATTATATCCGCACTTTTCCATTTTTTATCTCTTTAGTGGTACAGTCCACTTGACTGATACACAGGGCTAGACTTTGTTCTAGGTTTAATTTGAATGGATAGACTACGTTTTTAATTTTCTTCGTAGGTTTTTGATTGAGAATGCCCTCTGTAATGTTCCCTGTTCTACAATTGTCCCCAGTCTTCCCTGTTTCGCACCACAACTATCCGATTTAGGGCAGCTGTTCACCCCCATGTGTACAACTTAGACAGAGAGACTTTCAAAAATATTATATTGTTTTTATTTTGTATAGTTTGCTTTGTATGACGTTATATTTTTAAGGGTACAAAAATACTTGATTGAATGCACTGTAAAATCTCTTGTTCAATGGATATTTATTGTCCATACATTTTTGTTATTAATACGGCTTTTGTTCCTAATCTATACATTTAATTGGTTACTTGAGTTGTTTGACACTTTTTTTGAGAGATACAATTGAAAGAAATAAATGAATATTATTCATCAGTTGAGTACCAGTACTTCTTGACTTGCCAAGCGTTCTGAAATTCGCAGCTAGACCCATGTCACTACTTTTTTTATATCCACCGCAATCCTCTCATTCTTCACCTAATCCAACACAGCAAATCATGACCAAAAATGGCCTCATGTCTAGTGTGTAACACTGCTTCCTACAGGCCACGGTCATAACCACAATCTCTCTGCTCCCTCCCCTTCTTTCTTCCTCTCTTTAGGTGGTTTGTACATTGACAGTGCCTTTTACCAGCCACAGACAATTGCCACTCCTATTATAATTCACCTGGGTCCTCAGGACTTCTTCTGATCTCGCAGCCAGTGGGGGATGACTTGACATTTTGAAACTTCCTGTTTCCTGTCTGACCAGGCTTTATCTACATTACTAAGGCTGTGTCCAAATTCTCCACCCTTCTCACGTATTGTGCAAGTGCAGACTAGTGTGGAGAATTGGGACCCATCTCTCTGACCAGACATCAATCCAAGATGGAGAAGAAGCACAACATTGTCAGGGTTGGGACTTTCCAGTGTGTTGCAGTACTTGACTATCTTTTATATCTACTTGAAATAGTGGAAATGTGCTGTTTGGGAATGGACTTTGCATAACACTGCAATATTTGTGTGATATAAACTCAGCAAAAAAACAAACGTCCGCTCACTGTCAACTGCGTTAATTTTTTTATGTGTAAACATTTGTATGAACATAACAAGATTCAACAACTGAGACATAAACTGAAGAAGTTCCACAGACATGTGACTAACAGAACTGGAATAATGTGTCCCTGAACAAAGGTGGGGTCAAAAGTAACAGTCAGTATCTGGTGTGGCCACCAGCTGCATTAAGTACTGCAGTGCATCTCTTCCTCATGGACTGCATCAGATTTGCCAGTTCTTGCTATGAGATATTACCCCACTCTTCCACCAAGGCACCTGCAAGTTCCCGGGCATTTCTGGGGGGAATGGCCCTAGCCCTCACCCTCCGATCCAACAGGTCCCAGACGTGCTCAATGGGATTGAGATCCGGGCTCTTCGCTGGCCATGGCAGAACACTGACATTCCTGTCTTGCAGGATATGAT